>CM059833.1:28305130-29555130 GCA_030444775.1 Atalantia buxifolia | reverse complement strand
TATTTATTTTAATTTGCTTCAGGTTTAATGGAATCAACAATAGTGCTTAAGATGTGTTATGATGGATTATGGGAAACATTTGCTGATGGTCGTATGGAATACAAGAATGGAAAAGTTAAAGCATTTTTACTTCGAAATGATGCAACTTTCGAACAATTTATTGCTAGGATATATCAAGTGCTGAAGTTAAGTTCAGATGAATATTCTATGACAGTGAAAACAGTTTGGGGCACAAACTGTCCCATGCAGCCCACTGCTTCTTTACCAATGGATATACTAGATGATGAAATGGTAAACGTTATTATACGTATGAACTCTGATCCAATAAACTATGGTAGGACTCCTATTTTTGTAACTACATCGCCTAAAGTTACAATTACAATGCCATCTCAACAAAAATCAGCTCCTTTGATGCCATCAACCCAATCTTCAGCCTTTGAGTGTACATTTGACTATAGATTCACGCCGAACTATGGTAATGGCTTATTCTCTGATACTACAGAACAAAAGTTTCCAACTACAGAAAGCACATTTGGATATGGATCCACGCCAAACCACGGTAACGATTTCTTCCCCAATACTGAAGAACAAAAGTTTCCAACTACGGAAAACTACTCTCCATTCCGTGACTGCGATGACGTAGATTGCGATCGTCCATTGGATGATATGGAAGCAATGCCTCAGTTTCAGGAAAATAATAATTCATATAGTCGAAGTCGGCCTCCAGTATCAAGTATAATTGACCCGCTACAATTGAAGGTTCCAGTTATGCCATCAGATTGGGTAGCGTCGGATACACTTACAGCTGGAAGTTCCAGTTCAAGTGGTATTTATGTTGGGCAGCTATTCAGCACAAAGGAACGGTTATACACGGAGCTTAGCATTGTTGCCATTAGAGATAAGTTTGAGTTCAAGGTGGATAGGTCCACAAACATACGTTGGGAGGCTTGTTGTGCTGTGAAGACATGTAAATGGCGACTTCGAGCAACAAGGGCGAATGACAAAGAGAATGTGCAATGGCTAGTGAAGAGATATGACACAGTGCATGCTTGTCAAAATGATATTTTCCACAATGGTCACCGTCAAGCAAACAGCCGGGTTGTCGGTGAAATTATCAAGCAAAAGTTTGTTGATGCCAAGCGAATATACACTCCAAACGATATCATTTCCGATATGAAGAATGATTATGGAATTAATTTATCATACCAGCAAGCATATCGAAGTAAGGAAAAAGCTTTGAAGTTGATACGAGGAGACCCGGGAGAGTCCTATAATTTACTTCCCAAATATTCTCATGTCTTGCAAGAGCTAAATGGGGGTACAATAATTCGACTTGCAGTGGATGATGATAATAACTTTTTGTATTATTTTCTTGCTCTCGGATCTTGCATAAAAGGTTTTATGCAGTCAATCAGGCGAGTGATCGCGGTAGACGGGTCTCATCTAAAAGGTAAATATGGAGGAACCTTGTTGATTGCAACATGCTTGGATGGGAATAATCAAATGTATCCTATAGCTATTGGGATTGTAGATTCGGAAAACAATGCCTCTTGGGAATGGTTCATGATGAGGTTGCATGAAGTCATTGGAGACATGCCAGAGTTGGCATTTATATCCGATCATTGCACATCAATCCGTAGAGCAGTTTATAAGGTATTTCCTACTGCACTACATGGCCTTTGTTTTTATCATTTGGAAGGTAATCTAAAGTCACATTTCAAGAATCTTGGGAAACTGTGGAAGTATTCTTTTAGACCAAACTTTTCTACAAGCAAAGTGAAAATGTATGATCCCGTGGAGTTTGAAAAGCAAATGGAGGGTCATGGAGTATGCATGCAAGTGCAGCAAAATATTTGGAGGACATAAGCTTTAATTATTGGGCTCGATCTCATTTTGAGGGTCGAAGGTATAGCATTCTGACAACAAACATTGCAGAGAGCATGAACGCTTTAATGAGGGAACCAAGAAAATTTCCTATTACTCAATTGGTTGAATACTTTAGACTTACAATGCAACAATGGTTTTATGATAGAAAGAAAGCAGCTGAGTTGATGACAACTCGCCTTACAACATGGGCACAAAAAATATACGATCATAGAAAAGATATTGCCAGTAAAATGCGTGTTTTCAATGTCTCTGACCATCAATTTCAGGTTAAGGAAGGTGGTATGAAGGAGGGTCTTGTTAACATAATGGACAAGACATGTAGTTGTAGAGTATTTCAACTCGATCAATTTGTTTGTGCTCATGCAATTGCTGTTTGCTTATACCTTCGAATTGATCCAATAAGTCTTTGTTCTCATTACTACACAATTGAAGCATTGCTGACATATTCAGAACCCGTTATTCCCCTTGATGAGATGGCAAAATGGAAGATTCCGGAAAACATCCAAGTGATGCAACTAAATCCACCAGATGTACCATCTTGCCCTGGCCGTCGAAAAATAAGAAGAATACCATCCAGAGGCGAGGATGCGCCTCAAAAAACTGTAATTTGTCGTCGATGTGGGGAACGTGGCCATAACAACAAGACATGTAAGAATCCTATTTCGGCGAATCAACATTAGTCTTTGATTTGTTTTTGTTTGACCACCAGCTAATTATTTGTTTTGTTTTTGCAACTTGTAATCGTATACGATTGATAATGTATTAATTTTGGAACTTGTTATCACATACCATTTTAAATGTATGCATATTGTTTTCACAATTTTCGAGGGAAAAAATATTAAAAAATATATGTGGGCCCCGATTCAAAAACCGGTCAATATTTCCCGGATCCTTACATTTTTTCCTACCACCGTGAAAAATTCGGCTCGAAGGCGACGGTCACTCCGACGTGCCTTGGGCTTGGGCACGCGGCCTGCGGACGTGGGCTGTTTTTTTGCGGAAAACGCCATTTGCCGCAACTTTTCGATTTTTTACCGTGCCATTTCGCGTTTTATGGGTCCTAAATTCATTTTGGGGCCTCCGATGGCCCTCCGAGAAGTTCGAACTTATTCCGACGTGTTTGCATATTTTATTTTATTTTCGCAATTTCCAAGCGTAGAAAATATTAAAAAAATACATGTGGGCCCCGATTCAAAAACCGGTCAATATTTCCCGGATCCTTACATTTTTTCCTACCACCGTGCAAAAATTCGCCTCGAAGGCGACGGTCACTCCGACGTGCCTTGGGCTGGGCACGCGGCCGCGGGCGTGGGCTGTTTTTTGCGAAACGCCATTTGCCGCAACTCTTCGATTTTTTACCGTGCCATTTCGCGATTTATGGGTCCTAAATTCATTTTGGGGCCTCCGATGGCCCTCCGAGAAGTTCGAATTTATTCCGACGTGTTTGCATATTTTATTTTATTTTCGCAATTTCCAAGCGTAGAAAATATTAAAAAAATACATGTGGGCCCCGATTCAAAAACCGGTCAATATTTCCCGGATCCTTACATTTTTTCCTACCACCGTGCAAAAATTCGCTCGAAGGCGACGGTCACTCCGACGTGCCTTGGGCTTAGGCACGCGGCTGCGGACGTGGGCTGTTTTTTTCGAAAACGCCATTTGCCGCAACTCTTCAATTTTTTACCGTGCCATTTCGCGTTTTATGGGTCCTAAATTCATTTTGGGGCCTCCGATGGCCCTCCGAGAAGTTCGAACTTATTCCGACGTGTTTGCATATTTGGCATTAGGTGCCTAAACCCAACATAAATAAAAAAATTAGAAAAAAACTTATGAAATTATTATAAACTTCATACTAGTAAGTAGTTTTGGTATTAAAGAGTAGATTACTAAGAACTAATTCAGCAAATTTATTGAGATAATTGAAATTTTGTTCTTAGAGACATTTTAACAAACACCTAATGTTCTTATATTTACAAACACTAATCTTTAAAAATCAGTGAGTTGTTCATGCCAATACATATCCTAATGTGTTTTTCAATCACTAATAAACCACCAATCAATTAAAACTTACTGTAAAAATGTAATGTTGGGCGATGATGGGCGATTTTGGGCAATGATAGGCGATGTTGGGCGATGTTGGATGAGCAATAACAAGCCTTACGCAATTTTGTGGAGGGAAATTTGGAGAGAGGGTAATGTAGTCTACAAAATATGTTTGTGGCTATTATTGTAAAATTTTTTTGCTTTATGGCTAATTTTGATTTTGAGTTTTGGAAAGTGGCTATTTGGGAAAATTTCCCATGAATATTCCGTGACATTTCTCTCTTACGCCTCACACTATACATATACATAGTTTGAAAGATATTTATTTATGCACACACACATATATCCTTATTTCATTTTGAAGTGAAGTTGTCATTATAATATAAAAAATAAAAATTTTAATATATTAGAAACAATTTTTTGGTAACATCTTCATTTATTAAAATAAGGACACTCTTGTTAGAAAAGAGTTATAAGTATATACATACATATATAAGTAATTAGTGCTTCTATTTAATCTCACCTTCTTTTTTTTTACTTTATATTTATTTTAATGTAATCTACTTTTTTGTTTTCATTTTATACATATTTATGTATGTATGTGTGCGCGCGCGTGTGTGTATGTTTATGTATGGATGTGTTATATTAAAAGAAAAAAAAAGAAAAAGAAGATGAAAGAAAGAAAAAGGCTTCAATGTCATTACATTATTAGGTTTGGCCATTAATCAACTTGGTAAACAAATTGAGTGATTTTATTTCGAGACTTAAAAGGATCAACTTGCCTAATTTTTTTGAAATCGGAGAAATCTTTTTGCTGTTGGGCATGTGTTCATAAATTATAAGATGAAAAAGGTGAAAAGAAAAAGAAAAATGATTAACGTGAATTAGCTGCAATTTCTTGCCCTCAAAATCAATCCATGTGTTTTTTATTAATCACTGTACCATTTTCGTGAGAGGGACTGAGAGAGAGAAAGCTTTGGACGGTGTCCTAAAAGGCGCGTGTATTAAACTCGCCGAAGAGAACCCTTTACAATTTTTCTTTTTCTTGAAGTAGAGGATTTGGGTATTTTATTTGATGCAGAAGCATATTTTTTGAGTTGATTTTACACTTGAATTTTTTAGAATTAAACATTTCTTTTTTTTTTCCCACACAAAATATTTTATGAACAAAATGATATCCACATTTGTTACACTGTCATTATAATGAAAAATAAAAAAATAAATTATATTTTTATTTAATTTATGTTCTTTCTTTACTCATCCCATATCCTTAGTCACTTCAATTTTTCATTTCTTATAAATAATTATATTTTATTATTTATTTATGATCTAAAAATTTTTGTGTAAGTCAATTGAGCTCATCCTTCTTTTATGTACAAGAACCAATGGAAATACAGTCTCTACAAATTCCTCTAATATAAAAATTTATATTACTGTAATTCGATTTTTTCAAAGAAAATTTGTTGAAGGACGTGAAACAAAAAAATTTTCAAAGAGCTTTGTGAACTAATTTTAACCAAAGTTGTCCGAAGCCAAACAAGATGAAAAGATGGCGCGTAAAAGTCCACGCTCCAAGGGCGACAGTGGGATTGAGAGAAAATTTGCAACAGGTGAAAGTAGTGGGCCAATGGCTACAAGTCCGAAAGGGAGCAGTAATGGTAACAATTGTAATTAATGATAAGCAGTGAAATATTTAACTCTAAAAGACATTAATGAGCAGTGAAAGTAGCATCGGTGGTGAGCTTGCTTCTTTGACCCATCATCAAGTGGTGTTTTGGCTTCGCCTCGCTGACACACCCAAAGTCTCCGCTTTTTGTTTGTTGCAATCGCACACGCAACAGATCCATTTTTTTTTTTAATTTGCCCCATAATTTTCGTAATGTCCGTGTAGCTGGTAAGAGCTTTATCCCTAATTCTGAATCTATGTGGAAATTATCTCAAGTTTTGAACTTTTTGCTGTTTTTTGGACATTGCGTGAGTTTACTCCAACTGGTTATTTTCCATTTGTCTTAATTTTGTCTATTTTGTTGACTTTGTAGTCTTTGATTGATGGGTAATTCCTGTTTTTGCAGCTTTTTTGTTGGTTGGGTTTTAGTTGGACTGAAGGCTGGGTTTAAATATCTAGGTTTCGCTGATCTCTTCGGAATATTGAGCTACTGATTTGCTTTGTTAAAGGGCAAGTTTTTATTCTTTTTAAGATTGCTAAGCTGGTTGAGTGTTGTTGTATGGAGATTTTGATAGATTGAAGGATACTTTGTGGTGATTAACACAATGGGAGGGCTTTGCTCGAGGAGTTCAAATGTAGATAATGCTCCCGGTGAAAGCTTTCCAAGTGTTAATGGTCATTTTGGTTTGGTTTATCAGTCGCGTGAACTGCCCATGAAAGTGAATAACAATTCAACTCCCTCTCCCATAGGGGAGAATGTGGAGAATAAGGAATTGACAGAACCATTTTCCTTTCCCACGGTCAATGCTATTGCTGCTTATGGGACTAATCTCGAAGATATCAATGATGGGATTCCCCGCTTGCCAAGGACTCTTTCACACAAATCTAGATCAACTAAGTCTAAACAGGTTGCTGTTGCTAAGGTTTGTCATTAATTTATTTGCTTTTTGCATGCTCTTTAATTTCCTTTTGTTTTTTTTGTTAAAGTGTGTTTATTATGTTGTACTAGAATAGATAAATAATTTGATATGCTTTAAACATATGCCATGGAAAGATTGCTAAGTATTTGTTTGATTGACTGATGATTAAAAGAGCGCTTATGCTTCCATTCTAATTCACAATCAGCCTTGGGGATAAAATTTGAAATCTGACTCTGTTTAAGCTGGGGCTAAAATCTTGCTGCTTGATGGTTTCATGCTCTTTTAATTACAAAGTGTCTTGGGATACTGACGCCTGTTGCATATAAAGGTCTGGACATGGGTTGTAAGTGGCTACAATGTGAAATTCTCTGCCAAGTGAGTAAAGATTCAACACAACATGGATAGGAAAGGTTAATTAGCAAGACCTGGCGGCCAAGTGTGACATGATCTGTGAATTAACTGTAAAAATCGTGTTTGCCTTTAGTTGCCCTTTGTCTTTGCTACTAGGTGTTTCTTCCTAAATGTCATTTCAAGGTGTGATGGGGATTAGTTGGGCTGTATTCAATGATGAATGATGATATAAAGTGTTACTGCTTATTTTCATTAGAGTTTAATAAATTATTCGGGCCAACCATTCCTTGGTATTGGAATTCTGGAATGAGAGATATTTAAGATAGTTTGATGTCCTTCATTATATTTGGGGGAAGAGCTAGACCTACTGATAAAGTCATATCCAATTTTTCCAACAACTTTGTGAATGGACGAAAGTCCTCCCTCTGTGGATAAATAAACAATTTGTTTCCACTTTAACTTGTTCAATAAATGCTGCGTCATTGAACAGGCCATAATATGGGGCAAACAGTTAAAAAAAAAAAAAAAGAGGGAGAGTTTTTTGTAGCAGAACTAAGCAATCGAGCAACCATGACAATCTTACCTTTTGAGCATTAGCATTTTCATTTAGTTGGATCCATCAGTTGCATATATTTAGCTGTCAAGAGGAACTTGATCATGAGCTAGTATACACATCTGTCTAGGCAGAGGTTATGCAATAAGAGCAACATATAGGAATTGCGAACTACTTGCTTGTTTTTCTGCTCATACTAGAAGCCTATATCATGAACGGATTTATTCTTTAGCTGAATGCTATATTCTACTGTTTAATGTTCTTGATGAATAAATAGGACCTTTGCTTCACATTTGTATTAAATAAGTCTTTTTGAACTTGGACTATGTCCTCTAATGGTTTATTTGAAATATTTTGGTGGTGATTTCTTCAGAATGTTGTGCCTCTTAATGTAGAAATTTCAAGGTATGGTCTTTTTAATGCGAAATTGCTGATTTAAATGAATTTTGGTTAATTTTATTTTTTAGGTCTCCGAAGTGAGCTCTCTTTTGGGCAGAGCTGGTACAGTTGGGCTTGGGAAAGCAGTGGATGTTTTGGACACTCTTGGTAGTAGCGTGACCAGTTTGAACCTCGGCAGTGGATTTACCTCAGGTGTGACGACAAAAGGGAATAAAATTACAATTTTGGCTTTTGAAGTCGCAAACACTATTGTCAAGGGTGCCAATTTGATGCAATCCCTTTCAAAGGAGAACATTAAATTGCTAAAAGAAGTTGTGCTTCCTTCAGAAGGTGTTCAAAATTTAATTTCCAGAGATATGGACGAGTTGCTGAGAATTGCTGCTGCTGATAAGAGGTGGATAATGCAAAAATAAGCTATGTTGTCAGAAAATATCTTTTGCTAATGAGATAATATATTGGGCATATTTTCAATCAGTATGGGATAAGTAAAAATATAGATCATATTGTTTTATTGTTTTGACAGAGAAGAATTGAAAGTTTTCTCTGGAGAAGTGGTACGATTTGGAAATCGTTGCAAAGATCCTCAGTTACACAACTTGGATCGATATTTTGCCAAGTAATCAAATTACATGTTGCCTAGTTAAGTTTATATTCTCTAGAGCATCTGTTATTAGGCTCTTATGTTCTTTCTCATGCCGTCTTTATGACTTTTAGGCTGGGTTCAGAACTTACCCCACAAAATCAACTGAAGGAAGAAGCAAGGACGATAATGGATCAATTGATGACTTTGGTTCAGTATACAGCTGTGAGTAATTTGCCCTAGTGGTTGCTAGATAGATAATGCTGCATCTCTAGGGTGGAAAGCTTTTTAACATTTCATGGTGGTTGTGATCTGATTTCTTCTGTGTAATTGCCTATGTAAACAGTCCCTGGAATTGTTCTCATTCCTATTATGGAATTAGTTTCTTTCTTAAGATAAATAATTTTGATTTCAGATTTTGAACTTAGGGGACTTTTCTTTTTTGTGCTTCTGAGGTCATCTTAATCCTTTTATCCCTTAAGTCCAATTTCCAAGTCTTATCTTCTTCCCTCCCCCCTTCCGCGCCAACCCCCCCGCTTTTATCACATTTACATTCATTTGGAAGACATGAGCTGTGTTCTTGACACTGTGTTGATGTTATGCCTCTTAGTCTTACTAAAACAGAGTGGAAATGTTTTCGGTTACAGGAATTATATCATGAATTGCATGCCTTGGACAGATTTGAACAAGATTATCGACGCAAGCTTCAGGAAGAGGATAATTCTAATGCTGCTCAAAGAGGTAAATCAGGGCTTGTATCTAAATCTACAGATGTTATTTTAGTAGAACATTTTGGTATTGCGGTTTGACAAAAGTTGCTCTAATCTTTCCTTTTATGATGGCAAATATGGAAAATTTTGAAACTCAGATATTATTGAGGAGAACATTTTTTTTTTTTTACTTGTATTACTATTTTAAGGTTTCAGGAGGCAACCTAATTTAGACTGTATCCCATTTGAAATTTAAAATGCATCATGCACAGCCTTTTTACACCTGAGCAGTTTTTTTTTTTTTTTTTTTTTTTTTTACACTTTAGTTTGTTGATTTGAATATTATGCATATCATGGTAAATCATTCCCTTTATTTTGCTCTGGTTATGTAATGTTGCCTCTGTACTCATCATTTTGTTTCTTGAATAGCTATATAGCTTTTCACCTCTGATTTTACTGTTTAACATGGCTACGACCACTTACGAGATTTGAGATACTTCCTACTTGTAGTAAGTTTGCAACTGAAATTGAGAATAATGTGGAGAACAACTTTTGTTTGGTTGTCCATTTCTTTTCATCTTTGTGCATATCTTAATTTGCAGTTACTCTGTTTCATCTTATATAGACATTCATTTGACATGCAGGAGACAGCCTTGCAATTTTGAGAGCTGAGTTAAAGAGCCAAAAGAAGCATGTAAGAAGCTTGCAAAAGAAATCTCTTTGGTCGAAGATTTTGGAAGAGGTACAAATGAATGCTGCTTAATCTACGGTGTTGTCAAATTTGGGATGAATGTGTTCAGCTACCAGTTTACCATTTCCAAAAATGTCTTGTCATTGTATTGTTTTTTCTCAAGAAAATAGAACCTTTTATAGATCAAGAAAATTATTGGATTTTAAGAACTCCTAAGTACATATCTTTCTATTTTCTAAAATGTAGTTTTATGTTAGTTAATTAAATTTTAAATGGTTTACCATTAGTATGAACTTATCCCTTGGATTCCATACTCTCATCCATTCTGAGGACATATCTAAGATATTGTATTACAGGTGATGGAGAAGCTTGTTGACACTGTTCATTTCTTGCATTTGGAGATTCATGAAGCCTTTGGTAGTGCTGGTGAGAATTCTAAACAATATTCTGAGTCAAAAGGGAGACCGGAAATAACAAATAATAAGTTAAAATGCTTCGAAAAAGCTTCTTCAGAATCCTAGCAGTTGCATAAGATAATCGTCTATTCACCAAACACCACCATCCCCCCCAAAGCCCAACCACGCAGGGGGAGGGGGGCTCATAGAAAAATATATCTCATTCCTTTTCTTTGATTCAGAGTTCATATGTTATATCTGTCTTAATCAAGCATCTTAAACTATAAATAATATAAAACATGCGAACTATTCATTGGGGTTCACTAACCGAATGGTGGTTTTGTAATGTTTTTCTCTGTGAACTTTCAGATGGTGATAGACCAGTAAAAGGCTCTCAGAACAGTCATAAGAAGCTGGGTTCAGCTGGTCTTGCATTGCATTATGCTAACATCATCACTCAAATTGATACTCTTGTGAGTTTATAATTCTGTGCAGATTTAACTTCCTTTTACCTGATCCTTTCGTATCGCAAAGTATGTCCTTGTTTGTCTTTCATTTATCTGGCATATCAATAACCTAGTCTGATTGTTTTGATCACATGTTAGGGCGAGTGGCTCATTCTTGAATTTGAAGGATTCCCTTTTTTTAGATATTTCTGTAGGTATTGGGGATTATTGGACAGAAATATTTCTGAATGTTTTGGAGAGATTAACAAATTGTATAATTCAAACTCATGAAATGCAGGCCTTTGAGTCTAAAGGCTTTCGTATTTTTTAATCCAGAAATGACTGAGGGTTTTGTTTCCACTAAATAGCTGAGAATGTCCGTCATGTACTTTTGCTCACATGTTAGTGTCCTCAGGTATCTCGATCAAGTTCTGTGCCTCCGAATACGAGGGATGCTTTATACCAAGGGCTGCCTCCTACCATAAAGTCTGCATTGCGCTCCAAACTACAGTCGTTCCAGGTTAAGGAAGAGGTATTGGTTAAGTATTTTCAACCCTTGAAATATCAATTGAGTCATTGGAAGTCTTTTATGTTTGTGATACGGAGTACATGAAGCCTGTCCTTCAGCATATCAAGTAAGCACTTATTTGATTATTCTTCTCTTCCAATGTTGTTCGTGCAGCTTGCTATCCCGCAAATTAAGGCTGAAATGGAGAAAACATTGCAGTGGCTTGTTCCTATTGCGACTAACACAACCAAGTAAGATTACCAGCCCCCAGAAATGACAATATCCATGGTCTCTTTCTTCTTGGGTTGTGTTTTAACTAGGGTACCAGATTGTGTAGTTCATTTGTTTCCCTCTTTGTTCAGAGGGCTTTTTCACCAATTCGTCTTTGGAAAGCCAGGGAGTGTGGTAGTCAACTCATTTTCCTATTATATGGAATGATGGGGCATATTTCTTGGAAATGGATGGGGTGGGTGGGAAATATTTATTTTTGATTGATTAGCTGAGACTTTTGTTTATCTAATCTATCTGCTGTTCTGTTTTGCAATTTGGTCCTACCAGGGCTCATCATGGATTTGGATGGGTTGGAGAATGGGCGAACGCAGGGTGGGTTAGGACCACAATTTGCTTTTTCTTCATTCATTTTCTATCAAGATTATTTTTGCTCAAGCCTTTTTCATAAATCTGTTCAGGTCTGAGATGAATCGAAAACCTGCTGGTACTGACTTACTCAGGATTGAGACATTACACCATGCGGATAAGGAGAAAACAGAAGCTTATATCCTTGAATTGGTTGTGTGGCTTCACCATCTTGTTAGCCAAGCAAGGGCTGGTAATGTTGGAATAAGATCTCCTGTTAAATCCCCGATTCGTTCCCCGAACCAGAAAGCGATTCCATTGTCTACAAACCCACCCCACCCTCCATCCCCCATGCTAACTGTGGAAGATCAAGAGATGCTTCGAGATGTTAGCAAAAGGAAAAAGACACCAGGGATAAGTAAGAGTCAGGAGTTTGACACTGCTAAAAACAGGTTGAGCAAGCACCACAGGTTGACTAAAAGTAACAGCCACTCCCCAACAAGCGAAACTAAGAGAGATCCCTTCCCCATTAGGAGACCATCTTCAGTTCCTGTAATTGACTTTGATATAGATCGGATCAAAGCGTTGGACGTCATTGATCGCGTGGACACAATTCGAAGTTTATAAACTGTATGCAGATAGCAGTGCGCCTTTGCTGCAATTTTCCATTTCCGGCTACCAAGCTCAGTATGTTTTTAGCAGTGAGTATGTCCAGCTAGTAAGCAGTTGGTAGGTGAGATATATATTATATTATTCCTTTTTGTATGTGGAAATTTAAGTTGAGAATATATTTGTTCAAGGGGAATTTAATTGCTTTAAAGGTCACATGAATGGATATCAGGCGGTAGCTTTTGTTAGTTAGTTCTGTATGTATATAGTGAAATACTTAATGATCTTTCTGTATAGCCAAAGCCCAAACGGCGTCTGCTTCTTCCTCTTGTCCATGCTGTTGGCTCTTGATTTACTTTTTATTTTTCTTTTAACCATTTCTTTACTTTTTCTTTTTATTTTTATCATCAAGAATTATACTTGTACCCAGATACTATGAAGTTATTTGAGTGAGGTGGTAGGATTGAAATTTTGGTATACTCTTTTCTTGGGTACTAAATACTAAAATTTTCAAAAGATGCAAAAATCCGTAGTGTTTGGCTAGTACCCACTGTATTGTGCTTTGTGCCCGATATTCTTAAATCTTAACCCATCTGGATTCTTGTCAAACCGTATCAAGTTTTAACAAGTATGGTACAAAATTTGGTGGTGTGCATACTCCATGCCGATTGCTGCCCCAATTATCACGGTAAAGATTTCCCAATTGAGAGAATTCAACCCATTGCCAGCGATTTATATCATACATACATATATGTATGTATTCCACTAACGAGCATGCCCCGTGTCGATTTAGCATTGGCTTCCATATTCATTACTAGCTTTTAAGATCCCTTCGAACAAGCTCTCAATAAACAATAATCTGTTTTACCCAAATACAAACGAACATGGTATGTATGGAATAGTGGTATTTTCTATTTTATACCGAATTAAGATTAATTATATATGTTTGCTTGATTCGTCAGATATTGATTGAACCCTAAAGAAAATTTCTCATATTTGTACTATTTATAAGCAAATAAACCCTCTATTCCAAATTTCCATTTAAATCATTTGATATGTAGAATGCTACGGTACAGAATCTGTACCTTACAGCACCCTCACAAAATGGCTGTGGGCTCTACTTGGGCCCACTTTTCATTTTACTGTGCAAGGGTGGCTGGCTGTAAGGTACAGATACTGTAACTTAGCAACAGCTTTTTGATACACACAAACAAAGACAAATGGAACAACCTTTAATCTATAAATAATAATAATAATAAATGATACTTGACAAAATTAATTTTATTTTGCTAAGTTCCGTGAACACTACGGATGGCATGGGGAGGGGACCAACATCCCTACACCCATCCCATATATTTTACATATATTTTTATCCCTTATTCACTTTTATTAGAATTATTTGAAAGGGTCTTCATTCTCTCCCTAAATAATAAGAAGAAATTCCTCCCAAATAATTGATATGTTTTAAGTTTAAATTCTGAACTTAATTTAATTTTATTAAAATAAAAATGTAAACAAAAGTCAGATTTAACAATATATCGTACACTAATATTAATTCATTACAAAAATGATACTATAAAATTCAAATCATCAGAATCATTATCTTTGTCAATTTTCATAATCATATAATAAAAAGAAATTACTTTTATATCAATAATGAAATAAATGAAATGGGTGTAGATACTATAATTAATATTTTTAATAAAAATATTTACTTCTACACCTCGTAATTCTCCTGTTCTTCTTTGAAGAATGTGACAATTGAGATATAATATCAAATTTTAAATCTAAAATAATAAAAATAATATAAGTAATATGACTCATAATCTAAAATAATTTTGGGTCAAAGTCTTTACAATAAGGTTTGGTTGAATATTAATTTAGGACTACAACTAATTAAATATGTTCGAAATTTTTATAACAGATTTATATAAATATTTTAATATTTATTATTTATAGTAATATTTAATATAATTTAAATTTCATTATTTATTTATTAATAATTTTAAAAATTAAAATTAAATTTAAAAATTAATTAAAAAATTAAAAAAATAAGTTGAGATAGAAATTTCACTATATTTCTGTCTCTTTTTTAAATAAAAATTTATTTTTTTTATTTTTTAAATAAAAAATTAAATATAAAATCACTCCAATATTCTCTCCCAATAAAAAAAATTTCTCAAGAGTCCCCGTCCACGGGGATTTTTGTTATCCCTTGCGAACAGCCGCCACTCATTCGGCCTGGCTGACTTAACGAAAAGTGAGAGAAGTACGTCGTCGTTTTGTCACGACTTCCGCCAATAACTTAGCGCCAACGCATCAAAATGATATCTTATCCCGTGAAATCTGCAAGCTGCGTGAAAGGCGCGTGGCCTTTTATTCATGCAAGAGAGAACCGCCTCTTTGTTATTTGTTTTGTTTCGCCGCCCCGCATATACTCGCACCGAGTGTCTGTCTCAGAAGTCAAAAGCAAGTCAACCCACAGCCATCCGCGACAGTGGCCGGTCTGTTTTCTCCTTCCATGCGCCCGCTTCCGAAGGGCAAGGGGCAAGCCACTTGACGATTGTCATTTGTCGAACCGGCTTGGATTCTGCTTGACCAATTGCACATGGAAAGCGGACAAAAAATTATGGTGTGGTGCGTGTTAAAAGAGGAAACGTAGAATATAAAATAATGTAAAAGGCAAGGAATTTTATCTTTAAGAATAATTTCATTTTGAAAATGGTCCATGCGCTGTGTTGTTTGTAGTGTGGGCCTCCGTCATAATCATTGCATTATTGACATTTTTTTCCAATCTTGCCCTAAAACCTAACTCATGTTAATATAGTCTTTACTTTTTAGCGTGACAAAACTAACTATGAGTTTACGAAGAAAATATCACACTCAGTCTTGATGTTATACATCTGACGTAATAGCGAGTTTGATCACATTGTTATGGCTTTTTTGACCGTGGGTTGATTGAGTAGATAGTTAGGTAACATTTTTTTTTATTAAAATTTAAATGGATCTAAATTTTTTTAAAGGTTAAATAAATTTAAATACAAAAATATAAATGATATGTTTATTTTTTTAAATATCTGAATATAACTAATATTTTATTTATTTTTATAATAAAAAATATTTTAAATTTAGTTATTTAATATTTATGTCCTTATAAATTAAAACAAAAAAAGAGAATTAAATTTTATAATTTAGAAAATAAGTTATTTTACAAAAATATTTTTAGAATATAATATTTACTTGTCATTCAGACTTTTTTTATTCAAATAAAAGTAACAAAATTTTATTTTTTCTATTCAGATGTTAATGTCTGAAAATCAAACATAAGTTCTAAAAAAACAAACAAGTATATTTTAGAAAATGTCTGAAATTAATAAAATTTCAGACTTCATATATTTAACGAATAACCTCTTAATCTAATCATACATCTTAAATTATACTTTTTTATTATGATGTGTATTCAAACTACAATTAAATAACTAGTTAAATCAAACTGCCTATAAAACCATTGTTAATTTGGACGTGTATTCAAATTATCAATCTTGCATAAATGGATACTTCAAATAATAATGCAGCAAGAATGATCTCATCTAAGAACTATTATATAACTCGCTCATAATGTGATAAGTGTTACCATTGGCTAAATTGCCTAAATAGGTAAATATGTATGCTTTTTTATATTGCATCAATTATTTCTCTTTCTTTTCTCTCCCGCAAAGAACGCGAAAAATCTAGTACTGATGGACAAGCGGTAACAGGTTTGCAGTTAATGCCACCACATTTTCCAAGGCCACATGCATATGCGTAACTCATAAGCCAACATTCAGCAAGCTGTGGTTTTCTCTTCAGTCTCTGTTGTCACTGATAAAGTTAGTGAATTAAATCTCTGAATCTGCTTCATTTTCAATTGCAGTTTCTTTGGGGAGTGCGCAAGTTCTTGTCACGGATTGCTTTGCTCACACCGAGCATACTGGATAATGTCAAAATAAATTTCTCCATCCCGGCCGTGTGAACTATACATCTCATCAGCATTCACCATGATGGATGATACCCAACAAATTCTGATCGATGCAAGAACATATGTACGTGGTCAAAAATCGATCTTGAAAAGTGGTGACAACTTTACTTGTGCAAAACCCACGGATCAAACCTATAAAAGGAGAGCAGGAGACACATGGTTATTCAATGTGGTTACAAAATTTTCATCCATTTCAAGCAAATTGGGTGAAAATAAATATTCATTATCTAGTACAATTATTCTGCTGCCTTAGCTTATTTTATAGGCAAGCCGAAAAGCAATAAATTCTTTTATTCCCGTTGAGAAATATCTTATAGATTGGAATAATTTTACTAGAAACTTGATTAATCCACCTTATCATTTAGCTAGAACTATCTTATACACATCGAATAATCTTGTTAAAATGCTTATATTGACGAAAAATAGTATCAGATGTACCAAGTGTAATTAAGCCCCTTTATTCCAAACTTATCGTTTAGAACAATCTTATACATATGGAATAATCTAATGAAAAGCTATAAGTTTTACAAATAACATTTTGAAATATTACGGACTTTTATTTGTACACTATTTCATTTCAACTTCTCATTTAAATAAATATCTTGTAGATGTAGAATATTATGATGGACAAAAATATATTCATGAAAACAACATAATTTTTTTCCGTGATAACTAAGTCACTTTATTCCAACTTATCATTTGGATATGTCATCTTCTAGATTTGGAATAATCTAATAGGATAGTCGGCCTAAATGTTATTTCCATTATTGATAGTAGAAAGATTCAGATAGAAATTTATATTATTAGTTCACTGGTTAAGAATAATCTAATCGGATAGTCGGCCTAAATGTTATTTCCATTATTGATAGTAGAAAGATTCAGATAGAAATTTACATTATTGCTTCACTGATTAATAATAATATTATTCCCTGATCTCTAACTTTGAAGGAAATTATGAGCATACAGTTTCAATTAAATTATACAAATATTAGTAGTACGCGTCGCATCTATTTTTCAATGATTTATTCAACACATCTTTTTTTTTTTTTAAATTCTAAGTATCAAAATGTAGCAGATTAAAGACTAATATTTATTAGTCTTAAAGTCTGTTCGCATGATTTTTTTTTTTTTTTTGAATGATGTTCACATGAAGTTTTGAGTTTAATACATGAAGTTAATTTGGAGTTCAAGTCTTCATAAATTTTTTCTCTTGAGTTGTAAATTATTGATTTCAATCATATTTAAGCGTCAGTGTGAAATTAAAAAAAAAAAAGCCCTAATTCAAATCGATCTACAAAAAGAAAATTTAATTAAATAATCTCATTGGAGAAAACAAATTAAGAGGGTTTTATTATTAAAAAATTATCAAACAGTATATGTGACGTAACCACTCCATTTAAAATAGGGCAAAATCACTTGCTTTAATAAACTTAAACATGGAAATATTAAATATAGTCCTATTACTCTAATAACACACCAAATGGTAATATTTGAAAATCTAGTTGTCAAAAATTAAATAACTTACTAATAATAAAATCCTAAAACAATAATATTTGCGTTGGGAGTGTAGCTTGATTAGGTACGTGAACTTGACTCCAACAAGACTAAAGAGTCTAAACTCAAGCAAGTTTCAAGAAATATATACGTTTCCTTGACAAGACTATATTGACCAGGCAACTCAACTACTCTTAACTACTCCCACTTTATTAACAAAACTGAAAATATACTGTTCTTAATTAGCATGCCTAAAGGTTTCAAATGATGGTATCAACGCATTAATGACTATTCCAAATAAGGAGATGAGACATTGGCTACCGTAACACACGTGGAAATTACCACAGCCAACAAGCGAGTAAGACTGGGACAGCAAATTCGCAATTGGATAAGGACATTGTCGCCGAGTCGCCGTTTGCCCCCATGCACCTGTACTATAAATTCTCTTACTCACAACACTCAAAATTCATCCCATATTATCAATATTTTGGTAGCTTCATTAGTTGGCTGGCCATGGAGAGTACTGAAGCAGGCGCAGCTGCAGCAGCACCAACAAAGAATCAATCCTCAATTGAGCTACATGAGCCGGCGGCCCCGTTGAGGAAGATCGTAATGGTGGCGTCCATAGCAGCGGGGGTGCAATTCGGGTGGGCCTTACAGCTCTCTCTTTTGACCCCGTACGTTCAGCTCCTGGGCATCCCTCACAAATGGTCTTCCCTCATTTGGCTCTGCGGCCCCATCTCCGGCATGCTCGTCCAGCCCATCGTCGGCTTCCACAGCGACACCTGCACATCCCGCTTCGGCCGTCGCCGCCCCTTCATTCTCGCCGGCGCCCTCCTCGTCGCCATCGCTGTGTTTCTCATCGGCTACGCCGCCGACATAGGCCACGCCACGGGCGACTCCCTTACCGATTCCGTCAAAACCCGCGCCATCATCAGCTTCGTCATCGGCTTCTGGATTCTCGACGTCGCGAATAACACATTACAAGGCCCCTGCAGAGCCCTCCTCGCCGATCTCTCCGGCAGCAGCAACAGGAGAACAAGAACCGCAAACTCGTTCTTCTCCTTCTTCATGGCCGTCGGTAACGTGCTCGGCTATGCCGCCGGCTCCTACACTCACTTGTACTACATGCTTCCGTTCACAAAGTCAAAAGCTTGCGACGTTTACTGTGCAAATTTGAAAACGTGCTTCTTCCTCTCCATAGCTCTGCTACTGACCCTAACGACAATAGCGCTTTTTTACGTAACTGAGAGAAAAATAGAAGAGATTGATGATAACGAAAATAAAGAAACGGCGCGGTCCAAGAAGGTTCCATTTTTCGGCGAGATATTTGATGCATTGAAAGAGTTGAAAAAGCCTATGTGGATCCTACTTGCGGTGACGGCGTTGAACTGGATTGCATGGTTCCCGTTCTTGTTGTTCGACACTGATTGGATGGGGAGGGAGGTGTACGGAGGGAACTCTAAGGGCAGTGCAGAGGAGCTGAGGCTGTATAACAACGGGGTGAGAGCGGGGGCGTTGGGGCTGATGCTTAACGCTATCGTTCTGGGGTTCACGTCGCTGGGTGTGGAGGTCTTGGCGCGGCTGGTTGGTGGCGTCAAGAGGCTCTGGGGCATTGTCAATTTCTTGTTGGCGGTTTCTTTGGCTTTCACCTTTTTGGTTACCAAATTGGCCGAGTCCAACCGCCGGTCCGTCACCACAGCAGGCGGCGCCACCCATATCTTGCCGCCGCCGGTTGGTGTGAAAGTAGGCGCTTTGGCTATCTTCACTGTGTTGGGAATTCCTCAAGCTGTAAGTGTTCAATTAACTTTTTCTTACGCACATTAAAAAAAAATTAAATATTAAAATTTTGCTTTATTTTATTATTTTTGGTATCCCTAGTAGATAATTGTATCCGTTTGAAAACTTTAGGATTCTGATGTCCTCTTTATTGAGATTTGTGTCCGGTGAGTTGAGTTTTCACTTTTCAAATACTCGTGGGCTGCATGTTTCATATTTTCACTTTTGGCAGTGAACATCATTGAGTCTCCAATCCATAACATGATTATGTTTTTTTCTTTTTCTTTTTTCTTTTTTTTATTTTTGAAATTATATATGCTAATTATCCAAAGATAAATTGATATTATTATCAATTTTTAATTTCTGAAATTTATTTAAACTATAAAAGTACAGTGAAAAATAGATTCTTTTATTGTTTTGAATTGGACAGGTATTTAATGCATTTAATGAGCTCTTATAAATGGACTGAGTGCCTCTTATTACTCTTTATTTGAACGGTTGTTCTTATCCGACAATCCTTTTATAAAATAAATTTTATTTGTAGAGTAATAGAGAGCATAATACCAAAAGTTGAAAGTAAATTCCAATAAATGATATTACAATATTGTCAGAATAACTTTTATTGATTGATTTATGAAGTGTCTGTCACTGTGCAGATTACTTTCAGCGTTCCATTTGCTATGGCATCCATATTTTGTAGAACTGCTGATGCTGGTCAAGGTATTTATATTTTCTCTGCCCAATTCAAAACTCGTTTCTGAGGAGAGCCGTTTCTGAATATAAATATAAAGTATCTTGTAATCAATTTGGTAAATTGTTTGAATAATTATGTGCAGGGCTTTCGTTGGGTGTTTTGAATCTTGCAATAGTTGTTCCACAGGTAGATATGTGTGTGTATCTTTATTTTATTTTGGGTGCATTTAGAATTCAAATTAGGCGGTAGTAGCTTTTAATATTATTAAATTATTTAATAAACATTAACTGCTGTATCATCGAAGTTATATTGATATAATTTTTTATTTATATAATAAAAAATTTATTATATGTTTAATAATTTTATTAAAATTATTATTAAAAATTTATATGTATTATATATTATTAATTTTTATTTCATAATTATAATTTTTTTATAACAATTATAATTTAAAAGTTACAGCATTTTAATTCTAAACAGGACTATTGTTATAATAAAAAAAAAATTTAAGTGGGACGGCTGTAAAATAAGATACTGTGTTATGGGTTAATTACTGCAGTACATTTATTCTTATTATTATTATTGTAAGAAGTTTCTTATTAAGATTTTATTGTTGTTTACTACTTTAACAGATGCTGGTGTCTTTACTTAGCGGACCCTTTGATGCCGTTTGCGGAGGTGGCAACATGCCGGCCTTTATGGCCGGCGCAGTTGCAGCTCTCTTAAGTGGTATCATTGCACTCACCCTGCTCCCATCAACAGCCGCGGATGTTCCCCCGCCGCCACCGGCAATAGCTGAAGCCAGAACTGCAACCGCAAATCAAACTAATAAGTACTAGCTAGTCTTAGTTTTGTTGGACGAAAAGAAGGGACAGACTTTTCTTTTTTAAGTCATCCGAAATGTGCCTAACTCCTGAATATCTTTGGCAAAATAATTCTGCTGGTGAGTAAATGAATGTGGCGCATGGCTGCAAGGCTTGTGTGTGTATGGAGTTTAAATGTATGTATGTTAGTCAGTAAAATAATAGACGAGGTGTTTGTTCGTACCTGCTATATTTTCGATGGCTTCGTATTAAAATCACATTGGTATTTACTTTTATTAAAGAAAAATTATCTATATACCATTTTTATTTTATTATATGTATATTTGACCATCATAAAATTTTGATATAGTCTTTGCATCACTTTTGTTTATAAGTTTATATCAATCAATCATTTTAACACTAAAAATAATTATTTTATTTTTATATGAATTAAAATATTATTTTATTCTATAATTTTTTTAAAAAAAATTATAATCATAAGAGTATCTCTAAATTTGATCAAATTAATAAATTTGAAAATTAAAAATGATAATTTTTAAATGAAAATATAATTTTAAAAAATTAACATCTTGTAATTATAATATTTGGAAATTAAAATTTCATTTAATTTTTGAAATTAAATTAAGTAAAACAAAGTTTACAAAAAATTAACAAGAAGAGAAAAATTTCTTATAATTATTGTAAACTTCTCTGTAAATATCATCCTTGTGAATTTGTCCGGCTTTGATTTTACTTATCTACACTGGACAAAGAAAGTCACGTGAACACTTTCAAGTACGTACTACAAGTTTCAAGTATTATATTTCACAGATGTATACGATATATACCACTTTCAAGTAAATCAATTTTATGTTCACTAAAAGTATCATTCACGAAAAAACTCGGTCACCTGGGAAATATAGAATGAAACCTTCTCTATTTCATTCATCCAGAGGTTAGGCTTGGGAAAGGTTCTGGTTGGTTTGCTGGAATTTTTATTTGGCGATCTTGTATGTTAGCAGCCTGCTGTGTTGGAAATACAAATGGATCCATAAGTTGTTCACAGGTTACTGAATCAACCAGAGTCTTCCGAGGCACCAATATATCTTAATGCACAAGCATCATCACATTCCCTTGGGTGCCAATCATGAAGAAGGAAGCAGATAATACCAAGATTCCAGATATTTAAGCATCCGCTCAGGGTATATATGCAACGTCCCAGGAATTGATGCTAGATTCTGTCAAAGCAGGCAGCACAAATTCTCGCTTTGCAGCACTTCCTTCTTTCTAGACACGGAGATGAGGAGCTCATCGTGCCATGGATTTTAAAGAGGATTCCAACCTTGGGGAATCTCTGTAAAGAAAGGCAAAGTAAATGAACAAGCAATACCCGACAAGTTAAAACTCTCGTAAAAATCAAGAGATAACCCTTCTTCATTACGAGGACTTTCCTCATTTGGATAAGACCTCCTGAATTCTTCCCTTAGTTTCAAGAACCGTGCTTGGTCCTTTGCTGGCATTTTATGTCCAGTAATGGTTTCTTTATCCAATTTCACGCACCATGAATCACATCCTGAACCACAGCCACTGACGTTACTATCGTTCGGGAAAACAGCAGCAGCATTCCTTAGTCTATTGGTCAACATAGCTATACGTTGACTACAGAGTAAACCAATTTTTCTATGTATATTATAAGCGGCGGTGTTTCATCCAATGTTTAAAATCCCGAATAATTAGGTAAACTTTTAAAAAATAAAATAAAAGAGAATTTATAAGTCTGTAATTTTGATAAAACTCATCTCCTATTATAATTATAATTACATTAAAAGATAAAATAAATCTAATTACACAACTCTATTTCTCTTTCTAACTCTTTAGACCGCGCAATTAATTTTTTACATTTTTTGTTTCCTCACAAACACTTATGCATTTTATTTTTTTTAATTTTAAAAAATTACATAATTCATCAATGGAGTAATTTACTTAATTAACACTCAAGTGACCCGGGTGGGTGGGCTCAGTAAAATAGGCCGGTTTAATTTATGGCCTTACAAACGGCCTCCTTTGACTTGAATCAATGTAATTTATGATGATTAAAAAAACATTGTTACTACTACTCAATGTTATATAACGGATGTTCAATCATTAGTGACCAAACTAAAAAGAGATTAATTTTCAATTATTTTCTTTTCTAATTTCAGCAAGAATTACGTCGTAATTAGAGATGACAATTATATCGGTAAAGTTACAAATCCGTCAAACTCGCCTTGTTAAACCCGCTTTTATGGATAATTTTACCTGTTGTGGGCATGTTTAGTATTATAAATTAAAACCTGCACATGGATGCAGGTGAGTTTGGTATTTACCTTATACCTGGTGGATACCCGCATGGATAATTGGATATCCACCAAACCCACAATATTTTTTTCAAATATTTTTAATTTAATTTTAATCTAAAAATATATAAAGAAAATAATCTAAAAATGTATAAAGAAAATAATCTAAAAATATATAAAGAAAATAATATAATTCATGGATTATTATATATCTACTATAATTTTGTATGTATTATTTTTTTTAACTTAATACATGACTTATTTTATTATTATAATTTTTTTCTTCGAATTAGTATTTGAAAATATTAATCTTAATTATTATTATAGGCATCATGTTGGATGAGTGCTTATGGTGATGAATAAAATGAATATCTTCTCTTGGAGCTTGTTTTAAATGATAATATGAAATGTAATTATTATTTTTAGATACTAAATTGTGTTTTTTAAATGGATTTGTGTAATTTATACTTAAATTCGAGAATTTGTGTTGGATTGATGTTGAAATTTTAATTTTTTATTTATATTATTTAAATATAAAATTGAATATGTTATATGAAATTTGAGGTTATTATTATAAATTTATATATTAAACATTTGTGATTTTAAATACGAAAATCCATAAAAAAATCATTAAATACCATTCATCATGGGTTTAGTAATTGTCAAAATCTACTACTGGTGAATTTTCTTAAAAAATTAAAACGTTATAAATTACGAATGAGTTTAATAATTTAAATTTTATGTGAGTTTAGGTTTGTTAACCACAAACCCGCTGCGGACGTGTCCATTACCGTCCAAGTCGTAATAGACCAGTGTGGCGCCAACGTTCCTCTTCATTACAACATGCCATGTAATCCACGTGTTGCTCTCTTTTTTCTTCTCTAACCGATCCGCCATAACTAAACTTCAACTAACAAAACACACAGACACACAGCATCTCAAAACGACACTCTCAACAACTGGAAATGCCCGCCGTTTTGTTATCGATGAGTTTCTCTGAAGAATCTTCTTCTTCTTCTTCATCCTCTCTGAATGGCGATGCTTACGCGCTCTTGTTCAATGCGCTCCATCTGATTCCAATCTCGCATTATATATTAGCTCTTTCACTTCTCTTCGTCGTTGTCATTTACAATTTCTTGGAGTTTCATTTTGTCGAAGATCTCTTCTCCGGATTTCGAGGTTCTCCCGTTCGCTTGACCTTCAACTCCTCCTCTCCTATCTACGACGGCGTCGTTTCCAAGTGTAGAATTGTCCACGGCAGGTCTGCCAATTCCCAAACCAAAACAAAACGCGTGATTCAATTTTTCTCTTTTAAAATAATCAATTTTAGATTGAAATCTTTCCTAATTATTTTGAATAAATTTTAAATCTTTCTGATAAATTCGTGCAGGTATTTGGTGACGCCGTGGCTTTCAAGTCCTCATATTCAGACTGCTTTCCTGCATTTCTTTGGAAGGCCTCCATGTTTCAGCTACAGAAGGTCATTACTTTACGTTTAGCTTAATTTTGATTTTTTTTTTATTCTTTTTGCATCTCATTCAATTTTGTGTTTATTACAATAAATTTTTGAGAAAAAATAGCAATAGCAACTCTATTTGAAGTCATGGTAATAACTTTGGAGAGAATGGATTTGCGAATTTAATATTAATATTACTTTGTGTATCTTTATTAATTGAGTGAGAACATTCTTGCTCTGTCCGTATAATTGGAATCTGAAATGTATTATATCACATTTCAGTGTCGTCTAAATTTAGTTGGAGCTCCGGTCGGCATCTATGTGTTTTTTTTTTTTTTTTCCTGTTTCACATGAGTGGAATCCAGGGACTTGATTTATTTCCTTTTCCTTTGTCACTTGCTACTGGAAATGGTTCCTTCCTATCTGGTGTACAATGTGCAAAATTTACCCATAATTATGTACTGGTGAATTTGCAGAAGTATTTGCTAAATGGTTAGAGTAACTGACGGTAATCCCTGCTTCTTGTGTGTTTGCATTTTGATTGTTGGCTGGGGTTTTAATCTGACAAATGCTCATGTATATTTTCTTCTCAGACAACTATTTCGTTTATCTGATGGTGGGATGATTGCTCTGGATTGGCTAATGGGTTCTACTGGTAATAACATCATATTAATTCATATTAATAACTTGTTTCACTCATGTGGGGGTGGGCTGATTTGTTTGGGCTGGCTTGTGAGTGCTGACGGTAAATATATCATATTGGTTAGTATACAGTGGAAACTTCTGCTATGAAGATAGATAAAGTAAGTTAAAACTAAAACTTTTCTGAATCACCCGTCTGCCAGAATTTGCATCCTATCTCAGAATCCCCTCCTAGTTAAGATGAACAGAGAATTGACATTTGATAGTTATTACCAACATTTCTTCTTGTAGGAAATTATACTGTCATTGATAAAGTACTTGCTATACTTGATAATTCAGCAGGTCCTGGAGATGTTTTTCACGTGAATAATTTTATTTCTAAAGATGACACTACGCCGATTGCGATTGTGATACCTGGCTTAACAAGTGATTCTGCAGCTTCTGTAAGTCTAATTTTATGTCTTGTTTTATCTTTCTGATCTCTTCATGAAGGTACCAAATCATGATGTTAGTGATTATTGGATATGATGAAAAGACCTGTAGAAATCTTCTCAAATTGAAAAATTTTTGTAATGCCTCAGGAAGCTATTTTTGCATTGTCCATCAACAAGCCAATATTTTATAGAAGATCTACCTAGACCAAATAAAGCAAATAAATAGGTTAGAACAAATAGAGGGGCCGGATATACATTGAATCTCCTTTTGAACCGATCTATAGAAAAAATCAGTGTAGATATTGTAGGACCGAGAAAAATGTTAATGATGGAGAAAGGACTTATTTGCACTTCGACAACTAAGAGCACTAATTCCACTTGTTATCAGTGGAGTGAATTTCTTGTCAAATGAGCATTGTAACGTTATCATGGCCATCGTGGGCATCTTTCATTTTATGGATTGCAGTATATTAGGCATCTTGTCTTTAATACAGCAAAACGCGGATGGAATGTTGTTGTTAGCAACCATCGAGGATTGGGTGGTGTTTCAATTACTGTAAGTTCTTGATTGTTTTCTTTTCTTTTGTCATGATTTGTTCTTCTTGTATATCCAATCACATTGGGTAATCATTGTGAAGGAAACAATTCAATCATTCTGTCATTTCTTGTTTCAATCATTTTACCATTTCTAAAATCAAATATACTAAAAAACAAATAAATTATTTGCTTAACATGGTGATTACAACAAAATAAATTCAGTCAGATTGCTTTTACAATGCTGGATGGACAGAAGATGCAAGGGAAGTCATTGACTATCTCCATCATGAGTATCCCAAGGCTCCTTTGTTTGCCATTGGAACTAGCATTGGTGCCAACATTCTGGTAATAGTTATTTGGGTGCAACTCTTGTTACTTAAATCTCATTTAAGTTTTTAATGTTCAGTAGAATTTGCCCCCACCTTTTCCTTTGAGATCTGATTATAAATCATTTCACCTTGGTATTATTTATATTTGGTTACTATGAATTTTGTCTTTCAGGTAAAATATCTTGGTGAGGAGGGAGAGAAGACTCCTGTTGCTGGGGCTGCTGCTATTTGCTCTCCATGGGACCTTTTGGTTAGTGTCTTAACATCCACATTTACATTGAATAAATGATCGTAATAATATTTTTCAGTTGTTTGGCTGTCATTCATTAGCTTACTAGAGGCCATGGCCTCCCAATTAATCCTTTGCAGATTGGCGATAGGTTTATAGGCCGCAGGCTCATGCAAAAACTTTATGACAGAGCTCTCACAATTGGCCTTCAAGATTATGCACAGTTGTATGTCCACGCTACCAAATTAGAGTTGTGTATGAACACTATATATTAGCACAGTGGCACTTATGAAAATAGAAAAAAGAAAAAAGTGCAGACTTCTCTCTTTTCTCTCTCCTCTTTTTTTTTTTAATGATGTTTATTAATTTTAAATTTAGGACGAATTCCTGTTTCTTTTATTTCCTTCTTTATTTGTTGTTCTTTCACAGGAATGCCTTTTGTTTGACTTGAAAATGAAAACATACGAAATGATCTTTGCAGGCATGAGCCTCGCTATTCCCGCCTTGCAAATTGGGAAGGCATAAAAAAGGTTGGCTTCCTTTCCATGGCTGAATCATCTTCTGTGTTGAAGGAATGCGTCTATTTAATTGTGAACATAATATATAAATTGAGAAATTTTTGTTTGTCACTGATTTTTACATGCTGTCTGGGCATCCTATTTATTTGTCATCTTCTGTGTTGAAGGAATGCGTCTATTTAATTGTGAACATAATATATAAATTGAGAAATTTTTGTTTGTCACTGATTTTTACATGCTGTCTGGGCATCCTATTTATTTGTTTGTAGACTCCTTTACCACAGAACTTGCGTCCTGTTTCCTTATATAGCAAGAGAGGACTTTGGTTTTTTCTTATGGGCTTCCATAATTGTCAGGACTGAAGTCATTTGTTAGAGCAAACATGTATACTATGCATATATAAAAGACTTAGGCCGTTATGGCTAGCCTAATTGGTTCAATAGGTATTTTAAGTCGCATCAAACTGCTTTTTTGTTAAAATTGTGTAGTTGATCTGGAGTTATCTATACTTGAAGCTTTTGATTACGTTGTGTTCTGATAGTTCATATAGTTGTTGTGCTTCTTGCTCTTCCTGCCAACTAATGCTATTTGTTCCCATTGTGCTTCATATAAGTCACGTTCCATACGAGATTTTGACAACCACGCTACCTGCCTTGTTGGGAAATTTGAGGTACTAATTATCTGGCATTTCATGTCTTTTCTCTGAATTCCTATTCTTTCCTGATTCATCAGAAACTTAATGTTGTTTCCTCAGACTGTGGATACATACTATAGAAATTGTAGCAGTTCTACATATGTTGGGAATGTGTCAATACCACTACTCTGTATCAGTTCTCTTGATGATCCTGTCTGTACTGTAGAAGCGATTCCTTGGGACGAATGCAGGTCAAACTGCTTGATACATGCCACTCTCTCTGTTTTTACATCATTTTATGTGCCTTTTTATATCGTTTTTCTTTAACAGGGCAAATAAAAATGTTGTGTTGGCTACCACTTGGCACGGAGGACATCTAGCATTCTTTGAAGGAATAACTGCTGCTGGCATGTGGTACTTCCCACTTCCATGTTACTGGCATCAAACGTTGTGAATGTTGTTACATTAATGTTTTTCAAGGCTCTCGCCAATATGTCAGTCTTCCGTAAGCCAAAGACAAACTTATCATTTCAAATGAAACCCTTTTCTTATTTTTGTATTCCGTTCTCTGTGCAGGTGGGTTAGGGCTGTTAATGAGTATCTTGGTGTTCTCCACGGTAGTCCATGTATGCATGTTCAAAAAAAGGTGCAATAAGTGTCTGTTACCCTGAGGTTTCTTAGGATCAATACAAAATATAACCTGTTATTGAAAATCTGAGATATGCTGAACGTGTTCTTTTTTGTTCCAATTAATGCAGTTTATGTTTTGTTTATGCTGTATGATAGTGTTCATTTTTTGTTTTATGTAGGTTCAGGAACCAGGCCTGCATTTATCAACGGAATCTTCAATAGATCAGGGTCCTTATCTAAATGTCTCGGAAGATGGAATGGTGGCTGCGATCTGCAACGAGCAAACAAGAAACCACACTGTAGGAGACCATCAAACAAACAGTGAACTGGTACTGGATACAACACAAGATGAACAGCTCACGGGAGCCAAATCTGATGCTGTGCCCAACGCTGGTCGAACCTGTGAACCACCTGCAAACACTCCTGACACCGAATTACTCAACTTAACTGCTTCTGTTACAAGTTGCTTGAATCAGCTGTCTCGGAGGAATAAAAGATCGATGTGGTTACTTGCTTATGTTGCTATTATAACGACATGGCCATTGGTTGGCTCAGCCCTTCGGTTTATATTTGGAAAGAAGCGCAGACATGTCTTGCCTGCAACTTTGACAAAAAGGTAATCAATCAGACAATCCCATTCCGTGCTCATAAAAGCATTGTTGTATGTTTAGCTATTAGCCAGCTAAGCCTTAATCTTAATTTAGAATTAAGTCAATTGCATCGTTAAACAGTATAAGAATTCAATTTAGTTTTTAGTTCATGATTTTAAGACCTAGTTGAATTTACAGATTATGAAACTGTGCATTTGAATGGAATTTCAACTTTCAAATAAATAAACCAATGGTAGATAAATGGTGATTGAATACAGAAAGCACTGTAGACAGAAGCTGCTTCCTTTTGCAGTTCAAACTTTCTGCTTTCACCTACTATACCGGTCGAGCAACAACATATGTGGTGTGAGATTCTATTATGCATCAAGACTGGTGTTGAAGTTACGAATTAATTTTGCTTTGTGAATGGTGTTGAAATTATGAATTGACTGATAGTGCCATATGATATTGTCGTCAATCAATTGTATATTTAAACACTTTTTCCCGAAAGGCCGAAGCCGTCCAGCTAAATAAACTCCTTGGGCGGCAATGTGAAAGACAAAATGGCGTTAAGAAAATGCAAATGAATTTTGCATACGAAACAATGACTCATACACTTCGTAATCGTATCTTACAAAAAATAAAAATTGCAACGTTTAGGTAAAGGACATGGATATTTGGTAAGAAAATGACCTTTGCAATTTCATTATAAGGAATCAAAACCACGGAGAGACGTATCATGTTGGAGGATAGAACTTTCCTCTCTTAACATTTGAATATTTGCACAATGTTTGTCTTTTTCAAAGATAATTGATGGACTTTATTATTATTATTATTTTTTTTTTTTTTGGGGCAAATCAAGAACAAAACTAAAGCCAAATGGGTATAACATTGCGGTCTCAGCCTTTATCAAGAAACATTACACTTAATTAATTTGTAATTATAGCTTTGGTTAATACACAAATCTCGTGTTATCTATTGGTGGTGATCATTCATTAATGATTAAGTGAATAGTGAACAAAAAACTTGAAAAAAATTTGCAAAATAGAAAATAAATATCCTTATAATTACTGTATTGATGAACCCTTTTGAGCTCAACGAACATTAAGCGAAATCATTTGAGGTTCCATGATGAGTAGTTTGGAAATTAATTAACTCCTTAAAAAAAATGGTGAGATAATAGCTTATTATGAACAAATTATGATATAATCCACTCAAAATAAAGGAAAAAAATTAATTATGATGATGATAAAATGAATCGAATGAAAGGGAGACATAAAGGTCAAAATTAATGAAGCTGGGGATGAAAATCTATAACTAATCTTTGACTTCAAGCATAACAAAACAACAAACTAACTAGCATGAATTACGACAACTTTTTCTTGAGCCAAATGAACTACCATAATTTTGTTTTTTTCCTGCATTTTGAATGATTCGTTTTTAAAGTGGAAAACCGAAAAAATATACGTGACTAATGTGAAAATTAGTGATGCACAAAAATCTACAAGAAAAATGTACGCACGTAAAATTAAGGTTGAACAAATCAAATACTATTCGCATTTATTGTAAGTTTAGGGTATCTTTTAAAGGACATTTGTGATTCAACCAGATGTCCCAAAAATTACCATATGTCAATCTCTCATGGTAGTAGATGAGCAGCGTCAACTATTGCCAACTATTAATAAAAGTGCCGATACGTTTAATTGACATTCTCGTTGTAAGCAAGAATCTTGGGACTACACAACAAATCTTAATTTAGGTTTTTAAGTTTTTGTACTTTGGAACTTTAGCTTATGTGTTTAACTCATCAAGTTTCGAATCTGAGGGAGGCAAATTGCGACAGTAATGGTATGCACTTTGGGGGCAGTATGTCAAACTTTTAAAGTCCTCGGGGATAAGTCATAATTAATTCTACTTTTTAGGTGAAACTTGATAGTTTCATATTTTGATTAAATTAACTTTGGTCTTTGGGTCTACCTAGCTACTTGTAAATTAATTAACAATAAATTTTTATCTGTCCTATGGGTATTAGATTAAAACGTTAATTGATGTGCTGTGTAGCTCTATTCTAAGGAAACAGAAGAAAAGGACTACATGTGTATCGACGTAATCCTCTTGTATCATCCTTATCTCCATGGATGTGCAAATTAGGTGATCAAGTATGATATCATTCATAACCATGACTTAAATGAATAACAAATGAAAACCGAATCCCCATTGCCACTAGGACGCTTGATCTATTTCTTATGTGAACATTGACGATGAATTTCTCAACACGACTCGTTCAAACATTCATTACAAAGCATCACGATCTCTGCTTATTCCATCGGCAGCTTTTTCAACTTTAATTAACATTGCATATAGATTGCGCATACGATAATAAAGCCAAAAACAAGAAGCCATATCGATTAGATTAATTAATGTTTCAACATTTAAATTGCAAATTGAGCATTACATTGGAGCTAGTGGGAATACCGTACATTGAAAATACATTAATTGATATATTAATATCGTTAACTAACCTTTAGTACGTAAAAAATTAATCACATAAAATCGCTTTGTAAGAGATTAACCAATGCAATGGAATGAACAAAGATATAATAATAATAATCATAATCATAATAATTTAGGTTTTCGCCCAAAAGTAGAAAGCATAGGCTTGCCATTTTATATTTTTTTGCATACTAAACTAATAAAAGAACATATAGTTTTAATATTGACTTTATTTATTTATTTATTTATTTATTTTTATGATTGTAATAAGTAAGAATCTGTTTTCAAGACATCTGCGGAAAATTAATTAGGTGCTATGATATCAGATAATTACATAAAAAACAACTTCCTCTGTATAAAAACAATTACTATATTATTGAATATTAATCAAATTTTTAGCTATCAAAGAATCTTCATTAATTAGAGCGTCGACGGCTCTTATTCAAATATTACAACAGTATCAGCCGAAATTTCTTCATAGAAAGCTGGTTTCCTTGTACGAATCACAGCGGTGGACCATTCCAGATATGCAAACTCAAGTTTCAATAATTCTTGTTTTTATTTTTCTAGTTGGATTCAACAACGCCCTAAAATAGTAAAATAAAAATCCAATTGTTATGAGATATTTATCTTTGGAATTAAACTCAAACTTTAATGAATCAAAGTTAGAAAGGGTATTTTCTAGGAACAGCTAAAAATGTCTTCGTTTTCTATACAACAGTTCAATAAGATTTAGAGCTAGCGTATGTTAATTTTTGGGCGCAAGTGGTTTATAAGCATATATTATATCAAAATACATCGGTTTCGGTTGTATGTATGATGAACTAATACTCTTATCAACTCATCATTATATTAATTTTAATTTAGTGCAGACAAATTAGACCAATATAATCAGCTGTAACTTCATGAAATGCAAACGTCCCGAAAGAGAGTAATATGTTAATTAGAAATTAAATGAAACAAATGTGACATTAATCTATTCACAGTCAAGGTATAGCGATGGATTGAATAAAATTACGAAGACAAGACTTTAGGCAGGAAATTAAGAAGAAAAATGAATAATTAAAGAAGTGATTGTTAAGGCATCTAGAAGAAGAGAAAAAGGACAAGTTACGGGGACGGTAGGTTGGATTCCATTTTCCCCGCTGTTTTCTTGGTCGAATTCATACGGCATTTTTCAAGCCTCCCGAACAACCAAAGCAACCTCTATCAAAAGCTTCCATATATACCTTATTTATAATTGATAACATCTAATATGCTTTCTTGAGCTAAGACACTGATTCTTTAGAACCAAAATATACCCTTCTTCATTATCTCACTTTTCTATGAAACAAAAAGAGTGTCCAATAATCAGCATTGATTATTAGCCAATTAAGAACCCAACATTAATTAATTAATATTCGCGATCTATCATTCATGTCTAACATATAATACTTAAGAGACTGAACCAACGAGGATTATGAATGTAATTAATCCTAATTTGCGATGAATATTGTTTACAAGTAATACTATCTGATTAGTTCATATATTATATCTTCAACACCCTTTATTAATTATTAATGTTGCTTACTAATTATTTTTGATACGCGAATTCGGGTGCTCAGCTAAAGAAAATTGCTTAAAAATCCACTTACTCAAATTTTAGGAGCATATTTATATCTATAGCCTGACGACAAAAAGAATATATCATCTGCTTCTTTTTTTTTTTCTTTTTTTAAAAAATATCCCCTCTCCTTGCATGCTTTTTGGTTCTATTCCCATGTAGTGACACAAAGGAATTTCTATGAATTATTCCATGCCGCTTCCCTCCCATAAAAGGCCGAAACCATGATCTTGACTTTCACAACTTTCATTCATGCCCTAAATTAGCTACACCTTTACTCTTATCTCTCTGGCTCTCTCAAATGGAAGATACAGAAGAAGAAGAAGAAGAAGAGTTTCTCGCTCTTAGACTAGCCATTGTTGCAGCAGATTCCTGCAGCGTTGACAAACAAAGAAAGAGGAAGAGAATCACTAGGGTTTCTCTCAACTCTTCGAATATTAACCCGTATCATCATGAAGGCTGCTGCGTCAGTGAAGGCAAAATTTTCAGGCTCCTTCAAATGAGAGAACAAATGCTCAAGCTTGATCACAAAAGAAAAGGAGTCGTTGATGAAGATGGTAATAACAATAATAAAGGCCTTCATTTGATCCATTTGCTCCTCATCACAGCCACCGCGGTCAATGAGAACAACTTCTCACCAGCCCTGGAGAATCTCACGGAGCTCTACAAAACCGTCTCCTTAACCGGTGACTCGGTCCAGAGGGTGGTTGCTCATTTTGCAGATGGCCTTGCCGCGAGGCTTCTTACAAGGCGGTCTCCTTTTTATGAGATGATCATGAAACAGCCAACCGAAGAAGAAGAGTTCTTGGCCTTTACTGATCTCTACAGGGTGTCCCCTTTCTTTCAACTCGCTCATTTCACCGCAAACCAAGCCATACTCGAAGCCTTTGAAGAGCAGATAGAGAATAACAACCGTGCATTGCATGTGATTGATTTTGATGTGTCATATGGCTTCCAATGGCCCTCTCTAATACAATCTTTATCCGAAAAGGCCACCAATGGCAACCGAATATCGTTTCGGATCACAGGACTCGGAAAGAGCATTGAAGAGTTGCAGGAAACTGAGAACAGATTAGTAAGTTTTTCCAAGAGTTTTCGTAATCTTGTGTTTGAATTTCAAGGGCTGATTAGAGGGTCTAGGCTTGTTAACATCAGGAAAAAGAAACATGAAACGGTTGCTGTGAACTTGGTTTTTCATTTAAACACTCTGAACAATTATTTGAAAATATCAGACACGTTAAACTTAGTACATTCAATCAAACCCACTATTGTAACCTTGGTGGAGCAAGAAGGAAGCAGAAGCCCTAGGAACTTCTTATCAAGATTCATGGAGTCATTACATTATTTTGCAGCCATGTTCGATTCATTAGATGATTGTCTTCCACAAGAGAGCAACAAGAGATTAAGTATTGAGAAGAATTGTTTGGGGAAAGAGATCAAAAGCATGCTCAACTGTGACGAATCAGATAATGGGAATTATGATAATTATAACCCGAGATATGAGAGGATGGAGACATGGAAAGCAAGAATGGAGAGCCATGGGTTTGGTGGGATTAAAATGAGTTCAAAATCTTTGATTCAAGCGAAGCTTTTGCTGAAAATTAGAACCCATTATTGCCCACTTCAATTTGATGAGGAGAATAATAATAACGGGTTTAAAGTTTTCGAAAGAGATGATGGGAAGGCTATTTCATTAGGGTGGCAGGATAGGTGTTTGCTTACAGCCTCTGCATGGCACTGTGTATGATTTATTTATAGGCCTGTAATTTTAATCTTATTCTAGCTCTAACACATTCATTATTTGTGTAATTTTTTATCAAATAATTTTGGACTTCGGCATGCATCAAGTTTCTGCTGCCGAAGAATATTGGCATACATATTTATGAAGTTGATGACTATGTCTTGTGATTTAACATCTCTCGTTCTCTATTATTATTATTCACTTCAATAGCGTTTTTATTAATTCTTACCCTTCACCCAAGGACAAGATCAGCTCCATCGACCTGATTCTATCTGATTATTTGATTCTATCTGTTGCTCACTTACGCTATTAGACACTTGTTAATCCAAGGTCTTGCTAAATGTTTCGTTCTAGTCACCTACTGCGTTTGTGCATGATTGCAGAGTCAGATTGTTTTGGTATTTACCGTTGAATTAATTTGTGAGGTGCATGAATTTTAAGAGGTTGGTTTGACACGATCCAGTTATATGTACTCTCATTTTACACCTTTCTTTCTTAGATTGGTTCCAACATGCTGATCTTGGAGTATATATGTTAATTTAGATACGGCTATTATGGCAAAATTATTTCCAAACGTTTGAAAACAAAATTCTTCAACATATGCACACATACAAAAGGGGCTTGAATGTCTCCTCACACGAACACGTATTTTAATTCTGTATTTATACTAAAGAGCAGTAGTATGGTATTGAACGAGACTAGAAGCAAAACCAAAAATTGGCTCGCGCGTAAGGGCAACATAATAATAAATAAAATAAAATTTTAATGAAAATAGATGTTATAGTAAGTGATTATTGGGGGTAATTATGACTAACTATGTGTTCATAAAAATATTAAAATATAGACACAAATTTAAGCGAAAATAAAAAGCTTACCGGGTCAATTGGATTTTTTAGGGTCGTGTATGTAGGATTATACAGATCTGCCCACCCACAAAGGTGGGCTGAACTTGAACAATGCTTCGGACCCGACCCAGCCCAATTAAACCAATAAATAAAATTGAGGAAGTTAATTAATTGCGAAGAGAAGAGACACCGAGAACTAAATAGGGGAGAGTGGAGAAAGGGAGAAAGAGGGGACCGGTTCGCCAAGGCAGCAATCGACTGCAAACAAACCACGCGCTCAAGATCTGAAATTACTACATTCAAACCTCTAAACTATGGAGGAGATTAGATCGGCTGCGGAGGCCCACATGGATCAAATGGCGGATCTGGTTCAGAAACTCTCCGCGGAGCTCCGCACCGGACTCCGACCCGCTTTCGATAATTTCATTGGTTTCTTTCACGCCATCGACTGGAAGGTATCCATCCGTACCCGTACCCCTTTCTACGTTTGAATTTAAATTATATATAATATGGGTTTAACTTTTAATGATTTTCTTTTTCTGATGCAAGTTTCTAATTTCTTTTTTTTTTTCCTTCCCCTCGCTTGCTGGGGTTGGCATTTTATTTTACAGGAGCCTTGGTTAATGGGTTTAATGGCATTTCATTTTGTGTTGCTTTTAGTTGCCATATCCTCGAGAAAAAATCTCAACTTCCAAATGTATTTGTTCCTTCTTGCTTGTAAGTGTTTTTCTTTGTTTTATTGCTTATGCAATTCTTAATGATTGATCCCCAGTAGTTCAGATTCTCAAATTTTTGTCCCACAAATTAAATTTGAAGATCAAGATGCCTTGCATTGTGTTTGTTTGCTGTATGAACTTTCTAATTAGTTTCATTTGAGCTTACAAAGCATTTTGAGTTTCTTTTTTGACATAATTGTAGCTTTGCCTGCTATGTGTTTGAACTTCTGGGAATATCAATTTACTAGGCTTTCCCACTAGTTGAATTCTTTTCTTTTTTTTTTTAATAGCATTTGAACTCTAGAATCTCTTGTTATGTTGTTTTAACGTAATGGACATAGCATGGATTTGATTTTTGTTTCTGTTAGTGTGGTTTTTAGGGTATGTATCATTTGCAATAGTTCTAAATTGACACAACTAGCTATGAAATGTAAAGCCTTCTTGCACTTATATAACTTGTTGTTTTGCTATTTTATGTCCATCTGAAGCTTTATGAGTATTTGGTTTCCTAATCATTTGCAAGTTTTGGTTGCCAATTGCACATTCTCTGTGTGTAATGGGTGATTATATTCTGAGCACCTCTGTGCAAATATTACATGTGTTCTTAAACTTCTCGTGTAATTCTACAAAGAACCATTTAAATATGAATATTCATGTTGAAATTTTTGGATTTTTGGATGCTTTATGATATCTGATGCTATTTAGGCAATGTTTTCTTGTAGTGGCTGGTGTGTATTTTGCTGAGAATCTCAATCGGGTGCTCGGTAGTAATTGGAAGCGCTTTGCAACTCAAAACTATTTTGATCCGCATGGGATTTTCCTGTCAGCTCTCTGGTCTGGGCCACTTCTTTTCATTGCAATCATTATATTGGTTAGTCAGCAACGTCATCCTGCTCACCATTTTCTTTTTCTTTCTTTTCAATACTTTTGAGTGGTTGATTTTATCTGAACACTTGGTTTTTTCTTTCAGGTGAACACCCTCTTTTCTCTATGTTCCTTGATCGTTAAGTGGAAGAAAGCCGAGCTAAGACACCGTGCTAGGATTTCACGTAACAAGGACGATTAGGAATCCTTTCCTTTGCAGCATTGTTGAGCTGGGCGAGCCATATTCATTATGGCATGTTTTTTTTTTTTTTTTGGTCCTTCTATATTTTTGTTATGATAAGAAATTTCGGAAAATGTACCTTGGCAATACAATTAGATGGTAGATAGGCTTATAGTTTTATTTCCTTCAATTTTCCCCTCAAGCTGTCAACAGTGTAAATTTTATGGTTTATTTTTGGCAACATGCCGTGATTTTGAGTAGATCTTTCTGCAATTGATTACTCTTTTTTTATTTTCAGGAATGAGAGTCCCCACTCGCTCGCATATGTTTTCTTCTCTTTTCCAAATGTTGATCTTTAAGTGAATTGAATGTGTTTCTTGTAATGCCATTGATGATAAACTGACGCCGTGGCAGCAATTCATGCGCTGACATAACAATATGGGCACTAATGAGACCTTGGGGGTGGCAAATAATGTGTTTTGTGAACGGAGAAGCACCCACCAAGTTACGCATAGATTCAGCAGAATTAAGCATAAAATGGTAATTAAACATGTGATATTTGGTAAATAGTTAAAATCCATAATCACAAAATTAATTAACTAACACACACTCGCCCACTACTAGACTCCTTTTTCATCATCCTACATTACATATATAATAATAATAATAATAATAATAATAATAATAATAAATAAATAAATCCTTTGCAAACGAACGACTGGGCAGAGAAAAAAGCCCGTTATAATAAGAAGATTTGCAACGGTCACCTTTTCAAATATTCAAATCCAAAGTCCATCTTGCAAACAATAAAAACCAAGAATCCCTGACAATTATTGAAAACCCATTAATATCATTTCCTGCTCGTTTCTTCGAAAACCCCCCCCACATCGTCAAGAAACAGCAAAAGCTCAGTTAGATTCTTAAATGGCTGACAAGAAAGAAGAAGATAGCAAAATCCCAGTTTTTACAGTCATAAAGAACGGTGCCATTCTCAAGAACATCTTCCTCATCAACAATGCACCATCACCGCCGTCCGTTGGAAATGAAGAAAACCCTGATCAAGAAATCTTGATCGTCGGCCGCCACCCTGATTGCCACGTTATGTTGACTCACCCCAGTATCAGTAGATTTCACCTCCAGATTCAATCTAATCCCTCTTTCCTGAAGCTCTCTGTCATCGATTTATCATCTGGTAACTGCTGAATTTTCGCTTTTGTTACTACCTTTTTGTCAAGTTATGGTTCTTTTTCTGTGGGAATGGTTTGTAAAGTTATGGCTTTTATGGCTTGTTCTTGATTTCTTTATTAAATTTGTTGGCTTTTTGCAGTGCACGGGACATGGGTTTCGGAGAAAAAGATTGAACCGGGAGTTCCTGTAGAGATGAATGAAGGTGATGCATTAAAGATTGGTGGGTCAACTAGGGTTTATAGGCTGCATTGGGTTCCTTTTAGTCAGGCTTATGATATGAATAACCCGTTTGTTTCGCCAACGGACTTGGAAGAAGTTGAAAATCAAGGTCTTGAAGAAAGAAACGAAACGGGATCACAACAGGTGAGAATTAATGGTTTTGTCAGTGAAAATGAAGAATACCATATGGTGTTTGTTTATTGATTTGTCTTTGATGTTTTGCTTCTTTTTCAACTGTTTTGATCCCATTTCCTTAGTTTAGTATGAGAATAGCATGTCAATTCATTGGCAGTAGAAGAAATAAAATAAACATGTTAGGTGAATTATGGATGTAAGCACAAACTTAGTTGAGGTGTTTGTTAAAATGTATTGGTTTAATTGCGCTCTTTTCTTTCTGTTGGAGTTGTTAAAGGGTTAGAATGAAAATGCTGAAGTGAATGATTTGCTGGCAGTGGAAAAACTGAAAGAGTTAAAGTTCTGGAGATATTCTTGATTTTTTTTCTTCTTTTTCCTGTGGACTTTTAGGATGGGGATTCTTTGTTGATTTTTTTTTTTTTTTTTTTTTGGGGGGAAGGATTCTTTGTTGATTGAAACCGAACAAATTGAAGGGCAAGGCTCAATGGTGGAGGGAGAAGAAATAAGAAATTGTCAGGTGAGAATTTACAGTCGAAACTGTAGAAAGATATTTCAGGATGTTTTATCTGACGTTTGTTGGGTTACTATATTTCTCATGCTGTACAGGATGAGATTTCTGCTCCAATTCAAGATAAATCAATTCATTCTCTGGATTTTATTTTGGACGGAATTTGTTCACTGTTTTCTGATGAAACTTCAGAGTTAATACCAAATAGAGAAATTCCATCTTCTGGGATAGAATCAGTGGACTTGTCTTTGGCTGTTGAGGATAATTTTTCAGTCTCTGAAGAAGAACAACTTGGCAAAGAGAATCAGATCCCATGGCATGATTCCGTGAAAGATTATATATCTGAAATTGAAAATCCTGATTTAAGAGTATCCAAGGAAAATCCAAATGTTGTTGTGGACCTATTTGCTTCAAATTCTGATGCTAAAAAGGGGGAAATACTTGAAAAGGAAAACCAAAGACCTCTACAAAAAGAAAATGAACTGAAGGATAATCCAGAAGTTTGGTCTTTGGAGCTGCAGGAAATTCCTTCAGAGATCATATCTGAGCAACTCAGTAATGAAAATCAGACACTACAATCTCTTGCTGTTCTGAAACCATTTTCTGAGATAGGAAACAAAGAGAACTCTTCTGTGGACCAAGACTTGAAGTCAGTGGTAAATCAGAAATCAGCATGTTTTGATGAACATTGCCACCCAGCAGCTTTAGTTTATGATGAGGCTGAAAACCAAAGTGCATCAAGGAGAGACCATAGACGGAAGGAAATCCCAAGCTTTGATTCTGGTTTTCTTGAGGCAGAATCTGTGAACTCATCTTTTCCTTTTAGGGAAGTATTCTCTGAGATTACAGATAACAAAAAGTGCCAGACTCCACAATCTCGCTTTGCACCAGGAATATCTTCATTAGAAAACTCAGAAAGTTCTCCAGTAAGATCAGATACAAGGGCTGCCTTGAATAGCATTTGGTCAAGAAGAGGTAAACCAGCTAGTGTTCTTCAGATTCAAACAAGTAGAAGCAGAGGAAAGACAAAAGGGGATTGTAAAAATGCTGATTTAGATTTGGCAAACCTGGATGATTTAGAAAATAGATCCATATCAAATATTCTTTTCTCTGGTTCAGAAGAGATATTTACTACAGAGAAGGAGAATCTCACCCCAAATACTCTTGTATCAAAGTCCTTACAAAGAAAGGGTAAGCGAGAAGAAATAAAGCAGTTCAAGTCGTGCAGAAAATCTTCATCAAAGGTAATCTTTAGCCCCAATATCCAGCCAGAAGAAGACTTGGCGCTTACTTCAGACAAAGAGAACCAGACACCTAAAGTTCATCGAGAACAGAAATTAATGAGAGGCTTCTGCAGCAATCAAGTGAAGTTGGAACAAGAGAGGGTGCTAATAAAAGCCAGAGCAGGAGAAAGGGTGCCATTTCAACCTCTCGTGAACTTCCCAGGCAAGAGGCAATCAGAAGCAAGAAGCATCAATTCTGTCAGTTTTTCTCAAACAACAGAGATCACTAATTCCTCATCTGTTGGAGAGGGAAGGAGAGGCTGGACAATGGTAGTGAACACCAGTACTCTTCTAGACAAGGAATCAAGGAAGTCATTGCAGCTTTTACAAGGTCTCAAGGGGACTCAGTTGGTCATTCCAAGAATGGGTAATAAATTATAAACATTATCCTCATCTCAAGCATCTATCAGATTATAATTGTGAGGAAGTAATTTTTTATGCTGAAAATTACAAATGATTGTCTATTTAATGTGCAGTCATAAGAGAGCTTGATTGTTTGAAACGACGTGGTAATCTGTTCAGAAGAAAGTCACAGGTTTCCTCATTGTTGGAATGGATTGAAGAGTGTATGGTGAAAACGAAGTGGTGGATTCACATACAGAGCTCAGTGGAGGAGGGAAGACCGATTGCACCCACCCCTCCTGCTTCTCCTCAGTCTCAATTCAGCATAGGGAGTGGGCGTTTTCATTGTAGGAGTCCAAGTTTAACAGAAATTGTTTCACCAACATCAGAAGATCATATCCTAGATTGTGCTCTATTATTCAGGAAGATGAAGAATGATAGATGCGTCCTGCTTAGTAATGATGTCACTATGAAGATCAAAGCCATGGCAGAGGTAACTATTTATTTATTTCTGCCTAATGCATTCTCTCTCCTTCTCCCGCTCTTTGGCATGACAATATAAACATTCATTGATATGTTTGTTTCAGGGTTTGATCTGTGAGACTGCTCAGGAATTCCGGGAGAGTCTGGTGAATCCCTTCTCTGAGAGGTTTCTGTGGGCTGATAGCTCTCCTAGAGGAAGGACTTGGTCTTATTTGGATGATGTGGTTTTGAAGGAGAAGTATAACCGCAGTTCTTTGAAGAAGCCATCAAAGGGAGGAGATGGTGCAAAGGGCTTGAAGCTCATTCTGCTGCATAACTCTCATTATGCATGGATCAATTCAGTCAGATAAAACATTTGTGCCGTTTGTATCTTCATTGTTTTATATATACTTCAGTATGCTTCCACTGAACAAAAGATGATGCTTGGAAGAGCTCTTTAATGTTGTTCTTTTAGCCTAAGTGCTTATTCATGGTTCTGTTGCACGTGATTATGCAGTTCATTTGTCAATCAATTTCCATTTTCTGTCTTCCATCAGTATTACAACAGTTAAGTCCACTCCACATACACAGATAGACTTTAAATACTGCGCAGAATCAGAGAATTTTCTTTGTTCCCTTCCCATTCACTTAGCTTTCAGCTACAACGGTAAGAACTTGAATAATCATGATCAGTTCAAGGGCTCAAAAGAAACTTCAATTTCCTAAACATTTTGGTGGTAATAAACAACAGCATTTTATTCAAGATGAACAAATTACATGAACAAGGGAGAACAATGACTTACAAATGTAACAGAACTTAGAATCATAGAACTCCTAAAAGAAGCATAAACCTAGACATAGAAACATCATTTGAGAGTATTCAAACTCGTCTCCCCTCCAGTTTTCTGAATGTAATTACAGGACCCAGGAATAAAAAAAGAGAATGCATTCTCTGAATCATCGAATGGGGGTCGAGGAAACTCATGAAATCCATCAAAGTTACACGTATCAAAATTCAATGGTGAGAAATAATTAGTTGGATCATCAACATTACCCTTAGCATCCATATCGCTAACTCCAGTTCCATTCGGAACACTAGATCCGAAGTTGAAATTTGTACTTCCAATCTTACTTGTTGCTTCATTGCCTTCTCTCCGATCAGATGGCCCTGCCAGTCCTTTGATAGTTTCATCAAGTGGAATGGCAGGAGTATGGCCCTGGAACAATGCAATGTGTCCGAACAGCTTGTCTTTCCTTGAGAAGGTCGTGCCACAGGAACAAAGCCATTTATCCTTGCCACAGTGCTTCTCGTGAGTTTTGAGATCAGCAATAACTGAGAATTTTTTGGTGTTGCATCTGCTACAAACATAGCTTTTGTCACAATGAGTCCTCTTGTAATGGTTTTTGACACACAAAATAGTCTTCAAAGGCTGAAACTTTTTGTGATCCTTGTTCCGCTTGCAACCAGCATAAGGGCAGGAATACCTTTTAATAAGCATTGGTTCAGAGCTAGATTCCTTGTGAGGTTTTGCTAGCGCTGCTGGGGTTTTATACTCATCCCCATGCCCTCTCATGTGCATCCGCAAATTTGCGTCCCTCTTGAATCCTTTGCCACATATTGTGCAGAAGTGGGTGTGCGGTGCAAGGATCTCTTCTTTTTCTAGTTGTAAGATCTCATAGGAACCTGGTGGAAGTTGCTCTCCATCATCAGCATCATCTTCATCTTTTAAATCATGTTCTTCAACAGCATGGTTTTGTTGAGTCCCACTATTACCGGCTAGATCAATTGGGTTTGACTGATTAGACACTTTTTTTGCACAACTATTTTGCACCTGAATGCTATCACTTAAGCCAGCCCCAGGAGGAAAAGGAACCCCACCAAATTGCCCAAGCTGTCCCATGGAAGGAGTAGGTGCAGAGAGGGTATGCTTCATGGATGGGAGAAGACTACCAGCTGTGGAGATTAACTGAACAATAATTGAAGTGAGATCTGCAGTAATGAGCTGCTGTTGCTGAGCTACAAGTTCATCTGGTCGACCCAAAATTTGGCTCCTCCGGCCCACAATTAAGTGGACCAAATCCTGAAGCTCATGGATCTTTTGTTCCAAAAATGAAAGGTTACTTAGCATTGCTTTTGGATCCCAATCTTGCATTTTGTTGGTTTGGAGATTCTCATTCATCTGGAATGGATTTTTAATTTGGTTAGTGGGGTCACAAGGGAGTGAGGACTGGTTTTGAGGAGGTTGATTGAATTCTTGAAATGCTGGATTGATCCTAATGTCATAATCTAAGATGGAGGGATCTTCCCACTTCTGCTGGTATTGCTGTGAATTGAAATCAGTAAAACATGGGTTATTAGGAGAAATCCTTTTTGACATCTCATTTTCAGCCAAAGAAGACTTCGCCCAAGTCTCTGTACGTAGTCCCTCTTTAAGATCCATTTCAAAATCCTTTTCTCAGGTACTAGATCCAAATCCCAATCAATCTAGAAATTTCAAATAAGATTAGAAACATCCATAGAAATCCAAAGTCAATTTGATTTAGAATCAGAAAAGCAAAATGTTTCTCACATCAAATATTCACTTATGACAGGAGCAACATAATATATGAAAATGCTTAAGCACAGAAAATGAATTATCTAGTTTAAATAACAAATTAATATCTCCATTAGAACTTCATAGCCTGAAATATCGACTAACTGCAACAACACGTCTTTAGCGAAGATCCAATGAACTTCAAAATCTTAATATACTCTTATGATCATGATGCGTACAGAAGACATGCCAGGAACAAAAGATTAAGGCAAAGGAGGCCAACCATCCGAATGTTTAACTATGACATCAAGCTACCCTTTCTACTAGGTCAAAAATCACTTTTAAGCCAATCAAATCTTCAATAAGTTAAGCTACCCAAACATCATATATACATAGAAAACACCTTTTGCTATCAAAAGTAATATGTTACTACAATATCAAAAATTACGCATTAATTATCCATCAACCCTTCTACCAGTGATTCACCTGAGATCCCTAAATCAGATTTCAAAGTCTAACCCAGAATTGCTCCAACAAACTTAAATAAGAATAAAAAACTCATCTTCCAAGCGAAATCAAGATCCTCAAACTAATTTTAAGATGCTCTAAGCTAAAATAAACACCAAAAGAACATATAAAATATTAGAAGAAAATAAAATCTATTTAGTAACAAAAACCAACCCAAAAATCTTTTTTTTTTTGTTCTTCATTTCATATACCAGCCAAAATCCAATATATAGTCTCAAAATTATCCCATTACAATGAACCAAAATCAGCCCAAAAATCTCATCTTTCCTCTCACAGACACAAACTTAAAACCCAAAATTTTCAATAACAGTTATTGTTAAAGTAACCAAACATAAAAAAAAAAAAAAAGTCTATTTTTTAACCATTTGCTAAAATACCCACGTTTAAGAACTAAGCTAAAAATGAAAAAAAATCAAAATTTACCGATTTTCGAAAACCAAACTATGAAACAGAATCAAAATTCAGCATGACCACATATTTATTTATTTTTAGATGAATAGTTATAGAGACTCACCAGATTCAACTTAGCTTAGATGCTGTCTTTGCTATTCAACTTGACAGTTCCATTTCAGCGAAATAGAGGAATAAAAAGGAAAAATGGAGCTGCACTGAGTCCATATATAAGATCACCAATCTCAGTGACAAAGGAGACTATTGTGTTTTTAATTAAGACAATAGATTAGTCAACCCATCGATCACCACCGTTTATTTACTCTGTAAATGCATCAAGAGCCAATAGAGGAATGAGGGACAATTGGGTCATCCGGGTCAACAAAATTTGATAAATTACAGCCGTTAGATGAAGCCGATTTACGGCCAATGGGGGACTAAACTGAAAAGACAGAAGCTTTGAATGAGCAACAGACTAATTGGAGAAACGAGTGTCGGTGGGGTCCACACAAATTGAGATGATTCTCCGTGTGCCGTGTGGTGTGTGGATGAGCATGATGCATCTGCATTATTTATTTATTCATTGACCCGGTTGAGTGATTTAATTGCTTTATTATTTTAATCTGGATTCTATTTTCTAATGATGGTTGGTGAACCGTTTTTGTAAAAAATGATTCACAAAAATTCTAATAAAACTTAAAATGCTTTTAATGGTTTATTATTATAATTTTTCTTTAAAACTTTTTGTCTTTCAAGGATCACTTATTATTTGTAAATTTTCATCTTTGTTTTCATTTTTTTAATTTTCAGTTTGACATCATGGGTTACATATTAAAACTTCATACGTTGGGTGTATTATAAAAAAACCCAATTGATTATTCTTTTAATAAAATAATGAAAAGTTTTATGGGATGGAGAGACGGAGAGTGAAATTGCGAGAGCCAACCAGGAAGCTACGCCACCGCCAGGTCGAAGCTGGGGCTGATGCCGATCAGGTTTTATTCAAAGAAAGGTCAGCATTTGCCACTTTGTAGCAGACACCCAACCAGTGCACACCACATGGCTCGTGCTTTTTATCCTGTCTATCTTTTAAGATTTCGACTGAATTGACTTTCAACTTTCTAAGAATCTTGAACTTAGCGATCGCGTCTCCAAAAACGAATTATGTGTATTGGGGCAATCTTTTTTTTTTTTGCACTAAAATAATATTCCAATTTGTTATCATTAGTATTCAAGCAAAGTTCGTTAAACGTAGATCGAAATCGAAAATTGATATCAAATAATGCAAACATATTATCTTTAACACTTGCACAAATGGGGGACATATAGGACATTATTATATGTAATATAGGAAACTCGATCAGGTGACGCGTTATGCAAGGCCTGAAAACTTGATTGAATATGCGTTCGTGGCTCTCACTCGAAACTTTCAGTACACGTGTGTAGATAAGAATTTGATGCAAGTTTTCATCCATCATCAAACTCAATGGAAGAGTACTGACGGCAGTCATTATGGCAGACGAATCTTGTTGAGTTTTCAACTTCAAAATTTAGCACACGTGTGCTTAAAAAAAGAAAGAGGGGGGGGAGGGAAGAGAGTTTCATTCCAATTGAGAGTTTTCTAACAAGACGCGTAGACATCCATAGAAATATATATTTTTAAAAAATAATAATAAAATTGATTTTAAATTGAGGAGGTTGAGTTTTGTGGGTTCACAAATCACAATGATGAACGATGATGCGGTTGCCTCAATAGAGGATGACATATGCAATGACGGTTAAGTGGATGGTGAAATGAGAATTGATTTCCATGAAAACGACCATCATCTTCTTTGTGGTCTTGCCTTGACATTCCCTGCCTGCCGTCTCTTGTTTCTTTCACCTTTTCAACCATATTAATAAATATATTAACATTCGTGTTATCACACAATATGCAATAGTAGCCACAGAAAGTAAAACCCTTCTTGAATCCTTAAGCAACCATCTCAGCTACACTAACCAAAACTGTTTAAAAGAAAGAAAAATTCAGTAGCAGATTCGGAATCAGTGGCATTGAGATCTTATGAACAGGTCCTGGAGGATACTGCAAAACATATGCTTAAAACATGAGTCACGTGCCATACGATAATCTCAAGTCAACAACTGGAATAATTTGATACAAATTAGGATCACCCGAAAGGAATGTCATCAGTGAAAATATAATGCAAGTTTAGCTGCGATAGACCCTGAGGCCTGAACTATGCAGGAAATAATTAGCTTGGCTTTCTGAATAATTTCACATGCATACTTGAATTGCTAAATAAGGCAGCTGCAGGAACTATGCTAGGAAACACCGCCACTGGAGTACTATCTTCGGTATTGTTTCCTTTTCTCCCATTGTTCCAGAGATTAAGATATTACCGTTTAGGGTGTACCAAAATTTTTAAACAGTACCGGTCAAACATTGAATAAGGGAGACGGTAAAAACCTGAGAATATGAAAGGAAGTACGAGGTCAATCTTGAAAAGCCATGAAACTCTCAATATCACAGACAAAATCATCTGTCTTTAGATTTCACGGGAACTCCTTTGTAAAGTGGCACACGATCTTTTAATGCATCGCGTCGGGGCCGTGCCACCTTATTGTTAGGGTCAAAAAGTAGGACTTCTTCAAATGCCTTCAGAGCTGATTTCAAATCTTTCTTCTTCTCATAGGCATCACCAAGGTTGTTCCAAGCTGTGACATAGCCCGGTTGTAGCTTCACAGCTGTTTCAAACTGAGAGATTCCTTTATCGAGCTTTCCTTCACGTACATAACTGACACCAAGGGCATTGTAAACCTGCCCAAACATTGTTATGTTAAGAAAATACAAGACAGCATGTTGGACGTCGCACCTCTTTAACTGATATACAAAATACTTCGTCTCCTTTTGCTGATACACAGTAAGGAAGTTTCTTATGGGTTTCATGAGGCAGTTTAACTATAATGTTATTTAAAAAAAAAAAAAAAAGAAAGAGACAGAGAGACCAACCATTGCATTGGTCAAAGCTTATAACCACACCACTGTGAACTTGACCAAGCAATTCATAAGGCAGAATAGGCTCAACACACGTGACAAGACAATGATAGGTGAATCAAACACAATCCTTCATGCTAAGTTGATATGGAAAGCCCATGGTATGACCATACCTGGGCAAGATCTTGATCGTCTCCATCCCATTTTTCAATTGCTTGAAGTAAGTACTTAGTAGCAGCTGGGTAAAATTTCCTTCTCAACATCACCGCGCCTAATTCAAAATACTCAGTTGCACTAGCATCACCACTTCTCACTTGCTCCTGATATTGAGAAACATAGAAAACAGGACGCTGTTAGGAAAAATAGTTTTCAGCATTGACAACTAGTAGATCCAGAAAATGATAGGAAGGCTGTCTAGGGAATGTCAATGATGGATATCATAAATTGCATTTTTCAAAATACCACAATGAAAGAACACAGGCTCTCACTTGCAATTCTTTAGCTGAAAGGTCAAGTTCTCTACGGACAAGAACTTGACGAATCACAAAAAAGGTTCCAACTCCGAGCAATCCTAATAGTAAAAGCAGATAAGATAGTTGAATTCCCAATTCAAATAACTCCCCAATTTCATAAACTGCGTCCATTTGGACATTTTCACTTGCATTTGCCACTTGTGCAGAGATCAACCATGAGGAGGACCCAAATGAAAACACAGATGCCAAAATTATAAGCCTTTTTACATTTTTATCCCTGATGGCCAAAAGCTTCCTCATAGAATCTGCAATATAGTACTGATATTAAAAGATGACCAACAAAGATAGTGAGCTATCTCTCTTAAATCCAACATAAATCACACAACACTGACAGTGAGCCCGTAAACTCAGATGCTTAGTTAAAAACATCAAAGGAAAAATAGAGAATTACTTTCAAAATTTGTCGGGAGACATGTTTCCGTTGCCAACTCCCTTTGATCCATCTGCCTTCATCAATAATGAAATTAAATATTAGAAACTAAAATTGTAGTAACACGAAAATTAACCATGTTCTATTGACAGACAGTTAATCTCAAATAGAAACAAATGCACATGTAAAGTAAGTATCTCAAGGTACAACGTTAAAGGGATTTATAGTCTCATTCTTACTTCCTAGAAAATTTAGACCAAATATTTGGCATTTTAATTAGTAAATCAACATTTTTGATAATTTGACCCCGTAAAAACTAGCAGGCTCATATCTGACAAATGAATTACATGAAAAAGGGGCGTGTCATTCATCTTGCAATTTTACTTGAGCTGCCACTTACTGTGGGTTTTGTAGTAAATCCATTATTTTTTTGTTTTTGTTATTAATAAAACTGATGAGGGTATCTTTAAAACTGTTGTGCTTTAGCTTAAATTTGAAAACAACAAGTGTTTGGTAAACACCCACTTTTTCTTAGCAGCTACTATTTACCACCCACCCACATGCTTATATTTGACATATATTGATTTTGTTCCACTTAAAAGCCACAATACGTCATTACTACGTAGACCCTTGATCAACTTTCCCCATAGCGAATCGTGTTATTTTATTTTACTTTTCGTAAGTGGTGGGATCCTAGCATTATTGTTGAATGACTTTCTAACCATAGTAATCATTCGTACACCAACAATTAACTGAGAAATTTATGACAAATAGATTCTCACATTTCAACAAAAAGATTGCCAGGAAAAGATAGACACACTTATACACAAGTTCATTGTAATTTTCATTATATACATTTCAGCAAATAAATAAATTCTAGAAAAACTAGCTATCCTTGAAGAACAAACAATTGTCACAAGAACATACCTGCAAATGGCAAAATCTAGTAACATTTAGTGCACAACTCGCCCTTGAGGTTGTTGAAACCGGTGCACTAAAGTGGTGAAAGATAGCCTGTAAGAAAAAATTGAATCATTAAGAGAAACAATAATGTGATAAATCTCTAACAGAGAAAAAAAAAATCTTGCAGAGGGAAAATAAAGATATTTGTGCGTGACGAGTTTTCCTGGCCATTTTCATCAAAATGAAATGTCAAGAAAGAATTCACAAAATGTTAGCTTAAGAATTAAAGTCTGAGGATGTAAACAGGATCACGTAACACCATTTTCAACTTGATCATAAAACAAACTATCCTGAAAAATCTCATTTTACCATATAATATAATTGCAGGTATGATGAAAGCCACTATATTTATGGTTCAGCACGTAAATTTAAGTTTACTACTACTTAACAAATAATTTATATTAAATCAAGCAAAATGAAGCGAAAATTACAGATATCGTTGGGAATTAAGTGTGATTAATTACCTGAAGCGGGAGATTTTTGGGCTTCGAGTTCAGAGAAAGGAGATAATTCGAATGAGAAAGTGGAAATAAATTGGTTGTTTGGAGAAGCATCATTTTTTTTTTTTAATTTATGAAGGTGCTTCTTAAAAGCATCAACTTTTTTTGTTTCTGAAGAGGTGTTTCTGGAGAAGCAATTCTCAGTCGGAGTTCGTTACTGGTTCAAGATAAAGTCTCTTCGCAGACTCGTTGATAAAATAAAAATTAACAATAAATAAAATAAGGCCGTGTTTGGTATCATGACTCTTAACTTTGTGTCATTTATGTCCGAAGCCCAAACGGAACCCCGAGAAGTCGTGTTTTATTTTCCACTTTTCATGAGAAACTATTAATTTTGTTCAATCCATTTCGCACATAACACAATTAATGAATCAAAGGTCATTTTGTCGATTGAAAAAGAAATATTTTTCCCGTAATTTATCAGAGAATTTGAAAAATGATGGTAAATAATACTTGTGTTTTTATTTTTGTTTGAACTTTTTTTATTACTTAGTCTAATGATAATCCAATTATCTCTTCATCCATAAAAGCAGAATTCGACTGTTCGAACATCAACCCTCTTGATTGGAGACCTGCAATAGTTTATTATCAATTTTAGCAACACATTATATATAAATTATTTATCTTTTTTCTTTCAAATGACAATTCATAAAAAATAATAATAAAAGAAAAAGTCTTTCAAATGCAATACCGATTAATTAATCATCACAGCCTCTTTACATATTTGAGAAAATTCAGTTTTTCAAGATAATCAAGCATCATAATGTCAGCAGATATAAGATTGCAAGTGGTACAGCCTGCCTCTGTGCCTAGTATCAGTTGAAAGTTGACGAGATGGAGTCTAAAATTTGAGTATTTGTATTTTGTCCGATTCATCTGTAAAATCCTTCTTCAACGCTGCCCATGAGAACAAAACCTTGTCGTGTGCTCTTCCGCCAATTCAATCATTCAACTTTTGATGTTTTCCTTTCAACAAACTGCTCCGTGAATGATTCTGACTACATTAGTCCAGCCGTTGCTTCGTGTGCCCATAACAACCCCAATTGATCCTTGTTAGTCTCGCATGTCAAATTGATCCTTCACTCATGATCCTCTTGGAGCTTAACCGTTTGAAGAATGTAATCTGTTTTGGTAAGTGGCCTTCTTCCGGGTTTCCTCCAATGATCCAAAAAAGTTAAACAAAATATTTGAATCATTATGTGTATCTCTTTCGGCTAACCATTCATCTTTAAGATGAACATCAACATCCCTGTATAATTTGGGTAAACCAAGAACATCAAAAACTAATGAGTAAAGAGGAATAGATGGTACATTAACTAAATAAATCATTTTGTGGGGTAAAGGCTCTATCAGGTTATATTTCATTAAGAATGGAGGATGATCGGGCAATTAAAAAATGAAACATCAATACCTTCTCAAAGCAAGGACTTCATAGTTTCTTCGCAGGTAATCAGCATGCTTTGTGAGAGCTTCTTGTGCATAGTCCCTACCCACAGTTCTTACTGCCGCAGCATTTAGCAAATTTTCCAAAGACCCGTGCTTTTTCAAAAGCTTTAGGGCAGTCTTCCGACCAAATCCAGGAACCACATGTTGGATTCCTGGGACTCCATCAACGTCATCACCCACAATGCATCCTACACAATTATAGCTCTTATGAGGTTGACATGATATACAACAATACAGCATGTGGTTCATAAAGGTGAGGGCAGCCATCACAGTATGAAAATCAAAACAATGCACTGACTACTTACTAAGGCTCAATTCAGAGTGTGGATCACAATTATATTGAGCAATGTAGTGCTTTAGTGTATAAAAAGACCAACGATCCAAGTCTTGCAGAGGCATAACTAATTGCACGTCTTCAGAAATCAACTGCTTAAAATCTTTGTCAGGAGAGGCAACAACAGCCCGGTAACCTTTCTGCAAAACTTGCCCTACAAGTGTAGCTATGACATCATCTGCTTCATGGCCTTCAACTTTAACAACCTGCATTCACTTGCATTTCAATAATAAAAGATAGATCCAACCACATTTCTTTTTGTGCATGCATGGATCTGTACCCTCTTTGGTCACAAGGGAATACAAAAATATGAAAACAAAAAATTTTTCATATTAAATGAAAGTTTCAAGTAAGAATCACCATTTCATTCCATTCTTCATCTTATTCCACTCTTCATCTTAAAAGGATGGTCGTTAGTTGTTCGTCTATATAGAAGGAAAGTTATCAGCTAAAACCGGTTTTCAGCCCATTCAGTAACATGCAAGTTAGCAGTCTCTTTACAATTTGAATAGTACTAAAAATAAACTACAATCTGTTTGTCAGAATTCTTCACAATTTACGAGATGAGAACAAATTTAACAAATACTTCAATATTTACACAGTTGAAAGGAAGCTAAACAAGCATAAATAAGAAGCTTCACTCACCGGCACATTGCATTTTCCAAGAACATCTGAAATGAACTGATGTGACCTCCCAACATGTCCCCTTGAGAATCTTTGAGAAGCCGTTAATTGTCTCAAAATTTTTCTCCTATGAGCTTTATATGAAGGTAATAACTGTCTACGATGCTCAGTACCCCCTTCTCCATCAAAAACCTGCAATTGAAAACAGCATTTCTGAGTCACAAACATTTGAAAGCACGGCAGCTCTACTAAACAACCAGTGATTCCATTCCAAAGCGGCTGCAGATTAAAAGCTACGGCACCTTAATTCCAAACATGATCCTATCCTTAAGCACAGTACGAACGTAGTTAAAGCACTCGAAGTATGTATTATAATTATTTAAAGCTGTACTGTTTAAAGTACTTGTGCTATCTCAAGAAGAAGAAAAAAAGAGCTTAGCTTACAGCAATAACAGGGTCCGCATGGCTAACTTGATCAAAGAAAAGAGATAGCCAACGACCAAAAGATTGTAAACTGGGCCTGCTTCCTTCATAACAAAGTGGATTAACGTCTAAGAAGAAGACCCTTTTCTTACTTTTAGTTTTCTCTAAACCGTTTCCACAAAAATCAGCTTTCCCCAACAATTGCCTGCCAACTGTTCGATCAAATGACCCACAGATAACGGTCGTTTTTGCCTCCATTGCTTCAGTTTTCGTCATTCTCTTTCTGGGTTTGATGATCGAAATGGATTTAAATGGATTGATGGGGAGACAAGGCTTGATGTTGACGTGGATAGGCACAGTAACTTCAATCGTGTTTATCATCATCGTCTGCGTAGCTGGTATTGCACCATTAAAAAAACAAAACGAGCTCCGGAAGCGACTGAGTGTTAAAATGGTAACAACGTAATTATTTTATCAGATTCAAAATGAACATAGTACATAACTTGTTCCCAAAAATTATTTTATATATATATATATATAGTCTACGCAATAATTTTCAGTAAAACAATTTTAGCCTACAATCATGTAGCAGGCATTCGGTCCTATTCCATGCAATGACGTGCTCAAACTGTAAACCACATGACATAAATTAATTTTTTTTTAATTTGATAATTTTTATCAATAAATCATAATTAAATTAAAATTAATAGATTAATTTAATAAAAAAGATAACAAAAAATAATTGGTAATTTTTCAAATAAATGCATAAATGTTACTGGATTGTTACTCAAAGATAAAGAGCTTGTACCAAAATTAATTTTAATCTATAATTCATATTCTTGTTTTGGATATATTATGTTGATGCCAGAATTTGGATGACGATTTGAATTGAGAAAGAGTTGTGTTTACTTGGAGAACAAGTTATGAAAGAGTTTGATGTTTTCGGAATTGCTATTGTTGAGAGTAAAAAGCTCAACAGTTAGAATTGTACTAAAAAAAACATTGGGAGCCGCTAGCTTGTTACCGCCATAGATTGAGATAGAAAAGAGTAAGAGAAAATCTTTGAGGATATTGCACCCTCCTCTAGAATACTTATTTTTCTTCTCTTCTTTGAGTGATGATCTCTTTATACAAGACGTATAATTAAAAGTATAAATAAATTAGGAAAACTTATCTTTTATCTTATAAGATTTGAGTTTGATAAAATTAAGACTTATATTATTTTATCCTATTTGGATTATAACATGTTATTGGATTTGGGTCCTCCAGCTCTAGGGATAATTCATTTATGTCATTAGGTCGAGTTTGGTAAAAAATTGGGTATAACAGGAGCCCTCTAGTTTATAATATTCACAAGTGAATGTTGTAAATTGATATAATTTATAGTATGCTAGATTTTCTTATTATCTATTGTTGTATAACATGAAGACATTTTAAGTATCATGAATGAGAAAATCTCGAATGACATGAGAAAAATGCAAATGAATAGCATGAAGACAATATGAATGACATGAGGAAATTTTGACTGTCATGAGAACAACTTAAATAATATGAAGAGTTCTCAAATATTACGAGGACAACTTAAATGACATAAGAACATGTCGAATATCATGAGGATAATTTAAATGACATAAGGAGATCTCGAATATCGTGATATGGGCCATAAAACTAAAATAATACTATGATATGAGCCCTAAAATTTAAATAATGTCGTGATAAGGGCAATTAATTTAAGATAATGGCATGATAAAGGCCATAATTACTATAAAAATGATGTTGCAATAAGAGCTTGCAAATTATGTCGCGATAAGGGCTAAAAAAGAAAAATAGCATCGCGATTATTGTTTGCAGGATATTGTGCCCTTTTTTAATACACGTATTTTTCTTTTCTCCTTTGAGTGATGACCTCTTTATATATGAGAGATAATAAGAAGTATAATTAAGTTAGGAAAATTTATCTCTTATTTTGTAGGATTTGATTTGACGAGATTTAGAATTTGTATTGTTTTGCCTTATTTAAATTAGGACATGTTATTAGATTTGGGTTTTGGGGCTCACGAGACCATTCATTTATATCATCGAATCGAGTTTGGCAAAAATATGGGCATGACATATTGATTGAGTAAAGTCTTGACGATTCAAATTTCATTCGTATCTGTAAGTAGAAAATTTAATTTTCAGTAATATCATGATAATAATAAAAATACAAGAAAAAAGAAAAAGAAGAAGGAATAAAAAAAAATTATTCTTTTATTTTTTTATTAACAAGTCTTGGTTGGGTTAGTGGTCCCCTCTTTAAATCTCCCTCGTATATGAAAATTAATTTTATTTTCTTTATTGAGCTTCGATTTATACTTTGAGATATGTTGCGCTTCAGTTGCACATTTATATTTTAGTGTTGTGCATTTGTTTTTTTTTTTTTTTTTCAAAAGAATTTTTTAGCAAGGTTTAGCCCATACTATGGACACCTTCGCTATAAAGTTCTCAAGTTTAGTTTATGTATAAACGGAAGAAAAATAAAAACGCGAAAAGACCAAACAAACACATGTCATCACGTTCACCGGTGAAGTAGTTGAATCCTCCGCCCAGTTTCGATACGCCCTAGAAAGAAAACCAACTAAACCAAACCATTCACTTAAAAATAATTTATTAATAGAGATAATAACAGTTTGACCCTTAAACTTTAACACAATGACAACTAAAGACATAGTATTTAAAATGTTTAAAATATTGTACCTAATTCCTTACTGAACACAGAAATCCAGATGTGCTTATGCTCTGCTTCTCCCATTTTTATTTTATCCTCCCTTAAATAACATCCCGAGTCGCATAATTAATAATCCGCCCGTTTTCTTCTTTTCTTGCGGGTTCTTGAGTTTGCTAAATGCTAATGCAGTACTTGTCACGTAGGGCCCACTCGTGTGCTCTGACAGGATTATTATACAGAAGATTTGAAAACTATATCTTTTTTTTGTAAATTTACAAAACGTTAGGGCTGCTGATATTATTAGGCATTTATAAATGAAACCATAGCATTTCTGTAATCCTGCTGCACACTCACAATTCGCGACGGCCAAAGGCACACACTTAGAGCTCAAAAATCATCGCCAAAAATGGCTCACCTTCTCCAAACAACCTTTCTTCCTTCTTCGTCCCCATTAATTCGGCGAAACCAGACGTACATTCTCCGGATTTCAGGCTTCAGGACCCGAGTGAACGCCAAGATCCGCGAAATCTTCATGCCCGCTTTGAGCTCCACCATGACCGAAGGCAAGATCGTTTCGTGGGTCAAGTCCGAGGGAGACAAGCTTTGCAAAGGCGAAAGCGTTGTCGTTGTTGAGTCCGATAAGGCCGACATGGATGTCGAGACGTTTTACGATGGCTACCTCGCTAAAATCATGGTCGATGAAGGCGGTGTCGCTTCCGTCGGCTCCGCCATCGCTTTGTTGGCTGAGTCAGAGGATGAAATTGCCGAGGCTCAAGGTAAGGCTGCTGCCAGTGGATCGCCTTTATCGCCTGCATCGGAGACATCGAATAGTGCAGCTGTTGGAGCCGCCGTTCCACACCCACAGCCGGAGAAAGTTAAAGTTGCAGAATCTGTGGCGGTTACGGTGGGGTCCGCGGTGCATCCGGCGTCGGAGGGAGGGAAGAGGATAGTGGCTTCGCCGTATGCGAAGAAATTGGCCAAAGAATTGAAGGTGGAGCTGGCCAGAGTAGTGGGAAGTGGGCCCAAGGGGAGGATTGTGGCCAAAGATGTCGAGGCGGCGGCGGCGGCAGCTGCTCCGGCGGCTTCTGTGGCAGTGGCTGGTCCGGCAGGTATTGAGCTGGGAAGTGTGGTGCCTTTTACAACACTGCAGGGGGCTGTTTGTAGAAACATGTTGGAAAGTTTAGCTGTTCCTACTTTCAGAGTTGGTTACACTATTACTACTGATGCACTTGATGCTTTGTATAAAAAGGTCAGATTTTTCACATTATTTTCGTGCTTCTGCTTAATAATGCTTTGCTATTAGTTTCTTGGTTCATTGGTCTTAGAGACAGCGTGCGTAGGAATGTTTGGACAATTGGTTATTGTTGCTTTAAAGTAGAGATTTTGAGAAGTTATGAATCATTGATTCGGGGGTTGTGTTTGTTTTTATAGATCAAGTCCAAGGGAGTTACAATGACAGCATTATTGGCAAAGGCAACAGCACTTGCTTTGGATCAGCATCCTGCTGTGAATTCTAGTTGTAGAGACGGTGATAGCTTTATCTACAATAGCAGCATTAATATTGCTGTTGCTGTGGCTATAGATGGTGGGTTGATTACACCAGTGCTTCAGGATGCTGATAAGGTATTCTCTCTTTCTAGTGTTCCATTTACTTTTATCTCCCTTCTGGTTAGAATTTGTACTGAATTGCAAGAGGGGTCTCCTTTATTGTCTTTTAGGCTGACATCTATACTTTATCAAGAAAGTGGAAGGAGTTGGTAGATAAGGCCCGTGCCAAGCTGCTGCAACCTCATGAATACAATACAGGTTTGCAAAATATGACTGTCTGAGATGGTCTCTTTGGAAATATTTTTTTATAGGAAGTCTCTTTGAAAATATTGGTACTTATATTTATGTTATTAAGTGTATGAGAATACTCTCATTTGCCTGAAATATTTTAATGCCAAATAAAGATTAATTTTATTTATATTAAGATATAATATACCAACTGCTGAGCACCTGAAGATGTAATATACAAAATTCGTTTTGAGTTTGCAGACGTGCATGCAATATTACAATTTTTTTTAAAAAAAAAAACTAGCAGTACTGTCATCACTTCATGTTAACTTCCTTGAGTTCTCATGCCTACACAAATATTGGTGACTTTAGTTTTCTATATTATGTAAGTCTGCTTGAGCCTTTATTTCTGACTTTATGCAGTTTTTGATGAAAAAACATTATTAATCAGTTTATGCCCCTTTTTTCTTTGCTAGTTTGTTTATTTGCCATTCGTCACTTGCTAAGATGATTAGCCATGTAGGATGAACTATCACATTGTTGTCCACTCTTTCACCGCTGAAGTACATTCTGGCTTGTTAATGTTCTTTTATGAGAAACGAGTAGTAGCATTCTGTTCTTTCAACAATACATTTCTGACATTTAGAATATTTGTAGTGTTAATCCTTCTCTGTGAACTTTCTCTTCCTTGCATAAGGACATCTGAGTTCTTGACCACTTTTTTGGTTTGTCAATCTGTGAATCTCATGCTTTGTGGTGTACCATGGTGATGAGGGTTGTGCAGCTTTAAAATTGTATTTTGCCTTAAAGATATGCCAACAGTCATTGAATTTATTGGATCATAACCAATTTATAAAAGCTAACGATTATAAAGTAATGGTTGGGCTTTCTTCAACAAACTATTCCCAGTTCTTGTGGCCTTTGTCTCTTTTGTTCCATAAATGCTCACAATTGTGTTGTTAAGTCTCTGTAGCTACTTGACTACCCATGAAAAAAGAAAGTCAGATCTGCCATGAACTTTCAGATATCTGCTCATTATTTTTATTTTGCTTCTTTTGCAGGAACTTTCACCCTCTCCAACCTTGGTATGTTTGGCGTTGATCGCTTTGATGCCATACTACCACCAGGAACGGTAGTAGTTTCTACTCATTATGAATATTTTTCCAATCTGCCATATTCTCTGCAAGAGGCAGATCAATTTTGTATGGATTGATTAATATGATAAGAGTACTTTATGGTTATTTATTTATTTTATTTTATGCAGGGAGCAATTATGGCTGTTGGAGCATCTGAGCCCACAGTTGTAGCAACCAAGGATGGTCGGATTGGCATGAAGAACCAGATGCAGGTATAAACATGTTTTCTCATTATGTTCTGAAAAAGGTATTTCTTTGTTCAGTGTACTTAGACCTAATGCATGGATTCTTAATTCAAAAACTTGCAATATTTCTAGGTAAATGTTACAGCTGACCATCGTGTGATATACGGTGCTGATTTGGCTTCATTCTTGCAAACCTTGGCGAAGATTATTGAGGATCCCAGAGATCTTACCTTCTAGTCTAACATACGTATCACAAACACATTCTTCTTCAATGGTCAGATATCCTTTCCTCCTAGCATGTTCCAGCGCTCATGTTTCTCTAGTCATTAATCCTTGATCTTTGATAGAGTGAAGTCATGCAGGAAAAACATGCAAGCTAACCATCTGTGATCAAAGTCCTATAATGAACAGGAACTTTTTTTTCCCCCAAAGGAGATGTTTATTTCCAATGATCCTTCAGTTAATGTACTGATTTTTTTTTCCTGCCGTCATAAATGAGTGTCTGTTGTGTACGCCATTAGTTTTGGGCTGTTTATTCTTGTCATAGTGAACAAATTTTCTTCATCAATTATATGTGAAGTTTAAACATGCTTTATTATGTCATAGCTTTATTGTTCATCAGACTGAAATCAATGGATTGAATAAATTTTTTTTCCTCTCCAAGAAGTGCTTATTTTGATTTGTTATGGGAAAATTTATTTCTAGAGTCAAATCTGGCTTGCAGCTTTTGGTTGAAAAGAAAATGTGAATTATGTTTGGAAATGGCTTCAGTTCTTTAACTTGCCACTTGTATTTGAATTAGGGAAAAATGAAATTGAAACTACTATCCTGTACCTGCTACGTGTAATATATATAAAAAATCTTCATATGTAATAATTTTTACATCAGGCTTACAGAGCCGCCATACTTACGCTTTTCATTTATATGATAGTAGGGATACATCAAAACTCAAATAATCATCATATGTGTAGAATGCTAGTGCTACTGCTAAGTAAAATATAACGCGGAGGCAAGGCAATGTTGTGTTGAGGACTATCATTTTTTATCATCCAAGTGTTTATCTTGCATTCAATAGCATCCATAGCACGCTCTTCATCTTCGGCCTTGCTTCAGGCGAGACACTAACGCAGGCAAGAGCAACCTTAAGAACAGTAAGCATCTGGCTCCTGACGGCAAGTGATTTTCTGCTAACATTGAAATCGAGGATGTGATCCAACTTATCTTGCTGTGCTGAGTTACGTAGTACCCACTTGGCTAATTCATTACCCTGGTTAACTGCAGCCTTTCCTGTCAGCAACTCCAGCAGAATAACTCCAAAGCTGTAAACATTCCCCGCCATTGTTACCCTCATTGTGTAAGCATACTCTGCAACGAACACAATAGAGCCCTCAACAAAGGCTAAACAGCATATTCGAAAACATCCGATAGACAATATTGGAATTACATGATTTTCAAGTTTGGGGGGGAAAAAAGATGCATTTAAATGCCAAGTAATTAACTAAAAAGCACTCTTTGACTATAAGATAAGGAGAAAGGTTTACCTGGAGGAATATAGCCGACTGACCCAGCAACTGTGGAGAGGCTGCCAGTGCTCTTTGAGGGATCAATCACTTTGCAGAGCTCAATATCTCCAATTTGCGGCTCTTTCAGTGACTTAAGGAAAATGTTTCTCGTAGATAAATCAAGGAGGAGAATTGGATTAGAGGTGAATCCATGTAGAAAAGCGAGACCCTGAGCTACTCCAACTGCTATACTATATCGGCTAGCCCAATCTAAAGCATTTTCCAGGCTGCCATGAAGAACATCAAAAAGGGTACCCTTTGGAGCATATTCATAGAATAGATATGCACTATCTGACGCCAAAACATAAGCCAGAGGCGTCATGACATTTGAGTTGCTCAGCTTCCCCAAGACCTCTAGCTCTTTGTCGAATTTATGATGGCTACCCATTTGAAATATCTTGTCACTCCAGTTAAGCTTCTTAATGAAGTAGCTCATTCCAGAAGGCATGACAGCTTTGTAATAGGTTGAAAACCTAGTTTTGAGCTCAATGTTCAGAGGATTAGCTACTGCTTCCATGGCTTTGGTGAAGTCAATATATGACCTGTGTATTCCATTTCCTGTCAAAAGGTTGCCTTGAATGACCTGAGGGGAAGAAATATCTTCTCCTAATTGTAAATGCTCATCTTTAACCCTGTAAAAGCGCCTTGAAATTGATAGAACAAAGATTGAGACTACCCCAACAGCAAGAATAGCAGCAGCAAGGGGGATAACAATAGGCACAACTACTGATTTTCTTCTCTTTTCTGGTGGTTCTGGGGAAGTCTCTGGTGCTGTTACATTGACGAGTTTCAGATTTCCCGTTGTATTCACCGAAACCCACATTCTGAACTTGGGAACAACCCCCGACAATTGATTATTAGTAAGCAACAGCTGTGTCAGCGTTGTCATTTCAGTCAGAAATTGTGGAATCTCACCTGAGAATCTATTGTTCGAGAGATCCAAAACTTCTAACCCATTCAGCCAAGCAAGTGTGGTTGGGATGGGTCCTTCAAAGCGGTTGCTGCTCAGATTTAAAGCAATCTGCAGTCTTGGTGGCATCATTGGAATTGTTCCACTTAGTTGATTTCCTCCGAGTTGGAGTTCTAACAGATAACGCATGTTCGCAATAGAGTTGGGTATTGAACCGTTGAGATTATTTTGCCGTAAGTTCAAGTTTGCAAGATTTGCCAAGTTTGAGAGGAAAGAAGGTACTGAACCACTCAGTGAATTCCAGCTGATGTTCATTGTTGACAATGATTTAAGTTGAGAAAATTGACTGGGGATCTCTCCACTGAGCTTGTTGAGTTGAAGCTTCATAACTTGAAGGTTCCGAAGAGAACCCAATTGTATCGGCAATGAACCGTCGAGTTTATTCTGAGCCAAGTTCAAAAGGGTCAAACTTTGACAATTGCCCAGTTGCTGAGGTATCATTCCAGTAAAGTTATTGTTATCCAGCTCCAAGTAAGTCAACTTCTCAGGACTTGCGAATGTTGCAGAAGGGATCACCCCAACTAGCGAATTGCTTCCCAATCTCAACCTCACCAGGTTAGGAGACATGTTCTGAGGAAGTGAACCCTCTAACATGTTAAAAGACAAATCTACAGTCTGCAAATTGGGATGTGACAAGAGGTCTATTGGAATCAACCCTGACAAGTTATTATAACTAAGATCTAAATTCCTCAGAAACCTTGTGATTCCACCAGGAACCGAACCAGAAAATTTGTTCTGATTTGCAGCAAAACGCGATAATGTTGTTATGCTAGCAAGGCCTGTGGGAAGTTTACCATCCAAGTTATTGGCAGAGAGAATTAGAAATTCCAATTTGGAAAGTTCTCCAATTCTATCAGGAACAGACCCAGAAAGATTATTAGCACTAAGATCAATCAAGGTCAAATTCCTATAATCAACAATTCCTTTAGGAATTCCACCGTGGAATGCATTCATAGAAAGTACAAGCTCCTCTAAAGCCTTGGTTTTTCCAAGATTGATAGGAAGAAACCCATTAAACTTATTCTTACTAAGATTCAAACTTTTGAGACTAACTAGCTCATCGAATTGTAAGCTAATGTTTCCATTCAAATTATTGCTAGAAAAATCCAAGACTTCTAATCCAGCAAAGCCATTAAAAGTAGGCAAAGAAACTAACTTATTCTTGCTAAAATTCAACAGCTTCAGCCCATCAATTCCTCCACAACTTTGCATGAACTCATTGGGAATTGAGCTCAACTGGTTGTCAGAGACATCAAGAGACTGCAAAGAACCAAGCTGACACACAACAGGCAAAAAGTCTGAGCTTGAGACACCAAAGCCAGATAAAGACAGCCAAGTTATCAGAGAGTTGCTGCAATTAACTCCTTTCCACGAACATGGGTTTGGCTCATTGCTCACATCCCATGATGGAACCGAACCGTTTAGAAGCCTGGAAAGTTTGATCATGGTGCTTGTTTGGTTTGAAGAGAGTTGACTCCCCACAAAAGAACATAACAAGAAGAAGAAAGACAAGATCATGTGTATGTTTTGGATAGGCCTGTGCGTCATTTTGGCTTACCAAGGGAGCGTCAAGATTCGAATTAATACTGTGCGTTTTTCTTTATCTTTCAGGTGTGGGGAAACAGAAGAGGAAGAGGCGGAAGAACGACAACAAGAAGGAGGAAAAGCAGGCACAGAACAGAAAAATTGTTTTAAGGTTTGGTGTTTTTTTTCCACCTTGGAAGGGGGGAAGATTTATTGCAGAGATTGAGAGACGTGAAAAATACATTAAGGTCCTTTGTTTTGTTATAAAATTTGTCAAGATCTCGTAATGTAGTATGTTTTTAAAAAGTTTTGGTGAACAAGTCCAAAGTAAAGTAGTATGTTTTTAATAAGTTTTGGTGAACAAGTCCATTTAACTGATCCAGCGTCTGCCGGCTAGTATTTGACTATTTGCCATGCCTGCAGCCTGCTATTCATTTACATGGTAGCTATTATATTAAAAACCAAGACATATTAATTTTGAATGCACTCTTAATAATTTTAAATTTAACTAATTATATCAATTTTTAAATCATATTTCTAATACAACTAGTAATTTTCAGAGCTAAATCTGTACTCTTCTCTTATGATGAGGTGTAGTGTCCACAATAATTTTATTGAGCACTAACGGCAGTTGATGAAATTTGATTAGAATGGACTTTAGTGTTAAGTTTTTGAAACTTGACAGACATTTAATAAAGAATGAGAATATTATATATTTTGTAGTATTTTACGAACAATCAAGGAGTTGACTGTACTTTGCCCGCTCGGTAAGAAAATGTTTGTTTCGTTTAGTGCGTGTTGTTGGGAGTGGAGCTGAGTAGACTGGAGACTGCTACCGCGAAGACCTGACTGACAACAACGTGGGACCCACTCTCTTTGGGTCTAAATTTGATTTTTTGACTTTTGACTAAAATTGCTTTTGGACGGAAAACTCGTTACCCACATTACGGTCTAGTCTTCTTCCAAAGTGAGAAAATGAAGATTTTTCACGATGAGGAAGATGATATCGACACGGCACATTTTTACTCCTCTCACCATGTAATTTTTGTGAGATTATTCGGTTCATATCATGTTTTGTATTGTATATTGTATTGTATATGTCGTGTGTAAAGGTGAATGCACTTCGTGACTAATAAGGATTCAAATTCTCGTTAAAAATAATAATTTAAAAAAATAAAGAGAAAATTATTAGTTCAGTTATTAATTAACTCCTATTAAAATTTATAAAAATAGTTTCATAAACTTAAAAGCTCATAAAAAAAAAATTTAAATTTTAGCATTGAGAATTATAAATATACATACTTTAATTAAAAAATAAAAACCTACAATAATTTAAGTGAATGGTTTTACTATTACTTAATTTACCGTAATTAAATTTATTGAAATAACCTCTATAAAATCATTAACCCATAAAATTTTAGTTTTTACATCTTATTTGTATGTAATTTAACTTTTAGTAAATTGTTCTTCTGAACCTACAACTGACAACGTGGTATCCTGTTTTGATAAATAATCACATTAATCATTCGTAAATTGTGTTGTGCCGTATTATATTTTTGATATCCATAACCTCATTGCTATCACCTAATATTCTCCAAATTAGGCTATATTTTTACGCTCCCAAGCGCTTTTAAGAAGTTGGTACCTGCTAATCAATGTAAAATAAAAGGAGGTAGGCAGCTTATCAATTTAATATCGTGACTGGTTTAATGGTGCGTTTACTAAATTGGAATCGGAATGGGCTGGAATCGGAATGGACAAGAATGGGAATGAGCTGGAATGGGAATGAGCTGGAATGGGAATGAGCTGGAATGAGAATAAGGAATGGGAATCAAATTAAGTTGTTTACTTGAACTATAGGAATCGAAATGGGAATGAACTGAATTGCCATTAATGTGTTTACTTTGTTTTGAATCGGAATCGGAATGAGTTGGATTGTAACAAATTACTAAAAAGTACTTAAAGGATTATTGTCATAATAATAATAATAATAATAATTATTACCTAGTATATTACTTAATTGTAAAATTTTATTAATTAATTATTATAATTATATTAACAATTATTATAAAAATATATTAACTAATAATATTAATATTAATTAATTAATTATAATAATATATTAATTATTGTGATTATTCATTCAAAAATTATAATTATTAATAATTATTGTTAAAAATATATTAATATATTAATTAGTAGTAATAATTATATTATTTAATTAATAATATATATATGAATTAATTATAATAATAATATATTAATTAATTAATTAAAACAATAATATATTATTATTGTGATTATTTACTCGAGAACTATAATTATTAATTTATTATTGTTAATAATATATTATTATATTATTTAATAATTATTATTATATTAATTAATAATTATTATTATATTAATTAATAATTATTATTATATTAATTAATAATAATATATGAATTAATTACAATAATTATATTAATAATTATAATAATAATAAATTAATTAATTATTATAATAATATATTAATTAATTACAATAATAATATATTAATTATTGTGATTATTTATTCAAAAATTATAATTATTAATAATTATTGTTAATAATATATTAATTAGTAGTAATAATTATATTATTTAATTAATTATAATATATGAATTAATTATAATAATTATATTAATAATTATTATAACAGTATATTAATTAATTAATTAATTATAATAACAATAAATTAATTATTTTGATTGTTTATTCAAAGACTATAATTATTAATAATTATTGTTTAATATGTTAATATATTAATTAATAGTAATAATTATATTAATTAATTAATTAATAATAATATATGAATTAATTATAATAATTATATTAATAATTATTATAACAGTTAATTCATTAATTATAACAACAATAACAATAAATTAATTACTATGATTATTTATTCAAAAATTATAATTATTTATAATTATATTTTAATATATTAATTAAAGTAATAATTATATTAATTAATTAATAATAATATATGAATTAATTATAGTAATAATATTAATAATTACTATAATAACATATTAATTAATAAACTATAATAATAATATATTAATTATTGTGATTATTTATTCAAGAACTATAATTATTAATAATTATATTTAATATTATATTAATATATTAATTAATCATAATAAGTAATTAATTAATTAATTTTAATAATATATTAATTAATCATAATAATTAATTAATTATAATAATATATTAATTAAATAGAATTTAGGACAAAGTATGCATTTTTTGTTTTGGGGAGGGCAAAATGGGAATTCCAGGGAATGGGAGATTGATTCTCACCTCCCCCCATGGGAATCAATCTCCCATTCCTCATTCCCAAATTGTTGTAGGCCCCACCATTCCGATTCCGATTCCCGTTTCATTTTTGCGAAGTAAACACGTCAATCATTCCGATTTCGGATTCCGATTTCTCAATCCGGTAAGTAAACGCACCATAAAACTCTCTCGGGCTTATGCTATTGGTTCATGATAATAATGTATGTTGGTTGGCATTGGCTATTCGGCTTGGTGTGTGTATGAGAGCCGGAGGGAAAATAAAAAAAACACGAAATTGAAGGCCAGTGGACTGACTAAAGGTGAAGAGAGCCCACATTGACTAGAATAAATGAATGAACGCGCTTATGCAAATGACTTTTCGAGTCTTTTGAAAATGACCCGACGAATTGTTTGTTTTTCCATTTAGATAGTAATTTTTGACTTCCGGATGATGACAACCAAAAAAAAAAAAAAAAAGGATGAAATTTCAGCCGAGGTTCCTTGTAATTGTGGGTTAAGACTTTCCATCCTTGCCTAAAGTTGCAATATCAACATCAAATTAGGGAATAGCTATCTATCCTCATTAAAAGAATGAAAAATGAAACTAAGCAATTTGATTTTCATTTTTTCTTGTATTTCTAAGTTAAGGGTGGGCGGATAAAGTCGAATCAAGTTTTTAATTCTTACCTCTCTGAAATTCAAACTCCTTTGATCATCTAGATAAAACTTTTTGATAACTATTTTGTCATGTCTGTATGGGCCTATTAAGAGTACCTTAATAATGCTTTTCTTTTCATTTTTTCATTATTGTTAAATTTTTGAAAAAATAAAAACTTTGTTTCAAGATTGATTTTTTTGCTAAAGTATCGATATTAAGAATAAGGCCCTATTTAGGATTACTTTTGGGAGGTTAAAAGTGATTTTAAAAATTTAAAAGTTAATTTTAGTGTTTAGTAAAAAAAAAAAATCAAAATTACTTTTGTCAAAATCAACTCCTCCTGCAATTGATTTTGAAAAACAGGAAAGTAGTAACTTTTAGATTCTGATTTTGAGAATCAATTTTATCCTTTAATATAATTCCATAAATATCCTTACAATTATTACTTAAACCTGAAATTATCCTTCTCTAAATTGAAATAAAATTAATATTTTAATAATTTTTTATTATAATTCACACACACCTTATTTTATTATAATACTGCTGTAAGTTTAATACGTATATGATATTGCATGATAATCTATTATTATTTTCGTTTTGAGTTTTGTAGCTCATTACATTTTTTTATGTTTATTCTTGGAATACCTAGTTATACTTTGCTTAATGTTATTTAATGAAAATTGTAGTTGATTTTTTAAATATCAATTGTTTTATGATTTATAAAAATTCATAAATTTATTTTTAGTTAAAATTATTATAATACACAATTAAAGATATTGTATGTGTACATTTTTATATGTGTAAGTAAATTTCATCTTACATTATGTACATTTTAATCATTTATTTTCTTACAGTAATTTAACAATAAGATTTACCAAACACCCATAATTACTTTCAAAATTCATAGTACTTTTGAAAATAAAATTTACCAAACACTTAACTGATTCTCTTTACGGCTGATTATTTCTACAGCACAGCTAATTATTTTTACAGCACAACTAACAACAATTATTTTAAAAGATACAGCATTACCAAACTGGCCCTAAGTAATAAAAATATTATAAAAATGACAGGTGTAAACTAGTTGTCATATAACGTCATGCCACATCAATTCAGATACAAATTTGTGTTTGAATTTTATAAGTTTAACGTTACCGATTAGGAGCATGGGTTAAAATTACAGGGAAGGTGTCAATCTTTTGAAATGCAAATTAGTCCTAATAGTAATTCCCCTAAGATAATGATGGGAAGAAAGATTCAATTTAAAACTTGTTGCTTCTCTATCTGATTGATTCTAACAACTGCAAATGTCTTTGAATAAAATTTAGTGAATACCGGGAATATTAATAAAGAAACAGATAAATTTGTTATTCTAGAAACTTTGTTTTTTCTATGATAAAAAGATTAAATTTGTTATTCTAGAAACTCTGTTTTTTCTATGATAAAAAGATCACTTATTCATACTACTAAGTAAATTAAATAATTATTTTTATGAATATTTACTATTGTTTTTGGTTTTTGGGGGCCAACCATTTGGGCAATGACTGGGCTATTGTGTGCCTAAAATGCGAGTCCTCACAAGTCAATTGGGCTACGTGTCGTGCCCTTCTATGCGAGATCCAACCAACCATTTTGCACCTAAAGAGTTAAAGAGTTTGTTATAAAACAATAATGATATAATATTCCTAAAAAGGACAATAATGATATAAAAATTTAATTAACAATTTAACACAATATGAGGCGTGACATAATTTTTAGATAATTACCAATGCTAAATTATGTTTACATAATTACTAATTATGATTAAAAAATTGATAATTACTAATAACAAACCAGTAACTTTGTAAAATTGTAAGTGCAGATAATTATTACTCTCACTCGTGTGCTAATATATTATTTCGTTGGAATGATTAAAATACTAAACACTTTCTTCTTGGATTGAAAAAAAAAAAGAAGAAGAAAAATTTACCCTTAAAAAAAATTCTTAAACCAAAACAGAATAAATAAATAAATAATCAGTTTAGTCCCCAGTCGTTTTCGTCTCTGCAATTTACGATCTCGCATCAAAAAGCCATTTTTTGTCTGTCTCGTTTGGGTTTCTCACGGATCACGATCTTAATCAGGAGTTTTTTTGGTTTCCATGGATGAAATTGACACTGAAGGTAATAAGCTGTGTTTTAAATGAGAAAAAAAGGAAAAAAAATAAAGAATTAATTTTGGTGGGGTTATTGAACAAAAATGGAGGAATCTTCGGTGGGTAGTTGGCGGGACTCTTACAGAGGAATGTCATCTGATAATGTAAAGGGTTTGGTATTGGCTCTGTCATCAAGCTTCTTCATTGGTGCCAGCTTCATTGTTAAAAAGAAGGGCTTGAAAAAAGCTGGCTCTTCTGGTGTTAGGGCAGGTTCGTTTCTATTTTTGATTCAAAAACAATTATTTTTTTTGGTATTTTTGCTGTTGAATACTTGCTAGTTTCATTTTTTTTTAGTTTAATTGCGCTGATTATGAGTTTAGTTTGAGTTCTGTATGATTTTGATCGAATTTTGGTGGACTGATTAGAATCTTTTATATTGTGGGACAGCATTGTTTAAAAGAAGGCAATTAGCAAATTTTTTTTTCCTACCCTTTTAAGTTTGGGTTTCTGTTTAAGTTTGTTCTTTGAGTGTGAAAAAATGAATGGAGTTCTTGGTATCAGTGTTGTTGGGTTTTAGGGGCTTCAGCTTGTTAGTGACTTCTGTTTGAACTAAAACAGTGTTGAATTGTGTAGCATTTGGGCAGAGTTGATGCTAATGTTTGAATGCGGGCAGGTTTTGTATTGACGTTATGATTTTTATTATTATATATTTGAAATTATGAGCTTTTGGGATTGGCTCCATATGAGCTACAGGGTATTTGCTTAACTCTTAGTTCCATGGTGTAGATTTTTGGTGCAGAGTTCAAAGTACTGGGTGGTTGCTCTATACTTAAATATTCAAAAATTCATTATGTATAAGCATTTTGTATTTAAAATAGGATGATTGTTTGTTGCAGGTGTTGGGGGTTATTCTTATCTATATGAGCCACTTTGGTGGGTTGGCATGATAGCAAGTAAGTTTGCTTAGTTTTTTTTTTCCCCTCCTATGAATTATACTGGTTCTCTTATTTCAAGTTTGGTTTCTAGTTCAAATTGGTTTGTGAAATACCCAAAAAAAAAAAAAAAAAAAAAAAAGAATGCATTTCATTTGACTTTGAGAATCTTAAGCATCTATTAAGTGGCATTCAAAGTTATTTTTTCCCCTTTCTTTAGAAAGTTGACATTAGCTTCCAGCTTTGTCCTCTGTACTGTGGTATGAGGCAGAGGTGGAACTAAGATTTTAAAAAATATATGTTCCATCTGTTGTAATGACTGTACTTAAATGTTTATGTATATGCGCACACTCATGTATATGGTCTTTCATATACTGTGGAGTCAATCTTATAGGCCCAAGTGCTCTTGGCCATATTTCTCTTCCTAACAGTGATTTGAAATTAAAATAAAAAACTTTTAAGTTAGAAATTGCATTCTGACGTAGAAACTATCATGTGGCAGTGATTGTTGGGGAAATTGCAAATTTTGCTGCTTATGCATTTGCACCAGCCATTTTGGTCACTCCTCTAGGTGCACTCAGTATCATTATCAGGTAAGATGAAGGCTCCAATATGTCGTATTATAAATATCTGATATTAAATGCTAACTTCCAAAATTTCTTGCAGTGCTGCTCTTGCACATATTATTTTAAGGGAGAGATTACACATTTTTGGGATGCTAGGTTGTGTTCTATGTGTTGTTGGTTCAACCACAATTGTTCTACATGCTCCTCAAGAACGTGTGATCGAATCTGTCGCGGAAGTTTGGGATCTTGCAACGGAGCCAGGTTGATCTTACTGAAAACTAATAGTGAAATCCCTCGTACATAGATCTTAAGTTGTTGCTGTAGTATTGGTGTAGATGAGTTTCGCACAAAGAAAACACAGATACGAAGGGGAGAAATTTTGATGAAATGGAGGAAGCCATAGAAGAATTAAGCGAGGGACCAGAAATCTAGAGAAGAAATTACCAGAGGAAATCAAGCATGGAAATCATAATTTTATTCCAATAATCATCATGCTTTGCTTGGAAAACAATGGAATGACTGATTGAGGTCCTATTTATACTGGCCAAATTCTAAACAAAACAAGAACTCAATATTTAGGAAATTCAATGAACTATAAAATCTACTCAACTGAGAATACTGCTTAAGGAAATGAAATATTTCTTAAACACATGAATGAAATATATAATAATTGTAAATCCCTAAAGATCTAAATATCATCTTTATTCTGCATTAAGTGTATGATAAGTTATTATCTTTTCATCTCTTGAGTATGGTTTAAAAAAATAATGCAATATTTCTTCTGTCTCCTGCAGCTTTTCTTCTGTATGCAGCTTTGGTTCTAGTTGCAGTTTTTGTACTCGTCGTTCAATTCGTACCAGAGTATGGGCAGACGCATGTAATGGTCTACATTGGAGTTTGTTCACTTGTGGGCTCACTGTCGGTAAGCTTTCAGTTGCCACCCAGCTTTTGTCTGCTTGTATATTTTTCTCTATGTCAAAGTTCTATTTTTACCCATTAATCTATTGTCGATGTAACTCTGTCAATTACTCTAACAGGTTATGAGTGTTAAGGCTCTTGGAATTGCTCTAAAGTTAACATTTGAAGGAATGAATCAGTTAATATATCCTCAAACATGGATATTTACCATGATCGTACTTGTCTGTGTAATTACTCAAATGAACTATTTGAACAAGGTAATTCATTCTTTGGAGATTTTTGACATTATCTGAAATTTGAACTAATACAGTCTTATCATCAGTCACTTGCTTTCTGATGACTCTTGTCAATGTCGTTGAATCCTGGCTTGTGGTTGCCCAAGAATGGAATTGAGTGTTTTATGGCACATCAGTTTGTCTTGTCGTCATTATTTCTGTTTTATGTGAATCTATTATGTGCACATGAGCCGCACAGAGGCTTCCAGTTAATATATCTGTGATATCAAGTATCTAAAAATGCACCATTGCATTAAAATTTTAAAAGTTTATGCTTTGTTGCTCATGGAAGTCTACGGTTTTAATGCCTCTATTTGGTAAGCTGGACTTTTTGCCATGTAGTGGGGGAGAGTTTTTTATTGTCCTTGGGATGCCTGACACCATCCGATTTAGTCGGTGTCAATTATTCTTGACGCTATGCTGTTTAAGAGTTGGTTCAGGACTAACATTCTGTGGTAGTTTCTTTGGACTTCCCTTTCGCTTTAAATAAATTAGAAGCCACTGTCGCAGCAATATTAGCCCATATATTGCATTTTTTATTTTTTATTCTGGATGTCTTCAATTTCTACTTGGATCTGGTTTAAATAGTTCACTTGTTCGGTAATGGTCATTTATTTGTTCAGGACACCAGTATGCCACTGATGATTACTTTCCCTGATTCTGAACAGTCGTTTTGACCTCTTCATTTTTATGACCAATATAATTCTGGTAGTTAATTATGCTCATCTTTGTTGAAGTGTTTCCTACTGCAGTTACATATTGACATTGTGTTTTAAATTTGCAGGCTCTTGATACGTTCAACACGGCTGTTGTATCACCTATATACTATGTGATGTTTACATCATTAACTATTCTGGCCAGTGTAATCATGTTTAAGGTAATTTCATTCCATGAATGATTTATTATAGACTGTATTTTGTTCAACTAGATGTCATTTAGTGTCCTATCACGTCAATACACAATTGCTCAGAATATTATTGATTTAGCATCACATCATGTTATTCAGATTACTTTCCTCAGTATAACGTCTCAAATTAAAAGTTTTAGTCACATTAAATATTTATTCTTTTGGCATGTTATTAATTAATGGAGTTCTTAATTAACTTATAATGGCACTGTCATTAATAAGAAAAAATGAATAGTACCTTTTCAGATGTATATTGTCATTGGTTTTTGTTTGATACAGGATTGGGATAGACAAAATCCGACTCAAATTGTCACAGAAATATGTGGGTTTGTCACGATTCTTTCTGGGACTTTTCTTCTTCACAAAACAAAAGACGCGGTTGATGGTGTGTTTTCATTGTTTTTCCTTTGACATATTGAGTAATTCTCTTTTGGTTCGCAGATGGAATCAACATTACTTAAAACGATGCTCTTTTTGCAGGTTCATCAGCATCTATCCAAATGCGCATGTCGAAGCAATCAGACAAGAATGCTTATGATCCCGAAGGTATGCCTCTAAGGCGTCAAGACAACATGCGCCCGTCATAGTTGTATATTTTTGGTTCATATCCTCAATGTCTTGCACGCTTTTGCGGAGGCATTGCTGCCATCGACTTGTATATTCCAGATTCCTGACGTGTTTGTGATGCCCCTGCACAACTTTTTATAAAAATGATGGGCAAAGATGGCAGCAGGACTTTTCGTCTGAGATTCTAACGAAAACTCACACTCAGCCGCCCATACATGCACATTTTAGCTTCCGCAGAAATTGTATTTTTGAGCACGTGTCTTATACAGTGTAATTTAGCTTTGAAAACCACAAAGAAATGTCAGAGTTCCTCGGCTGTTCTGGCTTCAAAATTGAGATGGATGATCCCGAGTTTCATTAGCAGTTGCTTGGGTACTACCATGTTTGGTATCCTCGTCCCACCGTCAAATGGAAATGGTCTGTGCTTTCAGGCAGCTTCAACTTTTCTGAGTTTGTGAACAAATCTTTAGAACTTGTTGCTGCAATGTTTTCCAATCAATTTTTCCTTTTCATTAACGGATACATGGTGACATTATCACACAAGTCACGACAATAACACTATTCTTACAGAGTTGGGAGTACACAGCCTGTATACCTACCCTGTAACGCCTATTAAGTAATGTGTTGGCCGTTGATGGCACCTAACAAACGTCAAACATCAAACTTGTAACGGTTCGATGCTATTTTGTTTTTTTTTGTTTTTAATTAATCGTACGTAATGTCTTATCGGTAGCTCAATTTGACCTACTTATACGGCGTAGAGCGGGTTGCTTGCTTGCTTGCTTGCCTAAAAATAAATTGATCAGACATGAAACGCATTCAATCCCTTTCAAAGCATTGCAGTCAATCCTCATTGTGGAAAAATTATGCAATATAAAAGAACAAATCTCACCTATCAATCCGGCGTTAGATGAGACGTCCTTCACTGCCTTTTCATTTAGAATTTCCACATCCATTCCCTTTTCACCATTTCTTCATAATATCATTAAAACATAATTGCTCGTGGATTCAATCAAGATGGATTTCTATCATTAAATTATTTTCATACATGTATTTTATGCTTTTTTTTTTAAAAAAAATCTTGATACTATGGTTGAGAAATACATGTGATAAATACGTGACAAGATAAAAAGAAAATATGTATATAATGAATTAATCATCATCATTTTTTCATCATTATTATTTTTCTTCAACTGTTGACCCACCTAAGAGAAGCCTAAAGTGGGGCCACGAACCTCGACTCTTCATCAAAATAACAAGAGCAAAGGAAGAGGGGTACTCTCTAAACTTGTTGAAGCAGTTGAACTAAATCATCCACAGCCCACACCACCAAACTTCCAAACAAATCCAGCACATCTCTCACTCTTTCTGGCCATCCGCTTAATCGATGTACAAAAGAGGCTGATAAACTCAGTAGCCATGGCCGGCAGTACCACAGAAGGAGAATTCAGCTTCCCAATTATCACAGAATCTCACCCTTTTTCCATTGATTCTCCTCCTTTGTGGCATCTTTCACCAGCAGCCTCTCCAAATCATTACTCTTCTTGCAATAAATTATCAAACGAAGAATATTGCAAGCAGAGGAAGAGCTGTTCGAATATAGACACTGATCACTACAAAACTGAAGGCGATCAAGAAGAGAATAAAATGGACATTTTGTGGGAAGATTATTTCAATGAAGAAGTGTCAAAGTTGGAAGCTATCAAAAGTTCTTCAGGTGGCGATCATTCGGTGGAGTTGGGGCGTGTTCGAGCTTTGAAGTTGTCCAAAAACGGGAATGGGGCAATTTTTTCTGCCGCTAAAAAGCCAAGCATTGTCGTGTTTATGAAGGTGTTGAAGAAGCTTTTCTTGCTTAATAACAATTCCCATCACCGTCACCCTAGGTCAGTGAAAAATAATAAGGCATGGTGATCAATTAAAGTTGCATTAAATGCATGCAATTAACAGTATAAGATAAACAACTGAATATGGGTGTTGTGTTTTGAACAGGAGCTTAGCTGAAGGAATGTATTGTGTGCCTACTTTGTATAGTAGAATAAAGACATTGTCATTATTAGCTTGTGGTTGTTCTGTAAGGGAGAAATTTAAGGTACATTTTGTAAATTGATTACTTGCGTAATATTTCAGTGTGCTCCCTCGGAATGTAAATGCAAAACATGTGTAATTCAAGATTCAATTAATGAAATTCTGATTGATGAAAAGGATCATCAGAAACGAGCTACCTAACAAGGGTATATAATGTGTAGCAGTTATATATTGAACCAATTCTATCGTTGTTTCTAATTAAGGTGCAAAACTTATGAATGAGTTTATTTACTAGAAGAAATGCAATGCCTATTGAAGCAACCATGTGAACACATGAATTATTAGGTTAAAAATCTGTTTTGAAAGTGACCAATTGAAGCGGCGCAATTAAGAGTAAACTGATCATTACAGCCTCATTTTGCTTGAATCTCAAGGCACTTGGAAGCTGGAAAGCATAAAGAGCCGTGTGGCTCAACTACAAATCAAAGTCACCTAAGATAAAACGTGTTTGTTTTTATAAGTTTCAAATGCTATTTTTGAATTAAATGCATATTGGGTAGTCTGTTTTGTAAATGGTACACAAAAATAATAACTGTGAAGACATGTTCGGTGGAATTTCATATTAATTTTGATGAGTTTTGGCCATTACTTACATGGTTGTCCGTTGTGACTTATTATTATTTTTTGATGGATAAAATTAATTTTTTTTTTAAAAAATAAAAGTATCTACAAAACAAAATCACATTAATCAAATTAGGGAGAAAAAATAAAGTTTTATAGTAGCTTTTGAATAAAGTATAATTGAAACTGAAAAGAGGTTACGGAGTTAAAGCCAACCAAAAAAAAGAAAATCATATTCAAGTGAATTCTTTAAAAGTACGACATTAAAATAATATTGATAAATTAAATTAATTAAATAGAATAAAAAATATATATATTTGCTACCTTATAATTCAAGGGAAAGGGACCACACAATACTTACATGAGATAAATATTGCAAATGAAAAATTGAAAATGTAGCTATGGACCTCACCATATATAGTATATGCAATACAAATGAAAAATGCAAAAAATTGCATTGTTCATTTTCTCGGTGGTTGTGAAAAACAAGCGTTATTGTTAATCTCTCCTAGCCATTTCCTTTTTTTAGTCCTACTAAACTTTAAAGAATCCACTGACATATGTCATTAACGATATTAAATTGTTAATTTTTTAATTAGTTTTTATCTAAATAAATATCCAAACTCACGTAATTACTGACTATTGTTAAATTCTTTTCCTTTAAACTACTTTAAGGTTAGTAAATTATGTGCTTGGGTCAGGTTTTTCACGCCCAAACCCAAGCTCACATTATTGAAAACAAGCCCAAGCTATGGATGTTGAGAAGATTTGAGAAAGAATAGTGAAATAAGTTTTGTCTTGTCACAAGAAATTCTTGTAACTGCCTGCAAATAGATTAATTAAAGAATGGATGATTGAGAAGACTAAAGAATTGTTGGAGCTAGCAAATTGATGTGGTTGTCAATAAGAGCAATTTTATCCATTTATTTGTTTATTTATTGTGATGGAGTAGTAGTAATTTGTGATAAAGTTTTGTCTAGTGCTAGATAATTGTGAGTTATTGTGAGGTTGTAGTAATTTGGTTACAATTTATGGATTTCCTCCAGCGTACCAATTTGGTTTTGCAAGAATTTGAAAAAGTGTAGTGTGATCTTGAAACATATTCATGGTCCAAGAGATGGTAACTGGATGCACATTCTATATCAAAATTGTTCTAATGCTTAGAAGGCTCCCAGTAAGAATAGAATGTAAATCAATAGAGTTCTAATTATTGACGTGAAATCACTAGATCCAATACAATGCCAAGCTTTGAATGAAAGAATTAGTAATCAAGTATTTATGACTGCCCCCTTTATTCGGAAAAAAAAAATGAAATTAAAATGCAAACTCCATTGTCAATTACTTTTTTCTAATTTGTGCTTTTTTTTTTACTACAATTTGATAGAGATTCGCGTCAAAGTAGAAAGAGATGTGAGGGAAATAATTTGACAATAGTCAGAAATTACATGTGAGTTTAGACATCTATTTAGATATAAATTAATTAAAACAAAACATTAACTATTTAATTTTATTAATAAAACCTGTCAATGAATTCTTAAAAGTTTAGGATTGAGAGACAAAATGCATCCGGATTCAATAATAAAACTTGTTTTTCCCAGACTCACGTTTCAGGCCGGGCCATGCTTGGGAAAAGAGCCGGACCGGCCCATTTGTCAATCAATTCGTGGTTGTTGGTGAGTGAATCAAGTGTGTGAGTGTGTGTGTTATGGATTTTAGAAAGCCAGTGCAATAACGCCACGTGTAAGATTTAATTAAAATTCGGGCAAGGCTGCGGGTTCTGACAGTTCAAAATTCAATTACTTGAACAGAATCAATCGTTTTTGTTAAAAATACTTCCTTTTGCATCACAAGTATAGAGGTTTGTCTGCTTCTTGTGTCATTACATCTCACAATCTCTCTAGGGTTTATAGGTTTTCTCCACTTTAGTTGTCTTTTTTTCCAGGTATTGTTTCAACAAATGCGAATCTTATTGCATCTTTTTGTCTTTCTATTAATGTATATTATTATTTTTAATTATTAATTGTATCAAATGCAGAAAATTCATGGGTGTGATTGAGACTTCATCATCATCATCTCTCTGTTTGTTGAAATCCAACTTCAGTTCTCACCATTTTGTTGTACCAAACAGAACCGTTTACCCATTTCAAGGAAATCAGAGAAGGGTCATTGCTATGTCCTCCACCATGCCTGTAGAGCAACAAGTCAACGAGGGTCAACGGCGTTTGACTGGTGACTCGTTTATTCGATCACATTTGAGGAAATTGAAACCTTATCAGCCTATTTTGCCTTTTGAGGTATTTGGGCACGGCCCATTTGAGCTTTCTCAACGTTCTTGCTTGGTGCAATAGAGCGTGTGGCCGTGTTTGAAACCATTTTAAAATTAGATAGGTGCAATAGACCGTGTGATTGTGTTTGAAACCATTTTAATATGAGGTATTTAGAATTAACCCCTTTTAATGTTTTGCTTATTTTTGCAGATACAATTCATTTTACTGACAATGCTGATACATAATGGTTAAGTGGGATAATTTCAGTAAAATTTGTTATTTTGTTATTCAGAAATGACAGTGCTATGCTGAGTGGTTTTGCTTGTATAGATTTTCTGATTGGAGTGAAGTTGGTTTGTTACGTCTGGTTTTCTTGATTCAAAATAGGCTGAATGCATAAGCGGTTTTGTTAATTTCATTTCTTCACTTGGTTGTCTACTATATGTTTCATGATGGACAACTAGATTAGTGCACTTCTAGTCTCTTGAGTGTGTCTCATGTAAATTGATAATTCAGTTAGTAAAAAGATGACAGGGACTTGAGGCTAGATGCTTTTTCCTTTCTTCATGATTATGTTGGCTGTTTATAATTGGTTTTGATTGGTCCTTTTGCTATTGCCTATTGGGAAATTTTTGCTAATTTTATAGTTTTGGGATGCATAAGTTGTTTGCTAATAACTGCATTATACCAGTTAACAGCATTAGTGTTACCTTTTATTTTGTAGCTATGTTACTTAATTACTTGGTCACGATTTAAGCAATAGCCGTTATATTGCTAAGGTAGATTCTAAGAGTGCTCTTGCAAATCATATCAATGATTTTATGCATTTCAAGCCAATGATTTGGATAATATTGATGCACAGTTCATTACTTCCTCATAGATGAATTGATTTTCTCTTAGATGAATGGGGTTCCTTTTTATAGGTTTTGTCAATCCAACTTGGAAGAAAACCTGAGGATATCGTCAAAATAGATGCAAATGAAAATCCCTATGGTCCACCTCCAGAGGCAAGTTATATACAGCATCTATCTTCCTTTCTTGTAGAATTAACATACTATGAATGCTAATATGCCATGATCATCTGTTTGTGTATGAAATCCCAGTCTGGTTTCTGTTGAATACTCCTTTATCTTCTGAGTACAAGCTTCAGATTGTTTGTAGGTTAGAGAAGCTTTAGGCCAACTAAAATTTCCATATATCTATCCTGATCCTGAAAGCCGCCGACTGCGTGCTGCCCTTGCCAAAGATTCTGGGCTTGAATCAGATCATATTCTAGTTGGCTGTGGTGCGGATGAGCTTATTGATTTGATTATGCGGTCAGCCTCTATCAGTTGATTCTTATATTATCTTCTTGCTACCCTTCTTTATTCAATTTTATTTATTCCATAACTTTGAGAACTGAAAATGGTTAATATTCTATTTTTTATTACTGCAGATGTGTACTAGATCCTGGTGACAAGATTGTGGATTGCCCTCCAACTTTCACAATGTATGAGTTTGATGCTGCTGTTAATGGGGCAGCTGTTGTTAAAGGTAAATATAAGGTTTTTAGCAGTTTTTGACAGATTTGTCACTCAGTTCATAAAGATCTAAAATTTCAGGCTAGAAGGGACCAGGATTAAAATCCGATGTTGGACTCTTTTAGGTTTCTAAAGGAAGAATTAAGAGATCTGGTGGAGTGTTGAATAATTGTTTCTTTACAATAACTCAACTCTGCATGATATGAACATAGACTCGAAATAAGTATTCATAGACTCAAGTAAGTATTCATAGACTCGAAATAAGTATTCCACTTTCTCAATAATACTATGATCCCCAAAGTTCTATGGTTACAACTCTTGGCCGAAGAAAGATAGCCTGAAAATTCTCAAAGTAATTACTTAACAAGCACTCATAATAAGACACAACTGACTCAAACTACCGCAAATTCAAGAATACCCTCTTCAGACTAAAACTCAATAGAACTAGCGAGTTCCATGTTTAAAGACCCAACTTCCTAGACTAAAAAGTCCTCTTCGTTGTGTTTGCCACGCTTCAGCTCCTGGCTTACGCAGTGGGAAGTTTTTTTTTAACCAACTTGTTGATATGGTGGCATCATTCATGTCTACATTTTTGGAATATTATCGCCCAATCACCTTAAGAATGTCGAAAGTGCAAGTAGTCACCACAAGTTTCTAATAATATTTCAGAACTACGTCAAGTTTTAGTTTTAGTTTTATATCAACTGGTCACTTTCCCATTAATTCCGTTAGCCATCATTAAAAAATTTAAGCTATCAGACTATTTTGCTCTTGGAGCCTCCCAAAATATTGTTTTAATTTCTAAAATGAATACATGGGCAAAAGTAGTCTTTTATCTTAGATTCCTTAACAGTGGCTAATGGAGTTAACAGAAAAGTGACTAGTTGATATAAAATTAAAACTTGAGGTGATTCTAAGATATTATTAAAAGCCCATGGTGACTACTTGAAATTTCATTATTCTTGAGGCGGTTGGGGGATAATTTCCCATATCTTATAATATTTGACTTTATCCAGTGATCTTCTGCAGTTCCAAGAAAGTCAGACTTCAGCTTGAATGTGGAACTCATTGCCGATGCTGTTGAACAAGAGAAACCCAAATGCATATTTCTAACTTCTCCAAACAATCCTGATGGAAGGTTATTTTGGACTGTTTACGTTCACTGGATGTGCCTTTTGTGTGTGTCTCCCTGTTTGTGGTTGTGTCACTAATCATGTTATTCAAAGTTAATTCAGCAGCAAACAGTCTTGTCTGTGAATTAAATTAAATGAATTAATTTTAATATAGTTTTGATTTCTAAGGTCAAGTTCATACCAAAATCCATTACCATTGAGTTTTCAGGTTTCCTCATGCGACAAAGTTGGGAAATATGTTTTGATATGTTATTTTTTCAGTTCTTGGAAAAAACAATATTCACTTTATTCTGAGTTTCAACTTTCTATTGTTCACAGTTTCCATGGAGCAGAGCTTCCTCCCCTTGCTCGAGTGGTCATCCAATTATATTGCTGTTGAAACTGAACATATTATCTAAAATACTCATGCATCCTAGCAGTTCTCTGCAGAGTCTATTTAACCGAGAAAAAGAAGTTCACCCCAATGCCCAACATGTACTGAGTTGTTGATTGTGTTGAATTAAAAGAAAATTGAATTAGTACTGGTCCAACTTTTGGCATGCTTACAAATTGGTATATGTGGTGGCTCAGAAAAATGTTAAGCTGGGTTTTTTCCCTTTATATTTAGAATGGTGAAAGTGCATGAAATTTTTTTCTAATATACCTTGTAGATTTCTTGCTGACCCATTATTTGATCATGTTATTATTTTCAGTATCATCAATGATGAAGATCTCTTGAAGATCCTTGAGATGCCCATATTGGTGGTGCTGGATGAAGCATACACTGAGTTTTCAGGACTTGAATCTCGGATGAAATGGGTGAAGAAGCATGATAATTTGATTGTCCTTAGAACATTTAGCAAAAGAGCTGGTATGGATATACTAGCTTGTGTTTTTCTGTTTACAGACAGTTACATGTTTATATAATTATTTCTTCCGCTTGGTACTGGATAAAGGAATTTGACGCCTTGTATGTGGGAGGATGTCGTTTTCTTAGTTTTGGTTCAAATGATTGATCAATAAGAAAAGTGTGACAGGTTTTGGTGCTATGATTGAAGCTTACAAAATTTCCAGGCTACCTTGTATACTTTCCTTCTCTTTTCTTTCTTAAAATAATATTTTGCTACTTTAGTTAATACTCCCTGCCTAAGCTTGATAATTCTAACATCCAACCTCATCTCCGTTGTTGTTTGGTAAGAAAAATGCACATTTTATTCTTCGTTTCCATGAAAGGTAGAATATGTTTGGATGTGATTTTAATCTTTAATATTCAAGATACTTTATGCATGTGGAGTTGTCATGAAAGATATGGTTGTTGCACATTTGTGATAATTACTGTAATACAAATAATAAGATCTTTCTGATGGAGTCCATCTGCACGTTAATTTTCAGCTGGTTAGCATACAAATAAAATTTAAATTTGAGAATGAAATTGGATGCAGGTTTAGCTGGACTTCGAGTTGGATATGGGGCATTTCCTCTGAGTATAATTGAGTATCTCTGGCGGGCAAAGCAACCTTATAATGTCTCTGTTGCTGCTGAAGTTGCAGCGTGTGCAGCTTTGCAGAACCCAATTTATCTGGAGGTTTAGTCCTTTATGAGTTTTGGGCCTTTCTTATTGTTTGTTTGATTTTCTCATCCAAATACATTAACAGAAGGCAAATCATGGAATATCTTATTCGTCAGCATAGTTTCTAATATCTGTGTACAATATTTACCAGAAGGTTAAAGAGGCATTGATAAAAGAACGGGAGAGGCTTTTCAAACTTCTGAGGGATGTACCATTTCTGAATCCATATCCAAGCTATTCTAATTTTATTCTTTGCGAGGTTACATCCGGAATGGATGCTAAGAAGCTAAAGGTACATATCCTTTTTCCGCAACTCACAGTTTTGCATATCAAAATAATTTCTAATCTGCCTCGAACAATCATCAAGAATTTCACTGAAAGTACCAATGGTAGAGGGTTTGTTGTCTATCACTTCGAATGTGCCGTAACATTTCAAAACTTGTATTGCAGGATGACCTTGCAAAAATGGGGGTGATGATCCGTCACTACAATAACAAAGAATTGAGGGGTTATGTTCGTGTGTCTGTTGGAAAGCCGGAGCACACAGATGCCTTGATCGAGTGCCTCATGCGCCTGTATTAATTCCTTATGTTAAAAAGATCAGAAACTGGGCGATGACAGTACCTGTCCTTTTTCTCTTAACATGCACACTTGAAAATCCTGTTTGGTCTATTGTTTGACGAGAGTATTTTTTAATTGCCTAGATAATTTCTGACTGAATAATAATAATCCATCTGCTTCTTGTGATAGAAAGATAGGAATATTTAGTTTTGCTTTTCCAAAGCAACAAGTTAGGTTTCCATTTATATTTTGATAACACAATAATCATATTAATAGCATTAATTTTGTAGCGAATTTTTAAATTTGGATAATGGATGCTAGCGAGCTATGAAAGTCATGGACTGGTACAGAATCACTGGTGACTCATGTTTGCTTACTTTTTCTTGTTTTTGGTTGGTTGTTTGTTTTTTCCGTTCTTTTTGGTGTTGTTGTTTTTGCCTTCTACAGTCGAAGTTAACTGTTTTAAAGGGAAAATGGTTATTATTTTATTAGTTATCTTAATGTTAGTTTTCAGTAATTAAAGAAAATAAATGCCTCACTGCCCACCATGATCTCTTCGTCAACGCTCTTTGTTCGTTGTTGAGACGACTGGTGTGTGAGCTTACACAACGGATTATCGAGTTGTGTTTATGGCGTGTAAATTTTGTATCGTGTTAAATGTAGAAATTTTGTATTGTGTTAAATATAGGTTGTTTTAAACACAATTTATTTAACAATTGTGTTAAAATTTTAAAATTTTAACCCAATACAAAAAATAAATAAGTTAACTAATAACTTATTTAGTATTTATATATTTAATAAAATTTATACATGCACATCCACCAAAATATTACACACTAGGATATTAAAGTTTAAATTATATATATATATATATATATATATAAGCGCTTTTACCATCACACCAAAAGTTTTAAAAGTTGTTAGTGGCGCGCTACTTTAATCTTATAAAGACCATCCCTGCACCACGCGGTTTGCCAACCCTCACCTCCCTTCCCCCAAACCGGGTTAACTTACCCTTAGCTGTGGGACCCACGCACTGGCCCACGCACTTCTTTCTTTGAAATCTCGCAGGCTCCTGACCTTACTATGACTGAACCCACGACCCTGCCTCGATACCATAAGCGCTTACCATCACACCAAAAGTTTTAATTCTGTTAGTGGAGTGCGCTACTTTAATCTTATAAGACCATCCCTGCACTACGTGTGCGCGGTTTGAACCAACCTCCCTATATATATATATATATATATATATATATATATATATATATGCACATACACGTGTAAATAATATTATATATTAATATTTTATATATTTATATTATTAAGGTTCTAGATTTAAATAAAAATTTTTAATTAAAATATTGTATATAAGTTCATTTTTTTAAAAAAATAAAAATAAAGAGTGAATTATATTTAATATTTAAATTTTGATGATAAAAATTTATAAATTAATTTAAAATAAAAAATATAACCGTATTATTGATCGGATAAAAAATTTAAAAACTTTAATCCTAATTTAACTTAAATTTAACTTATTTAATGATCGTGTTAACTTTGATTTCCTATAGTTATTTATTTATATGGATAATCAAATCTATTTACTCATATATAATTCACATTTTCCTTCCTCACGGATATATTTTAATTTGTATTATACAGATGCCATCCAATTGGGTTACAGCTAGCCAGAATTAAAAATTTACCAAAACAGGCATCAAATCTAAAAATAATGCAGCTCCATGCCCGATTAGAGGGCATTTACGTCAATTTATCCCCTCCGTTTGATCGAACGAATCCAAATCCATCAACCGCGTTTCTATCCTCCGGCACTTTCATCGCCGATCGCCCATAACGAAAAGGAAACTATTTTCGAACACTTTCTTGTCTCTTCACTATTTTCCACTTCAAAATAATATTGAAATATATATATAGTTGAATGAATGAATGAATAAAAGGAAAAACAGATTTAATTGAATTTTTGACAATGCGAGAATGGCTCAGTACAGGCAATCGGGGACGGAGAGGTATGGCGCACTGAACCATCACCACAACCACAACTCAAACGGCACGTCGTTTAACGACCATGTGTCGGTCGGGATTCGCGCGGCGCCGTATATCAAGCCGGCTCGGGCTCGGCGATCGGCTCGCTCCGACAAGAATAGCCGTCGCCTGTCGATTAGCTTGGTTATGTTTGTCCTCTTGCTCGTGCTTGTTGCCACTGTTTTAGCTTATCTTTACATCTCCGGATATAGTAATCACAATGATGATGATCAGGATAAAGGTGAGTTCGTTTTCAAATTTGAGAAGAAAATCGTAAATTTCGAATAATGTCAGCACTCGTTTTGTTTATGCATTAATTAATTTTATTTTAGAGCTCAAATGCAGTATGCCAAGTAGTTGTATTAGAGTCAGTTGAAAATTTTAGATTTGATTAAATGTTTGTTCAAAGCGAAAACAAGTTGCACATTGTTCGCAACTAATAAAAATTCAATTTTACTTGATAATTTCGCTGAATTGGCCTTTTATAAGTTGAGGCTTCAATGTAAGATTTGGGCTTCTTGTACCTCAGTAGCTTCTTGTGGCACCGCCATGACTGAGGGTCTATATGTAACTGCTGTACTTCATTTTGAAAGCGTAGCAACTCAAGTCTATTTTCATTTTTGAAAGGTACGTATTATTACTAAATTACTAAATAACTATTTATGGTTTGGTGCAGAAATAATTAGTCACAGTGCTGTGGATGATGAGTTGAAGAATGACATTGATTTTCTTACGAATGTGACACGGACAAACACATTGAAAGTTGTTGGCTTTGGAAAGGGTTCTATTGGTCATGGACGAGATTCCAGATATTGGGATAAGGACGATAGGAGAAGGGATGATGATTATAGTGAGGATATACTGGAGCATGCTAGCATGGCTGCTACGGATAAATCTATTGGCACAGGCCATGCTTCTGTGAAAGTGGACAGTGGCAATGAGAAAATTTCTATTGATGATCCTCATAAGGGTTCAGACCGGAAAGGAGTTGGGTTGTACAATGAAGCTGGTCGTAATGAATTGAAAATGTACGAAGCAGAATATGAGGCGTCTCTTAAAACTGCTGGTCTATCAGGAAATCTCAACGGAAATGAAAATCAGCAATCTGGTGATAAGATTATTGGAGTAAACAGTGAACCTATTGATGTGGATGATGAGTATGATGATAACGTTGAATTTCATGACACTCACCTAGGAGAATATGATGATTCCGGACATGATAAAGGTGACCACTCTGATGTAGCAAAAATCCAGAATCAATATCGAAGGGAGTCTTCTGATGATCTTCATGATGCTAAAATACTACATCAGAATATTGCAAGGAAGGTCGAGGAAGTGTCCAGCAATTTGTCTGTGGACTCTTCTCTAAAATCTCAAAACTTAGACAAATTTTATGCAAGTCAAAGACAGGTCAGTCTTGTTGGTGGTCAATCTACTAAAGCTTCACCAAAAAAGAAATCGAAACGACGTAAGTTTTTAGGCAAGATTTTTGTTTCTGTTACATAGATGAAAGCCGGTGTTAGCATTTTGTCTTATATTCTTTTTCATTTAATCATATTCTCTCTTATCGAAGCTGATGTGTGCCAATCTAACCTGGCTTTTCTTTTCCAGACTTTGGAGTGGAACCTTACAAGTTCATCTTGAAATGTAATATTGATGGAAAGTTCATCATTGTAATGCATACCACCTTAGAAAATGTGGAAACTGTGATTAGAATGGGCTTGCCTTTGGACTAATAATATAGATAGGCAGTGAATTTTGCATTTTCCACTATTCACCCATAAGTAGCATGCCTTAAGAAAATTCCTTGATCTTTCAGTGTTCATGAGTTTTAAACTGGTGATATGTGCAGACCATTCAACTTCAGTAGTTAGGAAACTTCTGGGACATTAATATCCCAGGTTGGTGGCCTCAACTGCTTATGGAACTTACGTCTCTGTTGCCGCCAAAGATCTTTTACTTCTAAAAAACATTCTTTTCCCCTCCGCCTTTTTTGTGCATGAACCTTGGGTTTGAGGTCATGTTTTTTGGTTCAGTTTGTTGTTCTATTTGAGGGACCGTTTGCTCTGGATGACTCATTATAACTTGGCGGTAAAGAATTCAAGTCTAGGCATTTTTTTTACCATATTCATAAAATACTTAGTCCATGCATTTTGATTAATTTGTATCAGTTTATTGTTTGAATGTTATCACTTAAAATTTCAATTTGATATCCATGTCTGACATGTTCTGTTCTAATTTTTTAGGGTCCTCTTGTGAGGTGAAGATCTTAAATTCCACCACACAGCTTGTGGAGCCCTTAGAAAGTCGAAAATTTGCAAGATTTTTCTTGCAGTATACAGAAGTGGAGGAGAAACCTGATGGAGAAGCAGGGTGGGAACCTAGATTTGCTGGTCATCAAAGCCTACAAGAGAGGGAAGAATCTTTCTTAGCGCGTGACCAAAAGATAAATTGTGGCTTTGTTAAAGTTCCTGAAGGATATCCAAGTACTGGTTTTGACTTGGCAGAAGATGATGCCAATTATATTAGCAGATGCCACATTGCTGTGATTTCATGCATTTTTGGGAATTCTGATCGCTTGAGGATTCCGGTTGGTAAAACGGTATGAATATAACTACTTCTTTGTTCTATTTGCTATGCTTTTGATAGAAGAAAAAGTATTTCAATGGTACAAATTTGGCATGAATAAAACTTTGGGTTAATAGGTTGCAATAATAAGTTGGTACATGTTCAATGCTTTTATATATATATATATATATATAATTAATCGGAACTCTATTCAGAGAATCTTATTAAGTCTATTATCTTAACCTGTTAGTTTACGACCTTGAACAAAAAATAAGGCACTGTACAAAAAAATTGTTTTATTCAAAATTGTTAACAGAAATTTTTACTTATCTTATTACAAATGCACTGAAATTGCACTGCAATGCATTGGCATGCTAGTTAGCTTTCAACTGTAGTTTTAATTTGCGATGCATATCTCCTGGTGACCTTAAAATTGATATGTGATTGAAATTGTAAGTAGGGCCTCAATTACTTTTTTTTTTTCTCTTCAGGTCACTCGTTTATCGAGGAAAAATGTCTGCTTTGTTATGTTCACGGATGAGCTCACTTTTCAAACACTTTCTTCTGAAGGTCAAATACCTGATAGAACAGGTTTTATTGGTTTATGGAAGATAGTTGTGGTGAAGAATCTTCCTTATGATGATATGCGCAGAGTGGGCAAAATACCAAAATTGTTGCCACATCGACTCTTTCCGTCTGCAAGGTAAGAATTAGATTCGACAATGTAGACTTGTTTGTGCTATAGTGCTGCTATCCCGCCATATATACATGTTCAGATAGTTAGTGTAATGCTTATTCCTCCTAACACAATTCATTTGTTCTCTCTCTCTCTCTCTCTATATATATATATATATACATGCTATTAAAAAATTTGGCTGAGTTTTATCCATACATCTTATTTGATGATGAATTATAGTTTGATGAGTCATGCTGATGAACCTTGAGACTCATGGATCCACGCAAAGTACAAAAGTTTGGAGTAAATAGACAATAATTTGGAATGTGATGCACTGCTGGTAAAATTTAGTTGATCAATTGGACTAATCTGCATTTCCTAGCTGCTTTTTATGTAAATAAACTAAAAAATTATTCAATAAGGATGTGGTCAGGCAAAGATGTTTGGTGTTCTAGAGCCATATTGCTGCACGATTTATGTTGTCTGCCAAATATCAGTCCCTTGAACCAGTTAGGTAATCTGGTCTTCAGAAAAGATCATTTACTAAAGATTTAGAATGTAGAATGCAGAAATCTGATTTGTAGATTTAGATCATGGAGGCAAAAAGAAAAACAAAAGGAAAAGAAAAGAATGGAAAGAACCATTTATAATATTTGCAATGAAAATCTTTGAACATTTCATTTTAGAGTTGTGTTATATAGAAGCAAATTTTCTTAATATATTGTTTGCTAGAACTAGTTTTATGGTTTAACTTGATCTTGGGAATTACATATTTGCTATATTGCAGAGTGTTTCATGTAAAGGCTGTGGCATCTTTGGTCTAACCTTCTACATTTAAATTTGGACAGATACTCGATCTGGTTGGATAGCAAATTACGACTCCAACGCGACCCTTTACTCATCTTGGAATATTTTTTGTGGCGTAAAGGTTATGAGTATGCCATTTCTAATCACTATGACCGGCATTGTGTTTGGGAAGAAGTTGCTCAAAATAAGAAGTTGAACAAATATAATCATACCGTGATTGACCAACAATTTGCATTCTACCAGGCTGATGGGTTGAAAAGATTTGATCCCTCAGATCCAGACAGGCTTCTTCCCAGCAGTATGTTTTTCTTTGAATAGCAAGTTATACTTGCATAAATTTACTTTCATATGTTACATTTAAGTGCAGTGAACTTATCTTCAACCACCCTTGCTCTCTCTCTCTCTCCCCCTCCCCCTCTCTCTTTAATGTGAGATTCATTTTGTGTTGTCTGCAGATGTTCCTGAGGGATCTTTCATTGTGAGAGCTCACACTCCAATGTCAAATTTGTTCTCTTGTCTTTGGTTCAATGAGGTTGACCGGTTTACTTCTCGTGATCAGCTAAGTTTTGCTTACACGTACCAGAAATTGAGAAGGATGAATCCCGGCAAAATGTTTTATCTTAACATGTTCAAGGTACACAGTACCATTTAATTTTCAACTCAGTCAAATCGAATGGAATTAATAATCATGCTAGCTCTTAAATAGAGGAAAGGTAAATCAATATTTTGTTCCTTTTTTTTTTTGGCCTCCATGCAATGCAGGACTGTGAGCGGAGATCCATGGCTAAGCTATTTCGTCATAGGTCAGCTGAGAAGCGGGGTGTTCATCAACAAGCAGCAACATAAACTGTGCTATATCCTGGAAGCTACTTTTTCTGTATACACTATCCATTTTGCTACAGTTGTGAAGTTATTTCCTGCTGGCCCAACATGTTGTAAAAGTGGTGGCAGCTGACACAATTGCTTTGTGCTCAATATCTTCGAATTGGAGAAAATCCGGTGGATGCAATTTTGTCAGTGATTTGCAGAGGTCAGGTGAACATTTCTGCAGCCATTTGATATCAACTATCTATGCTGTAAAGGAATCAAGATAGCCATTTGTCTAATTCATTTTACATTCATAGCTTCTGCTTTCATCTGGCGGCAAGCGAAGCACTCAATACTTTGTAGTATTCCATTCCACTACAAGTTGATTTTTTTTTTTTTTTCCTTTTTCATTTTTTATTTTTATCAGTTGGTGATTCAAGTTCATTGTTGTCTGTAAAAAATTTTGATGGTTCATTCAGGTATGTATGATGTCTGGGAAATTTGATTAGCAATTCTTCAAATTCAAATCTAACAGTTTATATGATTGAATAATTGAAAAACTGTTTGTTTCATTGTTAGCTTTGCATTCAATGACTTCTTTAGCTTCATCTGATTTTTGAAAGAATTCGTGAAATAAGTCAATAAGAGGGTAAAATTGTCCCAAAAAACATTTAATATTTCTTCACACCACTCGAATTATGGTAACGACATGCATGTAAAATTGGAATACAAAATTTTTATAGTGACTTTGTATGTCTGTATGTCAAATAATGTGAGAATTACAAAAAATGAAAGTTATCAAGATTTAAACTCAAAGGATTATAAAAAAAAAATTAAACTCAAAGGAAGAATTAAATAAATATTACATCTACATATAAAAATTTCATATACTAATAACTCTTTTAAGTGATGAACTCTCATGAATTCATTATTAGGTTTGATGCCATACTATTTCACTTTCTCTTTTTACTCAGCTGTATCTGTTTCTCTTTTTACTAATTTTAATTTTAGGTTATAATCGTTTCACTATTTTAAGATTTGTCAAATATCAAAGAATTATAAAAAGTATTGTTTCATATCATTTTATTATTATTATTATTTATTAACTTTGCAAATTTTTTTTATTTTACTACTTTTCAATTTCAACCGTTAATTGACTAATTAGCTGATTAGTAAAATATCAATTTTACTTTTATGAAAAAAAATACATAAATAGAGGTATCAAATAGTATAACAAAATATGTTATGCATTTAAATTGCTAAATAATATACTTAACCACGAATTTATGAATAATCATAAATTGATTATAACTATAAAGTAGCGAATTGACAAAATATCATGGATATTTTTGTTAAAAAACAAACAATCTATTCTAAAATAAAAAAAAACACTTAAAGTTTATTTACAGAATCTTTCGTATTTAAGTGTTCTTCTTCTTCTTCTCCTTCTTCTTTTTTGTTTTCGAATAGATTGTGTGTTTTTTTAACAAAAATATCTAGAGGTATTTTTATCAATTAATACTTTGATAATAATAATTAATTTAGGGTTATTCATAAATTCATGGTTAAAAGTATTATTTACCCGTTTAAGGACATAGCAATAATTTTATATTTATTGTGTGATACCTTTATTTGTGTACTTTATCATAAAAGGTAAAATTATTATTTTACTAGTCTACTAACTAGTCAACTAATGACCCTAATAGAAAAATAATAAAAAAAAGATTTTACAAAGTTATAATAGTAAAATAATAAAAAATAATATTTCTTATAACTATTTGATATTTTTTAATTATTAAAATAATGCATTGATATGACCCTTAATTTTTCATTTAATATTGGGCTTCGAAGGGGTGCAAGCCCGGATCTCTTTATTGTCAGGCACTCACTTTTCATGAAGCCCCTTGTATGTAGCAAGAAGTTCTGGTATTAGACTAAAACAATACCAATAGTTTATCTTGTTGGATAAGTTTATTACTCAACAAGAATAAATGCAAATTAAAACCGCCGAGGGCAAGCGGTTCTTCTTTCCTCATCGATATTTCAACTTAAAATATTCACAAAAATTATCTAAATGATGAAATTTTATTAGTGACACATCAATTGTAATACAAATTAAATATTTCAACTGAGTAAGTATAACATTATTCAACAACAAAATTCGATAATTTATCTTTGAAGTTTTGTTTTAAATTATTAAATCCTTAAAAGGATACTTGTCTAAATCTTAACCAAACAAAGATAAATAATCTAGTAGGGAAATAAAAATTATTGAAAACTAAATATCAAAACCTTTCTTGAGATAAAAAAAAAAAAAAACTAATAATCCTATTCCAATATGGATCTCAAGCCCAGTAATAAATAAGTTCAAAATATAATAAAATTGAAATAACTAATTAGATCAAGTCAGCTGATTGTTTGACAATATTATTTTATTCTACATATATAATCACAAACTTATAAATTGAAGTCATGTAGGATGTGTCGTTTACATCCAAGCAAAAGACAACGTCTTACAAAATTAAAATGATTAGAAGACAAGTCATCTTAAAGGAAATACTAAGACAGCAAGTCGTGCGTATATGCATTGAATATAATATACAGGACATATCGTTGTGAATAAATAAAAACACGAGATGTCGTATGTAACAAACATAATCAGACGACATGTCCCTTAAATATGTAACTTCATCAAAATTTCATGAATTAAATACTATTGTATAAGATAAAAAAGAAAAAGAAAAAACTCCAAGCTACAAAGAATGAGAATTGAAAAATGTAAACTAATTCATTATAGATCCACCATAGCTTTAATCTTTTCTTATTATCTTGAATGAAACATTAGAACCTATTAGTGAGGATGCAATTTAACCTAATTAATTAGTTATATTTTTTCTCTATATTTGCTATAAGAAGGCCCTTCTTTAAATCCCCAAAGGTTATTTTTCTCCTTATATTTCATTATTTAATTTCATAAGGATGCATGATTTCATCAGATGCTTGAAATATCCTACAATTGTTCCAGATTCAAGATTGACAATTTAATAAAATCAGTTATTTTGATTGAAGCTAAATCGAAAAAATAGGTCGGTAAAAGTCGAAAGTCTTGAGAGAGTTTTAATGAATTATCTTATGAAAAATACTCAAACAACCTTCAAAGGTCAAATGAATATTAATGTGGCTGTATACGAAACAAAGAAAAAATTTCATGAAAATGTATGTTAGTTACTTAAGATTTAATTTCAAAAGAATAAATAAATAAATGTTACTATCGTATATGAATAAAACTTGAAAATTTCATATACTCATAATTCTTGAAGTGATGAATACTCATGAATCCATGATTAGGTTTGATATGACTAGTTTCACTGTTTTATTTTTACTTCACTACATCATATTTCAACTAGTCCTAATTTTTCATGCAATGTTGGGCTTTATGGAAGGTCAAGCTCAGATCTCTTGAGGCACTCGCTTTTTAATAAGCCCCTCGTATGTAATGAGGAATTATGGTGTTAGATTAAAACAATAAAATTCAATAACATAATTTGTCCTTTTGGATGAGTTTATTACTCGACAAAAATAAGGGCAAATTAAGGCCGCCAAGGTATTTATATATTTATATTTCAACTTAAATTTTTAACACAAATTATTCAGATGGTAAAATTTTTTTGGTGACGGATAATTTGAAATACAAACTACACTCCCTTCTCTTTATATGAATATGATTCTAATTCTCTTTATATTCTTAATCGTCTCATTCTTTCTCATTAACGAAAAACACTAGGAGAATCTCTACAAAAATTTTCAAATAAGATTTTGTTACTTATTTAAAGAGTTACATCAGTATTTAAGACTTAAAAAAATACTCCAATTAAGATTCTTCAAATAAAAAATAGTTCTCTCTCTCTTCATTTTTATAGAGTTGCTTTCTCCTTCTTCAATATATATTTTATTAGTTTTTGTTAGAGAGAGAGAGAAGTATTTTAATCACTATTTATTTTTTCTTTGAAAAAATATTTGTTTGATTAAAATAAAATTAACTTATTTCTATTTGAAAAACTTTTTGGAGAATAATATATTTTTTTACTCTCTTTTTTGTCACATAGGAAAATAAATAGATATTTGAAGTGTAAAATTAATAAAGTCGTTTAGAGATGCTCTAACGATAAGAAAACAAGTGTAAATATGTGTAATGGAACTTACAAGTCAAAAATTACAATCAGATGATCAGAGACCGAAAAGTGTGTATATATCTATATATATATTTCCAGTTACACTAAAAATAAATCACAAAAAGAATATTAAAAAATGGAGTTTCAAAAAAAAAAAGTAAATAAATCCTCCAATAAATATTTAAAATTACCGACATAGCCAAATTCTATTCTGTTGGAGGGGTACACAATTCAAGAGATCCAAACAGAGCCTTTATGGTTTAAATATCATAAAATTAAAATAGCTATTGGCTACGGTTAAGGGGCAGGGAAAGGTTCGCTTTTGATGCCTGGCCCAGACCCAGCACAGCATTTGGAGTTGGTGGCAGCAAATTGAAGCAGGACCGAAATTCGTTTTGGCTCCTCCTCTGAGCCACAGGCACGGGCGCACAGCTGACCGAAATCAGCATTGCAGAAAGCAAATCTCTCGTCTTCGTTTTCTGTTCAGGTACTTCTTGTCTTTTGTTCTCCGTAAACTCTTGAATTTTTTAATATCTGGGACAGGGTGCTTAAATGTTGATTAATCTAGTGAGACTGGTGTAATCTGGTTACTGTTTCCGTTTGATTGAAGGTTAACTAGTTTGAAGTGAATGTTTGGTTCCGAGTAAATTTATGATTAAGCAAGTATTGATTTGCGGATAATTTGTATATGTATGTGTATATATGTTATTGATTTTTTGATTTATGATTAGCAGTCTCATTATGATTCTATTTCTATTAATATTTTTCTATGCTCTTTTTAATTAGTTAACATCCTTTTCACAGTCTATTTATTTATTTTGAGGTTCTGTGTGCAGAAGCAGGAATGCTAGGAAAATCAGTGGCTTCTCCTTTGTTGAGTGCATCGCCCTGTCCTTCCGCCGTAAGCACATTTGTTTTCACATTTCATTCTCAAATAGATACTAATTGTACTCTTAAAAATGGAACAAATCTTTTTCTTGTTTTTGTTGTTCAATCTCACAAACATTTTACTATTCTTTAGTTATTTTCATCTTGAAAAGGAAATTCAGTTCTGCAAGATTAATTTTTTGCCATGAACAAAGATGAAAAGAACAAATGATTCCAAAATATCTAGAGATATCAATGAAATAATGTTTGGTATTGTCGATAAATTGAAGCTATGTCAATTTTATCTTTACACCATGGAGTGTCAGACACAGTTTACACACTCGACTTTAAATGTTAGGAGTCATGATTAGATGTTTTTAGTTTTGGAGAGCCTACTCATCTCATAAGACAAGGATTGGAAAAGAAAGCTAATCTGTTGGCCTATCCATATTATATTTCTGGCGTTCTGATTATTTGGATTTATTAAGCAAAAATATAGCATTTAAATGTCATTTCATTTTAGCATCTGCATTTCCTACCTATTACAGGTCATCCTGTTATTCTTCACATTAAATATTTTGTGAATAATTGGGGCATGAAGAAAGCAAGGCTGTTTTATATTATGCATTGCGTACTTATTTTGTCTAGTGAATAAGAAATTGATTTCTCTTGTTCTACTTGCAGCCTGATATTTCTACAACTACACCAAATAATGCTCTAGTGAATGTAAACTTATCCAATGGACTCCCACCAAATGCTATTAGAGTGCCGTGGAGCTCCCATGTTTATCTTAAGAAATGGGTAATATATTCAACCGCGCAAGTTCAAAGTATAACCTTGAATGATGAAGAGGGAAAGAAATGGGAAGCTTGCAGACAAGCTCTGTCCATTTTTAATTTCAACGCCGAGGAAGAAGACAAGATACTTGGAAAAGCCTTTGGCCATATCCATTCACCATACTGGAGTGAAGAACGGAAAAGGGAAACCCCGGAGCTTGAAACTGTTAGTGAAATATTAGGTTATCTGAGGAATCTAAGCCTTTCTGATGATGACATCCGCAAGCTTCTTAAAAAATTTCCTGAAGTTCTTGGATGTGATATTGAACATGAGTTGAGGAACAATGTGCAGATCCTGGGAAAGGATTGGGGTATTGAAGGAAAATCTTTGCGAAACCTTCTTCTGCGAAATCCTAAAGTATTAGGCTATAATGTTGATTGTAAGGGAGATTGTATGGCACAATGCACAAGATGCTGGGTTCGGTTTTAGATGCTGTAAATATTCGATTATAGTTTTCCGAATCAAAGGAAGTATCATTATATCATCATTCTGTGAAACTCTGTCAAAATATGAATGTGTACGTAAGTTGAAATATTTCCTCTCTTAGATCGATAAATTTCTTCTAATTCATTAGATTATGGGTATGTTTGGGATTGAATTAGCAAGGCAGTTTGTTGGCCATTTAATTTATTTTATGTATAGGAATTTTCAGGTTCTTAGAAATCAAAAAAGGAATCTACAAAATGTCTCTACTGAATTGTTTTTCTATAAACCGTAAATGGTCAGCAGCCAACCCGCTCTTGTTTTCAGATGTCATGCATGCTTTGTGCAGTAGTAGTGCATCAAGGTAGAAAATTTTTAATTTGTGCGTTTCTCACATTTTATTTTTCAAAATCATTTTCGTAAAACTATTTAAATTCAATTCGTTCTTAACACTAGTTTTTGAGAGCCTCCGTTATATCTTATGCTCAAGTTTTACATTAACTTAAAGTTTATGTGTTACATTTCGAAATTCGAAGTTCTTATCGTAAACTTAAAGACCTGAAACGTAACTTGTAATTGAAGAAATATTTATAATGGAAATCATTATTAACTTGTGATTGTATCCTTACAACCATTGTACCGAAGACAGAACGCAGAAATTTAGGATCCGTCGCAGCTAGGCTTTAAAAGATTAAGGCCATGCCGGATCTTTATTACAAATAAAAATCACAACATTAAATGAATTATAAGCATAAGAACAATTAAAATTTAAGGGCACTTGGGTCTATTTCCATGGGTTCTGAGGCTAGCATAACAAGGGCATGCCTGCTTGTTACCATAAGTGCCTGGGGGAACACAATGGCATCTCTTGCAACAAGTTCTGCATGCTCTATGGCACATATTTTTTCTTGATGATTCCTTGCATCTCCTATTGCAAGCTTGACTGCAATCTGCAGATTCATAGCCAAAGAAAATTCGTCAACTTCATACATGCATGTTTTTAGGATTCTTTCCATGCAGTGAATAAGTACATCACTAAAATGTTTGTTAATCACTTGACCCAAAAGTTGAAATAAGAACATTGGTGGAGCCTGTACGTAAAACGGTTAAATAATAAGATATAAAGTTGAAAAATGTAAAATGTAGGCAATAAGTCATCTACTAATGTTTCACATCGACTACATGCTATAAAAGCTACATGTTATCCAAAACTTTACATTGGTGTAATCTTTTTTTTCGTTCTTTTCTTTTTTTATGTGTCTTAGGTTCGAAATTCAGAATTATAGGATACTTCTGTGTAAAAAAAAAAAAAAAAGAACTTGAGGACTTGTGAGTATAACAATATCAAACAAAATCTAGGACTTACTGATTTTTTGAGGATGATGCTTTTTGTGAAGATCCAACAACACATCACTCGCTCCATCCCTCTGCATCCAAAGGCAAGGTTAATAATTGATAAATGGGGGCATATATAAAGTTGTATATGTGTATGTACACAACAAATTTTCTTTTATATATTTCTTAAATTTTATGCCTCAACATTAAGCAGAAACTTATGAACAAAATGGAGACGTATTGAGACTCACATTGGAAAGGTTATTAGAAGCATTATTGAACATTGTTGAAGCCTCAACCACAGCCAATGCCTGAAACAGAAGCACATCACAGTTTTTTTTTTTTTTTTTTTTTAGAAAAGCTGCTGCTCAAAACAATAATGCTTCAGTATTTTACATTGAATTAGACACTCTTTGACAGAAAAACGTACCTGCAGAAACAGGATTACGAGCACGAAAACGGCAAAGAGCTTCATGATTGTAACTGGGAAACGGCAGCTGGTAATGATAAGGCTCAATGAGATTGTGAGAGATTGTTTCTTGTGTATCGAAACTACAGGTAGAGGAGTGTGATGATGGCACTTTATTTATAATGAAGATATTTATTTTAATTAATTGACTCTGCTTGCTTCTCGACTTTTATTTTAATCTTTTAGCTAGAATCACATGTCGAGATTGTGTTGTGGGATAATCACAGTCATTTTGCTTTTCCACTGGGAAATTTTTTGTGCTAGCTAAAGGATCAAACACTTTTTTGAAAATCTCTTTTGCTTTGTCTTATTAGTTTTGCCATGCGTGTGATCACAGCTGTTTGATCCTGTGGATTGTTTGGTTTATGTACAAAGGGGGAGAAATAGAGATAAAAGGATGGTCCCTCACCATATGGGTGGGCAAGGAACATATTTTGTCTCCTATCCCACAATATTTCAGTGCCGGTTTCGAGTCTCACGGAGTGTTAGTGACCGCACATAAGCACACATACATGTATATGTAAGTTCGCAAGTACTAAACGTAAAGGTTACATACAAGTCTTAACATTCAAGTTATAAATTCAATGTGTCTTAGTACTACAAGTTTTCATACATTGTTGTATACCAATCTCATACATATAACAAACCACTCATTAGCTAAGAGTCTTAATGAATTTTATATTTGATTAACAAGAGATTAATATTAATATTTTTAATTTTCTTCTTTGTTAAATTAATTAATCGAGTTCAATGCTCTCTTGCACAAAACACAAGATAATCTTTTTATTATCTTATGTAATTCAATTCAATCCAATATAATTTAATCGAATTTAACACACTGTTTTTACGTATCTAGGTAAGGAGAAGATGATGTATTATTGATTATTGTATTGAATTAATTTCGGACCATACTCTTCATAAATTAACTATGTGCAAATCATCCCTTGCTTTTAAAACTTTAATTTATCCCATTTTTATTAAAAAAAATCGTAAATCTACTTTTATTTTTCCCTTAAATTTAGACCAAACATAAAAAAAAAAATTTAAAATTTTAAAAAATAAATAAATTTTTTTAAAATAATCAATTCGTGAAGAGAGTTGTCTGAAATTTACCCTCCCATCTTTTATTACGAATTGATATAAAAGGGACAAAAATGTAAAGTTACTAATACATATCAAAACATAAGAACATTCAGTGCCCTTTATTTTTGAAAAATTATATTCAATAACATAGGTTTGAAATTTCTTCAAAAGAGTCCATACATTAGAACGTATTTATTTGTGTTCGTTACCGAAAAAAATCTCAAGGAACCCCCGACTGGTTGATTCATTCATGGGAAAGAGAAGCAGGAGGAAGCACGAAGACGATACACCCACATCGTCATCATCTCCATCGAGCTCCGACGACTCGGAATCTTCATCGAAGAGGCGGCGGAGGCACCGGAAAGAGAAAGAGAGGAAGAGAGAGAGAAGAAAGAAGAGGGAAAGAGAGAGGAGTAGAAAGAAATCGAGAAGAGAAGAGAAGACGAGGAAGAAGAGAGATTACGAGTCAAGTGATGATGGGTCAGGCTCGGATTCCCAGCCGGATATGTCGCCGGAAGAAGTTGTGCGAGATATCCTCGCTCAGTTTCCGAATGTTGGCAACGATTTGATGACGGTAATTTTTTATTTTATTTTATTTCTTTTTGCATTATTTTCTTTATTAACATGTAACGACATTGTGCTGTGCTTAATTATTAAAATATAGCAGTTAAGATATTTGGAACCAATCGTGCACTTACTTATACTCGACTGCATGTGATTTTCAGTATCAAGAATTAGAAGCCTCAGCTTTACATAACTCATAATGAACCTTCTTTGTTTATGCTTTAGTGTTGTCTTGTAATTTAATTTTGTATGCTGAATTTTGGAGGGCATTTGGGATTTCGATTGATTTGGTCTACAAGTATGACATGCTAGGCTTAAAGGTAAAGATTGGTATAGATTATATGGTTGTCATGAGCATAAATTATTTTTGCTTGGATAGCAATGGATAGACCTAAGAAAGGGCTTGAAGATGTACTCCGTTTCTTTGACTGCTGTCCATGGCATGCATTTCAGTAACCACTAGGAATTATATTTAATTAGTTTCAGCAGAAATGAGGTAGAACATTGTTTGGTACCATAATAAGTGCATGTTTTCGCAACTTTCTCAGTACATATGTATTGATAATTCTATGATCTATTTGTTGATGTAACCTTGTTCTTAATGTAGCTTCTGCAAATGATTGATGATGGACAAGCTGTTGACATAAGAGGCATATCTGAAAAATCTTTGAGTAAGCATTTAAGAAAATTGTTTCTATCCTTAGATCTTAAGGAAAGCAAGGACAGAGTTTTCCTACGCCGTCCGAAAGATCGTCCTACTTTGAATGTGGTTGGGACACTCATTCAGACTCATATGGAGTCTAAAGCTCAGCTACCTGATGAATCTGCTTCAGTGAAGCATGTGGAGCCAAAGGAGTCAGAAGCAAAAGACAGGCTAGCAGCAGACAATAATTTGGAAATGCCAGGTCCAATGGATGATCCTCCTGGTCCTCAAAGAAGGTGATTATGTTCTTAAAGATCTGTATATAGTACTGAGTAGCTTGCAAGTTTTTGACAACTAGCTGGAAAGAACAGCTAACAAAGTGGCATAATTCCAAAAGATGACAGCTGTCAAATGAATACTACCTCTCATGGAGGTTGCATTTGAATGACTGCTTCATTTATTGAGTACATTTTTTGCTTCTTAAAGTTGCTAAATGAATTGTATTGTCTTGTTTACTTTTATGGCAGGGTGATTGGCCCTGCAATGCCATCAGCTGAGCTACTTGCTGCTGCAGCCAAGTTAACAGAAGCCCAAGCTGAGCTCAGGTATTTCTGATGATATATTTTTTTACATGTTTGTTTGGGCGTTGATTATTCTGGTTTTTAATTGACACTTGGTGGGGACGATAGTGTGTAGTATGTTTTGTGTTGCTTTTGTATGAACTTCTTAATGCTAGTTGACATAACTTCAATTTGCTGTTTTCCAACTAACAATTTCTAGAGATGCTGAGTTGGAGGAAGATACTGAACTATTTATAGGACCACCACCACCTGCTATGGTTGCTGAAGCTGAAACAGCAAATGAGGCAGAGCGTTTTGAAGAGGTTTGCTGGTTGCAAATTTATGCATCTAATCTGATTTACACCATTTTGGTCCTGAAGTTGACTGGACTATGATGCATGCTATTTAGTAGTAATAGCTTGCATGCCAAAACCTTGCATGATTTTTATATTATGTAGATTTTTTCAATATATGAAATAACATGATTTTATATGTTAGATAATTGGATATATATATATATATATATATATTTGTGGCAAAAATTATACTTTCAGGTAATAAAATGTTTCTAAAATTTAGTTATAATGAAAGGTCAAGGTCAGAATTGTTTCAGTCACCACAAAGCTCTTGTTGTTCTCACCCCTTTCCCCTTTTCTTTCCTTTTCCTTTTAATTAACAATTTAAAGACCTATCCTCGGTTAAATATCTTTGGTTTTGGAAGTTGTGATTTTTATTTTGTGATGGTACTATCATTTTTATGATAATTATTTTTCTTTTGTTGATTTCTGTATGAAATAATTTTATGATAATGCATTGGTACTGGTTATGCTGCACTGAATTCATTACTTTTCATTTGGGTAATGCTTATATGGTTAGGTAACAAGGATAATGGGAGTTGAGGGTGATTGCCCATATGATGTTATAGGAGCCAACCACAATATGTCTGCTGAGAATATAAAGAAAAGGTAAGGTTACTGATCATCATTTGTCTGTTATCTTGCTGCATTTGCCCGACAATCATGGTCTTTCCTCGTTAACTTTTTGTTTGGACTGAGGAAATGGAAGTCAGTTTTGAAACTTCTAATGTGAGTTTGATATCTGGTGATGCTACTTAATATTACTTTTCCCCTAAAACTAGGCTAGTTTAGACTTGGGAGTTTTCTCAGGAGTGGTATGCTGTAAACAGTATGTTTATAAATAGACCCACATTCATGTCTGGTGGTTTCACAGTGTCTATCTAACAGCCTCGTTGTAAATTATTGGTAAGGAAATAATGCAAAGATTTCACTCTCAAATACATAAACTATAGCTAGAATATAAGGGATGATAACTGTTTTTGTCATATTGATTGCTCAATAACTGAAGTTGAACTAAAGTTTTCATGCAATTTGAAAAGTATCTTTTTTCCTGTATATGGATTATAAGCTGAGCTGTTGACGCCACCCGTCTTTACTTTATGATTTATTTAGTTTCTTCCGTTAACTCAAATTTCGATTATCTTCCTGTAGTTTTTAACTGGTATTGAATCTTCATTAGTTAAGAATAATGCTAGTATATCCTCAGGTACTGGAAGCTGTCTCTTTTTGTGCACCCAGACAAATGCCCTCATCCTCAGGCTCACCAAGCATTCATTAAACTGAATAAAGCATTTAAAGAATTACAAGATCCAGAAAAAGTGAGTTTCTCATGCAACTATGGTTTTCTCTGAAGTAAAAGATGTTATTTTGATCACTTTATATATTGCTTTCTCCAGAATTTGTATCTTTCTGGTTGAGTAAAAATAATAGTGAACATTAGTAGATGTTTTGATGCACATAGATTAATTGGTTCTCTGTTTTTAAGATCATGTTTGATCTTTGTGTTCTCTTTTGTCTGCATTTTGCAGCGAAAAGCCTTGGATGAGAAGATTAAACTCAAGGAAGAACAAGAGAAATTTAAGGTTTGCACTGTTGTCTATATGTTGGTTTGACTATTGTTTGAGGCAGTTATTATTATTTTTTTTTTTTTGACAAGAAGTTTGAGGCAGTTATTTAATGGCCGATACATTAACTGCATGCTTCTTGCTTCTCTAGGTTGAACTAAAAGCAATGCAAGAAGGTGCTCAGTGGAGAAAATCGCAAGGTTAGCTCTTTTGTGACATTGTTAAGCTTTTCCTTTTAATCAGAAATCTATGCTGGATCTTCCTTGTCCAGGCATATAGATACTAGTAGGATGATTCTAATTTCCTTCTTTATGACAAAACTGGATCAGATTTGTTTCTATTGGGAAAAACAAGAATCCAATCCAGTATTTGGTAGAGAGGCCTATGGAATTCTAATCAAACTGAGGATAGTGATAAGGATGGCAAGAAAGTGAAGAAAAAACGTGCTTTCCTCATTGGCCGTGAATTAACCTATTAGACGATCCAGCTATTTCTTGATTTATTATAATGTTTTTAATCCAGCTTTTCTAGACTTCATACCTTCGCAATTATTGCTACTGGTAGTGCATTTTATAAGGTTAAGCATTCTTAATTTGAAGGAAGCAAATTGCAATGGACTGTTTGCTTCACATCCTTGAATAATGGAAAATGAAGACTATTGACACTTTCAGATTGTTTATTATCAGTTGACCTCTTGAAGCATCTATCTATCTGTTAGTAAGAAAGCTATTTTGCTGGCAGGTATATTGATGGAGGGTGATGATGAACTTCTGGCAGACATGGAAGTTAAGGCGCCACCAAAAAGAGATGAATGGATGACAACACTACCTCCTGAGAGGAAAGTAAGAGCTTTCAGTCTTTCTACTGCCTCGTGATTATTGTTCTTGAAAGTTCAATGCCCTGTACCATTACTAACCGTCACTGTTTCTTCTTTGCAGCCCGGTGGTGGTGTGCCTATGCATTCAACAAAAACATTTAGCAAGACCTCTAAAGAAGGACGCGGCGATACCAGTGTCTGGACTGATACCCCTTCCGACAGGGCCCAGAAAGCAAAGATGAAGTAAGAATTTCTTGATGTTATAAATAATTTTTGTTGGTGAATAGTTGCTTGGTTCTGCTTATCTAAATCTTTGTCATATGCAGTTACCTTGAAGCATATAGTGAAACTTCTGCACTTGCTTCAACTGAAGAAGAAAAGAAGAGAGCATGTGCGGATGCAGATTTGGTTGATAAATACAACAAAGAAAAACGATCAAAATCATTGGTTCAGAAACACCAAGAAGAGGGTAAAGCCGGTGCAAAGAAAAAGTTGAAGCAGCAGCCAGAAAAAGAAGAATGGGTGGGCCAACATCCATGGAAGCCTTGGGACCGTGAGAAGGACCTGGTTGCTGGGAGACAAAATATAAATTTTGATTCTGCAAATATGGGTGAAGGCCTGTCCTCGCGGTTTTCTTCGGGAAATTTTCAGAGGAACTTTCTCTAGGCCATGGAGGGGTAATTAATGCAAGAGTTTAGGCTGTACGTTAGCTAAAATGCTGTTTAGAAGGATCTAAACTCAAACGATTAGGAGTTATAGAACTGTTTTTTCTTGCATATTGTGACACTATCTTTCGATGAGTGTAATTTCTTTACCCGTTGCAGTTGAGGAGATGTATTGTAAAAGACAGAAAGTTACACATCCATTACTTGTCAGATTCAGTTGGGGAAAAAAAAAAACTGTCATACTCAAAATAGATTTTGGAACTAACCAATCTTTTTGGGGAACAAACAAACAATCCGCTTTTCTTCATGGAATCATGAAATTACACTTACGAAAATGTTCTGTGGTTTGTCATATCATATTGTCAGGGAAGTGGAAATAAAATTTACTCGAAAATATTGAAATAGACTCGAGTTATGATGAGTGGCGCCATTGCATGATGTTGGCAGACAAGAATCAATAGCTTCAACTCTATTTATAGAGCGTGGGTTGCACGTGCAATTATGCTACATAAAACGAGTAACGTTGCTGACTGGATTCGATGAATCCATATAATACACCAACAGATTAATCGTTAGGAAGTGCCAAAACCCATAGCACAGCCCTATCCCTTGTCACAACATCTTATGTGTGAAGCTTATAAAGTTGAACATCGTTTCAAAACTAATTAATTAATTAAACACAAGAAACAAAAAAAGAGTTTTTTTTTTCTTTAAATTTAATTTACATAGGTACGACGGACAAACAAAAAAACTAAGAATCTTTAGAACTCTGGTAATGTAACTTACATTCACCCTTGAGAGCCACACAAATGTGTGGATCCCACAAATCAATGTGATTCTCAAGGATATAAGTTACATTGATTGAACTTGCCTCCCCCAAGAACTAACTAAACCCCACAGGCCAATGAGGCCATGATCTCATAATATATGTACAAAAAAAAACAAAAATTCCTAAGGGAAAGACAAGACAACTTGGGTAGTGTGGGGGAGACAAGTCATTATCAAACTTAGTTATGCCGTCTGTCTTTTCTCTCCAGAAGCTGTTTGTTTTGTTACAAAAAGCACTTAAAAAAAAAACTAGCCATATGGGTTGTATTATGAGAAAGTTTGAAAACTTTTGTACTTTGTTTATACATTATTTAACGGACATAATGTGAGATGCGACGCCCACAGGCTTTTACAGCAGTCCCACAAACCGCCCAAAAATTTCCGCCACTTAACTTGGTTTACACTATTCTTATTTGCAGAAGCAACCCCTACCAAAAAGAACCCCTCATAAAGATAAGGATATAGCTCTTGGCTGGTCATTTTTGGTTAACACCAAGGGCATACGATTCTGGATTTAGGGTTTTATTTTACGTTTAAGTATATGAGAATCCGATATGACATCAGCGATTGAAAAATAAAAATGAATATATTGGTGACATCTTTTCAGTGAAACTATATGTTCACATTTGAAATTGGTGACCCCAAATTAATGTTCATCACGTTACTTGCTTTTTGCAAGAGAGAGTTGAGGAGTAGGATTTTCGTCCACTTCGTGTGAATCACCATTTCAATATTTATCTAATTATTAGGACGTTAGCTCGTTATATTTCCCAAATTTTTCATTATATAAAACTTGAAAATGCTCCACCTGTTGTGCTATAGATATAGTTCTACCACAGTATGAAAGCATTGAGAAACGGGTACCAAAAAGAAAAAAAAAAAGAATATCACTTCAATTCTAATAGTGAAAGCTAATTAAATTAAAAAAGCAGAAAATGAATAAGTGATGATTATTAGTGCACAATGCATAGGAATGAGAAATTAACAATAACTCCTGTAGAGAGATCAATTTCGTGTTGGTGGTGGTGGTGGTGGAAGTGCCGCCCGTCCACGATAGAAGCAAATCGATGACCGGCCATGAAAATGACATTTTCTTGATCAAGTTTATAAAGATTATATATTAATCAATCCAATGCTGCAAGTTAACTCAATAAACTTTCTAGAAAACTATCTTAATTAATCTGGATTGCGTTCGTAGTATAAACTCTACACTTTATTGCTCTCCGTTGGCCATAGATTTTTAGATGTTACTCAAACTTGACGTTCTAATGCAGACTTGACAGCTGAGACTATAACGTATGCTGACTTCAACTGAGAATTTTCTCCTTGTTAAGGTCTCGTCAATTCTTTATAATCCATGTATTAGACATCAATTACCAGGGGGGGCAAACATTTATCTTTTGTTAGGGTGATGGAGAATGTTGAAGAGAATGTACTCCATTGTATAAAAATATTGATGGCTTCGAATTAAACAGTTATCAGGTATGTATGCATTTGAAATGGCACGCTATGCCAAGTTGCACATGTGAATAGTGAAGAATTGCCTACAATATTGATGAGAAATGATACGATGAATGATTATATGAGACAAGAATATCAAGTTTTTATTATTTTAAGTTTGTGGAGTGATAAAACTGATGAAATACAAAGAGAAATTCCGGTGTGACTATAATTATCATTGATTGTTTTGTGTCGAGTCCACACCAGGGGATTGGCTAAACTTTTTCGTATAGTGAAATTTGCGTAGATGAACATTTCTGAACAATTTGTAATTCCTTATTGAGGATAGCGCCACTCTTAATACAAAATAAATTATGTCATTTTCATGCAAAGTTAACTATTATGATTAATTAGAAATTTGGGAATAAATATTAACCTAAAATCTAGCATTTTAGCCATAACATCTAACCTAGGACATACCAGCAGTATTTAAATGATTAAATAATAAAATAGGATTAGTAGATACTCCTAGGTTCAATTTTAACTTACCATTACTGTTAAAATTTAATAAACTATCATATTTTATTCTCTTTTTTATTATTATTTAAGCTAATTAATTATACCTAAACCCAAACGATTGTATGGGAACTCATATGCACTCATGACTCATGTATGGCATATGTCAACTACTCATTTCATGTACTTCATTCTCCCTTCTTTTAGATATTTTCATTCTCTCTTTTTTGAGATATTTTGCCAACACCCAACGACGTTTGACATTAATTGATTACTAAACAATAGATGTATTACATGAATCATTACAAATCTATTGATTTAACTTACAGATCTTGACAATTCAAATTAAGAGCCTCGTTATCATGTTATGAGTTTCACATTTTCAACTATCTATTTATCTTTTTCCAATAGCTAAACATAAATTTGATTATTATATTATAGAAATTATGAATTTCTCTTGATCTGAACTCTTGTAACTTTTTTAAAATTAAGTGTCACGTATGTATTCATAATAATATAAGACTAAAATTTAATTGCTTTCACATAATTTTTGTTTGATAACCACTAATCACATAATTGTGTTTTGAATATAAGAAGATCATGTCAGGAGGAACACAAAGCATTAATTTCAAGTTAAAAATATCAATATGGTGTGTGTCATTTCTCACAAAAGAAATCAGTGAATTGCAATTTGACACCTCGGAAGGGTCCCTTTCAAACTTCATTTAGTAGCAGAGTCTACCACTAGATCCTTTCTCAAATCCTGCACCACGCCTCGCATAATCACTTGCTTTATCTTCTAATTAAGACACATATGTATTAAATTTCCTTGTATATAATTAACTGGGGTTTCATTATGCGTCTTGTTTCTCTCAATGGTTGGCTACTTGGTTATAAATTATAATACCCCCTTTGTTTTGGGTGGAACTTTTCGAAATGAAATGATGAGAGCAATCTCAAATTGAATTATTTAAGGCACTTTTAATTTCTGTAATCAAAATTGAAAGAGAAACGTAACCAATGAGAAAATGGTCATTTATGAAACGAAATATACGTCCGATGAGCAGTCTATATAATTGGAAGATCCAATCATTATTTTATAAAATTAAAAAAAGAAAAAAAGGAAAAGTCGGTAGATCGCATCAGATTGTGATGATTTAATCAGATTAGGTTCATGATAATGAGATGGGGCCTCTCTAACGAAATTTTTGCTTAGCATACAATCTTTATTATATAAACTATATATAAAGAAAATTGCTCCAGAAAACAACAAAACGAAAACAAAAAAACAAAATGGTGGCAAGCAAGCTTTGGTTTAATTTGGATAGAATCATTGACTAAAAGGAGTAAAATGTTTTGTCAAAGTTAGTGAAGTACATATTGTGAGAGCTTGGTAACTTTTTGGACCATTATTCTGAAGTTGCATTCTGCACCGACCAGCCAAGGAAATGTTGATACGTTTATGTTATTAGATGTAGAATCATAATAAAGATCAATAGCGATAGCAAATTGAAGCAATGCATGCGAAAGCAAGATTTGGTGAATGAATGCATGTAACGACAGAAGGAAGAGACAAGGGATGATCAAATGCCAAGAGCAAATTTGCTTCTTTAAATCATGTAACTAAAGTGAACAACAACAACAACAACAACAACAAGAAAGCAAACTGAGTGAGAATACAATATTTTCTTTTGACAATTTTGTTGGAATGGAAAATTTTTATTTAAGAAGATCACACTACACATAGTTTATGGTAGGGAGTATTTTAGATAGGACAGACATACTATATCAATGGAGATTATATAAGAAAATTACGATTAAATTTATGTTATGTCACAATGGCGGTTTCAAAAAAAGATTTGTCAAGCTAAAATTACATAATAAGAATATGTAAAGACTGAAAGTTTATCAATTTATGATTTTATAGAGGTTGTTTAAATAGAATTAATAGAGACTAAATTGAGTAATAGTAAAACCGCCCATATAGGTTATTTTGGACTTTTATTTATTTTTTAATTAAAGTGTGGGTTTTAATAATCCTTAAAGTTAAAGTTTAAAAATATTTATGAGTTCATGAGACTATTTTTTTTTTTTTATAGATTTTATGTGGGGCTATTTTAGAAGATTTAATTAAAATGGGACAATTCGAAACTCAAGTAATTTTTTTTCTTATTTTTTGAATTTATTTTCTCCATGGGGACTCATGCCCCACTGGTCATGATCTGAATCTACCATTGACAAACTATTCATTAGTTAATGGTTTAAATTTTTCTGTGTCAACTGTGAAGCTATTAGATATATTTAAATTCTTAATAGGTGCTTGATTGTATATAGATGTAGATTGCAACTTGGAAAAAAAAAAAAAACAGTTAATTGCAAAAGGGATGGGAAGGTTTCCTTAAACAAGTGGCTTTTACCTGCCAACAAGGACTAGATAGGATAGATCATAAAGGACCCCTTTGTCATTTTGCTAACAACAAGTAGTGCATGTCTATGATAATCAATATATAAGTTAACATATGTATTGTATTGTATATTATTATTATTATTATGCACAGTATTATATTGGAATTTGCGTGCTCATTTGCTCTCTTAGTTTCCACTTTTCATGATATATATCATCACTAGTTCTCAATTAAGAAAAGAAACAAAAACACATAAAATTAAGTGAGTCGATTGTCGAAGTTGAAGCTGGAAGCTGGGCCTGGGTGACGCATGAAACAAAGGCTTGGCGTGTCCCACGAAAAGGACACTGGCTTCAGGCTTTAGCGAGACGCAGGTTCTGGAAGAGCACATGTACACTATTACACACACACTAATGCAATTTGGATTCACAGAACAGAACCAATGATTAACTTTTTGATGCAGACAGCTGGGGTCGCTTGGGAGGCCCTGACATGGCAAGTAATCCCCTCCACGCGTCGATAAACGAGTGGTGCCAAATTGGAAAGGGCGGCGCACCAAACAGACAACGGATGCTGGATTGTGGGAATAGGGAATGTCTGTGGGTTGTGATGTGATGTCGCTTTGGTTGGGAGACTATCTTGTACGAATGTCACTTGTAATATATTTGAATCCAGTGAGTGGCTGTTGTTGGACTTCATATCTATCTTTAACAATAATTTTGGAAAATAAATATTTATGTATATATATTATGCTTGAAGTTAATCGTTAGCTTTATAACTTAAAGGCACTTGAAACATTAGACTTGAAGCCATTTGAGTTAGAGTTAAATTTGAATAGTCCCCTAGTTTCGAAGTCTAAAATATATATACATTAGGAATGAACAGGAAAGTAATAAAGTTTTGTCATACATATGTAGTTTAATCGAAAAATTTCGGGACGAACTGAAGATATTTCTTGTATTCTCTCTTCTATCAGTCTCACGACACAATATAACAAAATATAATAATACCATATTTAATTTAATACTTCTAATTATTAGACCTCAGAATCTTTATTCAATTTACATTGAATCCAATTTCTAAATTAATTGAGTTTGGCTATAGTGCGACTTGAATTTTTTTGAATCCTTTCTAAACTTAACTAAGTTGTATATTATTCACTATGAGTATTATTTAGAGAAATTCTATGTGTAACATGCATCAAATTTGGAACCCCCTTTAATATGAACCATTACATATTCAATCTAAAACACTAATTTTATATTTGCTTACCCTAGTCATGTAATCTAGAACAATTAGACATAAAATCCATATCAATACTTCCATAAATAGTAGCCAAATATGTTGGATTAATTTTATTTTCATTTATTTTTAATAATAATAATAATAATAATAATAATAATAATTATTATTATTATTTAAAGGGTGAACAAAATCTTAGGACACAAAATAGCGGTGGGGGGAGGGTGGTGGCGTGAAAAATTGTTGTCACGCCGTCCAAACAAACAAACCTTTCCATTCTCTCTGCCACCCCACGCGCAATCAATAACCCTATGTATAAGTATAACATTTTACTAGTACTATTATATATATATATATATATATATATATATATATATATATATATATATATATATATATATATATATATATATATATATATATATTCTTTCTATTCATCCCAACACAAACATTATTCACCAGGCTGCCTTCGGTTATAATATAAGCTCAAGTGGCAGCCTTCTTTCTCCTCATCAGCGATCAAAACAACAAATTAAAACTCTTCTCTCATTCTTTTTTCCTCCTTTATTTCTTTCTTTTCCTCTCCGATCTTGTCTAGGGCAATTTCAAGAACACGAATCAGTCGCCGATTTTCTGTGAGTATCAAGCATATGCATTTTCTGGCACAAACTTTATTAGCAGGAGCAGGCACATGGAATTTTTCCTTGTTTTAAATTACACTTTCTTAGTTGAAACTTGAAAATCTATGAGTACAACTCATTTATATTTTTGCAGTATCCATTTGGTCAAAATCCGAGATAAGCAATGTGGGAAAATAATTGAAATCAAAGTCCATGTGCCATACGCATATAGAATCTATATATACAATTTTATCAAGTTTACAACAATCAAATATTTCTCTGTGTGTGTTGCTTAGCTAGAGAGAGAGAGTGCAAGATTTAAAGACCTAGCTAGCATTAACAATTTAACATTGGATAGATTTGCAGATAAATTGAGTAATTTTCATTGAATGTGTATATGTCCTTTTTAATGGGTGACATAGATTGAGGATAAATGAGTTCAATTAGCATGGGCTAGTGGGTGTGCTTTTTGTCACCGCCACGAGAGCCAGCAAGCACAGAGTGAACTGCACTCAAAGAAAACATGTAACATGCTTGTACCACTTACCAGCAAAGTCAAGCTTTTCGGCCAACTTTTGTGCTCTGTAACTTTACCTAATTTCATGCAACTAAGAGCCTACAGTGATTCTTAGGGTTAACTTCTGTTCTTAGTTTGGTGGGGTTCCACAAATATTGGTCTGCCATTTCTTTTTCATTAAAATATATGTAGCTGAAACACATGAGGTGGACCGCTGCTTTGGCCCCATCATAACCATGTTAGATCTATATATTTTAATATTTTAGTTTTGTCTGAAATATATAAACGCATTTTATTTACTTGATTCTATCCATAGTTGATTGGCTATGGAACTTCATTTCCTTAAAGAGTCATGAATACTGTCTTAAATTTTAGGTTAGCTCGAAAAAGATTAAACTTTAAGGCTTTGTTTGTATGATATAAATATATAGATTATTTATATTATCCTTCTATATTTTAAGATATGAGATATAACCCCCAATAGAATCAAGCAACATATGTCTTCATGCATGGAGAGAACCTTACAAATTCTCTTCAGTGTTCATCCTCTCACTGTGTCTCATATTGTTTGCTTGCTTCATTTGTCTCTCAGGATCAGAAGAGATCATCGATGGATCAATTGGAATCGTCCGTCCCGCCGGGGTTTAGATTTCATCCCACGGAAGAAGAACTTGTGGGTTACTACCTCAAGAGAAAGATTAACTCACTCAAAATTGATCTAGATGTTATTATTGACATTGATCTCTACAAAATCGAGCCTTGGGATATACAAGGTATGTAACAGCCTTAATTAAGTTGATCACGAGGTAATATAAATAATATTGTATGTAAATGCATCTCTCTCTTTTTTAAAAAAAAAGAAAAAGAAAAAGAAAAACATGAGGATTGAACATGGCAGACACCTTTTTGGTCTTGGGATTAGATCGAAGAGCACTTATTTATTGTTCTCTTAATAGTCAATATTTCCCTTCATCGTGGAGAAACACGTATCATGCAGCCGCCATATATATGTGATGATATCATGTACCCACTTGAAACAGAGACTAAACGCGCTATTACATTCAAAGTCTCTTGTTCGAACAGTCATGTATATATAACTTGTCTTCCTATCCGTTTTTTTATCAAAATCCACTGACATCGATCGTAAATATTCTTGCTTGATTAATATTAATTGCAGCAAGATGCAACTTAGGTTATGATGAACAGAACGAGTGGTACTTTTTCAGTCACAAAGACAGGAAGTACCCGACCGGAACACGGACAAACAGAGCCACTGTCGCCGGATTTTGGAAGGCGACAGGTCGGGACAAGGCAGTGCTTTCGAAGAACAAACTTATAGGGATGAGAAAAACCCTAGTTTTTTACAAGGGAAGAGCACCAAACGGAAGCAAAACGGATTGGATTATGCATGAATATCGGCTTCAAACATCTGAAAATGGGCCCATTCAGGCAAGTTATTCAGTATTTATTTTCTTTAAGAATAAAAATAACGACAAAAGGGCTACGCCTAGCTACAACATTCTTGAAAGTTTTTTAATTTGAAAGATGCGCATGCTCAGCTTGACTGACTTTTGTCCTCTGGAAGGACACATTAAAGCCATTTAAAATTTACTTATTAACTGTGTATGCTAATACAAGCGGGTCTTATATTTCTTCCTAGACTTTCTTTATTGATAGATCATGAAAAGGCATTTTGATGTCCATACTTGGACTAAGAGAGACTATTTGATCTATTATGTTTCTGCTTAATTTTGAAAGCTAAGAGTTCAGTAAACATCTATTATAAAATAAAAAGGCTTTTATTAGGTGCCTAATCTACGAACCGTGAAAATTTACTTTTGACAAAATTAATAAATTTTGGTGTTTGAACGGATTGAATGCAGGAAGAAGGATGGGTCGTTTGCCGGGCATTCAGGAAGCCAACCCCTAATCACAGGCAAGGGTTCGAACCTTGGAATCATTCTTACTATATCAGAGATAGTAGCCATGTTAGATCAATATCTGATCAATCACATTCTGATATCGTCGCGGCAACTCATTTGGTTCGTCCAAATCATCAGGGCACAAACTTTCAGCAGCCCTTTGGTTCAGATAATCAGCAGCTACATTATATTCCTGCTGGCAACAACAGCTTTTTTGATAATAACCAACTCATTGAACTTCCACAGCTAGATAGTCCCACTATTTCAACAAGTTTGGCAACAAAAGATCAAGGCCTGCACCGCAATAATAACAATATTATCGGCATTAATGACGATTGTGAAGAAGACAGAAGCAATAACAATGGAGCTGGTCAATGCAATAATATTACTGATTGGAAAATTTTGGATAACTTACTTGAATCACAAGTTCTTATGCCATATGAGAACACCATGCCATTGACGCCCCAGAATTTTGAACTTGAAGCTCAAGGCCATGTTGGCCATATCCTTGGATTCTTGCATGGTGACTCATAGCAATGAAAGATCCCAGTTGAGGTTGAAGTTGTATAAGATGATAAATTAAATCATCTTAATGATGAATAATGCTAAGTGCTTAGAACTAAGATTGAATTGCTTTATTTTAGAAGTTGATCAACTTCATAAGGATATTGACTATTTTATATTTGCACTCCAAATACTGTAACGAAAGGGAGACTACGTGAACCTCCTATAAGTTTAGGGCCGTAGGTGAAAGTTTTTATTCACCTCTCGTAATTACTTTTCTATGTAATTTCATACTTGTAAATTAGTGCACTAGTTGCATGCATATTTACTTGATAATGGCCTTTTTTTTTTTCAATATTGAATTTGGTATCAAGATTTTTTTTTTTCTTTTTATGTATCAAAGATGCATCTTATGGATAATTTTTTTTTTTTTTTATCAATAATATCAATAGAATGTAATATCGGGAAAAACTTATATGAGTTGGATGTATAACCTTTGCATGCTAAAGTGGTACTCTGACAAATAAGAACATATAATTTTAGTTGGTTTGTAGTGTCCTAAAGTAAATCTCACTTTAATGCTATAAAATTATTTTTTTTAAAATAAAAAAATTAGTGGGTCCTATTGTAAAATCCACCAGACTTATCAAAATAATAGATTCTACTTGGTCAGACACAAATACACTAGATTTTATATAATGAGAGTGCACCACCTTAATATGTTGAGATGATGTGTCTAACTATTTAGGACCTGTCATTTGATAAGTTTAATAATAGTCTAACCATTTAGGACTTACCATTTAATAGGTTTGATAATGGGAATCATAAATTTTATTAGAATAAAAAAATTTATGTCTCACCAACAAATCCATTAAAATTGTCAAATGGTGTGATCGGATACACTATCTCAATATGCGGAGGTGGTGCCGCCCATCCCACGAGATTTTTCCTTTTCTGAGCAGTGAGTAGTATGATTGCTCTTTTTTTATGAAAAAAAGAAAAATGTTTGACTCGAAAATATTTTAATAACGGGGAAAATAAGTAAACCATCGGAGTTTCAGTTGCAGGCCATAGGACATTTGGCAAGACCAACCCATTTACTAGATAGGCCGGGCTTGCGAGTCAAGCAGTCACAAGCGTCACCAGCCCATGGTGATACAAACCAGCAAGCCTAGCCCACTTGTCTTGTCTAATCGAGCAAAATTTGGAATACTTTCACATATCCCATCTCATGTGAAGGATATTCCTCCAGTTTTCAAATACTAATTGTATTTTTATTACGTGAAATAATTAAGGGGAGGGGAGGTGAGTTAGTTTTAGTTTTATCAACAAACGAACGCATTTGATACGAATCTCCGTTACCCTCCATTCTCGTCTTCGAACACAAAGTCATTTTGTCAAAACCAAAACCAAGAACCAACCCACACGAAAAAAAAAAAAAAACCCACTGTAATAAAATATAAAATCCTCACTCTAAATTCACACAAATCTCCGAAATATCTAGGGTTTTTCAAAATGGAAATCACTGTCATGTATTGCGATTTATTAGTATGAATCTGAACCGTTGATCAAAGCAAGGTTGTTTTTTTTTTTTTCCCTTTAAAAACAAAAATGGCAGCGGCGAGGAATGTGGCGACTGGCGATGGATCGAGAGGGTTCAGAGACGAAGAAGAGAGCGTAAACGGCAAAGTCAAAGAAGGCGATGAATCGCCGACGGCTAAGAGATTCAAATCGGAACGATTTCCGCTCACTCATTGGGAATTCGCCGCGTTTGTTGGCGTATTCTTGCTGTTTGTTACCGGTCTCTTCTGTATTTACCTCACCATGCCCGCCGCTGACTACGGCAAGCTCAAGTTGCCCCGGACCATCGCCGATCTCCGCCTGCTTAAGTACGTTTCTCAAAGTTAATTGTTAAAAAAATGCTTTTAAGTGAAGAAGATCTAGTCTAGCTGGCCACTTACTTTGTTTACATTACGGGGGTGCGACACTGCCCCATTGATTTTATTTACAGCTTTGACTGCATTATCAATGAGTTCCAGATTCTTTTGAGCAACGTTGTCACAATGTGCTGTCTCGTTAATATATAACTTCAATCTCACTTACGGAGATGTGTGCATAGTTGTGTGGGTGAAATAGATAAAAGCAATGTTTGTGTTATTATGTAGGCTAAAAGGTTATTATGTTTTGGTTTCAGAGATAATCTTGCAACGTATGCTCAAGATTACCCAGTGCCGTTCGTTATTGGATACTGCTCAACATACATATTCATGCAGACATTTATGATTCCAGGAACAATTTTCATGTCATTGCTAGCTGGAGCTCTTTTTGGAGTTATTAGAGGCCTTATCTTAGTTGTCTTTAATGCCACAGCTGGAGCTTCCTCTTGTTTTTTCCTATCTAAGTTGATTGGCAGGCCTTTAGTTAGTTGGTTTTGGCCTGAAAAGTTAAGATTTTTCCAGGCAGAGGTACTTCTTATTTCCTCGTGGTTATATTTTCAGATTTGAGTTTGCTTCTTTTTGTTAAAATGAATTGGTTGCGTGCATTCAGATAGCAAAGCGCAGGGAAAAGCTGCTGAATTACATGCTCTTTTTGAGAATAACTCCTTCGTTGCCCAACCTTTTTATCAATTTGGCATCTCCAATTGTCGACATACCATTTCATATTTTCTTTTTGGCAACTTTGATTGGTCTTATTCCAGCTTCCTACATTACTGTCAGAGTAAGTTTTTCTATACCGTTTCATGGTTATCATACAGATGCTGCTGTTCTGTCTTATTCTTTTTTATGATTCTCTTGCGACTTCTAGTTTTAAATGTTATGCGAACACGATCATATTAGTAGCTTGACAGATAGTAGAGCAATTGATGCGAGAACAGAAAGATACTATTCTTTCTGATGATAACTTTTCGAACTTTGCATAGTTTGGATGTTTCTACGACAGTTAAGATGCATTCTGGATTGTGATTTGGAAACAATTTTAAAGGGAAAAGTCCAAACTGAATTCCATTCTTAATTCATTTGTTTACATTATATTTTTGAAATACAATCTTCGAATATTATTTCAAACATGTTTGCAGATTGTAAAATTATTGAGAATACTATTCAGATTCTTATTGTATATCCTTATTGTTGAAGAATATATTTTGTATCATGAAGCAAATGTCTCCTCAATATTTGAGTCATGACTTAAATGACTCCGTGCTTTTAACTCATAGAGGTCTTGTTCCTCGTAAGTGGAGTGGGGTTGATGGACAGAAGTGGGAATTACCTTTTAAAGTTCTCTAAAGTTGTGGATGAACAGACTCCGACAAGTGACCCCCTAACTTCGATTTGGCATATTTTCAATGATGTTGCTCCTACTTGGTATCTTATGGTCTATATTTCTTGCACAACAGCCCCGCAGATGTGTAATACTTGTAGTGAAAAGATGATTTAAAAAAAAGGGGGCAATCAAGGAGTCTGTTACTCTAGGATTCATTTTCTGAGAGCCTCCAAGCTGTATCAGTAGCTACAACTGTCTCAAGGTATGTTAAGAATTCCCAGAGGTCTACTCTTGTGGTGCCAGTAATAGATTCCCCTTTTCAGTGATATTCTTTCCGTCCTACATCATGCCACTCAACAAAAGGTCTTTTATCTCACTGGAGTTGAATTAGACCATTTGGTTATCGCCATTTTGATAACTTAAACCGATGGCAATAGTTGGCAAGGCTATCTATTATACCAAGGTTCTCACTTATTCTTGATGGCAGCAGTTGTTGATGGCAAAAGTTGGTAAGGTTATCTATTATACCAAGGTTCTCACTTATTGTTGATGGCAACAGTTGGATTTATACATGGAATTTAAATCTGCTAACTCTGTTACTCTAGGATTCATTTTCTGCGAGCCTCCAAGCTGTATCAGTAGCTACAACTGTGCCAGGGTACGTTAAGAATTCCCAGAGGTCTACTCTTGTGGTGCTAGTAATAATTTCCCATTTTTAGTGGTATTCTTTCCGTCCTACATCATGCCACTCAATAGAGGGTCTTTTATCTCATTGAAGTTGAATTGGACCTTTATCGCCATTTTGAAAACTAAAATGGTAGGCAACAGTTGGCAAGGCTATCTATTATACCAGGGTTCTCACTTATAGAAGTTAGCAGATTTAAATTCTATGTATAAATCCAACCATATTCTTTTAGCCTCTAGAAGTTAGAAATCAAAGTTTCTGTTCAGGGAAAAGACAACTACTTAATATGCTAGTCTTCTTGTCTGATGATGCAATCTTGTTGAGGCAAAAGAAAACAAAGCAGGAGGAGAAGGAGAAGGCTATAGTATTGCATGGGTCTAACTGTGATAGTGATCTCTAGGAGAGTGAACAATATGAGTACGTGGATCCCAACCAGCAAGTTGTTGTGACTAGGTTCATCTGTCTTACCTTCAATTTCAATCCATTTTTGTTCAGCCAGCTCATAACAGTTAGACCAATCTCAGGGCAGTTTGAGCTTAAAAGTGGTGCAGAGCTAGTTAGTGGATTCCATTGTCTACTTCTGTTTCGGCTAGGAATGAACTTGACATAATTGCATTATTTAGGGTTTTTCTTCTGCTGGTCTTCTCTTTTAATTTATTTTTCCTTTTCTTTGATCTGTTGATTTTTAGGCTTGCTTCATGATATCTCTTTTCTTTTCCTTGTTTTACTAATTATTCCACTGTCACTGCCGCTGCTGTTATTTTCAGGCTGGCCTCGCTCTTGGAGATCTCCAGTCGGTCAAGGATCTATATGATTTTAAAACATTGCTTGTGCTTTTCCTCATCGGGTCTGTCATCATCTTACCCACTCTCTTGAAGAGGAAGCGAATCTATGAATGAAAGTTGGTAAGGTCCCTACCACCCTGCTATTGAAAGCACAGCTTATGATAGCAGCGGATGTTTTGAACATTGAAAATTACAGGATCTGAACGAGGGATACAGCTGCAGGGCCTCAAGTGGCTGTTTCAAAGAATTGGACGTAATTGTTTACCGTCCATTATGATACACACTTCATAACAATGCCCCCTGACAGCACAAATGATGATAGATACGTAGTTCTTTCTACCTATACTGAATTCTTCACCTCCCTAATGGATTATATGACAATTTAGGGGCTAGAAATTTTATAGAACAATGCCATTATACTCCCTTTCTGTGATCTTGGCCATCAATTAGGGTAGCTTTGCAGCTGTACCTTTTAGTCGTATTCTGTTGTAACTGATGTATGAATTTATTTGTAATCTGAATAGCATGCAAATTGTGTTTTAGCATTTAATATGGAGTTTTAAGCAGTTGTTGCATCATTGTCCTTGTTATTTTATTGCATTGTTTTTCTTTGGTTATTTTTGTGTGCATCCTGCATCACATGAAATTATCAAAGCAAACTTTCCGTATGGGAGAATTGCTAAATTAATACTCGGATTTATGTAAACACTGGCCTACTGGCCTCCTTCAAGATAAAGAAAGAAATTTTATATTTGAATAGGAAGAAGGAAAGAGGTAACTCCTTTACAATGGAAATTTCAGCAAACACAGGAAAGGAATAACGTTGAAGGGGCGGAATTCACAAGTCAATGTGACAAAAATTGATTCCCATAAGTGCATAACTCAGTCCGAACATGTAATTAGGGAAGGTAAATCACATACATGAAAAGCAGAAAAAGACTTCAGTGCTAAAACCTATTGAACAGATTTTAGTGAATCAAGTGTGACTGCCGGATAGTCTTGATAGCCAGTGATGCCAGTTATCCTTATCCGCGTATTTGGCTGCATAGTAATCAAAACAATATCAAGGTATTTTACAACAGGACAAAGCAATTGAAAGGCAGATATAAATTTAATTTCCTTGAGCACTGTATTTCATAAATTTCATATATGACTTGACATTTTTCTGGAGCATGAGGTGGTGTCACTAACATCGTAGCTTTATGTGGTACCAAGCAATGACTCTTGAACTATTCATATGCTTCAATCCTTTACATGGGAAAGAATATATGGTACCTAGCAATGACTCTTGACTATTCATATGCTTCAATCCTTTAAATGGGAAAGAATATGTGCTCAGTGAAGCACCATTGCAAATGCAATAGTTCTTGTTAGAGTGTATTTGGAATTGAGATTGTACAGCTGTTTTGAGCTACAACACTAAAGTGTTTGGTCAACACTATTTGCTGTACCTTATAAGTTATGTTGATATAATTTTTCACTTATATAATGAAAAATCATATCTTTAATAATTTTGACTTATTATTTAAAATTTATATTTACTACATATTATTAACTTTTGTTTGATGATACCTATAGGTTTTTTTCCACAGCAGCTGTAACTTAAAAGATATAACACCTCAATCCCAAACGAGGCCTTAGAAACATTTTGCAAGCGTAGAGACTTTGCTTTTCAACATAGCTTACAAGCTATAACAAATAGTGTTTACCAAACACTTTAATGCTGTAGCTTAAAACAGCTGCCCAACCCCAATCCCAAACGCACTCTAAGGCTGCATCTGAAGCCATATTCATTTCGCTTAGATCCTTTACCTGTCGGTGGCCGATATTCCTCCGATAGTTCTTTTTCTTCTTATACTTGAAGACAATTACTTTGGGGTTTAAACCCTGCTTATAGAAAAGTATATCATAAAATGAGACATGAGTAGAGGGGTTAGAGACATAAGATGCCATATATCACAACAGCAGCAGGAAGAGAATTACTTGCTCCTCGACAACTGCATGTACAGCAGCATTAGTAACCACAGGTTTTCCAATATAGGTAGTTGTTTTTGTGCCTACAAGCAACACCTTGTTCAAAATAATCTGCATAAGAATAAAAGCATTTATGAGAGTGTTGAAGTCAATGCTGAAGCAGTGGCAGAAAAGAACATGCAACTGATTGTTCAGCTTGGTGATGAGGCACTGAAGGAGCCGGATGGCCAACTATCTTTGGCCATTGATAAAATTAAATAAATTCAAATATCCTTCAGCATGTTTTTGAACCAAGATAAACAACGACATTATGGGGGTAAAAAAAAAAAAAAAATCAATCAAACATTCTCATTCATACCCTTGGCAAAAGCCAAGCTGAACTATGAAACCTCATAACCAAACTGGTGTGACTGCAAACTGAAATTTGCTTGCCATTTCTCATTAGTTTACTCCTCTTAACGAACTTTTTTAGTAACTCACGCAGAGTGAATTTAAATGATCAGGAACTGTGGAGGAGAAAAAGCACAGAAATTGCATACCTTATCATTGACATTGGCACCTTTAAGCCTCTGAGTGTAGATAAATCGCCCAGGGAAGACAATATATTGGCGTGAACCAATCTAATAAAAACCGAATCACAACCAGCCAATGCATAAAACATGCTCAGTCCCAAATAACAAAAGCAAAAACAAAATGTACATAACAATTAAAAGATTGTATCAGGAAGCACCACAAAGGCAAAATGTATATCATCCTAGAAAGCCAATTATTTTACCCTATTTGATGCTAAAAACATTACGAAGATTAAAGATATATACAAAAAACAACAATAAAAATTTCAGCTGAATAGCCACCACATTTCTCCCAAATTACTAGAAACCAACCAAAATGTACACAGTGAAACCAAAATTTACTGGAAAAAAGAAAAGACACCTAAAAGAACCTCAGTATCCATGCATCTAACTGGTAAATTGCTTCCAGGAGTACTAGAAATTGCTATCATTTGATCTTGAAAATGGTAAGCAAAAATGCAGGTACATTTCTATTTCAACGAGAGCAATGGCTGACATCTATTATTACTTATCCAACAGAAATTACGATTCAAAACGAAAATTCCATCTTTATAATCAAACAATTACCACCAAACAACAGAAAATGAAACCCATCTGGCTAAATACACAACGATCACAAAAACATGAAAAACAATCAAAACAAGCATCTGGGGAATTCACAAAATTAATCAATGAATGTACAAAACATAAAAAGTTATCATTATTTATTTTAATCACCGACCATAACGACAGCAAAAATCTCCTCACGCTTGGGCTCTTCTTTAGCAGCGGACTCAACAACCTCGGTAGTGGGTTCGGCTTCGGCTTCGAGAGTAGCTTCGGGTTCTACTTCCGGTTCTGAAACGGGCGGCGGTTCCGTTTGGGAGAATTTGTGTGTGAATGAAAATGTGGGTCTTGCATAGAGTTTCGGTGAAGGAAATGAGCAGAGTTTCGATTTCGAAAGAGAAAGCTGTGGATGGGGATTACGGTTTTGGCATGAGATTTTGCAGTGACTGGTAAGAGATGAACAAAGCGCAAGCGTTGCACAAGATGATGCCGCTGCCATAGCGCCTTCGCGTTTGCTTGCCACTCGCTAGTTAAGTGAGCTTTGGTTCTCTTCTCTTGTGTTGTCTGTGAAATTTGTAACCCAGACTTATCCTATCTGTTTATTCCAATTACCAGTTTGCCCTTCTATTTTAATATTTCTCGTTTTCTCTCCCATTTCTTTATTTTCATTTTCTGTAAATATAGAAAGTTTTAATTAAATACCTCATACTTTCAAATAATAATAATGATAATAATAACGATTCACCCCGCATCTTGGATTTTGTTTTAAATTCCACTTGTATTAGATAGAATATATTACTAGCGTACTATTATTTTTTCAAATATATATTCATGTGTTGAATTAAAGTTGCTTATTAGATCATTCTTCCGGCATTATGTGTTTCGATATTCGTGTAAAAGAAGAGAAATGCGGTCGAGCGAATGGGAGAACCAAAAAATAAATAAATAAATAAAAAGTGTGTGCATTTGGGAAACAAGAAATTAAAAAAAAAAAAAAATCTCAATCTCAATTGAATGGCTTCGTGACTAAAATCTCAATCCTCGAAGTTGATATCTACATTGGAGACTATAACATTAGATACAACTCCTGCTTTTGTTTCGAGTAACTAACATTGATCTTCCAGTGCAAGGAAATGGAACAGATCCAAGATGAGATGTTAATAAACAACATTATGAAAATGAAATTAGTTTCAATGAAACCTCATCACCAACCCTAAAAAGAACATTAGAGGAGTTCATTCAACCAAAACATTAGAAAGGAAGGAGCCCAAAAAATTAAAAAAAAAAGTCAACGACAGGAAGCTCCTATCAAGACTTTGCACTTGATAGTGTTGGTGTGATAGCATGCATGTTTGGTCCCCGACCACACAGAAGATTGGTTTCAGTCATCAGCTGTGCTTGGATCTTTTACGCCGAAAGCATCTGCGATGTTAAAGTTCAAACTGTTTCTCATAGTTCTGCTTCTTCCAACTCCTCCCTCACCTTGTTTCATCATTGTGGCAAACTCCCCATAATCTATTCTCCCATCCTGCAAAATATCAGTCAGAAATACAATCAGGAATCACATACAAAAATTAATTTATCATGGCGTCTTTTAATAGAATGGATGCCATTTCAATAGATGCTTAAGCGACAGCTGGTAAGTCCTGGGAAGAGAGAAACAAACTAAACATGTATGGACGAAAATCAGCACAAACAAATAATTACTGAACTCCAGGGTACCTAAAGAGACTTACATTGTCTTGATCAATTTCTTTGACAATCTCATCCAGAGGAACTTCGCCTAGACCAAACTCTTTGCAGGCCTGTTGTAGCTCATCGATGGTGATGTAACCACTACCATCTTTGTCAAAAAAGGAGAAGGCTGCAATTAAGTTCTCCTCTCTTTCCATCTTATTTAGGTGCAAGGTAGCTGCAATGAATTCACCATATTCTATTGTTCCGTTGTTGTCGATATCGGCCTGTCAAAGTACCACACAGAGTCAATGTAATCATTATACAACTAATACGAGAAACACAAGTTCGATTTATGCTTAAAACATTACCGCGTCCATAAGAGCCTTAATTTCAGATTCCATCAATTGAGATCCTACTCTTTTCAGACCCGCTTTAAGTTCCTCAAATGTTATGGTCCCACTCTCATCCGTGTCAATCATTTTGAACAGTTCTTTCAAACCCCCAATTTCTTCCTCTGAAAGTCTTTCTGCTATGACCTGTAAAGATATTTTTCCAGTGCTAGAAATGAATAAATAATTCCTATAAGCACAAATATACATATGATTGGCTGCATAAAGACATTGTGAAAACCTGGGATGATCAAGAAAGCTCATAAGCAAGAGGAAAAAAAAAAAAATTCATAAAACATACACGCAGAGCCATCTTCTTGAGTTTATTCATTGCACAAAAGTGCTTCAAGCGTGACAACACTGCAGAATCCAGTGGTTTATCTGGAGCAACTGTGTCATCCACAATCCATGGGTGACCTGATACATATTTTGAAGACATTGTCTGAGTCCTCATATAGATGAGAGTGCTTTCCAACACTAGGACAAGGGTCATGATCACCCATCTACAGCTACAATATAATAGCTTTCTTAGTATAATAAGAATGAAACGACTCACATAGCACTTCATGGGCAGAAATTCTTCTCCTTGGATCCCTCTCAAGCATCTTTCTTATCAAATCTTTAGCACTGTCTGATATGCTAGGCCATGGATCAGATTCAAAATCTAATTTGCCTTGTAAAATCTGTTTGAAGATTCCTGATTCAGTTTCTGCAAATATTGGATAAACAACATACACTAATTGTTAATTGAACTGAAGACTAAACTGAAACATAGGTGATACAGCTGCAACTCTAGAAATGCAAAGGAGATGGATATGCTCATCAAGACAGTTACCTGCCCAAAAAGGAGGAACTCCACTTAATAAGATGTATAGAATGACACCAGCACTCCATACGTCAATTTCAGGTCCATAATGCTTCAGCAAAACCTCAGGTGCAACATAATAGGGACTTCCGACTACATCAGACAGATATTGTCCTGGATGGGAAAAGGGAAAAATATAACCAATCATTCAGATTTATCGAAATATCACCCAGAAACCAAAAACACCAGCTTGTTGGCCTGTGAATGAACTCAAAAGCAGAAGCCTACGGCAGGTGCTTTCCTCCCCTGAGGTGTGATAAGTCTATAGGTCTGAAGGCAAAAGCCTGAACCAGCAACCTGACGACCGGATCTTAGCTTCAGTTTTGGGAGTAAAGATGTGCTTTCTTCAGTCAAAGAATCCAAAATACACCTATATTTAATTTTTTTCCAGCTCACGATTATGAGTCAGAAAGCATTATCTTTTCAATAAACATGAAGAAAGCTCCTATTTTTGGAATGATATAAAATTTTTAAACAAACCAAAAACAGAACTTGAGCCTAAAAGGGAAAAGATCAATGACATCTTTAATTCATGACTTATGCTTTCTATTCATCCCTACCAATGGTTATGCAAACAATGTATAATAAGATTTAAAAAAAAATCGTATAACAAAATTAGCACTCAAGAAATGCGGATAATTTTGATTTTGAAAAGATTGTGCAAGAATCTAGGTTATCATCATCAAATTTCAATTATATCTAATTGGTTCACAACACAACACCTGCAAATGGATTCTCAAATTCAACAACTGATTGAAATTTCAGTGCAAACAATTATTTAAATCTAACCACAAGAAACCGGAAAACTTTGACAATTAACAAGAAATATTTTCTCCTTCAAAACGATCAGTAGGGTAATCAATTTACAAATACCTCCAAATTAAACAAAAAGGCTAAAAGATTCCCTCCAAAAACAACCAAATATAACAAATGCGTTTCATGAAGATAAAATCAGTAAAAAATCATGCTTATAGAACATAAAAGAACAAACGAACAATCAATTTTGAAACAAAAAACTACACATCTGCTATCAAGGCCAAAAAGCAACGAAACTTCAAAATTTGAATCAATGGATCAACCAAAAAACATAACCTGGCTTGCAAACCACAGGCAACACAATATCAACCCAAAATTACACATCTGCTATTAAGAACACAAATCAACAAAGATATCCAAACTTTCAATCAAGGGTCAACCAGAAAAGATAATTAAATTATTAAAAAGAAAGAAAGTTGAAAAAAAAAAAAAAGGTAACCTGGCTTGTAGAAGACAGACAAGCCAAAATCAGTGGCCATAATCTTGGCATCATCACCATCGGTATCAAACAAGAAATTCTCAGGCTTAAGATCTCTATGCATAACCCCAAGAGAATGGCACCCCTCAACAACACTGACAATTGTCTTTATCAACTTTGCAGCCTCTCTCTCACTATAATGACCCTTTGCCACAATCCTGTCAAACAGCTCACCACCAGCACACAATTCCATCACCAAATGCACAAACACAGAATCCTCATACGTCCCTTTGATTTGCACCACGTTTGGATGCTCAGACAAATGGTGCATGATCTGGATCTCCCTCCACACATCATCGTAATCCTCACGGCACAAAAGCTTCCTCTTTGGTATTGATTTGCATGCAAAATGAGCGTTTGTTGTCTTATGTATGCACAAATAAGTGGTTCCGAATTGCCCTTGTCCTAGTTTCTTCCCAAGCAAATAATGGTCCCTCAGTCTTGGCGTTTGATAAGGCAAAACTGTGTTTGCTGGCTTTGTTGAGCCTGATCCTGAACTCTGCTTCTTCATATTTGTTTTTCTTTCAAAATCGTAAATATCTCAGATGGGATTTGTTTGTTTGTTTGGTTTTTGTGAATTCAAGAGTTGAAAAACACAAAGGGTGTTGATTGGGTGAAAAGAAAAATAATAAGAGAGAAATTTGAGGAGATCACAGTGGGGGCTCAGAGAAGAATGTCATTTGGATCCTCTGTTCATAATAAATATAATAAAAATCATCTATTTTTCACTTACAACAACATCCTCATTGCGTCGACTTATTTTTAGTCAATTGTAGGATAGAGCAGGCTCCACCCCACGTTGCTAACTGTCTTTCTCTTATTTTCTTTCCCCTATTTTATGCAAATAATTTCACATATTTAGTATTTGTTTTTTAAATACACCAAGTGCATCAGTGCATGCGTCAGTTCAGCCAACCAATAAAATCAGGTCTTTTAATTTTAAGGATGTATTAATTATCATCATCATTCTTTATTAGCAAGTCGTGCAAATATATATGTGCATGTGATATATTTGGTTGAGCACACTGAACGCTGAAAATATGAAAATGATAACTGATACATAAAATGAGATTCGTTAATCGTAACATGTGAATCATTAAATTCATAATCCATCTTTATGTGGCATAAGGAGAGAAAAGAAGTTTGAAGTCTTTAAGATAGATTAAGGGTAGAACGTGGGTGTCCACTTGCACATTAATAAAAGAAAAAAAAAATCGATAAGAGAGATTTGCTATAACATTAACCAAGTAATGAAGATTCAATGGTCAATAAGCCAAGCCATGAAATGGAATAAACATTGTTATTGTATCGTACTTAGGAATTGTATTTTGAATCTGTGTAAAGAATAACAGAGGAAAAATTTTGTTTTCCAAGAAAGACATTGCATTTGTATGAAGCGCACACAAACAGAGAAGCTTTAAGAGCTCCTGGAAAAATACAGAGCATATCGCATAACAAAAGTTACTTGAGGGGTCTGAAAGAGGTTCAAATATGTGTCTGTCGAAAATTCCATGTTAGATTTATGTTTACGAAAGCTCTAAAAGAACAGAGCATATGCATAACAGAAGTAACTTGAGAGGTTGAAAAGAAGTTCAAATTTGTGCTGTCATTCAAATTTTATTTTATTCAAACAGAGTTATGCATATATGTGATCACGTTACATGTACTATAAACAGACGGGGATCATCGAATAGAACCACTTGCTATCGTGTGAACCGTGACCATGATGCATGGCTCCCAGCCAAAAAGTTGGAAGGACAATTCTTTTGGCAGAAGTGAATTTTGAAAACTTTTCATTTCCTCTGAGGAAGGACCAAGAAAAAGCTCAGATAAAGATGGCAAGTGGCAATAGATAATGACATGAAAACAACCCCATTTGCTCCATTCTTGGCTGATATTGCGTTAATGCATGCCAACTTTTTCACATCATTCAACTATTATTTTTGGCTCACAAAAAAGTTCCCTCAAATAATGCATCCTGCCAAGTGCCAACTATCATCAAAACAATGCGTGCAATTTTTGGTATCGTGTCATCGTGTCGACGTGATAGAAATTATTGTTTTTTTTATTTCTTAGTGGCTAATTTTTTTTTTAATTTAAAGAGAAGTAGAATAGTCATTTTATAAAATAAAAAAATAAACTCGATGTGCTATATCGATATCATGATCGATTTAAGTCGATAGACATTTTATCTTTCCACTTTTTAAAACACCACAAAAAAGGCGCAGGAATATAGTATAATATCATGTACAAATATATATATAAGGATGTCTGCATATATATATATATATATATATATATATATATATATATATATATATATATATATATATAATTTATTTGGAAGATTATTTAGGTTATGCACTTGGCAAACACTATATCATGAGTACATAGATGTTTTATACAGAAGGAAAGTTCACTGTCTGATAGTGATAGATATTGGCCTTGGTTGCTTATAATGATTTTAGCATGGTCCTAGTGCAGCTTCCCATGCCCGGAATGAAGATGATTCCCTTGTCCAGAATGAAGCTGAAGTGTCCTGCTCGGAACAACTTGAAGAACACCGGGTTGTTCTGCCACAAAAGACAGATGTCAAAATTAAAGTTATACCCTCACCGTACAAGACAAATAACAACAACAAGAAGAAGAAAAAATTAAATAAACCCAAGTATAAGACTGAGAGGAAAAGGCCTTGAGAACTCAGTCAATGTACCAAAATCCATCCATTCCCAAGAAACACTCTAGGGACAACCATGAAAGCGAGGAATTCTTTGACATTTCAATTAACATGGTATCAATGTAATTTAGTAGGATTAACCCAAAGATCTTCACCAATGTTACATAGGCTACTTGTCAGTATGAGAAAGAAAGCAGATTTGATACATTCATTATGACATTGCGGGAGCAAAATCTTATCTGTCTGTTTAACACATAGAACTAGCACATACACCAACAACTATCTGTTCGAACTTAGAAGAACAGCAGATATAGATAAAAGGCTTGTCATTTCAGATCACTGCTAGGCTTTAAGAAATGGAAAAAGTAGACCAGATAACTTTGATCCAACATCCTTTTGCATCAACCCAGAGCACAGAGTCGAGGATAGTATAACCCCAGAATGCTAATAATACTCATATCCATCCACAATCATATTCACCACTTTGTTTCATCAATAAAAATATTGCTATCAAACTAAATACGGTTACCGGTATTTTAGCCAAATCTAAAGGGTGATCAATGCAATGTTACAAGAATTCGACAATAAAAAACCAATAATTTCACCCCAAATAAAATAAAATTAAAAAGGAAAATCCGTACTGGAAATCTCATCAACTTGCTGAGGAGTAAGCTTAGCCGAGAATCCACTGGCAGCCGTCTTATAACTGTACAACAGAGCATCCTTTGCAGCCTCCTCACTGCATACAGATCGAACCAAACACAACACCGTTAAAAGCAAACAATTACCAAACTGCCAACGAACCGAACCGATTCAAATAAAAATGCAATTGAATTAAATAAAAAACCTGCCGAGGACGGAGGAGAGGATACGGAGGTGGAAGGACTCGGGCTCCTCGTCCTGTGGCCTCTCCGTGTAAACGATCTGAACCGTCGATTCCGCTTGTGGTGGTGCCGTCGTCTCCGCCATGTCGATTATCAGAATCCACAAAATCACAGCTGATGACAAGAAGTATTTTCTGCTTCTTCCCTGCATCGATTCGTCTTTTATAACCCTCTCTGTCTCTGGAATTTACAACTCAGACGTTTCTTTGGTACTTAGCTATTAAGCAATCCATTACGCGTCTTTTTTTTTTTTTTTTTTTTTTGGGTCTTTGGTAATAATGCAATGTAAGAGATAATAACATCTGAGTCCTTTATTTTTATTAAAATCACAAATTAGGGGCATGTTTGATGTTCTTGGTATCCTTACAACATTTAGTAACATGGCATGTAGGGCATGTTATATGTTCTTCGGTATCCTTGATAACATTTAATAAAATGGTATGTATTTACACACCCATTTATGGGAGGAGAGCAATTCTAGTTGCAAGGACTGAAATCTTTTTGACTAATATTACACATTTTAAATTTTTTATTCTAAATAAAAAATGTTTTTTTAAAAAAAAAACTCTCCCTCTCTGATTCTCCGCAAATTCGATCCTTTCTGTTGGTTTGGTTAATCGGCTTGGCCTGCAGACGTCTTTTTGTCATTTCGTTTTTTTTTAAATACTTTTTATTTATTTATTTATAATCGGATGGAATTAATACTGACTTATTAAAGAAACATTAGATGAAAACCATCTTGGTTTCATTAATTTCGAGTTAGGAAGAAAATGGCAAACTCTTTTGCTTTGTAGTAATAAAAAGAACCCGCCATCTTTTGGTTATGTTTGTTAATAAGAATCAGCTTGAGAGTAATTGAACAAATTGCAAATGAAATTTAAAGGCAATTTTTTTTTTTCCTCCCCCTGAGAAAGTCACAACTCACAATGAAGCTGGAATTGTCCGAGTTCTCTGCCGTTCCATTAATCATCAAAACCTTATTATCTTTATTGCCCACCGTTTGAGAAATGAGAATTTATTAATTCCAGCATATAAGTGTGGGATCATATATATCTTCATCATTTATTTTGTATGGTTCATTTTAAGTATTGATAAATTAGGCGGTTGTTTAAGTCTTATTATTACAAATGCCTCATTATAATTGTTTATGTCCCTTGTGGTATGAATATGTTTTTTTTTAGTTTTTCCTTAATAGACTCAAATTAAAAAATTTTTAAAATTACTTTTAATAGGAAAGCTTTTCCTTTTGTAGCCTCTGTTTAGTTAATAGTTATTCTACAATTTTATAATTTTTATACAAAATACATATTTGATAACCTTAACGTTAAAGAGCTATAATCAATAATATTTTCTAACCGTTAATTCATTATTATTATTTTTCTAAAAAAAGATTAAATTCTTTATTTGTTTTTAAAAGACTTCATTATTTAGTATTATAAAATTTATTGTACTATTTTCTATAAAGAAAATTATGACAATTAATGGCTTACTTTTGAAGTAAGAATAAAAATATTATCTTGAAATAATAGTTTTAAAGGAAATAAAAAAGATATTTTCTTAATTTTCTTTGAAATTTCCTATTATCTTATTGATTTTTGATATTTTAAAAATTGATTAAATTTTGAGTTATTTTATATTTTTTTAAGCGTTTAAGTTACTGTATATAAAAAGGTCTCAAAAAATTTCTCAAGAAGCTCTTATTACTTTAGAAACAGGCTTGTATAGTGCTATTATAAATGCAGGAGCAACGTGTGACTGAATATTTAGAGAATTTATTTATTTATTTTTGGGTATTCTTACTTCTTCTTCTTTTTTTCTTTCTTTTTTTTTTTTTTTTGGTTTTTGGGGGGGGGGGGGGGGGGTTTGAGAGGATTTTTAGATAGTAATAATCAGAGTGAAATTTAGTTGTAAATGAAGTTTTTTTGCAGCTAAAATTGGCTGAATCAATACTTCAATTATTAATTTTTTCCCCTCTATTTTTAATCAAATCTCAAATAATAGGGCAGGTTTGATGTGCCTCTTACTATTATATTCTATTATTTATTGGGGTACAACATATGGTAAACATGTATGTATTTACACATACATACGCTTGCGGGAGGAGAGTAATCTTAGGTGACTGAAACGTATATATGTGTACACACATATAAGAAACAGTAACAAATAAGTGGTAACCCACTCTTTTAATTACAATTGAATAATTGTAGAGTGAAAAATAATAGATATCCCACTAATTAATCCTTGAAACCAATAAGACAATAATTTCTTAATTTTATTTTACATTTATTTTTTTTAATTCCGGTGGTATTCCAGTGAGTTTATTGGTGGGATTCGTATGTGTAATTATATTACTCTTATAAAGCCACAAATATTTGTATAAATACATGTGTTTGTACATTACTCTATGCAATAATTACTAAAAATAATTATAAAATTAAAAAAAGCAAAAATCTCATAAACTAACATAGTTACATAAAAAAGGAAGATATAATCAAATGCATTTATGCTAGATCCAAAGACACTAAAATTGTTTATTAGCTTCAAAGGTTTTTATTAACAATCATAGCATGATTGAAGAATAGTAGAGGTTAATGGGGAAAATTTATAAACTCTAATCTTATACGTAATTTAGTACCATGATGTTAATTTTTTATTTTTTTTTGTTAAGTTGTTGATTATGTGCTTTTTAATCTCTTTGGGATTGTCGCAAATTCAATCACCTTTATCGATTAATTTGTTTCGTTTTGGCCTGCAGACTTCTATCTTTCTACATTATGTTCATTGTATGTGTGTACATAAAACAAACTTTTTTTTTATTTTTTAATTATGCTGATAATGAAAAGATAAATGTTGTATAAAAATCATCTACATTGCTAAATGATATACCAAGTTGTGTCTGTTAGGAAATTGGTGGGTGAAGCGAACACGCAATTAAAAGTAAAATTGAAAATAATGAGACAATAAAATCACACAGGACACCAGGAATTACGTGGTTCGAACTTTTAGCCTACGTCCACGGGCGAAGACAGAAGGAAAATATTTTACTAGTGAAAAGGAGTTACAAGTATTGTAGTATTTTAGCTCACTACCCAAAATCCCAATACACCCAACTCTCAAATCACTATAACTAGAGCTTTATTATTTAAGCTCTACAAAATTCTCTGCTCTCTTAAATGCAGGAATTGATCACAAATTGGAATGCAGAAGCTCTTCATTTTGCACTTCTATTTATAGCAAAATCATGGCCAAGAAAGTCAGCAAACGTGCCAAAAATTCAAACCACCAGCTAGTAAGCTTTTCCTCCACCAGCTAAGCACACGGATTTGGTGCTTAAAAAGTCATATGCCACCAACCAATTTTTTTCCTTTTTCAAATTTGCTGCTTTTGACCATCTAGAAGATGCTGCAACTTTGACATTCTCCCACTTGGAGATTAGATTGAAAACCAATCAATCTCCACACCATGCTTTCTGCTTCGCCATAATCATGTCGCCTACGTTTCTGCTAGGCCACAAGAGGATCTACTCCATATAAACTTGTCAGCATTGATCGGCTTGGTCAAAACATCTGCTAGGTTCTCCTTTGTATGGATTTTCTGCAAATCGACACTTCCATCTTCCACTACTTCTCGAACGAAGTGATATTGAACTCCTATGTGCTTTGTCCTGGAATGAAAAGCTGGATTCCTTGCAATATGCAAGGCACTCTGACTGTCACAAAACACAGGAATTTTCTGTTGTTTGTGCCCGAGCTCCTCCAATAACCTTTGTATCCAAATAGCTTCCTTACACGCTTGTGTAGCTGCCATGTATTCTGCTTCTGTTGTAGATAAGGCCACAACGGTCTGCAGTTTCGAAACCTACTACATACCGCTCCTGCAAGTGTAAACACATAGCCAGTAGTGGATTTCCTTTTATCAAGATCTCCTGCAAAATCTGAATCCACATAACCCCTGACAGTAAACTCTGATCCTCCATAACATAATGCAACATCTGAGGTTCCTCTAATATATCTCAAGATCCTCTTCACAGTTATCCAATGCTCTCCACCAGGATTCGCCATGTATCGACTGACTGCTCCCACTGCTTGTGCAATGTCTGGTCTAGTACATATCATAGCGAACATCAAACTTCCCACTGCTGATGCATACGGTACTCGAGACATCTCCTTTCTCTCCACTTCATTGCTAGGACACATACTTGAGGATAATTTGAAATTAACAGGAAGTGGGGTAGAAATTGACTTACAATCTTGCATGTTGAAGCGCCGCAAGATTTTCTTCAAGTAATTCTTCCTCAGTGAAAGCCAAATCTTCCTGTTATTTACTGTCTCGGTGAATTTGCATCCCTAGAATCTTGTTTGCTAGTCCCAGGTCCTTCATTTCGAACTCCTAACCAACTTTGCCTTCAATTCTTGAACTCGATCTTTCTTGGGGCTTGTTACCAACATGTCATCCACATACAACAGTAGAATGATGAAATCATTATCTTCAAACCTTTTGTAGTATGCACAATGGTCTGAATTGAGTCCATTGTATCCAAAACTCATGATGAAGGAATCAAATCTCTTATACCAACACCTCGGCGCCTGTTTGAGACCATATAGAGATTTTTTGAACCTGCAAACCAAGTTCTCCTTACCCTTTTCAAAGAAAACCTTCTGGTTGGAGCATATAAATTTCTTCTTCAAGTTCTCCATGAAGAAATGCGGTTTTCATCTAACTTCCAAGATGTAAGTCAAATGTAGCACACATTGCCAAGACTATTCTCGATCATTGTTGTGAGTCGAACCACCGGAGAAAATATCTCGTTGAAGTCAATGAAATATAAGTGTGCAACCCAAGAGGGGGGTGGATTGGTATTTTAAAAAATATCCTAAAGAAAACACACAACAATCCAATCTAATGCCTTAATAAATTCGAAAACAATAAATTCAATAAATGCACAATAATAAATGAGTAAGGGAGGAGAAAGCAAACTCAAAGATTTTTACGTGGTTCGGCTATCCCCGCCACGTCCACGCCTCCAAGCAACCCAAGCTTGAGGATTTCACTATCCAAGCCTTTCCAAGGCTTCAAATGTTTACAATTGACTTCCAAGGTGTCAATAAACCTTTACAACAAGAGATTATCCCCCAATCTCTTCACTCAAGTGTTTCCCACACTTATACACTCACAAATTTGATGAGAAAAATAAAGATTACAACAAAAGCTCTCTTTAAGAGTGGATATGCAAATAATAAGACAATAAGAATTTAATCTATGATGATTTTCGAATTTGAAGCTCAATATATGTTGTGTGCACTTGTTGATGCTTGCCAAGATTACCAAAAATGATTTGGATTTGAGTTTATATAGTTGGAACTCAAAAACTAGCCGTTATGCACTTTTTGCTCATAACCGGATTACTGTTTATGGTTTCTAAATTCCGCTTGCATGTTACCGTTAAGGCAAAAATTTGAATTTTTGAGTATCCGAATGCCGCTTGTGATATCCGGATTGCCGTTTATGCTCCGTAACCTTTCGCCTCATGAATCGATTCCGTTTGCTTAGACAACCGGATTGCCGTTTATGCTCCGTGGCTTTACGCCCCATAACCGGAATTCCGTTTAGCACAACCGATTGCCGTTTATGCTCCAGAAGCTTTCTGCCCAATAACCGGATTACACGCTTACGAAATCCGGATTGCCGCCATCCGGAGAGTTTCTACGCCCATAACCGGATTGCGTTTTAGCATAACCGGATTGCCGCTTTCCATTCGGATGAATTCTGCCCGTAACCGAATTCCGTTTATCATATCCGGAATGCCGCTTGCTACAGTAACGGTACAGTGCACTGTTTGCTAAAATTACATTTTGACCCCAAAACTTTAGGAAACTGTAGTATGGCCCAAAACGTTATAAAAATTTATAATTAAGTCCAATTTCAGAATTTGTAAAAATTACTTTGTGAATCCCAAAACATTCTGAAATTATGATATGACCCAAAATGCTATAAAATGTTTCAAATATATCCTTCTCTAAAATTTCAAGCAATACTTGTTGATTTCAAATTTCAAAATTCTTTCAATTAAACCATAAACTTGAAAAACAACCAATTTCATAAAAACATTTTTCCATTAAATATAAAACCTTTATAAAGTGAAAATAATGATTTATTTAAAATGTATGAAAAAATTATTTGAGCTTTTAAAAACTTAATCATTCTTAATTTTGTTTGTTATCATCAAAATCAACATTATGTTAACATAAATGTTAACAATCTCCCCCTTTTTGATGATGACAAACCTTTCATATATTTAAAGAATGATTGAATAAATTGCTCCCCTAAATGCAAGCTCCCCTTACAATTTGAGCTTAAAAGATTAATCATTCTTAATCTTGTTTGTTATCATCAAAATCATTATGAAAACATATATGTTAACAATCTCCCCCTTTTTGATGATGACAAACCTTTCATGTATTTAAAGAATGATTTCATAAATTGCTCCCCCTAAATGTAAGCTTCTCTTACAATTTGCCAATTAACAAATTTAAATACATGTATTCTTCTCCCCCTCATCATCAAAAAGAAAAACTTTATTGGCAAAGAAAAAGAGTAGAAAATTTTTATAAAGAAAAAAAAAAACATGTATTCTTCTTCCCCTTCATCATTAAAAAGAAAACTTAAAGGAAAAGAATAAGAGTAGCAAATTTGTTACCCATGTTGTCCGAGTAGAAATTTTGATAGAATCTCCCCTAACAACAAGCATCACCTCAAATACAAGTTTAGCAATATTACTCCCAAATTATCATAAATCATTATATAAACCAATCATGTAATCAAATCATCATCATATCTTAAAATCATCACCATAATCACATATCAATTATCAAAAGAATGCTCAAAATGCATGTTACTTCCCCAATTTATATCATCAAAATGGTATATTACTTTGTCTCCCCCTTTGGACAACAAAAAATTCAAAAAGCATATTATCCAAAATATTGTATGCTCCCCCTAAATATATGGCCAATTTAGAATTTTAACCAAAATGATTTTATCCAAAAACATATCATATTTTAGAAATCAAAACAACTAAAATCATCAAAGATCTAATGTGACACTTAAAAACTCTTATATGCTTAAAAATTCTCAAAGTATATGTATTTCTCTTCCTTTCGATATCATTTAAAGCAAATAATGCATATTCGAAAATACATCAATAGAGTAAAAAAAATGCATTCATTTACCAAACAATAAGTAAATGGATTCATTTACCAAACATAAATTGCATAAGATCAAACTTTATTAAACACATGAAATCATCAAAACATATTCTTTATCTAAAATCTTAAGCAAAGCATAAGTATATAATGACAATATATAGATCATCAAAATCAACATAGCTTTTAAGATAAGCCATTATTATGAGCTAAAAGAATAAGTGATCAAATTCATAAGTGCAATAAGTCATGTGTGCGAATTTTATAAATAAATAATGATATAACACAATTAATGGCATATGAATTCACACATATATAAGAGATGGATAATGATGATAGACAATTGAGAAGATGAAATCAAAGACCATACAATCATCAAAATAAAACTCAAAAATGCATATTATTCTCCTCTTTTTGACAATATCAAAATGATATATTACTTTGTCTCCCTCTTTGGACAACAACAAAGTTCAAAATGCATATTATCCAAAATAGAACAAGTAATAAGCTAAGCAAGGGAATGCAAAAGTCATAAGAGTATAATATCAACAATCCAAGCTCTATAATTACTAATCACATTTTTAGAAATCAAGACAACTAAACTCATCAAAGATCTAATGTGACATTTTAATAAAACAAGAAAAAATTCATATGCTTAAGAATTTCAAAGTATATGTATTTTTCCCTTACAAATCATATTTCCCTCTTCATCATCAAATATAGTAAAAAGCTCCCCCTATCAATCATCAAAATCTCAAGATAAGCATATTAGTTCCATATTATCCAAATATAAAACATTCAAATATCAAACAATAATCATCCTCAAACCACAATGAAAGCAACCATGCATATGAAAATATATGTGCAAAATATAAATAGAGAACTATTGGGAAAATCCATAAGAAGAGCACACTATGGAAGTGGTAATTTGAAAAATCAAAATGCACAAATTCGGATTTTTTTTTTAGATATTGAATAAAATGGGTAAGTTTGAATCAATTAAAATGATTTTAGAGATGATTTAAGGCGATGAATGGTGTTGATTAAAAAAAAAATGGTGGATTTTAAAGAGTGGGAGAGAAAACTTATCCGGTTTACCGAAAGAGAGAAAGTGAAGAAGAATAGTTCAAGAAGCATGAATCCGGATTTCCGGATAGAGGAACCGGTTGTCCGGTTTTGAGGCAGAAAAGAAACTTTCCAAATCCGGTTTACCGGATTTTCTAACCGGATGACCGGTTTGCGTCCAGTGAGCTCCAAAACATATTCGGCTTTCCGGTGTTGATAACCGGTGGACCGGTTGTTGCCCAGAATTTTTGCAAAGCAAATTCGGCTTACCGGTTTGGTAAATTCGGTTATCCGAATGCTAACCCGAGAGCAACCAAAGGGTATCCGGCTTACCGGTTTGATAAAACCGGTTATCCGAAACTTGATCCGAGAACAATCAATAAGAAAGCGGTTTTCCGGTTGATATAAAGAGGTATACCGGTTAGGCTTTGGAAAACATTTTTGAAATTTGGTAAGCTCTTAGACTTGTATTATACATACCAATTTATTTTTGGCTTAAAAATTGATTGATTTTAAATCATTTTATACATGAAACATAAATGCATACAAGAGCAAACATATAACTCATATATCATGCATATACATTATACAATCAAGAGATATGTAAGCATTCAAAGATTGAGAATTCAAGCATATCACTTATTTATCAAGCTTAGGCATTTCATAGTCATTAAAATCAAACAAATCTATCATGATGAGTTGACAAGCTATCATCATAAATATATAACCATGCATCATGATAAAGCACAATAATAATTCAATTATGTAAACATACGAGCATGCTTTCGCAAATTCAAGGTATTATCTATCCATCATGATCCATTCAACAAAATTAATATGACAAAAATTGTTACCAAAGCAATTAAATCATCTTACTCATCATTTTCTCTTAGATCATGATCGAATAATTATTCTCACAAGCTTTCATCAAGGAACTCTCCACCATTCCTTGATTGTGGTACCTACAAAGAAAACATTCACGTTGTGCCCTTTGGTACCCAAATACTCTTGGGTCCTTGAGCGTTAGATTTGGTTCCTTTTGGAACCCAAATACATTTTGCTCCATAATATGCATTTCTTTTAACATGGCATCTATAACTCATGTGACCATTTTGATTGCAATAATGACAAACAATTTTATGATCGCTTGTGGAGGTAGCCTTAACAAAATAATTCTTATAATATTTTTGTTTCAAGTTAGGCTTATATCCAAGTCCTCCTTTATCAAATACACATTTTTGAGAGTTGAGCAATTTGTCTAAGTTCTGTTGACCATTTGTGAATTTTAACACAATTTCATTAAGCTCATTGCTCCTCTTCTTAAGCACTTCATTTTCTTTCATTAATTCATCAACATGTGATTTCTCATGCTCATATGAAGTACTTTGTTTACATGTAAATGATGCAATCCTATCATGTAGCATTTCATTATCTAATTCCAATTCTTTGATCTTTTCATTTAATGAAACATTGGATTTTTGCAAGGCATCTTTTTCATTTTTCAAGTTATCTACATGTGATTCTAGATGCTTGTGTGAAGTACTAGATTTCTCATTTGATAATGTAACTTTATCATGTAATGTTTTATTCTCAAATTCTAATTCATTTATCTTCTCATTAAATGATTCAATGCATTTTTTCATGGCATCATTTTCATTTGTAAGTTCTAGCATTTTCTTCTTAAGGCATGCATTCTTTTTACCAAGTTTCATCCACTCATCATGCAATTCTTTAAAAGCATCATATAATTCATCATAGGTAGATCACTTACCTCATAAGTTTGTCAACCGATTCATCTCCAGTTACTATAAGTGCCAAATTTGACACTTCATGAGATTCCTCCTCATTTGTAACCTCCTCATACAAAACTTCAAGTTTTCTCCAAATTTCATAAGCATTAGAACAATTTGAAACTCTAAGAAATTCCTTTTTATCTAAGGCACAAAATAAAGCATTCATAGCCTTAGAATTTAAAGACATATTTTTCCTATCCAATTCACTTAAAGCATTCTTCCTAGAAATGAATGAGCTATCACAAACTATTTCCCATATTTCATAGTCTAAGGCTTGTAAAAATACTTTCATCCTAATTTTCCAATAAGGATAATCATTTCCATTAAAAAATGGTGGTCTAGTAGTAGATTGGCCTTCCATGAAGGTTGAGCTAATTTGAGTTGCTATTGATCTTTAACTCTAGACGGTTAAGTCTAAACAAGAGCACCTTGCTCTGATACCAAATGAAATATAAGTGTGCAACCCAAGAGGGGGTGAATTGGTATTTTAAAAATTATCCTAAAGAAACACACAACAATCCAATCTAATGCCTTAATAAATTCGAAAACAATAAATTCAATAAATGCACAATAATAAATGAGTAAGGGAGGAGAAAGCAAACTCAAAGATTTTTACGTGGTTCGGCTATCCCCGCCTACGTCCACGCCTCCAAGCAACCCAAGCTTGAGGATTTCACTATCCAAGCCTTTCCAAGGCTTCAAATGTTTACAATTGACTTCCAAGGTGTCAATAAACCTTTACAACAAGAGATTATCCCCCAATCTCTTCACTCAAGTGTTTCCCACACTTATACACTCACAAATTTGATGAGAAAATGAAGATTACAACAAAAGCTCTCTTTAAGAGTGGATATGCAAATAATAGCACAATAAGAATTTAATCTATGATGATTTTCGAATTTGAAGCTCAATATATGTTGTGTGCACTTGTTGATGCTTGCCAAGATTACCAAAAATGATTTGGATTTGAGTTTATATAGTTGGAACTCAAAACTAGCCGTTATGCACTTTTTGCTCATAACCTTAGGATTACCGTTTATGGTTTCCTAATTCCGCTTGCATGTTACCGTTAAGGCAAAAATTTGAATTTTTGAGTATCCTAATGCCGCTTGTGATATCCGGATTGCCGCTTTATGCTCCGTAACCTTTCGCCAGAATCGGATACTGCTTAGGATTACCGATTGCCGCTTATGCTCCGGATTGCGTTTATGCTCATAACCGACTTCCGCTTAGGACAACCGGATTGCCGCTTATGCCCAGTTTATGCTCGCTTTCTGCCCAATAACCGGATTACCTCTTACGAAATCCGGATTGCCGCTTTTCATCCGGAGAGTTTCTGCCCCATAACCGGATTGCCGTTTAGCTAACCGGATTGCCGCTTTCCATTCGGATGAATTCTGCCCCGTAACCGGAATTCCGTTTAGCATATCCGGAATGCCGCTTGCTACAGTAACGGTACAGTGCACTGTTTGCCAAAATTACATTTTGATCCCAAAACGTTATGAAACTGTAGTATGGCCCAAAACGTTATAAAATTTTGCAATTAAGTCCAATTTCAGAATTTGTAAAAATTACTTTGTGAATCCCAAAACATTCTGAGATTATGATATGGCCAAAATGCTATAAAACGTTTCAAATAAATCCTTCTCCAAAATTTCAAGCAATACTTGTTGATTTCAAATATTTCAAAATTCTTTCAATTAAACTATAAACTTGAAAAACAACCAATTTCATAAAATCATTTTTTCATTAAATATAAAACCTTTATAAAGTGAAAATAATGATTTATTTAAAATATATGAAAAAATAATTTAAGCTTTCAAAAACTTAATCATTCTTAATTTTGTTTGTTATCATCAAAATCAACATTATGTTAACATAAATGTTAACAATAATACCTTCTTTTCGAGCATATCCTTTCACCACCAATCTTGCACGATACCGCTCCACTTGGTCATTGCCATCACGCTGATCTTGAGACCCATTTGTTACCAATGGCTTTTCTTCCATGTGGTAATGGTACAAGTTCCCATGTCTTGTTCTTGTGTAGAGCTTCAATTTCTTCCTCAGATTCTTTGTCATCCACAAAGCAACATCTCGAGCCATTAAAGCTTCATGGAAAGTTGATGGCTCTCCATCCTCTCGTTAGAAGACAAGATGCAACATTGATCTCTCGTGACATATTCCGAAAAGTGCCACGCTGGTGGTCGCCTCTCACGAGTTGATCGACGAACTTCGAGCCTCGGACTCGACCGGTTCTTGTTCCTCGTGCTCGTGTGCTTCAAGAATCAATCTTCCGATTATTTTCTACAAATACCGGGACAGTCTCTGACTTTTCTTTTACAGTGCCATCATCTCCATCTTTCCTTTGCAGTTGATCTTCTGCAAAGATCACATCTCTCGCGATGACGATCTTGTGGGCGGTGGGGTCCCACGACGATACCCTTAACTCCATCAAAGATATCCCAAGAAGATACACTTCCTAGATTTTGGATCTAACTTTGTTCTTTCTTGGGCATTGTACATCACGTACACAGGACATCCGAACGCATGTAGGTAGGAGTAATCACCGCTTTTCACCACATCTCCATTCTTTGTCTTTCACCCCATTCTTGCATGGATGGCGACCGATTTACTATATAACAAAGCGGTTTTGGCTGCTCGCCCCAAAATGAATTAGGTAGACTGCAGACTCTTCAACATAGCTCTTATCCTTTCTCGTAAGAGTTCTCGTTCATCCGCCTCTACCACCCCATTTTGTTGAGGAGTGTATGCCACCGTGAATCGCTTCAATACCTTCGCTACGTAAAGCAAGAAATTCACCATCTCGTATACTCTCCACCATTATCCGTCCTCAAGACTTGATCCTTTTCCTGGATTCAAGTTCAACCCGCGCTTTGTCTTGTTTAAACACTAAAAATACATCTCGACTTTTTCTTAATTGGATACACCCAACATCTCCTAATAATCATCAATGAAAGTCACCATGTACTTTGCACCTCCCATGGATATGTCCGTGATTCCCAAACATCGAGTGTACTAAGTCTAGAATGCATTTACTTCTAAGAATGAGATCTATCAACTTTAATCTATGCCGCTTACTTGTAACACAATGCTCGCAAAATGGTAAACTTACCGATTTGAGCCCCGAAGTAATTTTCGCCGAGAGAATCTTCAAACCTTGTTCCGACATGTGGCCGAGTTTGAGATGTCGCATCATTATTGACTGTTCTCCGTTTGATGCAACACACGACCGCTTCCCGTAGTAGTGTTTCCCTTTAAGCATGAACAGATTAGACCGATCTTTTCGCCTTCATCAATACAAGCGCGCCTCTAGTAATCTTCTACGATCCCATTTTCAACATGAGTTTTGCAGACCTATGACTATCTATTTGTCCCAAGGACAATAGATTTTTCTTCAAAGCCGTTGACATGTCGTACTCTCCCCAATTGTGCGAATTGTACCATCAAACATTTTAATTTTGATAGTACAATACCAAATGATCTCCAAGGCATGATCATTTCCCATATAAACAGATCCTCCCGAGATAGGTTCAGTATGTGTGGAACCATTCTCTCCGAGAGGTCATGTGCCGTGGCTCCCGAGTCTATAAGCCGACGTCGATAGTCGTTTTCGCCTTCAAATGCTTGATTATTGCCTCATTTGTAGAGTATTTCGCCATCATCTCGAGGTACTTGCTTACACATCCCGAGCATTTGATGACTCGGGTTCTTTGCTCTCTCTCTCTCTTCTCATTGTTCCAACACTCTTTTTTTCGATGTGCTTTTCTTTCCACAACAGTAGCATTTAATATTCTTCTTACTTCTGGGATTTTGACCTACCATGATTGTGACTCCCACGGGCCACGCGTTCTGATCTCCTCTCTTGTCGCCGATAATAGCGCCTCCGCTTTGCCGCGAACTTGCTTGTCTGTTTTCCTTATTTTTTCGCCGCTTCCTCATTTAATACGAGGCCGCAACATCGCCGAAAACTGGGATCGTCCATTGGATTGTTGTTCGTCAGGTTGATGATGAGTTGATCATACGAATCTGGTAAACTTTGAAGTAGAAGCTCTGCACGTTCATTTTCCTCTATTTTATGACTCCAACGATGTGAGTTGTGAAAATAGAGTCTTCAAGCGTGTTGATATGGTCGATCCACCGTTGTAGATTCCGCCATTCGAAGAGTATAGAGTTTCCTCTTCAAGATTTTGTTGTGTAGTGACTTGGCCTCGTACAATTTTGTGAGAGTATCCCATATTTCCTTCGCTGTATTTTTCTCCTCTATACTGGATAACACCCCGTCCGCAAGTGCCAAGTGTAGATCAGAAATGGCGTTGCCATCTATCTCGTTCCACTTGTCGCCGCTTATCTCCATAGCCTTTCTCCAATTCTTTGCCAAGCAATTATTTTTCCTCAGAATTGCCCTCATCTTCATTTTCCACAACGAGAAATTGTTCCCGTTGAACTTCTCAATTTCATACTTTGCCGCCATTTTGTTGATAAATACCGCACACAAATTAGTGTACCACCCTGAATAGTTGTGAGTATGTGTGAGAATGCACACCAGGAAAGTTCCCAGGAAAGACTGGAGGGGTCACAAACGGTCCCACTTAAAACCTGACTCTTGCTCTTATCGCCTGTGTGAAACTTTCCTGCAGACATGTACAAAACCACACGATTCTTTACTCACACCACTACTCCCCGCTTTGCCGCAAAATTCTTGGATCGCTCGCCCCACTGCTTGAATGCGATCAGTATATGTGAGCGGTCTTGGATACGCGAACAAGATAAGATACGTGAACAATCTTACGTGAATGACTTCACTCCAAAAAAATACAACCAATAGCTTCGTACCACTTGTTAGAAATTGGTGGGTGAAGCACATACCAATAAAGTAAAATTGAAAATAATGAGACAATAAAATCACACAGGACACTGGGAATTACGTGGTTAGAACACTACGCCCACTCGGCGAAGGCAGAAAAAATATTTTACTTAGTGAAAAGGAGTTACAAGTATTGTAGTATTTTACCACTACCCAAAATCTCAATACACCCAACTCTCAAATCACTATAACTAGAGCTTTATTATTTAAGCTCTACAAAATTCTCTGCTCTCTTAAATGCAGAATTGATCACAAATTGGAATGCACAAGCTCTTCATTTTGCACTTCTATTTATAGCAAAATCATGGCCAAGAAAGTCAAAAACGTGCCAAAAATTCAAACCACCAGCTAGTAAGCTTTTCCTCCACCAGCTAAGCACACGGATTTGGTGCTTAAAAAGTCATATGCCACCAACCAATTTTTTTCCTTTTTCAAATTTGCTGCTTTTGACCATCTAGAAGATGCTTGCAACTTTGACAGTGTCTTTTAGCAGTTTATATTAAAAGAAAATTGAAGTTTGTAAATTCCAATCCGCAGACGTACAGAACCGTAATCGCAAAAACGCAAAGGGACCTTAATTTTCGAAGAAAGAGAAAAACCTATACTAACCAAAGTGAAAGCTTAGAAACAAATCTTGAAAGAAAGAGAAAAACCTACCCTGACCAAAGTGAAAGCTTAGAAGCAAAATAGAAACTTAAAAGAAGGAAATGACAGGTCAGTCACCCTGCAATTATACATCAATGGAATAAGTGAATGATTTAAATTTCAAAATTTCCCAACATCAAACCACTGGACTAAGGCTTAGTGGCCAGGACCCTACACTCACAACTGTGAGCGCAGCGGTTTGAGCCCCCGCGATGCATATAAGGACTTATTTTCATCCTTAATTATGATACATAATTGAGTGAAGGCAGAGGGTAAGAATCTGAAATATAAGTTGTAATTTGAGTATTGGTCTCATGTAATTCAAAAAAAATATTTCTCCCATCAAATGTTAAAGTGAACAACTTTGCAAGTTGGATGATAGAAAGCTTTTGAGGGTTTGAAATCAGATAGCATAGCGGCCATTTTCTTACTGTGATGTCCACAGCGCATGCATGGCTGGTAATTCACCTAACTCGGTAGACTTCAAGGACATTTTATAAAGCTCCCTCAGCTTTCCGGCATCTGCAGACCGAACAGAAGGATTTGATTGCCCAATGGGAGACGATTTGTTTGCGCTGGTGGAGATTGTCGTGGCCAGCATTTTTTTCAAAAGCATTTGCAACTGGTTCCAAAATTTGGCACATACCTTGGAACTATTAGTTGACAAAGATTCTGAGCAACTTTCAGATATATGGCGTCCTTCAAGCAGGCAAGATAGAGCTGTTTCCAGCATCTGGAACAATACCAAATTAAAAGAATCACCCGCAAAAATATAAACAATGAAAAAAAAAATGGTATATCTTGCATGAATTGTAATGATAAAATACTTATAATTGGTATACCTCAATGCATGAACATTGTAAAGAATGAAAATCACTGAACAACAAATATTGTCTAAAAATTTCAAATCAGCAAGCAACCAAACATCTGGATAAAAATATGGATTTCCACAATACTAAAGAACAAGAGAGTATGGAACATACCGCACTTGAGTGTAAGAAACATGAAAGCCTGAATGAAAGATCCGACCTCTCCATAAGAATGGTCAAGTACATGGTGGGATGTGACCCGGGACCATAAAAGTCCATAGCTTTTTGCCAGTTCCTCTCAGCCAAGGAAGCATATTGCTTGACCCTATGGACAAAGCTGTTTTCCCCTTTAGGCAAGTTATTTTTCTTATGATCTGATTCCAAGAACTTCAAACAGCAATCCCCCTGGTAGCAAGCAAGTTGAAAATAGGCATAAGCAGCCTCCTGTTTGCGTAAATCTCCCATTGATTCATACAAAGATAATGCCTCTCTAATTGCATCATTTGCTGATACCTCATGCTTTCTCAGTTCTTTCCTGGTTCTTCCTTCACAAGGCACAGATATGTCCTCGCAGGCTCCAGTTTCATAAACTTCAGCAGTTGTATCCTCCCTTGCCAGAAGCATGCCAAGCCTCAAGTATGTATGAGCGAATTGTGTATGTACTTCCACCCTCAAGCTGTTTGACACTGAACCAGCTTCTTCCACAAGAGAATTAAGTTGCAACTTTGCAGCCCCATAATATCTGAGAGATTCACAGTATTCCAATTTTGCAGTCTCAAGTGCTTGTTTATACATATTCTGGAAGATTGTATGTATTTTGAGACTTTCAACCTTTGACACCATCTCTTCAGCCAATGCTCGTCTGCCATGGCCCAAGTTACAGTTAATCAAAATAATATTAGTGTAGTCGGAAACTTCTTTGAATGCATTAATAGCATTTGCAAAAGCATGTTCGCCTTTTTCCATTTCTTTTCTTTCAAGCCTGATACGACCCATTTCGTTGCAAACCCATCCTTTCTTTTTTAGAACAGACTGTAGCTCTGCTGAAACAGTAGGAAGTCCACCCAATGCCTTTACAGCTTCTTCATAACAACTTAGGGCAGATGAGAGATTGTTTTCTGCATCCCCAACTACAGGATCCTCAAGGTATTTAAATATCCCACCATTTTTCACTTTGGGCTTATCTCTTGAAGCAAATTCTGCTTGTGTGGACACCTTGGACTCTACATTATGTGTTCCTGAAGTATGTTCTACTCTTTTAGAATTAGTAGCTTTCAAATCCTCAAGATTCTCTGAAATAACATTGGAAGATCCCATAAGTGTGCCATCACCCGTATTGAGTTGCAGATTTCCATTGTCAAGACTCTCTGTATTCTCATCCTTGTGATTAAGGAGGGAATCTGCAGGGTCTCCCAGAAGTGAGTATGAGGCACTCTTAGCATGTGATCGCTTATTGTGTTTTCTGCCATAAGCAATAGAAACCTTATCTCCACTGCTACTGCTAGCACTGCTGCCACTGCTGGCTCTATCACTCTGGCAGCTGCAATTAACCAAGGAACATGAACTGCAGTTCTGATACTGACCGAGCTTCCTCTTAAGCCTTTGGACTTCTTTGGCAACCTCAGAAGACATTTTCAATTCTCTGGTAGAAGGTTTTCTCTCTGCTTGTATTGAGATTTCTTTACCCTTTATCATATGGAACTCAACATAAACATCTCCAACCAGTGTCCATGCCCTAGCCCAGAAGAGGTAAGCAGAAGATAATTGATCCGAATTAAGACAACCATCATTAGAGCTTGAGTTAACTTCCTTCATATCACCAACAAATGACCTAGTCATTTTGCTTCTGTCGGTGAATACTATTGGAGATAATGAGCCTTTAGTCATTGAGGAAATAAACTTTGTGTCTTCACGGTGCTGAGGCATTGATCCATAAACACAAGAAGCTAATTCCACAGTCTTCAAAGCTTGATGCAACTGACCATCCTCCTTATAAGCTTGTCCAAGCGCCAAATAAGATTCTCCCAGAAGAAGAACAAGTTTCCACAACTTGTTGTCCAATTTAGATGTTGGAAGCCATTCCCGAATGTCACAAACTTCAATACAGTCAGCATCACCGCAAGCACAAACAGAAAAGTTTGGAGATGGAAGCGTATCACCAACACCAATGTTCTGGTTGATAAACTCTGGTTCAGAGCTTTGTAGTTGGCGCTTCCATCTGAGAGATTTGATGGCTTGTGAAACATGGTGTACTGCAGCTAGCTTGGAGGAGATTGGATCGGCAACAGTTTCAATCACATTGGTAGATGTTGGAGGCATTCTACACACAGCAAAGCTTTCATCAGCACTGGAACTTGGAAGACCTCTTTCTTGATCTCTGAATTCTGGATCACCAGGGGCTATCAATTTCCTGGAAGTGGAAGCTGATACATTTTCATCCAGATTCATCTTCATAGAAGCTTCTGATACTAAATCTTGCATTGCCATTCCTGCTTGACTTAATTCGTCTCCCACAATCAGCAGGTCCTTGTCATGGACAACTAATTCAGAGAAGCTACCGAAAGGGTCCATGGATTCTTCTTCAGCATCAGTAACAGTTATTTTGCATTCCACAGGAAGAGATTCAGAAGTTAATTCCAGATCTTCCTCATAATTCAAAATAAGCCTTGCAAACTGCTCATGGGCAAACGCACGCATAACCTATTAAGCATCATACAGAGAGCATTAGTAAGCATGTTACTAGCCATGGCTTTAAAAGAATTGAAAGTACAACTTTCATATCCAATATCAATTTAGAAAACTATAGTACCAAATGATCGGGCTCATCCAGAAAATCCAAACATTTCTTAATGAACCTTGCACACTTTGCCCTATTATCAGGTGCCTGCAACAAAGCAATCAACAATTAGCAGGAGGGAATCACAGATTCCAAGGTGATGCACAAAATAGAATACTTATTATTGCACCACACCATTGAAAGCGAAAGTCTGTGAGCAATGCGGTACAGTAGAGTCCCCAATGAAAATAATGAATCACTTCTTCCTCTATGAATTTGAGGCAGGGAGCTAGTGCTGTCATCACAAGCACTTGAAGAATGGTTCTTAGGAATAACAGAGAGATCAAAAAGTCGAATTACATCTTCGCCAGCACTTTTATATAGCTGTAAAAAGTAACGTCAGATAACAGAAACAAAGTTTGCCTACATTTTACTTCATTAACATGGAAGTTCATGTTAAAAACAGACGAAATCAGTACCCAATAAGCACCAGGATCTTGCTTGCAGTTTTCTTGGAGAAACCTCAATACTGAAAGGCCGTTTTGTTGGACAACATGAGGATGAAAAGCAGGAGTGCCATCATCAGAGACACCTTTTAGTAAGAATATGTCATCTGTTTTCAGAAGCTCATAGCCCTGAACAACACCATTCTCATGATAACAAATTGCCAACTCAGGCACACTTGCCATGACATTATCAAGCCAGGCTTCAAGCCAAGTCAAAGGAGTGACCTGCCAAATGAAGGGATTTGAAACAGTAAAAAATTAAACAATCTAACAAGCTAATGAGAGGAGAAAGAGAAGGGTAGAAAAAAAAAAGGTAGTTGGCTGCAACCTGTCGTGCGACATCCCATAAATGCAAGCTCACAGCAACATATTTTTCATTACTGAAGAGAAGTAAGTCGCTACCTAGAAGCATGCGAAAATTGTGAAATTGCCAAAACAAAACCCTCAAAAATCCATCATTACCAACTCTTCTATGTTTTTCAGACTCTTGAATTGAGCATCTAGGCTTTTCGCCAACATGTGAGGCCTTTTTAACAGGATCACGATTTTTATTTCTCTTATTCTTCTTACTTTCCCAAATGGAGCTATCCTGTTGGACCTTTGGGTACTCTGAAAAATGTCCTGATCCTTCCTTTCTAGCAACATCTTCAGTCTGTCCCACAAAATTGGATGCATCTCTCCCAGGAAGAACAGATGAGTTTGTTTGCCTCTCAGATGGAGATTGGTGAGTTGGTGGGCAGTCACAAGCCTCCATTCTAACTGAATGCATTGCAAAGTTCAAAAATAAAGATTGATCTGCACATTTTGATTGATTTCCATGTCTTCTGATCAATTTCTCTCCTTCTTCAACATCAGCCCTGCAATTTGGCAAAAACTCAAGTTGCTAAAACACTTCTATGGAACAGTAAACAAAGAAGCAACATGTAGATACAAACCCATAATTCAGAACAAGAGTCTGTCCAACACGGTGAACTGAAATTGATAATCGTGCCTTGGAATACGGTATTTTAAAGATTTGCTTCAAAATGTCAGTTGGAGCAATCACATCTATGTCATCCCCATACTCGACCAGACCAGATACGGCGAGGGCTTCACATTTCCTACTAAGATTAGATGCAATAGCACCACCTTCCCATCTTGGATCTGCCATTTATGAACATCAAATTTTTATAAAAGCAGATGTTACGATCTCAAGAAAGCAGAATGGAGTCATTATATCCTCTACTTTTTTCTTTAGTACTCAACTAGTCACTACAGCATTTCCATTTGCATCATTGCATGCATTGAATAATACAAAGCAGCAGATAATCCTAAAAAATATTCTGCAGAAAACTAACTCCTAATGCAAAATTCAAGCAGCAGATAGAAACTCTGATCCCGGAACCCAACGGAGTCCAAAAATTTCTCAAACCTCAAGCACACGTCCACAATGACAAAAACCATGCCAACAAAGTCTACGAGTACTTTAAGTTAGGTATGCCTATATACATCTTTGTGCTGCCAGTCATCTCAGAACTGTTTAATAGTAAACCTTTCCAAAATGATCAGTTTTCATGCATGCATATCAGATTCAAATGACTGGAGTATCAGAGTCATACGTAGGCTCATATCTTTAGATTTTAGTATGAGAATCATAACATGCAGACAATCTAATGCCAAGCACTCTTTATGCTACCAATCGCTCTTTATGTAGCAAAAGCTACGGTACCATGATACCAAAGAAAATGGCTTCTCTATAGTATATGAAGGCTATGTTAGGGATTAAGGAATCCACAAATGTTTATCACAAGCAGTCAAATATTCGTGAGTAGTGATTGGTGAGCATTAGCTGTAAGTAAAAGTCAGAGTTTAACAAACACTTTAGCTTCTGAGCTTTCAAAATTTCAATCTCACGCATATGCTATTATGCTATTTTGCGTTGACAGCATGCAGCATCAGACATATAACGAAGGCAATATAGAAAGGGGACTACTAAATATTCAATTAACAAAGCAATTTACCTCCAGTTGCCTTGGAGTGCACGGAACCAATAGGAAGCGCCTTTTCCCGAAGGTTCGGCACAAGCGGCGGCCTATTAAGGTCCGTCTCCGTGGGCAGCATCCGATACCGAGGAGCACTCACACTAAAAACAAAAAACACGAAGAAATTAAAATAAAGAATTATAAATTAACAAATAAAAAACTATTTGCTTACGTGTCGGCGGAGGGCACGAGGGCGGAGTTAAAGGCGGCGTCGTGAAAAGATTTGTCCGTTGGTACCGGAATTGAACCGCAGAGAAAACCTACGGGTTTCGGCTGTGCGATTTCCAATCTTCCCACGCACTGCAGCTCTCTCGAGCTAGATTGTGACGGCGGCGCCAGTGACGGTTCTCTTTCCATGGTCGGCTCACTTAGTTGCTCTCCTTCGATCAATCTCGATCCTTTTTTTTAAAAAAAAAAAGAAGTAAATTCTTATTCTAGTTGCTTCATTTCTTCTTTCTGAGAAAATATAGATCAAATTAAACGTGGTCTGGAATTGGAAATATTTCCTAGAAAATTCAAAATTTTTTCCCCAAGAGAAAGTATTTGTATTTTTATTTTCAATAGAAATATTTTTAATAAATAGAACCACTACTCGTCAACTATGGGTGACGTGGCAGCCATCTATAAGTGGGTACATGATAATTGAATGCTCCTGCCTACATGTTGTTCAATACGTAAACTCAAATTACCACATAACCGATTCTGGCGTTCTGCACCCGCATCCGCACGCGGAGCAATCGCCCATCATCTTCTCAACACATCGTCCAGTCGTCTGCCGCCGCCGGCGTCTCCGTTAGCTCACTGGAATCGTTCAACTTAGGTTGGTCAGTTTTACTTTTTTATTTTTTTATCATAATTAATGCTGTTATCGTATACTAATTACTTGATGTATTCTTGTTAGAAAATATAGTTTTTTTATCTCTTATTATGCCAAAAAAAATATTCCTAAGATTAGATTTTAGATTAAGATTTTAATCTGATGGATTTTCTTGTACTCTAAAATGGTACACATACGAAAATTTAGTACTCTAAAGATTTTTACAAGTTTCATAATTTACTTTTCAGTGTCTGTATTGATTATGACACTGGTAATCCCTCCTACTCAATTGAAAGTGGTGTTTACTCATGTTATGAAATGGAATCACTGGTTGCTAAGTATAAGCAGATGGCTGATTGGTAAATCTAAGGATAAACAGGGATTTTATCAAACACTTTATCCGTTTTGCTTTTAAAATTAAGCAGAGTTTAGCAATTTCAAACATATCTCTAGTCTTTGAGCCCAACTTCTTGTTGGGTTGGTTGTTATTTTTTATTTTTTGGTGTCCTTGGGTGTGTGAGTGAGAGAGAAATGGAGACTATGTTCTTCAATTTGATTGTTCTGCCGTTATTTGTTATTTTTTGGTGTCCTTGTATGTGTAAGTGAGAGAGAAATAGAGACTATGTTCTTCAATTTGATTGTTCTGTTGTGGGACTATGGCTTATGGAATAGAAAAGAAAAAGAACAATGCTCGATCATTGCAACATATCCTTACCAAGGATATGCAATGTGAATGATAGAGTTTGTGTAACCCAGTCATGTTGTTTTCTCCCTAATATAAACCCACTACAGGAGAACAGATACAGTCATTGATGATACTGTCCTTGTCTACATGTTTAAAAGTCGAAGTCTAGCTAACAACATAGTTGATGGCAGACTTCACAGTGTGTGTTAAGTGTCATCCTTGTCAAGTTGCCCTGCCTGTACTTAAGATTTCCATCCTTGTAAAGCTGACTGGCTTCATGAGTTGAGATGCTTGTTACCACTCTTCTTGCTCGGTTACCAACCTCAAGACTAATAGCAGCTGTCCTTGTAATGTCACACATTAAATACTTGGCAACGTAAATATTCCCCCCACTCATATACACCCCCTTCCCCTCCCTCTCTTCTGTGATGAGATTTCATTGGAGTTCAGATTTTTGACAGCAATGAAAGAAAGATCCAATTGACCACATAAGTAACCAAGATAAGTTTTTGTTTATTAGCTCTACTACAATTGCTGCATCCTGCATCAATGAATGCTGTGTGATTTTATCAATATAATGCTATTGCCTGATCAGGTTTGTCATGTCTTTTTAACTCACTTATACAGGTGCATAATCTGTTGGGGGTTAATTGCCAAAGCTAACCCAGCAAAGGAGAGAGAGTGAGGATAAAATGAGTTCAAGAATAACACTTAAGACTAAAGGCAAGAGCGTGAAGGGAGCAAAAGATTCAGAGAAATCAAGAGCAGATTGTTTGAAAGAGTGGAGCACTTGGGCCATGAAAAAGACTAAAGTCATCACTCACTATGGCTTCATTCCTCTTGTCATCATCATCGGCATGAACTCTGACCCCAAGCCCCAGCTCTATCAGCTTCTCAGCCCTGTGTGATCTTCTTAACTTTTTCCTCCTTTTTTTTTTTTTGATAAGAACTTTTAATTAAATAAAAAGGTGGTTATTATCATGATACAATTTCCTATTTGTTGAATCTACGAAACTTGGAGGATTTAGGAGTTCTAGTTTTATGTGATTGGACATGCTGCTTTGCTATGTAAGCTTATAGATCAACTCTGCCTGGTGTAATATGTCCGAAGTTTGAACTCTCTATCTCTTCGTTGAATCTAAGTCTTCTCTTCCTTGTTGTCAATTTCTGTGTACTTATTTATCATTAGTTTCTTTCTTTCCCTTGGACGAATATCATCACCTTCTTACTAGGTATAGAGGGGGAGGTTACAAGCATCTATACCGTAAAATTGATTTTCGACGGAATTGAAAAAACCATAAATGGTAGAATCATAACCATAGAATGCAACCCTAATTGAAATGCATGCATTAAATAGTGAGTAGCATATTAGGAGTAATAAAATTCAGTAAAATAGTTAAATAGTTAAGTAAATAGAAAGAGAATTAACAGAGGAATAATAATTTGCATTTACATAATCAGAATGTGAACAACAATGATCTTTTGTTCCTTTTACATACATATGCCTGCATCAACCACCAATTTTACTTCGACGGTCAATTTCAATTACAGTTAGTGTGAATCTAATTGCCCTAACAACTCGAAGCGGCTCCAATTATAAGAAACCTGAACAAATTTCAAGCTTTAAGGCGCCTCAAAGCAAGATAAGCCAGTAACCTATAGCCCACAAACATCGACAAGAAGGCACCAATGCTTACCAAAGGGCTAATTTGCCCTACAATATCTTCTTCAACAAACTTGCAGCTTGCATCTCTGCTGCTTCCATGACGATCAAAGCAGCCCAAAAGATATGAAATCTTCTTGCCATCTCCATATTGAACATTAATCAGCAGCCTGTAGTTGTAATATGTAGAAGAAATATATTTGATCCAGGCAATACAAGAAGGCATTTTATGCACATAATATCCTCCCGTTAGGACAAAGGCAAGCATTGTAACTGTCACAATTGTTGATGCTTGTTTAGCATCCATGATGATTGCTCCTAGAGCTAGGCCAAGACCTTGAGAGACGAGCACGTAGCCAAGTAAAACCAAAAGTGTTTGAACAAATGCAATGAATTCAGGCTTAAATCCGGTCATCCAGTAAATGATAATGAGGAACACGGTAGGAAGAATGAGCTCCATGGGCAAGTCTCCGATGATTCGAGACATGAAATATGAAGAGAGAGTGTACATACCAGAAGCCCTTTCTTTCATGAAGATTGCACGTTCTTGAGGAAATGCGAAAACAGCATTAACGGATGGCAAGACTCCCCAGAAGACTGAGATGAAGAAGAAAAGGCCTAACCTATCTTGAACTTCTCGAAAATCTGAATGCCACCACATGATTCCAGATAAAAGTGATGCAGCAATTACTTGAAAGACTCTGAGGGTGTTTAAGGATTCATGCTTTCTTTCTTTGAGGCTTCTATGAAGGAGAATGCTGAATTGGTTTAACCAAGTGACAAAGCCAATAACGTTGTTGTTGTGGCTTCTCATGTGTTCTTCAGAAGAATGGCTACTGCTGCTGCTTCCTGTTAGAAGTGCTTCTCTCCTTGGAAGAGTCGTAGCTTCCATGCAAGCAGCTCTTACTTTTGGTGCCAACAATGTATTGTATGAAGCAACTATGGAGGATTTCACATTTGGCTTTTCTCTTTCACTAACTCCATCAAGATGGTACACACCTAGAAAACGTACGCAAGAAATATGAATCAACATCATAAAATTTTATTCAAATAGTAATATTTATTTGAGCATACAGAAATTATCTTGTGAGTAACGTCAATTTCCCATCGTACAGAGCACAATTGATCACCTAAAAGGATTCTATAATATAATTACCACATGAGTACATGACACTGTTAGTACCCAGAGAACGTGACCCTGTTACTACCCATAATATAAGTAATAGCCCAGTAGATAATTACTCTTTAAACATATATAATACTTTCTATTATTACTTTGCACATGATCATGCATTTACTTTATTTACTCTATAACTAAAGAAAATTATTTGAATTTAATTAAGTACAAATAACAACGCATAAGTGTAATTCGGCGGCCATCACCAATCTTTCAAGTAGTTTTTAAACAGTTTTATGTAAGTTGGTCACATTAATTTAAATCTTGAAGAGGTAGGAGCTTAAAATGTAATTTGGGCTTTACGCCCTCCCACTTTTATAAAGAAATCCAAGCAAAAAATATAAGAAGTTACTTAGATTCGGATACTTCAAAGTCTTAATTTATCAGTAGGACCCTTAAGTTTGATCCTTAGTATCATGGACTAGGTTACAAATGTGAAGAAATTTGAGCGGCAAAGATACTCTAAAAATTTTACGATCTTGAAACTGTATGGGGCAAGCAAACACTTCAAAAACAAAACCATTAGACCAATATAAAGTTTAAAGACAAATTTAAGTGGGTTGCCGGTAACAGGAAGACTTTCGTTCATTCAAAACAGGTAGAGGATCACATAAACAATAATATCTTAAAATCAATTGATTCCTTTTGCATAAGTTTGCATTTTAAATACAGGCGTCCGAATCTAAGCATATATATAATATTGGTACGCTTTTAGATTGAAAATGGAATGAAAAACCAATGGTAAGCAACTCAAAATGGTCAAGAAAGTTTAGAGGTTGATTAATTTATTAGTGCTAAACCCTAGTGACATGAATTGAGATTAAAGAAATTATTATGAGCATCAAAGAAAGTTGAAAGCAAAAGCTGACCGGTGCTGGTGGCAAAGGTGGGAGTCCACTAAAGTTTGTGCTGCAAGTATTAGTTAAGCAACCACTTAATACTTTTATTAAAAGTAACCCTCGAAAGCTAATGATTTTTATGACTTTGGTGGGAAGAATGTGCTATGTGCGTGCTATTGAAAATTATATTCAGCCCAACACGTGTTACTCTTCAACATATACTGAGTTAGAGATTTGGGCAAAAGTGAGCAGGAAAATAACTTTAGCAAGGATTAAGAAAAAGTGGGTTCGATCAAAATTATATGAAATTCAGGTCAAAGTTTTGGCATCTGCAATGGTGATTATGTGAGACACAGCTGATAAGGAGATTGATTGATTCAATAATTTGAAGTAGACATGATGGGATTCTTTGGTCAAGCAATAAAAGCAATTTTGTTTTCTATGTTGAATAGGTAAATTTTCTTTAAGGAAATCATTTTGTTCACCACTATAAGCTTAAGGGTTAGAAAAAAAAAAAAACAGCACTCACGAACAAAGAAACTTTTATTTCAAAAAAAATAAAAAAAATTACCAATTTATATATATCATGATTTGAGCTCAAGATTAGTAATGAAGGTTAGATTCGATGGCGCTTAATTAAAAATTAACCAAAAATAGTAAATAAAAAAGGCAAAATATAATTAATTAAAAAGACTTAAAAAATTCATAAAGGCCTGACTATAGTGAGGAACAATTATCAAGAGTCAAAGATGGGATGTGCCACTTTCCAAATGCTCTTACCCATAAAAATAAAAAAATAAAAGATGCTTCATCACGAAATCAATGTCGTCATCAACCTCTATAATCCTGACTCAAATCATGGTGTCTCAGAATAAATTAATTAAAAAATAATTTTAAAAAAATAAGGAAGAAATAGATTAAGAAATTAACAAAGCATCAATACGTGGGTTTCACTTATGTGTTATTATTACTGTATATAATGTAGATTACATTGAACGTAACTCAGAGAGTTCCAAATAATAATTATCTCGACCTCTCTCTCTATGTTTTTTATTTTGATAATCTTTATTGTTACATTATGCCCATAAACAATAATCCAAAAATACACCTAGTCAAATTGCACTTCGGCTTTGAGCTATTTGAATATGAGCTCTGTTTAGGCAGTTTAGCTATGACATTTATAAAAATGCCACACCAAACACCAATATTCTTTTCCTAAAATAACCAAAGATTAGTTTTTTGAAAAATATATTTAAAATCACTTGTCATGAGAATCCCAAACTTCAATCCTAGGCTGCCAAGCAATTTAATACTTTTTTTTTTTTTGGGGAATACCCAAGCAATTTAATACTAAAAATAACAATAAACAAACAAGGTTGTTTTTTTCATAGTCGCATGAAACCTAATTTTAATGGACTAATTAGATGTCAACAGTATCTAAATCGCTACACTAAACAAATAATTTCGGATGATCTAATTCTCATTACTTAAATAAAATAAAAGGTAAAACAAATCAATACAGCGGGATAAACAAAACTTTGTAAGAATATTTTAACCTTAATTTTATCCTACAGGCGAAGTCACCGTCGTTTGCTAAGCACACCACAATCCTTAAATGATATCATGGCCCTCCGCACAAAATGCTAAGAAACCTATGATATTGCAGGGGTTTTCTTCTTCTTTTTTTAATCTAAAAGAGAAGCATGACTCGTCAGTGCCCAAATCGACCCCTCGACGCAAACAAGTCAACTCTATTGTACAAACCTGTATAATTAATTTCACTCAATAATTGTTCGTTGTGCTGATCATATCACACAACAAAAGTTACTTGATGTGATCCTTTTCAACCCATGAGATAAGAATTTCTGTAGGCAAGGACATGATTGAAAGGTCCCACTTTGCCATACCGTATACTATCTCTTCAATATCTTTTACAGAATAGGGATCCATACTCCTTCATAACAATGAGTAAAATTAAATAAATAAACGAACCCATATCACGTTGGAAAATTGCTAGCTGCATGCCTGTATTGTCATGATTCTCAATCTACCTTATCAGATTGCTCCACCTAGTTCCAACACATAAATATTTAATTTAAAAAAAAAAAACCTACCCTTAGACTTTTAGATATTGGATGGAATACTTTAATGTGAAATGTCAAACATGAGATAAAATGGGTCAGATGTTGGCACGTGATAGGATTAAACATGAAATTTTAATTTTGGTATCAAAATTTCAGAATGCTAAAAGAAAATTGTTAAATCCAAAATTGATACATAAAAATTCGATATTACTACTAGAGGTAAGTCGGAATCATTCGAAAGAGAAATTGAAATTCTTGATAGAATAGAAGGGGAGCTAGCTAATATGTCTTACTTAAGTAGGGCTGATTGTTGATAAATCTAGCTACTACTAAAAGACAATCGAACACGTCACCGAGCGCGAGTGGACATAGTTGGTTTCAACCAAAGAGGGAGAAAGGGTGGGAAAAGAGAGAGAAAAAAATGGGAGACGAAATAAAGCATGAACTATGAAGAGTCGTAAAAAGGGTTGGCTAAAAGCAAGCAGGATACAAAAAAGGAAAGAAATAAAAGAATAATAACAATTTCAAAAAAACAAAAAAGACGGGACCGCCGAAGCCAAGAAACCATGACACGTTTCCATAAAAAAGAATAAATTTATTAATTTCTCCCTAATAGTCTAATCTAAAACAGAACTCCCACGGAATTTCTCTCTCTCACTCTCTTTTTTTTTTTCTTTTCCACTTTCTTTTCTAAAATCAAAACCCCGCACGTATCTGATCAAATTTATCCATTATAGTGGCTCTTCCTTCCTGAAAAAAGCTGTCAACTTTACATTTCATTCAAAACAATAAGATAATTTTTAAATAATATGTGAACCCCCCATTACCAACACCAATCCAGCACTAACATGCCACAATTCTTTTCTCTGTCCTTTTATAGCTTTTTTTGTGTTTTTAGCCCCCAAAAAACAAAAGGTCATATAAATTTATAATTAACCAGATCTAATGTTGTGGCAGAAATAATTAAATGCAGAAGCTCTAGGGCACGTACCCATTTTGATTGTATGAGATGAGTATGGCCCATAACTAAGGTGTTTGATTAAGTGAACATGAAGGTGGCAATGGGTTGTGAGTTGTGATTGATCATGATGAACTTGTAAAACAGTTGTTTGTATCCTTGTAGCCACTCAATTTTTCGAAATCATTCATTTGTTACTCATTCAAAAATTCTTAATTTAAGTTTAATGAGTATAACGAAAAGTTTACTGTAGTCTACATCGATGATTCAATATGGAGTTAAGACGATGGACCCACATATACATGACATAGGAATGGAGAACTAGACATAGTGTGTGCGCGGTGTGCCAAATGTTCTTGTCCTAATAATGACGCCTCCGTCAGTACTTGTTTGGACCACCAAACTAGTTCCATAAATTATGATTCTTGAAACTTAGTCTCTCTAATAATTGACACACTCTTTGAGAAATTAACACTTCAGAAATGACAAGAAAAGGACGCGAGAATTATAGGATAAAAAGATACTCAACGAATTAAAGATTACGTACCATTAGCGAGATCAAGGAGAAAATCAGCAGGATTCATAGGAAAAGATGGCGAGAATCCAATGGACTCAAAATAACTCATAGCTTCACTCCCTTTGCCAAAGTACAAACACCTCCCTTCGCTCAACACCAGCACTTTATCAAACATTTGATAAACTCTGCTCGACGGTTGGTGCATGGAGGTCACTATGGTCTTTCCCCTTTGAACCAACGAACCCAACGTCGATACCAACCGATAGGCCGCCGTCGAGTCCAAACCCGACGTGGGTTCGTCCAGAATCAACAAGCTAGGGTTTATCAGCATCTCATGAGCTATGCTCACTCTCTTTCTCTCACCACCCGAGATTCCGCGAATAAAGCTGTTACCGATGATTGTGTTCTCACATTTTGTTAACCCTAACTCCGCTATAACTGCTTCAGCTATCGACGTCTTCTCTTTCGTGGACAATGTTCTCGGCAGGCGAAGCAGAGAACAGAAGATTAGGGTTTCGCGAACTGTCAGGTGGGGATAAAGAATATCATCTTGGGTGACAAATCCAGTGCGTTTTGATGTGTGTTTAGTTGGTTTCTTGTTATTAGCGAGAATTGTTCCCGTTAAGCCGTGCCCTTGATGAAGTCTACCAGCTAACACATTGAGCATCGTCGATTTGCCGCTGCCGGAAGGGCCAAGGATGGCCAGAATTTCTCCTGGTGACACCATGCCTGTTATTCCATTCAATATCGTTCTCTCCTGAATCTTAGCGGTTGATCCTTGATCATCAGTCGAAGATGTTGATCCACGGTTGAAAATACGTCTGAAGCTGCTTCCTTCTTTGCTCTTGTTCTCGATCTTGATCCGGTAACAGACGTCGATAAACTGCATGCGTCAATAAAAGAAAGAAATGGTAAATATAGTCAAAATTGAAAGAGTCAACATTGAGTTTGACTCTTGAAATAAAAAAAGAAAAAGAAAAGAACCCGACACCTCTCTCGTTCCCCAGTGAACATTAATTATACCTTGAGAGTGATGGGGTAACAAGAAGACATTAACGAAGGTAGCTGATGAAGCAAATCTCGTGCCGGGGAGCAATCTTTGGATTGATTCGGGCAGTCCGTTAAGTCTCCATTGGGAGTTTCTACACTATCAAACCCTGGCATTAGTGTTACCAGGTTGTTGTTAACTTTCTCGCGGGAATGAGTGAGAAAATGAAGGAAAAGATAGCGAGTTGAGTTGTGTTTGTGTATGTGTTTTTTGTGATGGGAAAATGAAAATTTTCGAATTTGAAGAACGAACAAATGGGTGCAAAATGGAGGGGGTATTTATTTAGAAAAAAATATGGAGTGGATGCCACGTCAAAGGGAAATGGCCATAGGCAAAGGTGCAACGTGGCCTTATAGAGTGCCAGTTGGCAGCTTCTCAAGAGGGTTTATGAGAAGGTGCTTTTACCAAGCGGCGTTCGGCTTTCTAATTTCGTTTCTGCTTCTTTCATTTCTCTTTCTTAGGTCAGAAGTTGTGCACATAACATGTATAGAAGTGCTTTTGTAATGAGTGTGTGGGCTTGAATTGAATTGAGAGCCATTAATACGAACTTTTGGGAATATACACAACAAGTTCAACAATTAATTCATAACCTTTAACAAGTTCAATAGCATGGGAGTGTCTACCACCAACGAAAATTTGATACAAATACATTGAATTTTATGAATAGGATAAGTTTGCAATTTTGCGTAAGGCTAAATTTTTTACCTAATTTGGTGAACTAATCAAAGTGTTAACTAGTTTTGGGTGATCATATATATATGCCAGAGGTCTAGAATTCATATCCTGTTCACATTGGATTTGTGAGATGCGTTTAAATTTTTTGTTTAATACTCGAAATTTTTTTTTAATTAAATGATATGAAATATAAAGACAATAAATTTAGATGAAACCTAGCTCTTAGATGCTTATGTCTGCACTTTATACAAATTGTTCTATAGTAAATTAACAACCTTTATTACTATAATATATCATTATTAATGATAGGGATTTAAAATTTTATACAAATTAATATGCCCATATGCTATTACTGTAAAACCTCTCTATAGTCATCTATTGGAACCAACTAATTTTATTACTATGAACTATGAAGAGATTATAATTTAGTAAAGATTTAGTTCAAAAACTATTATTTTGACTTAGTTACCCTTAGTATAAGCAATATAGAGGTAAATACATTATTAATTAATTAATGGAGCATATGAATTCCATGAAACTCTAGACATGCTTGATAAGCTAGAAGGTGTCCATTCTAGCGAGTTTTTATCTACTCACAAGTTTAAAGATGTGATAACAACTCTAAAGAGTATATCATTGTCTAAAACAATTTTAGAAAAATATTTTTTTTCTTTGTTAAGCCTTGAATGTCACATATATATTTTGCAATATATAAATAATTAAAACTAGATGGAGATAAGTTACTTAAGACAGGTTTTGAAAAAACTTATAACATATTAGAATTTATTCTTATTTATAACTGGCTAAAATTAGTATTATAATTTTTAATTATATAAATATTATTCTTATATAGATTATCACACTATAGAGAAGTTTTATTATAATTAAGATGATTTTGCATAGACCTCAATTAATTCTTTTTTTTTTTTTAATCTAACGCATCAACGCATCAATTTATTATACAGAAAAAAAATTGTACAAAATTCATATTCCTATCCTTACCGTGTTATTAAATTGTGAATGTTAAAAAAAAAAAAAAGACTCTAAATTAATTGTATAGTAGTCAAACTGGGGGAAAGAGAGAGTGACGCAGAGGAAGTGGGTGGTGAAGCAATTAATTGTACATTCATGATCAACTACATACGTTCAGTTCCTTGAATACGAGTAGTTTAAATTCGCAAAAAATAATCATGTTATGTACATAAATAAAGAGGGTAACGGCTGTTCTATTAATTAAAAATGTTGAAACCTCAGATATTTATATTTAGTGTTTAATAAAGAGCTCAGGTGCCAATAACACAACTCCAATTGTTACCATTCTGTAGTTCCTGACATTAGTGGGAGGCTCTATCCTGTATTAATCAAGAATCACTGTGTAAGTTAAAAGATATTTTTAACGCCACAATTCACAAGAGCATTCGTGAAAAGGCGAATTTAATTTTGTTCTCTGTAAATGCTTATTTATTTATTTATAAAAAAAATTAAAGAGTGAAAAATAAATTATCTATCAAAATACTCTTTAAATAAAAATAAATTTATACTATTTTACTTAAATTATTCTCTCATTAAATTTAATTACCTCTATTTTTTTAATAATATAGTTATAGTACTTTGTTCTCTTAAATAATAATAATATTATTTAAAAAAAGAGAAATCACTCTTAAATATTAAAAAAGATACATAATCTCATTTAAAGAGCTCTTTTAAATCTCTTTTTGGTAATTTGCCTATTCAAATAATATTCACTTTTTTTTTTGGTGATATTTCAAATAGTTTTGACGAAATAGATATGATAAAATTTTATTTAAAGATATAAATAAAGTTGATAATAGACTTTGATAATAGCAGTTTTCAAATAATTTTTTTTAGTTGGCTATTCAAGTTCGAAATTTAGATTTTGTCCGCCACTACTTCTTGAAAAACATAACGAAAGATATGTTCCTTCACGTTATATCATTCACTAAAATTAATAAATTTATATGAGTTCAATATCATCTCCTTCATCTCGCACAACATCCTGTCATCCTCCAATAAAGATTTTTTTCGGATTAAATGGAAATATGAATGAATCATAGTAATCGCAGATTAATATGCTTGCGTCCTTGTTACAGTCGTTGCAAATCGATTCCGGCCAAAATCCGACTGAGACAGACTAAGATGACCCTTTATGATGCGTTACATTACCTTGACCGCATTTGATTTATACGATTTATCTTTTAACTCCATTAGTTAACAAAAAAGAATAAAAATCTCTCTCTCACTCCTTTTTTTTTTTTTTTTTTTCCCTTCAAAGATGGGTATTAATTAGTTTCCTCTCTGATTTTTTTATTAAAATTTTGATTTGTTATCTCGTCATTTATGTTCCACAATAAAATCAGGAGTTTGATAACTCAAGAGTCAGAGGATATAAAACGTCTCATTCTCATAAAGCAAACCGCAATTGTTTCTTTTCCTGGTTGTGCCTTAGAACGACACGTCGCCCACCACTTAGCTAAAGGGAACAGCCATACTTAATTGACTGTGACGTACCACCTTACGTGTCCTGAGTCTGTTCCGACAATTGAATGGTCCCATCAACAGGAGCCCCTCACTCTTTTCTCTTTTCTGATTGGTCTGTCACAGGAAAACGGCTACCACATGCCGTGGGTCTAAAGCTTCTCCTGGCGCGTGCGCCAGGTCCCGCAGCGAATGCGCTGACGCGTGTCGAGCAGACGAAGCCGATGGCACGTGATTCCCACTCAAAGAATCTCTCTCCAGTCCTCTCCCCACTTCGTTTTGTTTTCTTCATTCGATTCTATTTTTTTATTATTTTTCTGAAAATAAAAAAATAATGGTGCTATATATTTTTAATTTTTTATTTTAAAAAATTATTTTAAATGATATATTATTAATTAATTGATTGATAATTTTTTATAAAATTTAAATAAATTAATTATATTATTTCATTAACTAATTAATAAATGACACATTATTTAAAAAAATTTTTTGAGATAAAAAATTTATGATGTGTAACGTTACTGAAAAGATATTTTAACTTTTGCCACCTGCACTTTCACTTCGCGTGCTGGCGCGTGGAGATAAGAGGTTTTGATAATTCGAACAGCAAGGGTATGGAGGTGAAATTTTGTCCCTCTCCTGTTGGACCACAAAATCCACTTCCTATTGACTTTTATGGTGGCCCATTTCGCACACCTTTTTTTTTATTTTCTTTTCTTTTTTTAAGATTATTTCACACAGGTTTTGTAATATTTTTCAAGCTTAAAAGAAACTCAAGTTCCACAAAATATGAGGGGTCTCGCACCCTCATCCTTCCTCGAGAACGAAATTAAAAGGTATTAAAGAGTGGGGGGAAGATGAAAGAGAACTGAGAAAGTTTCAAAAAATTAACAATTCTAATTATATATACAGGCTTCGTAGCCTACTTTTTGTAAATATATTATTATTTGTACTATTATATTGATTTATTGTTTTGCCAACCTTTGCTGATCTTAGCTCTATAAATATTCAATTGTGCATAATTATGTACATGAGCAAACTTGTAGTGACGCTAAAGTTGGCAAAAAAGTTAGGAATGATAATGGCATGTCCAATCTTGCAACTTCCTATTGCGGTCACTAACAAAATGCCTCCCTAAGTTTGGGTCAGGGATTAAAATTTTAAAGGGTGGAATATTTTCACTCCATAGTTATATATTCATTTCACTTTAAAAAAAAAAAATTTACATTATTATTTAAACTTTAAAGTAAAGAAAAAGTTTAAACAATTAATCAATTACTAATTTTTTTTTACATAAGTCTCTTGGTTATTGTTGATCACTAATGTCGTTTTAACTTAAATTAATTTAACTACTTTATCCTTATAAAATAAAAAGACTGAATTATCCAAATTATATGTTTTTGTGCCATAAATTTAACCAATTAGTGAGGACTTAATTGGTTAATTGTTTAATTTTCTTCTTTATTTGGAATTGTTAAAAATTAAATGAATTTTTTATGATTATTTTTTAAAAAATGGTGTGAGTTTTACACAATTTCATGAGTGGAAATATCGCCACTCGAACTTTAAATAGGTTATTTCTTTCTTTTTTTAAGAATATATTTTGATTCTTTATTCTTTTTGTTGGTTTACGGGCTATATTATGAAAGAATGTTACCTTTTCTCTTATAACTTTCTTTTCATTGGGAATAATTGCGATACGTTCCAATTTTATTATGAATTTTTGTTGTGATTTTTCGATCAAGCAAAAGTTTAATTGGGATTTGCACAATGCCAGAAATATTCCAAATATATTTTTATTTAAAATATATTCAATAGCAATAGTATTAAGAATTTTAATATTTGAGTTTCAAGTTGGTTCAAATGTCATGTGTCACTTATTCATTAAATGATGAACTATATAACTTGTACTATTATTTAACTACTGCCACGTCAATTGAGATTGAAATTAAAACTTAAATGTTGAGATGCGTAATATTACTTTTTCAATAATTATCTTATTCTTAGAGAGTAGTTTTCATATTTTTTACTAAAAAACCGTGACTTATAAGTTGAATGGAATTGTGTTAGTATCGCCGCTCATGATTGAGTTTAAAGCCCAACAAGGTCTTATAAACTTGGGCTCCCAGGTAACCCAGACCCAAAATATCCGAAGCTTGTAGTTGTAGGCTTGTTGGCAAGCATAGATATCATAGATCTCGCTCGATTGGCATCCTTTGAAAATTGAAATTGGTCTTTTTGTATATAAGACAAATATAAACCGATCACATGATATTTCACATTTTATTCTATTATAGCAATCCACCTGAAGTTTAGGAAGTATTTCATTTTTTTTTTCACTTTTCCGTTAATATTATTAGAAGATTTAAAAGAATATTGATATAATAACTATTTTGCCCGTGAATGTGAAAAAACTACTTAATCATAGCTAAATGACAAAAAATAAATTTCATTATGTTGTAGCAGCTATCAATAATGGATAAAAAAAAAATATTTATGTAAACTCATCATACTTACTATTTTAAAAATATAAAATCATCAAAATAAACACTACAACTAAAATTTTAATTTGGGGTTACTAAAATATATTACAAACTAGTATTGTAAGGGAATTGAGGGTTGTCTCGAAAAATAAGATAGGGGTCATTTTAAAAACTTTAATTTTTACCTTACTTTATAATGGTGCATTTATTTCATGAAGTGGGGAATGAGGTGGAATGAGAATGAACTAGGAATGTAAATGGGTTGGAATGATAATGAAAAATTGGAATAAGATTCCAATGTTTACTTGGCAAAAATAAATAGGAATGAGAATGTGTTGGAATGTCATTGATGTCTTTACTTGGTAAAATAAATGTGAATGAGAATCAATTTACTAAAATATCCATAATATTAAATAATGTAATTTTCATTAATTAGATACATGTATAAATATTATTATAAAAATGATATTAATTAAAAAAATAAAATTAATAATAATAATGACATTTAAAATAATAAAATTAATTGTGATTTGAACGAGGGTAATTTGAAAAATATGAAAAAACTATAGGGATACAAAAGTAAACATGAGCTTTATTCTTATTCATTCATTCTCATTCCCAACCCCCCCTTCCATGGGAATGAGATTCACATTCCTCATTTCTAAATTATGTGGGACCCACACATTTTATTCTCATTCTCAAATTATATTTTGCCAAATAAACACGGGTTTATTTCTCATTCCTTAATTCTTATTCCCTAAACCCTCAAGTAAACACACCATAAAAGTTTTCAAAAACTTAGGAGTTGTCAAGGCAACGCACGTGAACGTTGTTCCGTCCCTAGGTTCAATCCTCTGCATTGCTCAAAGGCAGATAAATTTTTAGGGATGAGCATTTGGTCAGTTCAAACTGAACTGATCTATGTTATAATGTTTCGAGTCGATTCAATTCGAGTAGTGAAAATAAAATGGTTCATAAATCTCTGAACCAATTAGTTTTTGTTTGGTTTGATTTTACTGATCAAAACCAAAAAATCAAGCAATTTGGAGAGGAAAAAATTAAAAATTAAAAAATATTTTATAAAATACAAGTAATTATAGATGTGATAGTATACACTCTATTTTAATTTGTTAAATTGTTAGTTTTGGCTCACTTTATGATAATGTAGGCATTTTAGATGTGGATGTGTGTGTTGGTAATTTAATATAAAGTTCTAATATTGTGATTTGTGATTTTGCATTATTATTTTCTTGTTTATTCATCGCTGTGGATTAAAAAAATTATAGTGGATTTCTAGACTATGTAAGTTCATTTTATGTTGGATTCTATTATATGAATTTATTCAACTTTAATATGTTTACATTTGTGATTTTATAGACTCATGATTCTTGTCGTAGTAATAGTATTTTATATTATTTTTTATTGAATGCACATGATAAAATTACTCGAACCAAAAGAAAAAAAAAACTAAATTAAACCATAAAATCGAACCAATCTTAACTGAATTAATTTGATTCAATTCGTATTTAGTTCATAGTTTGTGAACCAATTGATTTTGATTCGGTTTGGCTATGAACCAAAATCAAACCGAACCGAATAGTGCTCAATTGACAAACTTTTGTCATTACAATGAGATTTTCAAATAAACTTTTGTCAAATAAATTCTCAATTTATTTCGCCCTTTCTAGAGCAAATCATAAATTTCGGTGTGTTTAGCATCACAAAATTTAATTAGGTAAGGTCTCTCGATCATCAGTGTTTTTATTACCAGAATTTCAAATCTCGGATCACCAAAGTTAATGTAGATAGTGTTGAGGGATATTCGTCTAACTATCTTTTTTTTTTTTTTTCTTGAAAAAAATAAAAAGAAAATTGCTTTCAAGACAGAAGGAGCGCACTCACCGACTCACATGCGAGTTAACAACTAACAAACAAGAAAGCGATCGCATGCACATGAATGATATTATACGTGTGTCAGCAGCAAATGGGTCATCCAAAAAGGCAGCACGAGGCTCACTCTTTTGTTCCTATCTTCGGTAATAACAGAATCCCGTGCTGAGCAGACCACCTTGGAAAACTGGAAGCTATCCAATGCAAAATTACAAATTTGTAAAGGGTAAATTGGGTACGAAGTATCGTGGTTCCACATTTTTTTGTCATTCGATTTCATGGAGGTGGAGGGGGGCAAGGCAATCCCTTACTCGAAAACCATTTAAAGTGGCGTTTGGCTAACTAGAGAGTTCGGACGCAAAAATTCCTAAAGATTGTACGCAAAATAATTATAATACCAATACAAAATGAGACTGCTTTCAAAATAATTTTGGGCAAAATTTATTACTTTTCTATCAATTTTTTTTTTCTTTTATTTGCCTCCCTCTTCGAAACAAGCTCACTTTCTTTTGAATGATTATTAACGAACCCAACAACCTATCAATTACTTGTTTTATTAACACGTCAACAATTCAACTGCAGAATTAAAAACAACAATTTCACATGTTTTATAATTTTCAAAATTTCATCGACAAATCAAAATCATTCCAACAATATTTGAAAGCTACCACGCACATCATTTGTGTCAAGAATCTTCTCCGATGGAAATTCATTTTGCTTGTATCTTACGTTTTCACATAAATGAGATTTTTTTTTCAAAGTGTGAATGTTCATATATTATGCTTTTTGCTCGCTTTTTGTTTTTTTTTTATATATATAAATGGTCATGTACTTGTTAATTAAAATCTTTTGTTTTCATCTAATTAAAATGGATTATAGACCTCCATTTATAATATGAAAAATTAATGTTTCATAAAAAACGTGTTATCGTGTATCTTTTTCTTTAATCTATTTCTTAATAAGCTATGTTTAACATAATGCATATCATTACTTTTTAGAATAATTCATTAGGACAATCTACTTGTCAATAATTTTATTATCCATTTTATTAAGGAAGCCTTTACGTACAAGTAATAAAAATGAGATTTATGGAATCGAAATGAATAAATCGTTTACTTGCAAATTAAAGACTTAGAATCGGAATGGAATTTTTGTGGAGCCTATAATTTTTAGAAATCATTACTAGAATTTCGATTCCAAAGAGAAAGAGACTAGGCAGCAGAACTCCATTCATTGACAAAAATACTTAGATTCAAATTTTTAAATGTCCACTTTGTCCTTGTTAATCCATGAAATTATAAAATAAAAAATGAAAACAAAAAACCAATACGCCACGAAAACATGCAGCAACATAGATCTAAACCAGCACTGTAGCACCTGCCATCGCCGATCGTGCAGCTGCTGATGGCCAGCCATCAATCCGGCATTGAGTAGCAGCACTTGCCATTTTTAGCACATCAAAGCAGCAGCTCCCTAATTCGTCGAACCAGCAGCACCCAAAATCGCACCAGCAGCACCTGCCATTGCCAGAAACAGCAGCTACCGATGCATTGCCAGCCGATCTCGATGGAAATAGCTATCTACCGTCGATCTCGCATGGAGGAAGCAGCTTCACCTTGTAAATATGATGATGATGATTTTGATTATTGTTATTTTTTCTTTTTTCATCATATATTATTATTGTTGTTGTCATCATGTTTATTGCTAGTAATTCTATTAATTTTACTATTACTATTATCATTTTTATTATTACTTGTTATGATTATTAACAATATGTTTTTGGAATAATAATAATAAAAAAATAATAATAATAATAATTATTATTATTATAATATTATTATTATTATTATTATATTATTATTATTATTATATTATTATTATTATTATTATTATTATTATTATTATTATTATTATTATTATTATTATTATTATTATATGACAAATATTGTAATAAATAATAGGGAAATTATCATTCGCATATCTTAAATTTGTGCTTTTATAAAAAATACTACAACACTTTAAGGGTGTATCAATCGCTTACTCTAAATTGACAAAAATTATCTGTCGATCACTAAATCATTAACTACCGTTTGAAAGTTAACAGAATTGTAGCGAATTGATGATTTTACCCTTAAAAATTATCATTTGTAAACCCTTAAAATCTCTTATTATCACTTAGATACTCTTAAATTATCACTTGTATCATATAAAAAGATCATATTACCCTTCTGACATCATCATATTTAACAGATAATTAACGGTTTGGTGGATGACAGATACATTTGTCAACTTAGGGTAAACGACTGATATACCCAGAAAATGTTGTAGTAAATTTGATAACATAGTAAATTAAGAGTATATGATTGATAATTTTCCTAAATAATAATAGTTACAATACCAAATTATTGACTTTTAATAATTGGCAACAATTCATTCTAATTTTAAATTTCTAACGAAAAATAAATGGATCAATGGTAATACAGCTCATTTTAATTTAGATTTCTATAGTTTAAAGAAATATTTCTCATTCTCATTACAATTTAATTATTTATTGGTAAATGCAACATAAAGGTCTCAATTATCATTTTCATGTAATTAATTTGAAAAATGTCTTAATCATTGCTAACCACGTGTTGTAAATTATTATCAACCTTAATTGTATAGTCCAACATCCTAAATTAATGTTCTTTTTAACTCTCCTATTGTTTGATTTTTCAGCAATAATGTTTTATCAAATAATATAGAGTTATAATTAAAAATTAAAAATTAACCTTGAAAATCGACTAAGAAAACAAGAGCACGCAATAAGTTTTCTTGTAGTGATTTAGAAAATCAATTGAAGTGTCTGTAGCCACAAGCATCAGTTGACTTCGTCTTCGCATTCACAATAAATTTATATTTTGGATTAAGAATATGGAAGATAAATGGTCCCCATTGCCTTATCAAAATCTTTATTAGGTAGAATTATTGGGCTACTCTCTCCTTCTTTTTATTTTTCTTTTTTCCCTTTCCCCCTTGTTTACCACTCATTGACCTAACAGACAGTTCAAACTAGTGGATTAAATAAAATATAACCTACTAATTTTAACTATGAAAGGAAGATCTTGATTCTTGATTTTGAAAATGAAATTAACTATATAACGTTGACCAATTGAGGCAGGACCCCCCCACCCCCAACCCCAAAAAAAAAAATCCTCGTAAGCTGAACTCAAAACATATTCAACCATATCCATGATTGATTTTCTTTGAATTTTGTTTATACAAGTATCATTATAGAATCAAAATCTCAGTTTATAGGAATGCATGAGTTTCGTGCAAGTTTACAAATAAAGAGACACTTAAGTTACTTTGTATTCTAAATTCATTGGACATTATAGGCTCTGTTTCATGGGTAATTTAAAGGAAAATTTTCATTGACATAATTTTCATTGATAAAATTCCGATCAATTTGTTTTGTTAATTATTATTTGAAAATAGTCGGAAATGTTCTTTACAATTTTGATCAAATTAATACTATTTAGCAGCCATCCAAAAATCCTCTTTAAGGCCAAATCTGCATTTACCTTGTGTGGACGACCATCCTTATAAAAAAGTTAAGTCAATTTTTTTTTAATCTTTCAAAAAAAAAAGATAAGTCAATTGCTATGATAAACAAAAGCTGCACTCAAGAGAAAGCTTTATTTAATTAGTTATGAGCTCACATAGTGAATTAATTTGGATTGTCCATGAAGTAACCAAATAACAAATATTAAGGTCCCTAACTCAAATCTTAATCATAATCCCAAAGGCCTAATAAGGGTCCAAATTTTGTCCTTATCTTACTAAAATATCATCAATCAAATAATTCAAGGTCTAAGATTGACAATCATCTTACACACACACACACGCAAACATATGAAGTGTACGGAGCTTCTCAGATGTTGAAAAGCGAATGGCCAAATGGCGTTTGGCTAACTAGAGAGCTCGGACACAAAAATTACTAAAAATTGCACGCAAAATAATTATAATTTTGGGAAAATATCGTACTTTTCTATTAATTTTTTTTTCTTTTATTTTCCCCCCTCTTCGGAACAAGCTCACTTTCTTTTAAATGATTATTAACGAACCCAACAACCTATCAATTACTTGGTTTATTAACACGACAACAATTCAACTGCAGAATTAAAAACAACAATTTCACGTGTTCATATAATTTTCAAATTTCATCAATCAAAATCACTGTTATAATATTTGAAAGCTGCCACCCACACCATTTGTGTCGAGAATCTTCTCCGATGGAAATTCATTTTGCTTGTGAAGAAGTATGGTATCTTAGTTTTTTTACATAAATGAGATTTTTTTTTTAAGTGTGAATGTTCATATATTATACTTTTTGCTCGCCCTTTTTTTTAACATTTTTCTTTTTGTCTATATAAAAATGGTTATATACTTGTTAATTAAAATCTTTTGTTTTCATCTAATTAAAATAGATTATAAACCTCTATTTATAATATGAAAATTTAATATTTGATAAGAAATGCGTTATTATGTATATTTTTCTTTAATCTATTTCTTAATAAGTTATGTTTAACATTATGCATAGCATTGTTTGCTAGAATAATTCATTAGGACAATCTACTTGTCAATAATTTTATTGTCCATTTAGTTAAGGAAGCTTTCACATACAAGTAATAAGAATGAGATTTAAGAAATTGGAATGAACAAATCGTTTACTTGTAAAATAAAAACTTGAAATCGGAATGAATTTTTTGTATATGGCCTATAATTTTCAGAAATCAATATTGAAATTTCGATTCCAAACATGAGACTAGGCATCAGAATTCCATTTGGGGATTGACAAAAGTACTACTTTCAAATTTTTAAATTTCCAAATTTTCCTCGTTAATTCATGAAATTATAAAAGAAAAAAATAAATAAAAACAAAAACCAAGACGCCATGGAAGCAGGCACCAGCATAGAATTAAAATATTAAACAAGCACTACAGCACCTACATCACCGATCACGCAACTGTTGATGACCAGCCATCAATCTGGCATTGAGTAGCAGCACTTGCCATTGTTAGCACATGGAAGCAGCAATTTTCTAATTCGTCGAACCAGCAGCACCTAGAATCGCATGCAGCAGCACTTGCCATTGCCGGAAACAGCAGCTACTGATGCGTTGCCAGTTGATATCGACGGAAATAGCCATCCGCCATCGATCTCCCATGGAAGAAGTAGCTTCACCTTGCAAATATGATAATGATAATGATGATTATGATTATTGTTTTTTTTTCTTTTTTATCATATATTATTATCGTTGTTGTCATGTTTATTACTAGTAATTTTATTATGGCTAATCTTTAAGTTATTCAATGATGTTTTACAACTCTCACACACAATGAATAGAATTATTTACTATTCATACGAAGTATATTGTAGCGATATATCAGAATTTAGTGATCATTTTATTATTGTTATTATCGTTTCTATTATTATCTTTTATGGTTATTAACAATATGTTTTGGAATAATAACAATAATCACAATAAATAATATGACGAATATTGTAATAAATAACAATAATATTTATAATACCAAATTATGGAATTTTAATAATTTGTAATAATCCATTTTGATTCTAAATTTCTAATGTGAAGTATGAATATGAAGTAAACACATCAATAACAATACAATTTATTTTAATTATGATTCTTATAGTTTAAAAAAATCTTATTTTAATTTTTATTTCTCATTCTCATTTCAATCTGATTACTGATTAGTAAATGCAGCATAAAAATTACAGTTATCATTTTTATGTATTTAATTTGAAATATATCTTAATCATTTTCAGCTACGTGTTGTAAATTATTATTAACATTTATTGTGTGGTCCAACATCATAAATACTCTTCTACTCTCCTATTATTTTGATTTGTCATCAATAATATTTTATCGAATAAAATAGAGTTATAATTAAAAATTAATCTTGAAAATCGACTAAGAAAACAAGAGCACGCAATAAGTATTTTTGTAGTGATTTAGAAAATTAATTGAGAGGTTTGCAGCCACAAGCATAAGTTGCCTCGTCTTCACATTCACAATAAACGCATATTTTGGATTAAAAATATGGGAGATAAATGGTCCCCATTGCCTTTTCAAAATCTTTATTTGGTAGAATTATTGGGCTACTCTCTCTCTCACCTTTTTTTTTCCCCTCTTGTTTACTACTCATTGATCCAATAGACAGTCCAAAGTAGTGGATTAAAATAAAATGTAACCTACTAATTTTGATTATGAAAGAAAGAATCTTGATTTTGGTAATGAAATTAATTATATAATCTTGACCAATTGAAGGATAGGCAAAAAAAATTTTTCCTACTAAAATTAAACTGAAAACATCGAAAAATATTCAACTATATCCATGAATGATTTTCTTTGAATTTTGTATATATAAATATCATTGTCGAATCAAAATCTTGGTTTATGGTCAAGCATGAGTTTCGTGCAAGTTAACAAATGAAGAGACACTTAAATTACTTTTTATTCTAAATTTATTGGACATCATCGGCTCCGCGTCATGGATGATTTAAAGGAAAGCTTTCATTGACATGCTATTTTAAGGTCAAATCTGCATTTGCCATGTGATGGATGACCATCCTTATAAAAATGTTATTTTTCATAGTGGATTTTTTTTTTTTTTTTAAAAGGACATTAGAGAAATTTCATACACTAGTAAGATCCAACCTCGGAGATGAACATCAGTGAAATTTTTCCTATTTGAAATCTCTTTCTATATTTTTGTACCAGATGAAGTCGATTGCGTTGATAAACAAAAGCTGTACTTAAGAGAAAGTTTTATATAATTAGTTACGACCTCAAATAGTTAATTAATTTGGCTTGTCCATGAAGTAACTAAATAACTAAATAACAAATATTAAAGTCCCAAACTCTTAATCCCGAAGGCCTAATAAGGGTTCAAATTTTGTCCTTGTCTTGCTAAAATACAATCAATTAAATAATTCAAGGTCTAAGATTGACAATCATATTACACACCACATACACACATTCATACAAAATACATACATACATACATACATACATACATACATACACACATTATACATACACACACAGAGAGAAAAATGTGAATACAACTAAAAGATAAAGAAAACACATATTTCAATGCATTTTTAAAATCAGGAACAAGTTAAAATATAAAAAAAAAACACAACCTATAATACAATGTATTTAATCTTATGATATATTGAAATATGTATCTTATTTTTCTTTTAATTTATTCTAAATTTTGATATGGTTAGAAATCTCTAATTGGAAGTTTGCTGCATATATATCCTTTATTTACTGTTATTCTTGTTCCTGAAAATTTTGCAAAATCTTGATACCACATTATCAATTGAAAATACTCACATGAATAATGTATGAGCCCCACATAATTACTGTTCATGTATGTGGTTGTGAGTTACATGTAATTTAGGGGGATCTTTATTTTTATTATTTCTGTACATCGTACATACAAATGTTGGTCTGACATCAATGTAGAATCAATTATGTAAGAAAGCCCTTTAATTTGTCGTTACCTACTTACCATATTTTTAGGTATTATTTTTTTCATTTTATCTTCAATAAATTCCTTCGCATAGTTTTCTTTAAAAAAAAAAAAATTAAAAACACACACACACACAGTGACCGTGTTTAAATTGGGGGAAAAAAAATTCACTCGTTTGAATTTTCTTTAACTTTTAAGATCCATTATTGAAGCTTTAGAGTAATCTTTTAGTATTTTTATTTTATCACCACTCATGTTATTCATATCCATGTTTATTAGAAGAAATGACGTTCAAATGAGTACAGAATTTCTTGTTGTTAAAGCTGCTTACACCCATAACGCTGCTGGTTTTATTTTTGGTAATAAGTTCTAAAGCTCCTGGACTTTAGTTAAGAGGGTTTATTATTTCTTCACTAAATAAATAGTAATGAAAAATATCTTAAATTTTTTATTTCAAATTTCATATTATATGATGTGTTATTCGTTAAATAGTCGATAATTTTTTTTACAAGATTTAAGCAAATTATTTGTATTATTTCGTTAAGTAATTCATAAATACCATATTATTTGAAATAATTTTTAAAATATCTAACAGCACTCCCAAATAACATATAATAATTTTCAAATAGAAAGTGTAATTATAACACAGGATTCGCTAAGAAACATACCATAAATCTAAGTGACATTATTAATCAAAAATTGAAGGGAAGTGGATGAAACTGTCCCGAAACAATATTGAATTGAGGAGCTCCCTATGTTACAAGTAATGTAACATATACATTCAATCACAACCACACAATTGTGTAGGTTCTATAATTTGTGTGGTTGTGATTGAGTGTGTATGTTACATTACTTGTAACATAGATAAATCCTTTGAATTGAACCTGATTAATTATTTCCAATATTGCATCATCAACTCCATGTGATTCTGCTGTTCCCTAACAACTCCGTCATAGTTTATCGTCTAATAACAGGTGGCTTTTTAAGTCCAAAGAACCAAAATTAAAATAAAAGGTCGCTGTATCACCGCCACCACCACCATCACTGTTTATTTCCCTCTTTCTCCCCCAGTCCTTTTCTCTAACCTATATCCTCTATCATCAATGCAATGGGGTCCTTTTCTTAGTTAATTACATTTACATTTTCTTTTTCTTCTTTCACTTTGCATGTCCCAAAAATCAATGATTCTTCATCAACACATCACACACCCTCTCTATTATATAAATACAAGCAAAGAACAAAGAAAGCAGAAAAGCTAACACACAAATTGAAAATTCTGATCTACTTCTCTGTCTAAATTAGTTATGGATTCTTCAGCAACTCCTAGTGGCCGTGCCCAAATTGTCACAAAACAATGTGACAGCAACATTTTTCAGGGCAAACTAAATTCCCCTACGCGCCGAACGCCTTCCTTTTCATCTCTTTCTTCATCTTCGCTCTCTTCGTGCTCTTCCTCTCTCCGATCTTTATATTTTCCCGAAGAATCCCCTCTCAGGCCGGCCACCCCACGCAAGTTTTCGGGGGTACCATTTTCTTGGGAAACTTTACCCGGAATTCCCAAGAAAAAAACTCACAGTAAGAAAGAATCTTTACTAAAACAACTTCCACTTCCGCCTACGTCCACGCCTCCATACTTGAAAAAATCTCATTTCGAGGAACTTGAAACTAGAAAAAAATGTTCTCTCGAAAATTTAAAGAAAGATCCTTTCGTTGCTGCATTAGTCGAATGCTCGAAAGACGATGACAGTGGTGACGATGATCGAGATTTAAGTTCGAGAAACAACTTCGTCAATAGAGCAAAGGTTACGAAGAGTATTACCGACAGGCTTGGGCTTATAAATGCTTACGCTTCTTGTAAAACAACTTGTGCAGTCTCGGAGTCACTGGTTTATCTTCCAAGGCCTACAAGAACCCCATATGATATATTTCTTCATCATGATCGCCGCCGCCGCCCTCGCTGAAATTTAATCTTATGTGATGATCAGAAATCATACTTGTATCCAGGGTTCTATACGATGATAATGATGGTCGTATTTGTTTTTTTTTTTAATTTTAATTTTAATTTTATGTGGGAGGACAAAGCAAATAATGTCCCCAAAAGACTTATTGTAAGTTATTTCTAATTTGTTAATATAAAATAGAGGTTCAGTACTGAAGCTGGCATGCTTTAATTTTAATTATAATGCTTGATTTTGCAGAAATTATTTAATTATTCCTTATGTGTTTGATGTGGTTGCTGTATTTCATGTGATGTTAACGAGACTATGAGTGAAGCTTCAGGACCCCATGTGGGAGCAAAGTAATTAATGGACCACGCTATAGAAAATGACAAATTAACTCAATTATAATTTAACCTTGATTCTCTTAGTTCTAACCAATTTTGTGTCGTAAGATTTATTTTTTTAAGCCAAGGTGTTTTTTTAACTAGATTTGAAAGATTATGCTCTTGCACAGATTTAATTTTGTAATTGATTAGATCCTCGTAATATTGTTTTAGGATTCAGTTATTCTTTCAGTTACTAGTTTCTTTTTTAGCTCTCTACCATTCCTTCCAAAAAAAAAAAAATTCTCACCTTAATTACTGATTAAATTCTCAGCTTTTTTTTTTTTTCCTTTTATCCTTGATTGCAAGAATTGATGGCCGAGCGAAAGCATTGTTCAATTATAAATAAAGAATTATTATAAACAAAAATAGTTAATTAATTTTCCTTATCTTTAATATAATTTAAGGTGTTCATTTACCTAAACTTATTTAACAATTTTGCAGCAATTTTTTTAATATAATTCATTTTAACAATTTTTTTTTTTTTGCAGCAACTTATATAGTGGGGGTGAATGACGGTGAGTGGACTCATTGACTTCCGCCCTACCTTGGCTTGTGTTGTACCAGAGTTATTTTATTTAAAATGAATTTAATTTTTATAAATGTAAATTTGAGTAAAATTAATGCTTAAAAAAATGTTACTTAATTTCATATTTTATAAAGTATGAACATTGGAATTTATGACTTAATAATTCTGATATCGCTGAAATAAAAAAAAAAAAGACCATATTCATTCAAAATTAATGCTAAAAACGAATGAGAAAAATACTCTGGGGGTTGTGTTGTACCTCTTAAGTGCAATTGCTTCAGAGAATTTGACACTTGAAAATGATCACTTAGGGACCCAAAAATTTAATGTCTCCGACCCAAGAGATTTATGTGGAACTAACCTAGATCTCAAACACATTTTTTCTTCATTGTAAATCACCACTGTCTGAGATAGAATGAAGAAGAAGAAGAAGAAGCCTTTCTCAAAATCAATTAATTAATGGTCTAAAAATGACCTACAATAAATGACTTCGACAATCTTGATTTAGAAGCGAAGGTCAATGGCCCCATTTAATTATTGCAAGCCGATGTTTGAGTTATATATATATATGTGTGTGTTTGTGTGTACTTTGTGGACTTAAAACTACATTCCCAACTTTAACAAGCTTTCAATATTGCATTACTTTATATTTATATTTTTGCATTACTTTATAAGTATATTCTTATGGTCCCTCTTTAATTTTCTCTCAGCCATTCATTCAAAATTCTATTATTTTCACAAGTTTCTTCAAAGGAAGTTTAACGTTGGGATCCTTGTTCAAGATGTTTGAAGTATATATAGTAAAAATGATCTCAAAGAGATGTTTCTGGATTTTTGACCGTCCCCCTTTTTCTTTTAAATTTATTAGGAATTGTCAATGCCTAAAAAGTAAACAAGGAATGATGAACAAGAGGGTCCCCCCATTTGTAGTCATCAAATTGCAAGCGTAAATTACTTGGATTGCAAACTCATGATTTTATATAAACATAAAGATCGTACTAAACATTCCAAAAGCAAGCGTAACGGATCATAGTACAAATCTAAGGTGTCAAACTAATGCGAGCGAATTCAATGCACTCGTGCAATGTAAATTCTTGATTTATCATTATCTATTTAACTTTAGAATTGACGATTAATAATAACCGGCCAGCCTCATTATGAGGCATGAAGCATGAAACCAGAAAATTAACAATAACTGACGAGCACTTAAATATTAAGATGGATATGTATGCTGCGAGTTGCAGGTTGTCCTTTTGCTGAGAGTTGCAAGCGAATCGTAGCATATAATATTAACAAATGCTAACCAAAGTATCCATCAAAATTAGAAAAGACAATGTATATGACAATTCAGAAAAAATATATTAAACTTTGAAGCGTTAGAATTTTAATATAAAACTCTTACAACTTAAACGTCAATAAACCTAAAACGTTTAACTTATTTACAACCTGAAATGTAAGATTTAATGTAATACACAAAAGTTTTGCTTTAATGGGAAGCAATGGGCGCTTATAAATGGGAAATGAGCTGTAATTGTAGCAGTAGAAAGCTCATAATTGTTGTTACTAGGGGCGTGGCCGTAGTGGGAGACAGGGGACCAAAATATGCGTGTGGTAATCGATAACGATCACTTTCAACTTTTATTTTACTTTAATTATCAATTTCGTATTATCTAATCATCAAATTAAAAGACTACTTGTTTTATATATATTGCGTTTTGTTCGTAATTAATTAGGGGCCTCCTCGTTCGTGCTCCTCACTTCTCTAGCTGGTGTGTGTGTGTGGTCACTCTTTGACCAACGTAATATTAAACAAACGAATATTGATTCTCTCTTTCACCCACTTTCTTTTTATAGATATTCATATATAATTTGAAGAAAATGAGAGAAAGCAGAAAAATTGTATTCCTCTAGGCTTAGTTTGTGAAGAGATACGGTATATAACAAATGGAAATAAAAGAAAAATAATCAACTTCTAACAATTTTAAAATATACTTTTTACATATTTTTATGCATATAATGGTCATGATTATCTTCGAGATATACTTTTCTAGTGAATAAAATGCAAGCGCATGATAATAGCTGGTTATTAATGACTAGCGAATAAGCATAAAAAAATTAAGAACGCCAACGAACAAAATATTAAAGTACGGATATTTATAATTTATAACGAGTAATGATATACTTATAAACTCTTGTACAAATTCATTTTGTACAAACTGATTTAGTATAATAAAATTGGTTGAATTAAAAATCTCTTGATCCACATGATTTATTTTTATTATTTTATATTTTTATTCAACCAATGAATTAATGCCACATCAACTTGTACAAGATAAGTTTGTACAAAAATTTATGACTGTATCATCACTTTTTATAAAATATAAATCCGGACAATAAATAATCAATTTATATTGTCGTATCCATAACATTAACAGCATCCCTCATTAGATCATTAGTTTTTATTTTTCATCGCGATCTTAAAAGTGAATACACTGAACATACAAGCAGTAAGTAAGCCGACCCGACCACTCACCGACTGATAATTAAAATGGATGTGGAGAATTATCGCATGAGGCCACAAATACTGCGGCCATGTCTTTCAATGCTGTTGCTTTAATTGAAAGATATAAGCACGTGTACGGGGATAATCGAGTGCTTTTACTTAATTTAAAAAAGATGATAACTGATGTGTTTGGTAGATTGGGATCTTCTCATGAATTTTAAAAAGTCTTATACTGCTTGTATTTTAGTGTTCTTATATAATTAGAATTTAATTATTTTAATTTTTTACTTATTAACCATCAATTATTTAAGACGATCTTGATCTGTATTTTATAACACCCAAGTTAAGTCAAATAAAATATTTACTAATTACCCTTATTGATATGTACACTTGACAAATATATTAGTAAATTCTATTTTAAAGTAATTCGAGATTAAAAGTTTCATCACCTTATTCCTGAACATATATCGTAACTCTTCATCGGTGGCAAAGCTAAAGGGAGGACAACTCAGGCTCTAGCCTGGGAAAGATTCTTGGGGAAAAAAAAATTAGTTAATTGCGAAAATAACAAATTATAAATTGACGACCGCTTAGCATTGGCAATTATCCGCACTGATGGTCCTATAGATTTGGATCTACTGACGAACAATGACCATATACTAGCTAGGTGAGGTGAAGGTCGACTTTTAGGTCTTAGAAAAAAACGAGGGTGGCGTCAATTTGAGGTTCTTGAGTTTGAAGAAGAAGAGGGCTGCTTGGTTGGCAAATTTCGGAGAGATGAGGAAAAAAGAAATTACCTAATTTGGCTTTTGAGAAATTGGTGTTGATGAACAGATTTTTATTGCTTTTTTTTATTATTATTTTAAGGTTACAGTACAAAATTACCGTGTCAGTTTTTGTTATATATAGGTATGTAGTTTATTTTAGTTTTATAGTGTAAAGTCAAATTTTCCATTACACTTTAGCTATGAACAGTAATTTAAAAATTTGAGCCCATCCTTAAAAAAAAATGGTGCTAACTTCTGGTTAGATGTTTGGATTTGAACTGTGTAAAAGTTATTTTATTTTAGTGTGTATTTAGAGGGTAATATGTTGTATTTACTCTAAATAATGGCATCTAATGGGATGGCCCTTTTTTTTTTTTTTTTTTTTTGAATTGTTAAAGTTTGCTTCATTCGGACACACGCTTGAACAGAAAGCTAGAACAGGCATGCATGCATTAAGTGTTGAGTTTTTTAGTGTCAGGATCAGATTTGATTTCATCGGAATCAAGATAGCCGACACCAGGCTAGTTTATTAAGATCTAATTAACTCCAATCAGTCCTCAAACGGAAAATTTAAACCATACATGTCATGTTTCCACAGGCAGAAACTCCCAAAATCGTACAGCAACGAAGTTTAAAGATTCACAGAAAACTAAAAAGAAAAAAGAGATTTGTTATTTTAGCAAGGGGCCCCTATACTTATACATGGCAGCACGTGTACGAGATATTTTCAATCTAAAATGTGAAATTTTGCATTGGGGTCACATCGGCCGTCAGGATAATAGGGTAGTGGATACAGTAACTAATACGAGCGTGATAGAATAAACTCTTGTTCTTTTACGAAAAAGTTTACTTGAAGATTTCTGGAGCTTCTCTAAATACCACTTTTCATAGGGTCCGCTTAAGTTACAGCTGAGGTAAGTGATGGCTGCCCTGTAAGCTTTTATTCAGCACCCTATACTATAAGTTATTTACAATTTATTTATAAGTATTATAAAATTTTTGTATTGTAAAATTTCGTTTAGCCCCTACCTCTCTGTTTTATTTTATTAAAACCCTTAGAGTACCAATTCACCCCTATATTTTTAAATTCCTAAAATACCATCCGTTTAATTAAAAAATATATTTATTATTAAATGAATTATAGTTATAATTATAATAATTATTTTATTTTAACTATAAATATAATTACAATTTTTAAATAGATTATTATTATTAATAACAAGAATAAAAAGTATTATAATTAATTAATTTATAACAATAATTAATAATGATTTTTGTGGTTAAATTGTTAATAATAGTAATTAACGATAATTATTATTAATTAATTTAATAATAAATTTGAATAATAATAATAAAAATACAAAATAATAATTATGATAAAAATTAATTAAGAATTTTATAGTAATTTGTTACAATTTAACTTATTTTGATTTTGATTCTAAGATAAAATAAACACATAAATGGTAATACAGCTCATTCTAATTACGATTCATGCAGTTTAAATAAATAAATTATTCTAATTCTAATTCCTTATTTTGATTATAGTCATTCTGATTCTAACTCATTATATTTCCAGCTAATTTTGATTCTTGTTTAATGAATACACTATAAAATTCATAATACTTATGAATAAATTGTAAATAATATAGAGTGGTTTACAATTTATAGTGTGTTCACTAAAGAAGAATCGAAAATAGCTAGAAACAAAATGAGTTAAAATTGGAATAGCTATAATTGAAATAAGGAATTTGAATCAGAATAATTTATTTACTTGAACTACAAGAATCATAATTAGAATGAGATGTATTACCAGTTATGTGTTTCATTTGTCTTAGAATCAAAATCAAAATGAATTAAATTATAAAAAATTATTATAAAATTCTTAATTAATTTTTATCATAATTATCATTTTGTATTTTAATTATTATTATTATTCAAAAATTAATTATTAATAATAAATATCATTAATTTAACAAATATTATTATTATTAATTGTTAATAGATTAATTAATTATAATACTTTGATTCTTGTTGTTAATAATAATAATAACAACAACAACAATAATAATCTATTTAAAAATTATAATTATATTTCTAGTTATAATAAAATAATTATTATAATTATAATTCATTTAATAACAATTATATTTTTTAATTAAATTGAAGGTATTTTGAGAATTTAAAATTATAGAGGGTGAATTGGTACTCCAAATGTTTTAATGAAATAAAATAGAAAATAAAGGGCTAAATAAACTTTTATAATATAAAAAGTTTTATAATATTTATGAATAAACTATAAATAATATAGAGTATAGAAGACTAAATAAAAGTTTCCAAGACAGCTGTAACTTACGTGAGCTGCAACTCAGGGGATCCCTTTTCATAACAGATTTGTAAATTTATTTCTTTATCCACCTTTTTTATTTTAATAAAATTTCGCAGCGTTCACATAGAATAATAGAGGGGGAAAAAAAAGGGGATTTGAGTACGAGATTTAAGTTTTAAATTATAAATACTTTTACCCGTTACGGCAAGTTAGCAGTACTCCGAATCTTCAACGCCAGATTTACTTTTCTGGCAAGTTAGTACTTCCGACAAAAAAAAAAAAAGAATTAGTTGTACAACTGCTTGAAAGCTTTTAATAATACGAAGGTGGACCCGTGGAAGAGAAGAGGAATTTGAAGAGACAAAAGCCAGTGTCAATGTCATCATGTCTGCTCGCCGTAAACAGAATAGTCGGATAAATTAATAACTACTGAAATTACTCCTACACAAAAGATTGGAAAACCTATACCTATTGGGGGGCTTTTTTCTTCATACAGGAGAACGTAGGATTTGAAGGAAAAAAAAAAAAAATATATATATATATATATATATATATATATATCATGAAAATTCTCATAAACCAATGTGACCTAGTTATAAATTTAATGATTATTTTATTTTTATTTGGAAATTAAACAGTGAATTTGAGAGAATATAATATTATTATCTGGCTATAATTTGACATTGTATGTTTGTAGAGTCTTTAGCCTTAAATCTAAATTCCAGAATGGCCAAACATGCATGCACATGCAAAAATGACTCGTTATCCGTGTGCGTATATATTAAATGCACCCATGTTATTCTTACTTGGCAATACACCGCTGATTTTGGATGTTCATTATTCATGCAATTAAGCATAACATCTCTATGAAGTATGAAGAGCAGATACATATATTAGTTGCCGACAAATGCAATAATTTTGAGCTAAGCAATCGCTATTGCTTGAAGTTGAAGACGTGCGATGTTGGATGCCCGTTATTTAATGCAAATTTTGTTGCAACCTCACGTACAAATTAATAGACAATATTGTCTTCCCCTTGATGAAGAAACCACGCCCATTTAAATAATAAAACTAGATTTTTTTTTTCCTTTTTGTCTTTCTGGGTTGGATTTTCATGGAATTTAAAATTTATATGCATGGCTGTTGGTGGATTAATTGCTCTTTTAATCCTTATAATTTGAGTCAATTACTTAATTAGTCTCTATATTTTACTCAAAATGTCACTGTATTTAATTATCATTTACTTTTAACATATTACCTATCAAATATTCTTGAATTTTAATTTATATCAAACACAAGTTTTAAAGCATTTGGTAGAAGCTTGTGATGACGTTTATATTTGATTATTATTATTACCATTCTAATTTTTTTGGAGATTTTAAGTTGTTTGGATTCTATGTGATTACGTTTAAAGTTTTGGATTTACGTCAGGCCCAAATATGGCTTATTAACTATTGGGCTTCCACATTTCTATATCACTATTGGGCTCAACAAATTGAATTTGACTGGGTTAACATATAAATTTTCATAATAACTAATTTTCAACAATTTTATTGGTAGAGTTGTATATAGTTCTGTTAAAACGTAATTTGTACTAATTAATGTAACATACCAGAACATTTATCCAGTCAATTACTTGCATTTCTGAAAGCATAATAAGAGAATTAAAGTTTGCATCCAGCTGATAGGAGTGCTGGTGAGGGTTGAAACTCTACTTATATAACATCTATTCAAAAAAATTGCGATTATGTTTGTGAGATATTTAAAACAAGAGTTTTTTTTTCATAAACAATTTTTTTTTTTGTGTGATATAACTACATATAATAGTTGTCATTTTCTCCATGTGTTCGTATGGTAGATAGTAAATCAAATAACTTTGGCTCTGTTTAAAATTGAGGTTAAACAACTGCAGTTTTAAAGTTATGGCACTAAAGTGCTTGATAAATACTAACTACTATAATTTTGAAGGTAGTTATTTAATTTTATATTTCTATAATGAAAAATATATTATATTTTTACTAATTTTATCAAAATTATTATTTAAAAGTTGTATTTATTATATATTATTAATTTTTATTTCATAATTACAGTTTTTATCCCACAACAATTGTAGCTTAAAAACTACCATAACCTTTTTATTCTCTTGGGATGGGGCTAGCTTTTTGCTCGTAAAACGTACAAGAAGTTACTACAATCTAATACAATAAGAGGTTGTTTGTTAAACGTCTGAAGTCTGAAATTTTATTAATTTCAGACATTTTTTAAAATATACTTATCTGTTTTTTAGAACTTATGTCTGATTTTAGACATTTACATCTTAATAGAAAAAATAAATTGTTGTGACTTTTATCTGAATGAAAAAAATGTCTGAATGACAAATAAATATTATATTCCAAAAATATCTCTGTAAAATAACTTATTTCCTAAATTATAAAATCTAATAATTTTTTGTTTTAATTTACAAGAACATAAATGTCAAATAACTAAATTTAAGATGTTTTTAATTGTAGAACAAATAAGATGTCACTTAAATTCAGATATTTAAAAAAGAAAAACAAACATGTCGTTCAGATTTTCGTATTCAGCCCCATTCAGACTTTAGAAAAATTCAGAGCCATTTAGATTTCAGACAAAAAAACAAACGCTACATAAATTTCATTAGTTCATATAAAATAAAATTAGATGACATCAATTGAAGGATTAATTTTTTTTAAAAAAAAGAGAGTGAACAAAGTCCAAACATATTTTTTAATCTCTTACTTTTATTAAGATTTAAACTCAAATGTCTAACCAAATAAAATTATTTGAAAAGTACTTGGCCACACCTTAGTGGCAATTGAAGGATTAATTTTGATTAACGAGTCACTCAAACTTGATTATATAAATGTCGTGAAGAAAGATATTATATCATCCAAATTCGAGTAACGAATTAAAAACATGATAGAAAGGACAATTGAAGCATCAACTCAATTTTCACAAGTCCCAATCTTAGATTTTGACCACTTCCAAAGTAGATACAGTACATAATGCAGATCAAATAGAAATAAAGCTTTGTGGATTTATGATGTTGCTACACGAAGATGATCTTATAAGATAAAGATTGGTTTAGTCAACTTAATGAAAATTATGTTTGATAGTGAACTGAAGTGAAATGCCGGTGAAATGATAAACTTTGTGTGAAAGGTTATTTATGTTGAGTTGTGTAATATATTAGCTTAGATTAGTCTTCTAAGTTAAATATTATGACATCTTAAATTCAGTCCTTAGTAATTTAACATCTCATTAATTGTCACTGCCAACTTTTTTTTAATGCTAACATACGTTTTTCCCTTAAAAAGTGATAAAAATACAACTTTATAAACAAACATTTAGATCAAATTAAAAAGTAATTTATCACAATATATGATTGGACAAATTAATAAAACGTAGTGATACACAAAAAGATATTACAATATATTGAGATATTTAAATGATACCTTCATACGACTTACACGATAATACCTAAAACATAGGCTTAAATTAATTGGTACAACTTTTCATATTTGAATTATAAAGCCTTTTTTAGTCCATAACAAACATATTTTTAATAATACAAAATTATACATGTCAAAACCACCACGAGATCAACGGGTGAGAAAAAAGCCACCATAAATATTAAAGTTCTCATTTTATTATTAATCAATCATTCATACACCCTGCTAATTACTCAATTATATTATAATTGTAAAAATTATGTCTGTAAATAATTTTATATTTGTTTGTAGATATTAAAGAATTATATTCTAAATTACATACTAAGCCGACTCAAAGATATTTGAGGCCTTAGGTGAATTTTTGGTCGTTTGAAAATTTAAAATTGATAATTTACTAATCATATGCTACGTCAATATAAAATTAATTAAATCAGTAAAAGAATAGGAATGATATTGTTGAAAAATAAAATAATTAAAAATGATGGCACGATGATGGCTAATTATTATGTCATTTATTGAGGTAAAATTTTCATAATTCTAATAAAAAATTTTATGATTCTAACTTAATTTTTTTATTAAGTATACATGTTAGTGCTCGTTAAGTATACACGTTATTGTTCACTTGCAGTATACATGTTATTTTTCACTATCAGTATATTAACTATAGGGTTTCTATAGCCTCCTATAAATAAAATCTTTGAAATTTTATATTATCTATTTAGGTAGTTAGATTTTCTATAAATTAAGATCTTCTTGAAATGTGAAGTTCTAGACAATATCCTAATTTATCTAATAGTAAAATTGGCTCTGATACTATATAAAAATATTCTAATTAAAAATCTATGATCATATAAAATTAGCTATAAGTTAATAAATAGACTCTGATATAATATATTTTATCTTATAACAAATTAAAATGTGTGTTTTGTTGGAAACTCGCTCTAATACCATATACAATGTAATAGAGAGGACAAAAAAAAATCTGTTGGCGGTATAATGACGTAATTTCGACTCAGATAAATGCAGAGGATATGTAGGAGAGAGAAGATGGCCTTTCTAGACAAGCTCAAGTGGCCTACTTGTCTATGTATATAATATTTTGATTTATCCAGGTCCTACTAGTTTAGTTTAAATACGATTAAGTTTAAAAGTTTTTACAAATTTTAACAATAATCAAATAAATAATAAACACTAAAATATTAAATTTTTTGTGATCTCTTTTTGTACACCCGAAATCTCCCTTGATATTTCTTATTATGATCACCATGTTCTCAACTTCAAATAGATGAGTATGCTTAAACCAGAGATATTATGTATAGGACTTATGTGAAAAAATTTTAAAATATTTGGATGTATTCATATTTAATGTGGACACACGTGCGTGATGTAATATTTTGCACAAAAGTGAAGCAGACATGAAGCGTAAGAACCGCCTTGGTACACCACGCACAGAGGAGGATGACCTAATATCTAAATTAATAAAAAGATGTTTGTCCAACTGGCGGTGAAGATAATACAATAATATCAATCATACAACCCAACAATAAATAATTAAAATAAAAGTTTATCTATCGTTGAATATTTCTATTCAAAAATCAATCATTACAAAAATAGGAACTTTTTTACACTAACAATTTTCCATTTGCGTTTGCATAAGAATCCTCCAAGAGAGTCGAATATACTTCCAACTGTTTTTGTTTTTTTTCTCATGGAAGCCGATGTTTCAATTTATTTTGTTTCAAAACCCTAATTTCTCCCCTCCGTTAGAGAAATTACAAAACCTTAATAGAAGTTAAAAAAAAATTCTAAATTAGGGTTTATGTAATTGGAACGACGGTGATGAATCTGTCGGTGGTGTATTTGTTGTGTGTTTTGTTAATTTGTCGATTGGCTTCAGCTAATGTGGTGTTGATTGGGAACAACGTTACTCTTTCTTTCGACGATATCGAAGCTAATTTCGGTTTGTGCTTTTTTCTTTTGACTTTCTGTTGGGTGCTGTGAAAGTGCGGGAAAATGCGGCAAATTTTTTTTTTCCTTTAATTGATATTTTAATGGAAAGTAGTGATTGTATTCAGCTGAGCTTTCGAATTGAAAAATCGTTTTTTTTTCCTGTTTGGCAATGAAATAAGTGTTCATTTTTGTGACAAAATGAAATAATTTTTATTTGGTTGATGAGAAAGTGCGGAAAGTATAGTTTTCTATTGATATTATCTAGGGAAGTAGTAGCTTTGTTTACCTGAGCTTTAGAATTGGGAGAAAGTGATAATCAGTGATAATCTTTCAATGAAATAAGTGATCTTTCTTGTAATGATATTGAAATAATTATGGTTTCTTTCTTGCAATGATATTGAAATAATTATGGTTAATTTTTTTTTTTAAACTTTGTTTTGAATTTTTTGACTTTCTGTTTGGTTTCTCAGAAAGTGTGGGAAAACTGAAGAAATTTGAAAAGTATTTGGTCTAATGGTTAAATATTGATTATTTCAGCTCCGGCGATCAGGGGGTCGGGAGACTGCGGGGTATTGTACGTAGCAAAGCCTCTTGATGCATGTTCGAATTTGACTAGTAAAGTTGAAAATGTTTCGAATATGAGCTCCGCATTTGTGTTGATTATTAGAGGAGGGTGTAGCTTTGAAGATAAAGTGAGGAATGCACAGAAAGCAGGATTTGAAGCGGCTATTGTCTATGACAACGAAGATGATGGTGTCTTGGTTGCAAGTAACAACCTTTCTTCATGTCCTTTTTAACGTTGGTGTGTTTTAAGTGATTCTTAATAGGTAGTCCACTTGCTCATTAGGGTATGATGTAATTGCTACTTTTATGATGAATTTATTCAGTTTTGGCTAGGGGTGTGCTAATAATTGTGCTGCAGATTTTGCCATCAATCTCATCTTTTGTGACCTTTAAAAATGAAACATTTTTTTCTGAATCATAAGCTTCTAGTGGGACCAGCATGGGGCAGTGACCCCGATGATTGACTTATGTATCATGTGTGGCTATGCTTGTTTACGAAAATCTGTTTCCATTTAAGATAGGAAATTCTATGTGAACAGTCCCTACGTCAAGCTTATTTATTCTATGTTTGTTTGTTTTATTTACTTATTTTTTTTAATTTGTTATGGTGGTTAAATATTTTGTCACTATGAGAACCTCTAACAAATTCAAACTCTCGTCAAAATTCAGTGGCGGGAAATTCAGCTGGTATTAAAATACATGCCGTGTTCGTGTCCAAAGCTTCTGGTGAAAAACTGAAACAGTATGCTGGTTCAACTGACATGGAGATTTGGATAATCCCAAGCTTTGAAAACTCAGCATGGTCAATCATGGCAATCTCTTTTATTTCTCTTCTTGCCATGTCCGCAGTGCTGGCTACTTGCTTCTTTGTACGCAGGCATCGTATAAGACGAGAAGCTCCTCGGGCATCTCGTGCCCGGGAATTTCGTGGGATGAGCAGGCGTTTGGTTAAAGCAATGCCAAGCCTGATATTTACTACCGTTGTAGAGGATAATTGTACCTCAAGAACATGTGCTATATGCCTTGAGGACTATAGTGTTGGAGAGAAACTCAGAATTCTGCCATGTCGTCACAGTAAGTCTTTCTTCCTATATTAGAGAATGTGGTAGTTAGGAACCCACCTTAGGAAATTGGGCAAGTAAAATTATGCTGATGGGTCTCTCTGCTTGGCAATGTTGAATGCTGTTAATTCAAGATATTGGCTGTGTTTGGCAGATCAACATGTAGGCAAATGCTACATGGTATTTCTGGTCGTAGCACTGATGTGATAATTCATTTTTGTTGCTATCTTTGAGAGAACTAATTTTGACTGCTGCACGTAATATTTGTAGGCGTATGCAGAAATTTTTTTAACACAAATTCTCGTTATTTATATAATTTTATTGTTGGCTGCTGACATATAGTTGATGCTTGATAACTTGCATTGATTGCCGTCAATCTTCTTGTTGTGCCTGTACTGCAATGCTCTATATTTTGAGATTCTGTGACTGTAGTTGCATTTTTTGTCACGTAACTCTTAAGTGTAAACTTGTGTTTACATAAATGATGCTTTTGGCCCCTTGAGCTTACTAAAGAACTGAGCAAGTGAGCATTGCTTCGAGTGACTGAATTTGAGATTGAGATTCTTGTTGCCATGCAGATTATATGATAGTTGGTATTCTTTCCATGTGAGTTATAAGTAATCTTATGTCTGTTCCCCACTTCCCTCGGGATCTGGTTAGAATTATTTATTCATAATTCATTTCAATTTGAATGTCTAATGTTGTCTCTTGAATTTCAACAGAATTTCATGCTTTCTGTGTGGATTCTTGGCTTACATCATGGAGAACATTTTGCCCGGTTTGCAAGCGGGATGCTAGGACTAGCACAGGTGAACCCCCGGCATCAGAGTCTACACCATTGCTTTCATCTAGCCCAGCTTCCTCCTCTATACTTTCATCTATAAGATCTTCACTAGCATCATCTTCAGCCTTACTCATACCCCCATCAATGTCACATTCACCTTCTGTCTCTCACGTTCACTCTGTTGCTTCTACTCATATTCCACAATCTCTTAGGTCCTACTGTCAATCTCCTCCCATAAGTGTTAGTCGAAGCTCTCTAGATCTCAGACATGCTTCTTCCCAAAGATCTCATGGTTCTTATATGATGTCATCTCACTCCATTGGTTACCCATCTATATCACCTCTTAACTCAAGATACATGTCTGCATACCTTCCAAGCCCAAGCAATGCATCACCAAGTTTAGTCGGTTCTTCCAGTCATCAGCAGCATCCACTGCATTATAGTGAATCTGCCACAAGTTTCTCTCCTTTTGCCTCTGCTCAATCTCTTCCTGAATGTTAATGCAACATTTGATATGTTATAGAGAGCAATTGAGTAGATATGGGTATGCCACTATAGCTCAGAGTGATGCAAACTCATATAGTGTTCAACTCTTTTTGACCTCTACTTCACATCTTGCTGCATCATGTCACTTCGAGTTCTATCTGATGCACGATTGGATTGCTTTGTCATTCCATGTTAGAAACGTATGCTGTTGCATGATTGTACATTGTAGCATAAGACTGCGTGATTTGTTTTAGATTTCGTAAGTGAGAGTTGTGATTCTTGAAGTCGAAGTTTTACAAAAATTTGTACACAAAAAGAGCGAGTGTATCAGTATGATGCTGTGTTGTATTTTGTCGACAATGACGTTTTGATGATCTTAATTGGCGAGTACAGTGATAACTAACCATGAACTGTTTTGAAATTTGTAGTTCAAGAGACTTGTGCCTAATGTTTTTATTGCTTTCTGGGGATATCATTGATTCTGATATTTTTCATTTCAAGAGTTACGTATTAGTGAATATTTTTTGTTTTACTGCTTGTCAGAGGTCGTTTTTTGTTTTTAAAATTAAAAATGAGAAAAATATGTTTTATGAGGTATTTTTCAGCATCTTAAAGAAAAGATTGAGATACCAAATTGCTATATTAGGTATATTTTTCTCTTTGTTTATAAACGTCATGTCTTCAAACGTTCGATCAAAAGTATTTTTTTCCCATTTTGATATTTAGATCAACATTCTAAAAACACACAAGCACAACGTTTCAATCCAGAAAAAACTAAATCGAAAGCATCATTCTCATTGGAGAAATAATTTCAAAACAGTAAGCAAGTGAGATTGCACGAGTTTTCTTGGTTCAAAGGTTGTAAGTTTTGGTTTTGGTAGTAACCAATTTAGAGCTACATGTTATGACCCAAGTAGTTTATTTTGATAATTGTGTTGGATTATTATAAATAAGTAGTTCTCAATTTAGGGATGGCAAAAATCTCCATGGGGACGGGTACCCTCGGGGATTTTTCCCATTCGGGGAGGGTATGAGGATAATTTCATACCCAATTTCTTATTCGGGGAAGGGACGGGGAAATTTTTTTACCCAATTTCTTATTCGGGGAGGGGACGGGGATGAGGTGGAATCTCCATCCCCTACCAATTTCCCCATTTTAATTTTAATTTTTAATTTTATTTTTTAAAATTACTAGTAAATAAATAATAAAATTTGAATTATAAAATTATAGATGTTGGTAAAAATAACAAATATCAAAATATTTATATTATTAAACTTTTAGGCCTAATTAACTAATTAAAGTCCTAAATTTTTATTTAGGACATTAAAAAGACCGGGTAGATTCTATTAGTCCAAAAATTTTGTTTTAATTTTAATATTCATTAAATATTTTAAATTTAAATCTATTTTTTATTTATTTTTAGATGTTATAATTGCCCACAGCGAATCATAATTTTAATATCGAATATAATCTAATCTAATATTTACTCTTGATTTACTCTGACTTAATTATTATCTTTATAGCTTTTAATAAATCGCATTTATAAAGTGTCTACGCCACCATTGAAAAAGTTAATTTTGAATCTAAATTCAATTTTTTTTGTAACAATTTTGTATTAAACTATTAATTTGTTCATGATAGTTTGTAAAAGAAGTTTGTATCTCTTTGCATCTTTGCATTCTTAATTTAATGGATGTGACTTTTGTAATGGATATTAATGTAAGATATATTTCGAACTTTACTTTTATTTAAATTTTTTATTTTAATATTATTAACTCAAAATCGAAAAAAAATGTATTAGTTATTCGGGGATCGGGGACCCTCAGGGATCCCCTGTTATTATTCGGGGAGGAGATGGAGATTCTCTCAAGTAATTATGATGGGGATGGGGAGGGGACGAGAACATACATAAAATATCGGGGATGGGTACGGAGAGATTGATCCCCTCCCCTCCCCTCCCCATTGCCATCCCTAGTTCTCATTATGTTTTTGAGCAATTAATAATAAAATTAATTCCAATTTTCTGTTAGTTCTTTTCTCTTCCCTTTGAATTGTAAATTTTTTTTTATCTCTTTTCTCTCGAATTTTCTAATGGAAATTCTAAATTCTTCATCTCTTTCCTCTTGAATTCTGTAATCAAAAACCTAAAACTCTTAACACAATGAAATCGAAATTAAAAGATCGAGGTTTTCGACGTAAAAGCAAATAAAACTTGCTTTGACATAATTTAAGGGGATTTTGGTTTCTCAAAACGATTTCAACATGTATAAATTGTTGACCTAACTGAATTTACGTGCTACAGCTTTTTTCAGGGAAAAAGGGGGAGGTGCGCAAAAAAAAAAAGAAGCGCCAGCTCTAGCACTGCACTGACGTAGTTGTATGCTTCACTTTTTTTTTTTTTTTTCCTCCCAAATAACGCAGGAGAAAAAGGGGAAAAGAATAATAGCAGCCCGGTCACTGATTTGCGGTGGAACCACAAACGACAGCGCAGTTTTTTTTTGTCTTCCCCAAATGGAATTCCGTCTGTCTGGCTGTCCGGGATTGGATTCCATTGGAAATCTGTTAATAGAAAGTAGTGTTTCAACACTAGCTAGCTTGCTAGCCTACAATTATCCTCGTTTAATAAACTGGTGCCACAGGCATAATCCAAGCCGCAGAGAGGCATTGAAATCAATATACTATTCAAATTTCGAATGTTGGATGTTAGTCTTCTAAAATTTAGAAATATTGGTTAGTTGATCACACGCGTACCAAGTCCCGTCTCATAGAAGGTTTGAATCATTCATTTCTCGAGTGTTCAAATTCTAAGGAAACACGACAAACAAAGATTAAGAAGAAGCCAGCAGCAATGACATAAAATCACATTAAGGAAATCTCTATACACCTCTGCTTAAACCAATATGTTATTTATTTTAAAGAGAAATGTAGGCGTGAAACTATTCTCTACAAAAGCAAGGAAACCAAGACAGGAATTAAATCTGTAATACTTCTACCCATGATATAACCTAGTATCAAAATGACACTTTGATTTTGCCATAGCCCAAGCAGACGCCTCATCTAATCTTCCTTTTCTCCAGATCTATACTCATCGTTTTCAGCCCTGGAGACTGTGCTCCTAGCATGCTCACTCTGGTCCAAAGTGCCAACCCTGGGTGGCTCTTCATCGTCTTTACCAAGAGTTCTGAGAAGCATCAGCATTGCAACCATAAATACAATGATATACACAGATCTAATTCCAATAAGTGAATTGATGAAGCCAAATATTGATGGACCAGCAACCTTTTTCTGTTCGGTCCGTCCTCCTCTATATCCTTCAAGGAAACGCGATATTTGAGAACCCTGATCTTCCTCATCAATGCTTTCTGAACCAATAACCTGCAGTAAAAGACAGTATATTAGTACACATTTCATTCTAATTGCAGTAAAATAAACTCCCTGCACCGATGAAGGAAAACATATCTCATTTAGCAATGATGAATAGCACAATTCAATGAACAAAAAATAATGTGAACAACACTAGCTCACTTGCAAAGCAGGTCTAGAATGTAGAATGGCACCAATATTGTGGTAACCCATTTCTAAAAAGGAGGATATATGTTATATTTCAGAGTTTTTGGAAAACAATAAACGATTAAAGTCAGCCATCCTATTCCTATTTGAGGCTCTGAAAACATATAAGCATATGAACTGTTCTTCATCATCACAAAAGGACTGGTATATAGCCAATGCAAATGAGAGGAAGAGGAATTTATTGGTTGAGGGTCGGGTTTCCTCATGTTGTGTAGCTGATAACCAAATGAGTCCCTCTGAACCAATGAGGAAAAAGAATGTACTGATGACAACCATGCTTCATATGAGACTACATCAGGTGTAGGATAGACGAAATATGGTTTTAACAATTCTTTTTCAAGGAGGATTCTCTCTCAATTCTATAACATAACAGTAGATGTTTTGATAACACAACAATCAGGATTTGGGACCACCAAAAAAAAAAAAAAAAAAGTTCCGCTTCTTCTACATCTCTATTTTAGATGAATGAATAACCCATATCATTAAGAAAATTGTAGCAAAGTTAGCATGAAGAAACAAACTCTAGTTTTCAATACATTAATACTTACAGTTAGGTAATCCTCATTGCCATCCCAAACCACCATCTTTGGCAATTTTGACTTCTTGCTGGCCTCAAATGTATCCGCAAAGTCTGCAAACTGTTTAATCCCAACATAGCAAAAAACTAAGTCACGATTTGCAGATGCAGCAGCCTTCAGTGTTGTGACCAATTTCTGCGACTTCTCCTCAGTCTCATCCTCCACAATGGCAAGGACAATTTTCCTTTTATCATCTTTCAAAAGGTTCAGTGTGTCTTGGTTAATAGGCACAGACAGAGGAAGCAAATTTTGTTTTATAAACTCCTCCAAAAACTCCTCTGCATATTCAGAACAAATGGTAAAAATGCTTTTGCTTTATGCAGCCAAAAAAAGTTTGACAAAAAAGATAAATTGAAGTACTCATAAGACTATAAATTGTAGAAGCAATAAAATCTAGAAAAAAAGGCTAGATTATTAAAGAAATTAATTAATCAATGACGGTGACGAGGAAGAGGAGGTCTTTTTAATATAATTTGAATTATATATAAGTGTTCATACTTACATTAATAATTGTATCTTATCAGCATTTGGACAACAAATTAATGTGAACACAAATTTATTGTCCACTAAGGATCAGGATTTTGTCCTGATCTGATCATGTTACTGAGCAGATAATTCAATTGCTAATTAGTAGTTAATAAATAAAAAAATAAAGAAGCTAAATTTTACCCATACACTACTAATAAAAGACACATGGCAGAAGATCTTTCAAAACTCAGTATAGCTCAAATCATGAAAGGATCCTATTCTGTCCGCTAAACCAAATGTACGCAAATCAAAATCCAAAAATCAAAGATGTGGTCATATTAAACCATTCAAAAAAAAAAACTATGTTAATATGAAAAAAATTTACCAAATGACTCAGATTTGATATAATTGTGCAAACTTACCATCAAAGGGGCCATAAAAAATGCTGCGCTCATTGTAACTCGGCTGAAGAGCAACCAAAGCCGGAACTTTGTCAAAATCATACAACACCATGGTGTCCTCAGAGAAATCCTTAGCGACAGCAAACCAGGCCTTTTTCTTATACTTTAAAGCTAAGTTTGAAATGACTGATTCATCCAACCCGAAGCCAATAAATAGGGGAAAGAAAGTACCAGCATTTTCAACAAAGTCAGAAACTTCCGCATCTGAATTAAGAATGGAGACATCAGGGGCAACAAATTTCTTAAGATAACGGACAAGCAATTCTGCTTTTCTAGGTCCATAATATTCCGTAGGAATCCCATGCATAAATATCTTCAATGTAGGAAATGCACTGTATCAACACACACATGAAAAACAAAACCATTCATTAACAGGAATTCCATCACAAACATACAAACAACAATATTCATCTTACTCGATGTTTTACTGAGTGTGTATTTGTAACTACTATGATTCTACTTAATTTTGAAAGCACAACAACTAAAATGTTTGATAAGCATCTACATTTATTTACTTGGCAGTTAAAGTTTACCAACCACTCACCCACTTATGCTTGACTGTTAAGTGATTTCAAATATGTTTAAAATTAAGGTGCTATGAATAAATCCTTAGCTGTTGTTAAATGAAATCATTATTAGCTATCACGTATAAATGAGCAGGTGATTGATAAGCAAAATTCACCAAAGTAAAATGTTTATCAAATATTTAGTTGTTGTGCTTTCAATGTTAAGCAGAAGCACAACAGTTACAAACAAACCCCCAATATTCCACCGCAGCAAGAGGAATACAAGCACATTTAATTTTGATAAAATCAAAGGAACAACTTTTTTTTTTTAAAAAAAAAGAACTTCGAAAAAATTTGAAGAAAGCACGAGGCGAATTTTAAAAAGTACGTACTCAATCTCTTGCTTACTAGCAAGACGGCTGTACTTGTCAGCGTCTACTTTTGCTATTACAATTGGCTCTTTCAATTTAGCAAGTATCGGAGCAGCTTCGTCTAACTACAAACAAAAAACAAGCATAATCAGGCGACTCGAATCAGAGAAATGACTGAAAAATAAATAATTCAAAGAATACGACGTCGTGCGATCAGTAAAACAATTAAGAATTGAAGTAAAACTCAATCGAGTTGGAGAAGATTTAGAATGGACCTGAGGAGCGAGGCGCTTGCAGTGGCCGCACCAAGGAGCGTAAAAATCGACTAAAATGTAATCAAAAGACGAGATTGCAGAATCGAAGTTGGATTCGTCAAGTTCTATTACTGTCCCGTCAATTTTGAATTTTGTTTCTTCTTCCGAAGACAACCCCCTTCCTGTCAATAACAAGCTTCCTGTCAACAACAACATACACAATAAGATCCATATTCTACCTTTACTCATCCCTCGCATCTTCAATTTCGATGTGATTTGCTTTCAGTTTCGCTTTGAGCAAAATGGAATGAAATCGATTGCTCGGTGCTCTCTTGCTTTATATCTATAACTTTGTGCGCCTCCACTGTAGCAATCTCCTTTATATCAACCAAGTATTTTACCAACGCCCAAAGTAAACTGTTGTTTGTTTGCATAATTATTTTTTATTTACTTAATTATATTTCAAGAGCCAATTGTAACTTAATCTTCATATATTTTGTTATTATGGTATTGCTATTTTGCTTACCCTATACAAACAGTTTGACAACTAAGCTACATTTACATTATTGGCATCATTTTCATGTCTCCTGCACTCCCAGTTTTACTTATTTTTCATCTACGATCCTATTTTGACAAATAATAATAATAATAATAATAATAATAATAATAATAATAATAATAATAATAATAATAATAATCAAGTTAGTAAATTCTGATAAAATATATCAAAAGATTAAAATGTTTAAATAGTTGTATACAACTTGAAATAAAATAAAAGGCAATTTAATCTTTTCATATATTTTATAAAGTTTTGTAACCCAAATTTATTTATATTTTCATTCAAAATAAAAATTATTTATATATTATTTTCACATTGATGATATATTTGTTTGCAATTGTGATTAAATATATGTAGTATATTTATTATTCGCCTTTTAAAAAAAAAAAACAACAGGAAGGTTAATGTTAACATTGTACACAGCTGCTAGCTGATAGATTGTAGAATCAAACGAGGTCGATGATCTAAATTTAGAGTGTCAAACGATACAATAAAGTATGAACGAGAGCTTAAAATGGTGTAATCATTCCGTCCAAATATTGTGCGACCATATTCGACCTCCAGGAGGAATTACAATGCTGAACCCATTTCCAGGAGGAATTACGAGCAAGCAAACCCATTTCCTTATTCCCATTCTATTGCTGCTTAGTAAACATATCATAAAGTCACTATTGACTACAAAAATTCTGCTTCCTAATACAAGCTATATAGACAGATTTACAAAATTGCTAATTGGAGCATTGGCTAAAAAATTTCTTCTTTCTTTGACTTTCGTCCTATCAATAATTCCTAGCTAATCCGGCTGCAAATGCAGATTTGGAGCATTTTCATGGAAGAATATTAACATCCAGAACTCCAACTATGTTGCTAGCTTTAAGATAAGTAAACTGCAGGGGGGTGGGGGGGAAGGTATTGGGGAATTAGTTTAGATGAATCTGCTAGTTACTGAAGCTTTATGCGCTTCAAGTGGGTTTCCTTCATCCAGTCGATGCATTCCTCTGCAGTTCCAGAAGGATGGGCAAGCTGCCATGCTAGAAGCTTTTGTTGCTGCAATTAAAAAAAAAAATGAACTAGCAATTGAAATCTGTAATGTTAACTGTTTTTCTTTAAAGTTTAGAATTAGAATCAGCCGAGACAGAGATCACTGAAAATGGAAAGAGAGAACGTGCTGTATCGTGCTAAGATACACGAAGTAAGGCATTATTATTACCCATTCCCTAACAAGTGGCCCTCCAGATTTAAGCTGCAAAACATTCATAATATCTTTCCCATTGACCAGTGGTTTTAAATCCCACACTTCATCAAGACCTGCATGTCAACAAAATCTAATTAAACATAACACAAACTTGGCTGTAACATTTACAATTGTTTGGCAGATCAAAGTTGAATATCAGTATTTATAACTGGATTCAGATCTTAAGGACCGGCATTGAGTGCAGCCGGTTTACCTTCCGAAACCAGGCTATGCCTAAAAAGAACCAACAAGGGCATGTCTAAATTATCGTTGAACTAAATCAAATTTAGGAAGAAGATGCTGACCATACCTAATTTAGTAATGGCCTTCTCAGCTGCCACAAACAAATCTCGCTTACCGTCCAGTTGAAAATGCGGGTTTAAAATATCTTCTGTGTGATCAACATGGGTGGGATATAACAAGGTAGAGATCAGCAAGGCAACTCTCCAAAAATCTTTGATTTCTCTGAGAAGAAATCCTGAACATGTAAAGAATAAAAGTCAGCAACCACTAATCTGTGCAACTCAAGGCAGCATGCTATCTTCCCAACTCTGCTGTCTTACATTTGAAAACCAAATTCTAACAAAAGTTGTCCATATTCATTCATATGCTTGAGGGACTTATAATCACTTTTAGTTTTCCTTGAGCATTCATATATGAACACCATACACTAAAAGAGCAGGACTTCATTGGCTCAATCAAATATGAATACAAAAGGACTTGAGAATAAAAAGGATGCAAAGGGGGTTCATAAACCAATTCAAGAAATATGATGCATCAAAATGCCCACAGTCCACTTAATTTAAGAAATATTGCATCAGGCAAAAAACATTAAACCTGTCAGCACGCGCAGTTTTGAAGCATCTGGGACATCAACCAATTCTTTACTCCATTGACCATCATTCACTTTAACGTCCTCAGCAGAAACAAGAGAAGGAATCAAGGATAAGAACTTCTCCAACACCCTGTGGATGTTCATTACCTAGACAAAAGAGAAATATGTAATAAATAATAAGGCTGCACGTTCAATACAAATAAGTCCACTAAGGACACTATATGCGATAAAAATGCAAACTTTATAAATAAGAAGTAGGATTGAACTTACTGTTTCAGCATCACTGGCTTTTCGCTTAAGAGAGTCTCTGAAAATGTAGTTGACAACAGGTATCTGGAGTGAGGGACTCATTTAGTTAGTAGATAAAAGAACTTTGATATTCACATTGAGATGTAAAAGCACAGAAATTGTAATTAACATTCTATGCCTATCCCTCATCACAAATGACAACTGTAGAAGACAAAATAAGCAGCAAATGAAAGTGTCACGCACTTGAATTTGCCAGAGCTGACATGGAAGTTTAGAGTTAAAAGCCATGCACAATATTATAACAATACCTTTTTCCCTTTGTTATCCTTAAATGTAGTGTTTCTGAATGGGAGAAACAAAGCTGCATACCGGGAAAGCCTTCTTTGGTCATCCTAGGTTCAGATGTTACGAGAATAAATTAATTCAAAGCCTCATGCACAAAGTACTGACCAATGCATAACTGTCAACAAAAAGAAGCCAGTGAAAAAAAAAAAGGGAAACTACCACTCACATTGAAGGTAGAAGATCCGATTAATTGAGTTAGATCCCAAGCAGCATCCAAGTAAGCAGTGCAAAACCTATAAAAATCAAAAGGAAAGATTAGAAGTACGATACACAATATCTAGAAAATAGCTTGGCAACATGCTGTAAATTTATCATGGCCCAATAGCACTGATACATAGGAGAATTCTATGTAAATTTTATTGGCCTGTAATGTTGATATATAGCATCAATGCTTGATAATTCCAGAATACTGAAAGTAAATACCATAAACTTTTTAACTTCCCACTCAGAAAATATATAAAACAGCTAACTGAACCTAGAAAGTGCATTATCGCTTCTAAGGTGCAGACTGAACTTGAGACAAAAGCTTAAGCAGAGCTAAAATTTGTATTTCATTCAAAAGATTTGTTGACGGTGGATAAATACAGTCCTCTTAAAGGAAGTAAATAAAATATATATGTTGGCTTCCAGGAAGTATGAAAAACATAACAGATATTATGTACTAATCATACATTTCACATCCTTCCAATACTTCAGGCTCAACTTGCGGAGGAAGCTTAAAGACAATCCAAAATAGCGTCAAACCACAAATATGGGTCATAGCTTTAACAGGTTGATTACCAGAAACCATGAGATCAATCTGCACTAAGAATAAAAAACAAAAAAATGAATAAATAATTAAGGACAGTACATCTGAAACCAAAAATACCGCATGACCTCCACAAACTTGCAATCTCATAAATCAGATAATAATCCTAGCAATGCATCTGAAGATTGATTTTTAAAATAATGAACATACTTCAGTTCCGACACGCTCTCTGCTAATTTTGGCTGCAAGAGCTGCTTTAACCTCATCAGAAGCTGCAGCTTTCTTCAGCTCTTCGTCTAGTATGAAATCAAACCTCGCACCTAAAAAGACAATAGATGATCAAAAGATGTTGTAGGAAGCAACTATTGATACAAATACATAATTAATAAGCTTCCAAAAGAAAAATCATTTAGTCAATTTTAAATAGCAGGATGGTGATAGGTATACCAATAACCCTATGCTCCTTTCCATGATCAGAAAAAGGGTTGAAAGGCTAAACAACGACAGGCATTGAAAAGCAATTATTACAATAGCCTGAATTAAGACCCAACCGTTTCCATTAGCAACAGAAAGGGAGCTAAGTTAGAATAACTAGAAATTTGAGTATTCATGAAGTCTGTGTCCCTTTCTTTTCTTTCATTTTTTTCCCCTCTTTTTTTCACTTTTAAGTGTGTATTAATGTGTGCCCAGTGTGCCTCTATGTGGAGTAAACTAAATAAAAGCTAAACAGAAAGAGTGTATACATAGACATAGTCAAGAAGAGTGAAAAGGTCTCAGAGGAGAAAAAAAAAAAAAAAAGCCACTGATCTCAATACTACAGAATGTCAAACAGTCATGACCTGCGCAGACAAATTTGGCAATTAAGATTTAGAATTTTTGACAGATACAAATACAATTCAACAAAAAATGAGGATCAACAGAAACTTCTCTTTCCATTATATATTGGGACAATGTAAATATGAGAATAAAGGAAACCAGAAATCAAGGTACCAAAACGAATTGCTCTGAGAACGCGAAGAGGATCATCCAAAAATGTAGCTTTTGGAGGCAATGGAGTCACAATTTTGCCATGTTTTAAATCCGCAATTCCTAAATTACAGAAAAAGCAAAGAAGCCAAAACAGAGGTAAACTTATAACTATGAGGAAAGTAGTCCCTGAGTAGAAGCAATTAAACAAAACATATACCAACCTCTTCCAGTAAGATCTTCAATAGAGCTAGTGTTGATGTTGTAGAACAAGCTGTTAAAAGAAAAGAAATTCGCACTTTTACCATAACCTTGTTCAATCAACGATATCCAATTATCTTTAAAGAATGTACGAAGATAGTGCCAATAAACTGTACACAAATAAAAGCATGATTTACAATACACAAAATCTTAAGCATTGAACAGGCTATACCAAGCAAAAGAAAAAACAGGAAGATTTTATTAGATTTCAAACCAACGTAACTATGATTCCTTTAAATTTTCATTTTGAGATTTTGTAGCCTATTCTACATGGCAAAATAAGATACCTATTGATGGTTAAATCCCTTCGGTATGCATCTTCTTCTGCAGTACCAAATTTCTGCAGTGAAACAGAGTAACCTAATAATAAGAGAAAATGGAAAAAAATTTCACAAAAAGTATTTGATACACTTCATTCTCATCTAAACACTCATGGAATGGAAGTAAGAAAACTAAATTGATGAGAGTAATGTAGTGAAATAAAAACCATTTAGGCAAAATGTTGATAAACTGCTCCAAACCAAATTAATTTACCATTGTTGGAATACGGCTATTCTCACTGTAGTCTTCACATCTTAAGTTCACAAAATCAATCCATAAATCATAAAGCTTCATTGTTGCCGTCTCTAAGTGTTTTGACTGATCAGGATTACTGAAACATAAATTAAAACCACAAACCATAAAAATTACCGAACTACTAAACATTAGCTCTGCTATGCTATCAAAACAAAATGTGAGCGAAAATACTAAATGAATAAGAATAAATTAACCTTCATGAATTATAATCGCCTACCTTGGAATAACTCCGAAACCAGACGGCGCCGTTTCACCGGTAGCTGACAAATACTCAGCCACCTTAGTGGCAAATTCACTTCCCACCATGTTGTCCAGCGCTATATCAATGTCATAACAGTCTTTTCCAAGCAACTACAAAAATAATAAAGTAACATTAATTTCCAAATTCATCATTAATATAGTGTTTAACTAATTAGTTACGCGACCTTATCGCGGACCCAGCCCCCGGCGACGCGAAGCACTGTTTCGAGATTGAAGTGGCGGAGAGTGTTGAGAAGGCAACTAAAAATCTTCGTCTCGGTGTCGGTCAACTCGATCCTGTCCCTCACTTGAACCACCACCGGCCGCAGTGGTTCCTGCTCCGACATTGTTGCTTTGCAGCGCAAAAACCCTAGGTTTCTGGTAGTGTTAACGGTAAAGATATTTCGAAACGAGACCGTTTTGGTCGGAGGACGATAGAAAAATGAAGAGATGGTGAGGAGCAATGGATTGTGCTTTATAGTTGAAGCTAGTGCTGCTCTCATCGTCCCCTTTCTTCTGTCAGTGAAGTAAATAAAGCGATTTCTTCGTTAAATTTCTTCGTTAATTCTTTGATTAAATCCTCGTCGTTGATGTTCATTACTCAACGGTTCAGATATGGCCAGCTGAGTCAGTGCGGCCCTATTGTATTCCATTTTTTTCATTTTTTGTGAGAAAGCCCAATAGTGTTCCTTGGTTCCCAAGTTTCGTTATTATCATCACTCTTTCAGATCATCATATAGAAATTTGCTCTTCAAAAATTTCTTCTTTCACCGTCAGAGACATAACACTATTGAATAACAAACAATATACAGATTTTGTTAAATTAGATAATTAACATATGAAGAATAGAAATCTGTACAATTTTTGCACTAATACAATGTTTATAATTAAATCATACAAATACAATGGGAATCATTTACGTTAAGTCGTTAAGCATGGCAAAATACATTCTTTCTACATTTAATAAGTGGTTCGAGTGTTTTCTGCGATTTTGATAATTCTTTTTCACATCTAAAATTAAATTGGATACATTTTGAATTTAGATATATTTGTAAATATATGTATATTAATCATGTAATATGAAATGAAAAAAAAAAATTGGGTGAACAAACTTGAGTTAATGTATCATTATAATTCTTGAAGGGTCAATCTCTTTCCTCACCACTTAAGTAACAATCTGGTATTCAACCACTGGGTTAAGGTCCAATGACTGGAGCCACTCTCTCACAAGTGTGAGGGAAGTGGTTCAAACCTCTATAGAAGTATTATAGGGATTTAATTTAAATTTTCTTCTTCATTTTTTGAGTAAAGGTTGAAATTTCTCAAATATTAAAAAGGGTTAAAATAATGTAAAATAGTTCCAATTATTATGTAATTGTAAATACTAATTATACTATCATACAATATATTATATTCTGAACAATAATCTCATATAATAATAAAAATTAACAATATGTTATTAAAAAAAGTAACAATCTACAATATTAAAATTACACTTAAACCCACGAGAGTTTCAGATTTTGCAATTATAATAAAGTGAATTTCATTGAAACCTTTGGGATTTGTCAAAAAAAAAAAACTGAAAAGTAAAAAAAATCATAAAATTATCGTTAAGAGCACTAACTTTAATAATAAACATAAAAATATTTAAACCGTTAATTAACGCTATCTAACAATAAAATAAAGAGTCTCGATGATCTTTTGATTCTTTTCCCGCTTGTATGATATTTAAACAAATTTCAAGGGTCCCAATAAAATTTTGATTATGATAACTCATTGAACATATCGACACAGGTGGGGCTTTCAAAACAAAATGAAGTTTTAAGGCTCTAAAACAATTAATTTTGGCCTTAACCATAGAACCAAATATCCATTTACCATTTCTTAACCATATATTAAATACCACTAATTCTTCTTATTAATATTCTTTAAAAAAGAAAAAAAAGATCAATTAAACCTCTAATGTCGAGAAGAAATGTTGATGAGAATGTATCTGAAAGTTCAAAGGTATAGTTCATTTTATTATTCTTTCGAGTTATTAATTTATTTATTCTATTTGTTAATCAGAATTTAGTCATAACTTATTTGAATATATCATGAAGGCTTGATCACGAGATATGTATATATATTTTGATCTCTTTTACAACGCATTTCATATATAGACATATAATTTTTTTTTTCCCCCTCTGAAAGTAAAACTATCCTAGCAAACGATGTTATATTTTCTTTTTATTGTATTGGGCCTATTAATTTGTTTGTGAGCAAGAGAGCTTTCGAAAATTATGAGTATATGTTTAGTAGACGCAAATTACAATGTAGTTTACATAAATCAAAACACTTTGTTTCAAAAGATGAATTCCTTTAATTTCCAAAATATTGTGAGTTTTTTTTTCTTTTCCCATTCTTTTTCTTTTCTTTCTTTAATTATTTACCAGTTTATCAATTGGAAATGCCATTATGAAATCACCAAAATTTCGTAAATTACATATTCTCCTCATGCTAATGTTTCTTGATGTAATCAGATCGTAAATATTCATGATAAAATTTGTTGGATAAGTTAAAAATAAAGACGCATAATTTGTTTTCAATCTGTTCTAGTTTTCAATTATGTTATATAAAAATGAAGACGCATAATTTGTTTTTAATCTATTCTAGTTTTGAATTATGTTCTAGTAGTTCATGTAAGTGCAGTGTTTGGCAGTGAGCAAATGTTTCGTCTGCTTGTATACATAACCTACTTATAAATGTATGTATATAAATGAGTATATTGTGATGTAGGTACGTTTTTATCATTATTATTATTATTGCTATCATCAGCATTTTCAACTTCACTAGCTAATTAATTACTTTCCTCAGTTTCAATCGATTAGAAATTTAGAATGTTGGATCATCTGCATATTTTCGTCTTATATGTTCTAAGGAAATAATGGATGCTAACTAGGAAGGGAAGAAGATGAAAAATAAGATAGAGTTAAAGCCAAAGACTCTTTCGCTGGAGGAGAAGAATGAACTTGCCAAAAACGAAGAAAAGGAATTGGAAAAACAAATACAAGATCTCAAAACTTGGGTAATATTTCTCATTTAATTTATTTCTTGCTTCTTCCCAGATTTTCAAAGTTGGTGTAGCTTTATTTCTAATACTTTTATTGGGTTTTTGTTGAGGATTGTTTTTTTTTTTTTGGTTTGTTTATTTTCTGTATATTTAACAGACAGATGAGATAGCTGCCATGAATGATGAGCAATTGGTAGAATATCTCAAGAATAGGCCACCAGAGTTGAAGACCGTAAAGATCCAAAGCAGCCAACCCAAGGAAAAGCTAGTGTCCTTTTAAAAAATGCATTTTTTTTAGAAAGTAAAATGTTGATCAAAGAACATATGTTTCCAATACTCTAGTGTGAAAAAAAAACTGTAATCAATTATTTTCAAGTGATTTTTTAGAACCACATCATCATTTTTATTTGTTTTTTTTTTTTTTGGGTGACTTACAGGTTCAAAGGGTTCGCAAGTCAAAATGTCCAAAATATACAGGAGTATTGGCATCGGTAATGAAGTTCCACAAAGATGATGACGAGGAGAGTTCTGCAAAACCTGATGCTTGAGAAATTTTAGTTGCAAAGCGCTGGAAACTTTAGATGCTTTTTAATTCTGAAATTAAAGCTATTTTATGTGCAAGCAGTTTTTGACATAATCATGTACCAAATAACTTTATATTGGCCTTTTGTTTTAATTATATGCGACAAAATTGATTGTATAAAACCACCTTGGGCCTACGTAATTAAAAAATTTAATTATTATTACCTTTTAACTAATCTCTTCATATCATATCAATTTATAAGCGCCTATATTGTACAACACTGTTTGTATCTCTAAACTTTAGATAAAATATGACGGCGTCTCTCTCACTGACAGAAACTATAAAAATCTTAAGTTATTTGTATTTCTTTTTTAATATAACCTGTCAGAATCTAGCTTGTATACACCTTTCATCATCCCCATTGAATTATAACACAAAATCTAACCAATCTCTCTAGTAACAGAAGCAAATCAATTAAAAATGCCTAACAAAAGGAGAGAAGAGAGGGAAAAAAAAAAAAAAAAAAAAAAGAATAAATCACCTAGCTTTCGCGTTTCTTCCACCTTTTCTACTAACAGCCTCACACAACCGGCACGGCAGCGTGTCGAGGCTCAATGAACGGGTCTTTCCGTAGCTACCCAACAAGCCACATCTTCTCCATGCATGGTACTCTGCATAAGCAACAGGGTCATCCGCAAGGGCCTTGACAAAAGAAGCTAATTCTTCCATGGAGCTAAATTTAGTCCCATCTATTATTGAATGTGGTGGAACAAAATCCCAAACATTAGGGGCACCAAAATAGATGGGAACTGCACCAGAATCGAGTGCATAGAAGAGTTTTTCTGTCACATAACTCTCAGTCATAGTGTTTTCAATAGCAAGTACGAACTTGTAGTGAGACATGGCACAGTGTAAATGATCCCACCATTTCGGTGTGACACTCGGATCATTTGCGCACTCAGGGTAGAAAGAAAGGGCCATGTCTAGACCACCAACACTGTTTAAGCACTTGCCAAATGAATGGTGGGGCAACAAGTTGAGGAGACTTTTGGCCAGCTGATTTCTACGAGGAAGACAGCGTGAGGATGACCAATAAACAAGCGTATCCTTCAAATTAAGATACAAGTCAGGTTACAAATACAATAGGTAGAAAAGAAAAATCAGTAGAGAATGTTAAAATGAAGCAGATCAACATTAGCTCAACACTTACATTGTTCTTATCAGAGGACACATGATAATTTCGACCATTGTGAAACAACGCACCAGCATAAGTCGACTGAACATCATCTTCAGCATGATAACTAATAAATATATCCTCACGACCTGACCGCTTCCGACCAGCCTCAAGTTCCATGTAAACACGAAGTGGATCTCCATTGCGTCTCTAGAAAACTCAAGGAAAATTAGGATGATTTGTAAAGCAAAGATCACCATGTACAAGTCATGAGCTTTTGAAATGTGATTCGAGGCAATAACTGCAGGTAGAATGTGAAGATGATAATGACTGGTGTACTCTAAAATAAGATGTTGTCAAGATGCCAGGTTAGTGGCTATATTCAAGCTCTGCCCAGGTGCTCTTTACGACTATGTTACCTTGTCTCTAACATTTACCAAATTTGTCATCAATCATAAATTTCAAACCACTGAAAGGAAGATGATGTAAATCATTCTAATCATGAAAACTTGTTTAGAGAGTGTCTCACGACAAGATGAAGAATACAAGGATGAGGGATTCTTTATTTGATGAGTCAAAAAAAATGCATCAGCAATATCTAAAGCATCTAAAACTCATTATCTTCAAGTAAACACAAATATCCCCAACACTAGACAACCACCAAAAAGAAAAAAGGTTGCAAGAAGCAAGGCAATTAAAAATACAGATGTGAACAACAAAATTCATTCACTGAGCATGAACAAGCCATATCAAAAAATGGAATTATGACCAAGGAAATGATTCAGACATCCACGTAAATGCACGTGTCCCTATACAACCACAGCCATATCCATGTCTATACAACACACATGCAACATGCTAATGAGTGGAGAAAGAGTTCACAGCCAATTCAAATAACTTCTCTTTTCCTCGATTTTCATGCATCCCAGCTCTCTTCATGCCCAGCAATGTTATATTACTTATATGCTAATGGTCAATAACAAGTAGAAAATTTTCTGTACACATTGCTGCCCACACTATCCCCTAAATCAACTGAATTGTTTGATCCAAAATTCCTCGGCCATATTAAGCAGATTACAAATACACCATAGACTATAAATTTATAACTCAAACCCCATCTCAGCATTCAGATTTCAAAAAATTAGCAATTACTATAACAAGAAAAGATGCAATTAAAAATTAAGTCTGGCGGAAATTCCGAGGAACCAAAGCTTAAGAATTGGCTAAAAGCATCAATTTTCGATACCTGAAGCGGAGGCGTAGAGGACTCAAACAACAAAGCATCAGGATGATCAGCAAGAACCGAAGATTTAGTCCACAAACAACTAATCCCACATCGACAAAAATACAAGTTATCCAAATTATCAGGAATCCAAGTCCACCCTTTAACCAAAACACTCACATGCTCCATTTTCAACTCCCCACAATCCCCACTAACTTCCTGCAACGAACCAGACCCATTAGTCTTTACCCCATTATTGATCAAACCCTTGTGCTTGTCTCTGAACTGGGCACAACCCACTTCAGAATCCCACCTCTTGTACGCGGCCAGCAGATTTGTGAAGGGTTCTGGCTTGGATTCGGTAATTATGGGTGGTTTTGAACTAGGGTTTATGGATTGTTGTTGTTGTTGTTGTCGTTGTTGTTGCTGGGGGATTATTGAAGAGGAAATTGAGGGGAATTCGAGAAAGCCGGTGAAGAAGAGGATTATGAATGTGATGAATAACATGATTGTGGTGGTGTATGTGTTTAAGGGCTTTAATTGCATGATGGATTCTCTCTCTCTCTCTCTCTCTCACTCGCTTTGAATCCAGAGAGATATCAGGGATTTTGACTTTGTGAGTTGATTGCAGCTTTGATTTCGTCTTACATTTTTGTTTTGATCCAAAATTTTGGTCAGGTGAAGACGAAAGAACCGATCTAGAAGTTAACTGGGGAAAATGAGTTACTGTGTAATTAAATAACATTACAGTCCTGTCAAGGGCAAATTATGGTCCATGTATGGGATAATAACATTTAGCTCCCTGTTGTTTAATAAAATTATAAATTTAAACCATAGTTTGTTGTATGTTTCATGAGCGGTAATCTGCATGTCTTTTGATCAATTTTCTCCAATTTATCTCCTTTTCTTTTTATGCAAGCACCTGGTGGCAAATTAGCAATTTCTTTTCAATGCATTACTTTTCCAATTTCCCAATATTTTTCACCTATTAGTAACTGAAACGTACCTTAACAGAAGAAATTAATATTAAATTCTACAAAGCAGCCGTAATTACTGTTCACATAAATTCTTTAGCGTAAAAGATCATAGAAATGTTTGATGTTTGCAAGTCGTAAATGTTGTGCAATTATGTTTGATTATATAGCTGTTTAACCATACGTTGAAACATTTAATAAAAAGCAGCACTCTTATTCTGCATTTGACATGTACTAATTAATTATCCATCAACTTCAAGGTGCCAATTCGTGATTCCGTTAAAAAATTAGCAACTGTGAATTAAAACTGGTAAACTTCTTATATGTTCTGGTAGCACGAACGTGGAGTGATTGTCATTGAGTTTTACGATGGATTGTTGGAGTCTTGAAGACTTATCGCTTCCATGTGCAAGCAGATTTATTTTAGCTCGACAAAACTCTCCCTCTCTCTCTTCCGCCGCCAATACTTCATATATCTTCATACTTCATCCCTTATCTTTCACGTCATGGACGGCACGATCTCTAATTCGGTGCCATTTCTTCCAATTATTGTGTGTGCATTTATTTTTTTTGTCGCAACTCTAATTTGAGCCCCACAAACTAAGTTAAAGGCTTGGTGCATGGATTTATAAGTATTTCAAGCGTTCTCTCACCTTACAAGTCCATTTTTTTTAGGATGAATTGTATTCTATATAGTTGGATTGTAAGTCGCTAACTAAGTTCGACATGTTAAGTTAAATTTTGGTATAAAGTCATATAGGCACTTTGCCCATTCTCCTTACATACTTCTTACCAATCAATTTTTAATAAGGAGTTTTATTTATATGTGCGCGACATTATTATCCTATTAAATAACATGCCCAATTAATATCAGTATATGTAATTTGAGAGATCAAAACTATTGATTCACATTTAAATTATATGTATTGATTCGGATAGAAAATTTTAGCCTTAATACTACATCAATTGCTTAGTATTAAAATTAAAAATTTACCCATAAATATGGGGAGACTTGAATATCCATCCTTTATAGATGAAAGATGAAAGGAGGAAGTTTCAGCCAATTCAAGTAACAAGTCGTTGCCAACTGCTTATTACTTGGATTCTTTGAAATTTGAATATTAAGAGTATGATGTATCCACGGTCTAATTTTGGTCCCCCTTAACTAGTTGAATATATGTTGTTATTTTCTTTTGTAATCTTTTGTAGTGGGGTTGTGAAGATGATGAAACTTGTTGTCTTTCGCAGCTTTAACTTCACTAGTCTGAATTTCTAGGGGCCCCAATCTAATGTCTAGAGTTGGACTCCGAACTTGTAGACTCCAAGTACTTCCAAACTGATAATTAAGTTCATCTTCTTATTCTACCTTCTTTCAACGTGCCCAAATACATCTTCATTTTTGGGGCATTTCATTGACAGAATTAATTTGTCAGTGTGACGTCCGACGGATTAAATAGAATTTGCAGCAGGCCCGACAGCACTGTATAGTTAATTAACTACTAAGATCCCATTTGTATATCAAAATATGCAAACATTTGCACTTTGCACTGATGTCGAATCCTTAGTAATTTGTTCTTTCTAATTACAAGAAAATGTGTATACACAGTTCCTAAAACTTCTCGAATATATATAGAATTATGGGTGGAAAAAGATAATAGTGATTAAACTTTACTTAGAAGGGAAGTAATCTAGCCAGTAGCCAATGTACTTATATTTGCTTCAGTCGCTTGCAACTAAATTATTGCTCTATGCTTTTTCTGTAGATTTTTGGTGCTTTGTCTGATCAACTCCATCATTTCTCCTTCTGTAGCTATATAGCATGATTAAATTTTGCATAGTATAGGGTATGGGACAAGTTCTGATTCAGTTGCTCAGAGCCTCATAATATGCATGCAACCAATTACTCATTGGCTAGCTAGCAAGAGAAACGAAAAGAGTGACTGTGAAATGATACGTGCAGAGCTTTCACATGGGGAATCATTATCCAGTGCGCCCGGACGTTTACAAGATTCAAAATTAACTAGTCTTATACATCGATGTATGTATAGGATAGATCCAAAGTTGACAATTTACAAATAAGAATTCTCATAGTTATACAAAGGAACATTAAAAATGCTAAACTTGTATGAAACTTTCTTCTTTACTTTTGATTTTGAAGTTGACAAATTGGATTTGCAGTTTAAGCCGCCGCTAGACTTGGAATTTCGAACATTATAATCTACAAAAGCAGGTTTTAGACTTAAAAACCCAACACTTTAGACATATAAATTGTAATTTGAACCGTACACGAACCCCAAGAAAGAAAAGGCATTGATGCTATATACAATCAAACGACTCCTCCTCGATTGTAGATGTGTAAACATTTTAGTGTTTACATTTAAGACTAAACAACACTGTTTTGATTATTACAATATCTAAAGTCAGTTATGTATGTAATAATTAACCTCAATTATGTACGTGTTTTTATTAAATGCAGACATTCATACATCCTTGGAAGAGCGGTATAAGATCAACGACTAAAGAACTACCTCACACGCTCAGTCTCAATCTCTCTGGCATGTGCATGTGTTTGTATGTACGCACTTTGCATGTACGCAAGGACAGTACCAGTCCACGTGAAGCTCAATCTTCTGCCAAATTTGCATGCATGCATGTTACTTTTTCTCTCTACATACCTTATCTCAAATCTCATGATAAAAAATTGAACGTCCCCAGCCACTAGGGCACACTTTCCAACCTCTATATATACATACTCTTACGCAATCTCTTTCAAACTCAAATGCCTTGTCGCTCGATCGGTCACTTCAAACACTTGCCTTGTAATAACTTTTACTCGGTCTTTTCTGCGATCATGCCGAAGAATAAAGTTGTTAAAGATGAAGCAATAAGATCAAGAGCTCCAAAGGGTCACTTTGTGGTCTACGTGGGCACCGAAATGAAACGGTTTGTGGTTCCAACTTCTTATTTGAAGAATCCAATCTTTCAGCAATTGTTAGATAAAGCTGCCGAGGAGTATGGCTTTCATAATAAGCAGAATAAAATTATACTACCTTGTGATGAATCTACATTCCAAAGGCTGTCAATTATTTTGTCCAAGCAATCTTAATTTATTAATTAAGTTGTAATGGTACGAATTTTGGTGATCGATATTGTATTCCGTTTCAATGCTATCGACGGTTAACTATGATTTCAATAATCAATATATATATTCTATACTTATTATATTATCCATATTGATATATTTTCTATTTCTCTAACTAATTGATCAAGTTTAAGGTGCTACGTGTTCGAGAATTATATAATCCTTTTTTTGTTAATATGTTATAAAATTACTCCAGAGCAAAAAATTTACAATTTTGACACGTTAGTTTATTTAAATTTGTGTGACTTGTCCTCCAATTTTTAATTTGGATTAAAAATTCTACGACTATCCATTATCCTGTAAATTGTATAACGATATATCGGTTATATTTTTATAAAATTGTATGACACGTTGTTGTCTTCAGATTGCAAAATCAAATATGGTTTTAAAGCATTGTAATATTTCTTAAATAATAAAATAAATATTAAATACAATAAAAACTGTTGGTCCATCAATTAAAATTTAATGTTATCCGCTTATTGGGCCGAAATCAGCCCATCTTCGGCTTTGGTGGGCCGAATAAAAGTGTCAAAAATCTCCGGTCGTAGTCAATCCTGCATCAGCCTAATTACACTTTAATCCCATTTTGACATTCTACAAAGTACAAATTTCAAACCAATGTTTTAGAAAAAATTTCTTAGGAAATAAGAACCAAGAAAAACCATAACGTGTGTCTAAAAGCCATTTCTCCGAGTAGTTTTCTATGCGTAAATTTTTCGCTTCAAAAGTATTGCGGATAAATTTCATCCAGGTAAAATCCTCTTTCAAATATTTATAAGCAAATTCAATAAATTTTGAGGTCAATTATCAACACAATACGTACATATTTAGAAGTTACACTGTTGATGCGGGATTCTGACTTCTGCTCGACTACAACCAGGATCTCTCTTCAACAGTCGAACTCACAACGTACTCTCCTCGTATCTCCTTCCAACTGAGCAGAGCAATGTCCCGTATGACCGTCGTTTCCGGCGCACACAAAAACAGGTCAGAGCACGCCGGATGTTTTCCCGGCGTAAACCCTCGGACGCTCAAGTCAGTGATTAGGGTTTAATCCCTTTCTTTGGGAAACACAGCCACTTCTCTCTTGGCTCTCAAATGATTTCTTCTTTAAAGTTCTAATTTCCAAAAGTCCAACCCTCTTACCTTCGTTGGTTACCTTTTTATAGCTATCCTCCGAATTCGGCCTCCCATGACCCACGTTCACCATTTCCCCCTGTTCACGGAGTGGGTGGTTGAATAACGTGGTTGTCGGTTGAATGAGTTTCGTGCCTAGATTCTCGGTTAAGGGTGTGCTTCTCGCTAACCGCTATTTGACTGGGTCTGTCAGCCTCGATCTCTAGCAGGAAAGGCTCTTGGGCCCTCAGGAGGAAATCACTTCGCACTGTAACCTCGAGGAGGTCGTCCTCGCGAATGAGCAGAAGGTACCTGCTCGCAGGTTCCTGCTACCATGTTTCACCCGTCTGCTCGTCTATAAGCAGGTTGGCTCTTCGTCTGGGAGATGGCTGGTCCCATCGCTAAATATCTCCACAACATATACCATAGCAGCATAGCCATTTAAACAAGTCCCAATAAAATTTTTATTTTAATTGTAATTAAGTTGTAACGCAATATTTGAAGAACAAAGAAAAACGAAAAAATAAAAAATAAAACCATCTTTTATATTTTGAGAGAAATTATTGATTGAGCTGATTGGTACCTACACAAAATCTATTCCTTTTTCAATATTTTATCTAAAATGCTTGGAGCTGTTATTGATCTTTTATGAAGTTCAATTGTACATACAAGCAACAGCCTACCAACTCTTGCCAAAATAATAAAATGTTGATAATAATAATAATAATAATGATAACAAAAACTACTAAAACAACAAACATATTGACATATATCAAAAGCTTCATGGATTCCATGCTTTTTCTTTTTCTTTTTCTTTTTTCTTTCGGGCGGATTGAAATTTCACAAATTCTATACGTCATAAATGACGAATATGAACTCCTATGAAACACGGTGCCTTTTCCCCTTAGTAGAGGGCTTCTCAATGCTTTTAATATCAATCAAAATGGATAAGGTCTCCACTTCACCATTTACGTTGACCATTCAGATTTCAAAGACCAACAAGGAGACTCATTGAAAAATGTTGGATAAAATCTTTAAACCAAAAAACTAAAACGTGGATCATGTCTCGTGTGGTCGGCCGGTTTGTTCTTCAAGGAAATTTATGCCTGAATTTGTGTTAGATTATAGTCTCATTCGGAAGCAAGCTTCTATTACTCTAAAAAAATATATAACCACAAATTTTTATACAAACTTATTTTGTACAAATTAATTTGACATTAATTCATTGGTTGAATGAAAATATAAAATAATAAAAATAAATCATGTAGGTTAATAGATATTTAATTTGACCAATGAATTAATGCCACATCAGTTTATACAAAATAAATTTGTACAAGAATTTGTAGCTATATTATTACTCTTTCTTTTTAATACGTAAGGAAAAACAAAAAAAAGAACAAAAAAAAAGAGGGACCGATAAATCATCGTCTCAAATAATTTGTACTAAATCAAATGAGTTTCATTAGGTATTATTTTAGTAACGTAATAGAAAAGGAGAACTTCAAAATTGACCTGACATGATGTATATGGACCCACGATATATATATATATATATATGTGTGTGTGCGCGCGCGCGCAAATATTCATATAAATTTAAAGTTTAACAATTGTGCAGAAGACTTTTACAACATTATGAAATGGACGGGTTTTTGCACAAAAATTTTATAACGTTTTTTCAAAAATTTCATGCTATTGTAAAATTGCAAACCTAAAAAAAAATTATTTGAATATCCACACTTCATAATTTTAACATTCACACTACGGCTGTCGCTCACTGTTATAATTTATGTTTTTAGATTATTTGTAACAACAAAGGTATCTTTGAGTTTTTTTTTCCCTCTATCCCACCACTTTTTAGATCCACGAGATATTTAAATTAATTTCGTGAAAAATGAATAACAGAGAAGTCGCACGAATGATGGTCCAAAATGAAACGAAATTCATACATCTATTTTCGTGAAACGTTAGATATCTACGCGTATTATAGAAGAAACTTTAAAGTTGAACCTAAAAAATTACACACAAATCTATATATATATATATAAAGTTGAGGCATGGGGAGGTGATGTGGCATCACCATTTCTCATCTTTGTATATTCTCTATTATCTAATAAATAGAGAATTTTCTTTTTAAATTTGGCTTTTCATCTTCTCATAATAAATTTGATTGTTATTACACAATAAGAATTATGTAAAGATTTTAATGAGGTATATTCTTTGTAATGAACATCTAAGGGGGAGTGTCATACATTTATTAAAATAAATGTTGATGTTCGTAACATATATCTCTTAGTCTCCACACTATCTCTCATTAGCAACCTTTAACTTTTCTATAACTCCCACTATCTCAAAAGGAATTATGATCCATAATTTTTCATTAAATCCATGGAGTGATTATGTAACTATAAAAGGAGAGCTCATCTTTTTGTTTTGTACACACACAATTGGAATGAATAAAATCACTTTATAATATATTCTCTCATTTTATTCTTTATCTTGCATTGCTTCTTTATTTGTATTGTTGGCTAATAACTTTTTTTGTTTTTTATAAGGTTGCCTCATCTTAAAAAAAAATCAATTCATATTTTTTTATCAGTTTCATCAAATGTAAAGTAAAAAAAAAGGATACTACTAAATTTTTTTTTCAAAGCCGCGTGAAGCGCGGTTCTATTTTCTAGTTTATAAAATGTGAGAGCCAAATCAAATTTTTTAAATGTTACCACGTGGAAATTCCTCTTTTTTCTGTGCTCGTTCCTTTTCACTAGGCGATTCATTTCATAATCATTCGCACATTCGGCCTTTCGTACATAAAACTCTTCATATATAAAATAATATCACCTAGAAAGTTGCTCAAACCAAATAATTAAGCATTAATTATGATGCTAAATGGATTCCGAGATAACTCAAATGTCACTTTTTAAGATTAAAGAATGATTAAGTTCATAGACTACACTATTTTAAGGTTAAATTCAAAATTTATAGTGTGCATGTGTGATATTTCAATACTAACCTATAATGCATATTAATAAGTCGTAACAGTATATAACGAAATTGTTTAAAGTGAATGACTGAATGTGTATATTATACGTGATAAAAATTTTGATGGATCTGATTCGTTATGAACTCGGATTTAAATTGTGTCATAATAAATATTATATTTATTTAAATAGAGACTCAACGTATTTTTTTGACTGCAGAAATTAAAAAATTTGTAATACAATAATATTATTAGTTATATATTTAATTTGCATAAATGTGATAAATCATCTTTGTCCAAAATTGCCGTATCCATTCGTGCTGTGATGGGACACCAGTAAATTCCTAGGAGTTGGCAAATGACAACGAAGATTTTGCTGTAATAATCTTGGTTTTAGGGAAGTCTCACAGGCGCATGAACTAGACTTTGGCCTTACTCCATTCAAAATTCCATGAATGAAAATATATTTTATGTTGTCTTAAAGATTTTGTTGTGCAAAGCCATATCGGCAATGTACAGCTGTATTTTCAAGTGTGATTTAATGTTTTTTTTCTAGTTTAAAAAGTAGATAAAATAAAATCATTGTCCCAACTCTAATTCTAATCATTTATGTCATCAACATGAGTTGAAATTTATCATAAAATGTCAATAATTCAATAGTTTTGAGTAGAATATATTTTTCACCGAATCTTAATACACGAGCTTGTTAAGTTACATAATTATATAACATATATTAATCTAAAATTTGTTATTAATAACATAAAGGATAAATAATAAAAATTATATGTATGTTTTTAATAATAAATGTTGGTTGACATAAGTTAAAAATTATGTAACTTAACAACTGTCTTTAATAAAATTTACATATTGGGTGGAATTAATTTATAATATTTTTACCTTATAAAATACAGATAAAGCAGAGATATCTTTGACTTATGAGGATCATTTGTCTGAATAAATACTTAAAAATTTTAATATATGTTTAATTAGTATAATTATCTACTTTAATAGTAATTATGAATATTAAATATAATATCAAAAACCTAATATCGTCTAATCAGTACTGACAAAAAAAGACGCAGTAATTCATTAACTCAAAAAGACTCGTGACATTATGTACAACTCATGCAAACGTCAATTTTGCACAATAAAACATGAAGTCCATTGCAGTCAAAATTGTACTGCTCGTTTATCAACAAAAATTTCTCACACCTTCGGCGTTTTTGTTTTGGGGCATTTGTCAGTCAAACATCGAAATATTGGATGGACACAACACAAACAGGAAGCTCCATCTGCGCTTAATAAATTCTTCGCGTTCATGTTATGCATTGCTACAAGATAGGAAACTTTTTTAATTATTAAAAAAATACTTGATAAATTCTACAGAATTAAGCAAATATAGCTTCGCGCATGTATTTTATTAAAATCTTATAGATGTTTAAAACCTTAAAAAAAAAATTCTTTCTTTCACGCATTGGGTAGCTTAACGTATCGTGTATTATGCTTCATCTCTTGATTAATTTACTTGATCATTATTTCAACTCATTGATAATCAAATCTTGCTCCTGGAATTCATGCCTCAAAAAAGGTAACTTTCATTTTTTTTTTCATTTTTTTAAATCTCAATTATTGTCTAATTATATCCAATTGGATTCCTCTCGTCCGAACTAATATTAATAATGATAATAATTTGGTCAATGTCTCAATGATACTGAAAATGATACAATATTTTAGTATTAATTTAGCGTGAAATTGACTACTGTTAGTGGGTTCATTGTGCTCTTCATGTTTAGAATTAGAAGCAATAGTCATCTTATATTATAAGATTATAATTAATGGTTTGGTACGTATATGCGACAATATAAAAAGCACGCGATGCACGCATGTCAGATTTTTTTTTGAGGAGATCTATTACTGATGATATTTACAATCATACATATATTGAGACTCATTTACATCAATTCTTATATGGTACCACTCATATTTTTTAATCCTCTCAAATATTAAAGGGACGTCAACTACCTTCATGAGAGAAAGATTACCTTCACTCAAGCTCTGAGCTCTAAGGAAAGAATTTTTAAATTAAACCCCTGCAATGTATTTGCGGAGGCTCGACCTCACATTTGTGATGGAGGGACTTTAGCCACTCGGACTAAGCCCAAGTGGTTGCACGCGTGTCAGATTTTATTTGAACTAAAATATACTCAATCATGTTTTGGCGTGATAAATTTTCTAATCCAAGATTATCCAAACAGCATGCCTTAAGAATAAACTTTGAATGATGGCAATGGCACGCTGTATAATAGTTCCGGACGTTGGTGTGTTCATTCATCACAAGTATTCAATTTCAGAAAATTTTCTGAATCTCTCATTGCACAATTCATGCTTCCAATTGTTTATTATAAATATGACTCATTGCCCACTCACTAAAAGCTTCTACAATAATTTATTGTTATTGTTTTCAATAACGAGTTATTGAATGGAGTACGATATCGAGTTAGATATCTTGTTGAAATTACATTGGTCATAACTTTATGATTTATATGAATTAAAATTATTAAGTACATTAAGATTTTGAGAATATTTGAAGACTAAATAATCATGATTTTAAATATCAGAATGATTTTTAGAGTAATCAATTTGATTGTGGTACGGTATTATATATTAATTCTAGGTTACAAATAATATAACTCAACAGCCGTCTATCTCGTATTCCACCGTATTATTATTCAAAATCGTTTATGATTAATAAAAATTAAGTTTAATTTTTGTTTTATTAACAAAAATATCATTTAGGCTATCTGTCATTGTGTAGAAAGCGCAATAGCCCACATTTTTTTCGTGGAGCAATGGTCATTCAATTTTTTTTCAAAAAAAAAATTAAGACCTGTATAAATTATGTTGCAAGAATAAAAGTCCATCTAGTTCATATATTTTAAGATTAGTATCCATTTAGTCTCTATATTTTTAAAAATACCCCGAAACATCCCTGCCGTTAAAGTATTTATACCCCTACCATTAATTTTTTTTTTGGGCTTACTTTTACAATATTACCCTTTATAATATTTTTTTGTTTGGACATTAATAAAAAGAAAATAATTGAATTTCCAATTTAACCCTAAAAATAAAAAAAAATTATATTAATTTTCAATTATCAAAAATTGTATGCAAACTACCAACTGTGCAAATGATGCTTGCAAAAAAATTAATATAAATTTTGTTATTTTTATTTTTTAGGTTTAAATTAGTAATTTAATTATTTTCTTTTTATTAATGTCCAAAAAAATTATTATAAAAGGGTAATATTATAAAAGTAAGTCAAAAGAAATAAAAAATAATGGTAGAGGTATTAATACTTTAACTGTAGAGATGTTTCGAGGTATTTTTAAAACTATAAAAATTAAATGGACACCAATCTTAAAATACGAAAACTAAATAGACTTTTACCCTATGTTTCAGCAACCGGATTCTTTGTGTTTTCTGTAGAAGAAAATCTTCTTCAATCGAAGCATTTAAACAACTTAAACTTTATCTGAGATAAGTGGCTTATTACCCAGCGTCGTGAGTGGTTCATGTGTATTATTCATTAAATGCTAATTAAAAATTGTTCAATTAACTGGAACCAAAAAAAAAAAGAAAAAAATCGTTGGTTCAATTGGTGGTACATGATGTTTAGGAGTTGAAACCCATCTCACACGCCACATAATTATATATGAAATTTACGAGTACGATATAAAAACTTTAATCATTATTATTTTTTTATTAATAAATTTAGGTGGTAATTAGTTATAGATAAAAGAAAAATCAATTAATTTCTTTATAAAGTTGGAATTAATTATAGATAAGATAATTTATTATTTTTTTCTTTGGAAAACTAGAATATGAACAAATCAATTAAGAAGAAGAACAGTAATTAAAACAAAATGAAGAAAAGTCAATAATCGGGTTCCAATGCGTACGTAAAGTACACGCTCGCATGTTCGGTGGCGCATGCACCCATGCGTGAAACGAGCTGTAAGTGGAACGGTTGAACCAATGCCTCTTGGTTTGGGCTTATCAACTTGCCTCTGAAAAAAAGTACATGTGTAATCTTGTTCTCGATTTTGCAGAAATGAAAATACCCTAAAAATAATAGCAATAAAAACAAAAATAGAAAAGCGGGAGGACAAAAAAAAAAAAAAAATCTCCTTTTGTATCGGTACGTGGGGATCATAATGTGGATTTGAGAAAGATTCTCTGAAGAAGGGTAATCTGGTCATTTAAACGTAATATTTTTCAACTCCAGATTCTTCCTCATGTTCTGGATTTTGTTTATGAAGAATTAATGCTTAATTAATAAACTAACCCCCCACGGTATTTTCTGTGCATGTCCCATAATATTGGATTAGCTAGTTTCTTTGTCCTAATTGTTTGGACCAAGTTAAAGACACCAAAAAAAAAAAAAAATGGTTTTATTGGTTATTTATGTCGTTTTTCTGATTATTGTCATTAAATCAAAATTTGATATATGGGTCAAAAATTTAAAAAATTGTGTGAAAACTTTTTATAGATCACGTAATTAATCATATATTCAGAGATGAATCAATTTTTTTATATGTTCATGTGTTAGACCTTGTGAAACTTATTATGTTGTTATGAGTAGGAATTAGAGAAAATATTATTCTGATTAGTTCTGCTATAGAGAAATTTAATTACCTATGGCTAAAATTTGTGGATTGATTTTCCAATTACTACTAAAAGGAAATTAATTATCTTTCAAGTAGCTGTGGTTGCTTTGTTTGTTTGATTGTTTGTATTTATTTCTTTTTTTTTTTGGGGGGAATTTGTGGTTCCCATGTTAACCTAAAACAAGTTAACTTAGTGATTGGAGATGGAGCTAGTTAAAAGTTGAATGCAACGTTATTACCTTGAACAATAAGGGTGGGAGATTTTAGATTCACACGTACAATTACAAGAAGTCAAAAGCATCAATTTTTTTTTTTAATACGTTTTTCCCGACAAACAAAAGTGGAAAATATCAAATTAATTAATTATATTAAAATCTCCCCAAACTTCGATAGCCTAAATTAAGCTGTCCACTGAATAAAATTTCAATTGAATCCCAAAAAATAATAAAAAATTCCCCACCTAACTCCTTACCATTATAAATCCAAAATTCAATTTTCGTTTTTTCTCATAAACGGATAAAACAAGTTGCCTGTTCCCCGTTCAGACAGTCAAACCCAAAGACAATTTTAATCGAACTTTTCCCGGAAATGCTGTCATCTTGTCCACGTGGACAGTACTCAAATTTCTCTCGTGCTCGCGCTCAAAGCGTCACCGGCTATTAGCGGTAACTGCCTTACAACGTTTTAGATTTGAGGGAATTATAACGTTGCTTCCTTTTTTTTTTTTTTCGCTTTTGGTCTGGCTCTCTCACTATAAATATGAGCTCTCAAAGTCATGCTCTTTTTTTCTTCTTTTCTTCTTCTCTCTCTCTATTAATTTTATTTTCTCCTCTTCGCTTTCGCCGACCGTTCACCGGAAAAATCACCGGCGATTACTTCAACCGCCGGGGAAATTTTGCTCTCTTTCTCCTTCGTTTTTCGCTTTCTAAGGTTCGCTTCCTTATTTTTTTATATTTATTTTTCTTTTGAGCTTTTAGATCTGAACCACACAGCAAAAGTTTTCATCAACCTAAATAATTTGACCTTTGAAATTATAGATCCTGATCCATGTTCGTAATTTTTTTATTGCTTTTTTCTTTTAGACTATAATGTACACAGCATTTGCATTTGCTGAAAAATTAACAAAAAGTTGTGGTTGTTTTTTTTTTTAAATTGTTAATGTAAGTCTTATTTGTTGGTTGGTTAAAAAGTTTCTATTTCGGTGCTGACTGTTTCTTTTCTTAATTTTTAATTTTAATTATTTACAAATAGGACAAATAGTCACATCAGCTTGTAAATCTATAATTATCATTTTTGTGTTCAAATTGGCTCGAAGGGTTGCGCAATGAATGATTAATTATCTTTTATGTATTTTACTGAAACAGTAATATTGGTTGAAAGGACAAAGAAAAAAAAAATCCGTAATAGTGCCCTGTGCTTATAAGTCTTGTTTTAGATTACGTTGGTTCATTTTTTTACTTCTGGGGTGTATGCTTATGTTTTGTTCTTGAATTGTTTGCTTTGTAGATCTTTGATTTTGATTCAGAAAGACTGATTATTTGCAAAGTAAATCGAGTTTGAAGGGAAAAGGGAAATGGATGGAACAAAAGAGGTGTTGGGTTTGAGAAATGTAAGCTCACATTGCTCAATCTCAGAAATGGATGACTATGATCTCTCTAAGCTTCTTGATAAGCCTAGGCTTAATATCGAGAGGCAGAGATCGTTTGATGAGAGGTCTCTTAGTGAGCTCTCAATTGGTTTGACACGTGGAGGTGTTGATAATTATGAGAGCACTTATTCACCTGGGGGAAGGTCTGGGTTTGATACGCCGGTATCTTCAACTAGGAACTCGTTTGAGCCCCACCCCATGGTGGCAGAAGCGTGGGAGGCTCTGAGAAGGTCGTTGGTGTATTTCAGGGGCCAGCCGGTCGGTACCATTGCTGCTTACGATCATGCCTCTGAGGAGGTTCTGAATTATGATCAGGTAAAATTTTTTGTTATGCATATAATGAACACTTGCTATGCTTTTGGAGGTGTTTGTTGGATTTGAGATTTGTATGAAATATGAGAGGAAATATTAATTTCCTTGAAGTTAAGGTGTATTTTAGCTATGCTATGGTGAGAAATGAATTGATAACTCCACAAAAATGGAGGATATATTGAATTGCATAATCAGCACCAATTGAAATTCAGAAGATAGGCAAACTATCTAAGTTTTGATTGGTTTGTGTCCAAGTTAGTACTATAATATTTATATTGAATTCTGATTGCCCATTATTCTTTGTTTAATCATGTTACACAAATTCTTAGTTTCAATTTAATATCTGTTTTTATTTAGGTCTTTGTCCGAGATTTTGTGCCCAGTGCTCTGGCGTTTTTGATGAATGGCGAGCCTGATATAGTGAAGAACTTCCTCTTGAAGACTCTGCAGCTTCAGGGATGGGAAAAAAGAATTGACCGATTCAAGCTTGGCGAAGGGGCAATGCCTGCTAGCTTCAAAGTTCTTCACGATCCTGTTCGGAAAACAGATACCATTATTGCAGATTTTGGTGAGAGTGCAATAGGAAGAGTTGCTCCAGTTGACTCTGGATTCTGGTGGATTATTCTGCTCCGTGCATATACAAAGTCTACTGGGGATCTATCTCTGGCAGAGACACCGGAGTGTCAGAAGGGAATGAGGCTCATATTGGCTCTCTGTCTGTCTGAAGGATTTGATACATTCCCAACCCTGCTCTGTGCTGATGGATGCTCAATGATTGATCGAAGAATGGTAATTTTCCGTGATGATCTTGTTTAGCCTTGCGTCAGCTGCGCATGCACTCGCTCATGTTGCTGTTATTGGACCATCTACTATTGTTTTTTTTCGTTCTAGAGCCAAGATGAAGAGAACTGGAATCAATTTAACTTTGCAAATCATTGCTTAGAGTTTCCTCGCTAGAACTATGTGTGACTAATTAGTTATTGAGTGTATTCAATCACAAACTCACTGCTTATTCACGCTTTGAATTATGATATCAGGTCTGGATGTTCACGTCTCATGCAAGAACTTGGTATGATGGTAGTTCTGTGGCATTTTTTTTTTTAACTTGAATCATGGTATGTCAAACTTAGGGTTGCTGAGTGGAGTATGAGTTACGAGTATTAATGACCATTCCCCCTCCATGTTAATTGTGAGGGCAAAAGGATGCCCTAAAAATTTGTGGCTTTGCATGTGTTCCAACTGGCGGTGTTTACGTATCTAGTTCTCCTGTTATAAACCTAAAAGTCATTGCTAATTTTGCTTGTGTTCCAACTGGCAGTTACTACATATCTAGTTCTCCTGTTATAAACATAAAAGTCATTGCTAATTTTTGGAAAGATTTTTATCTATACTGTTATAGTACTTTTAATATTACTCGACTTTAGGTCCCTCTTGATGAGCCCCCTTGTATCTTTTGAGGGGTCAAGAAATTTTACCTTCTCAAATGCTTTAATTTCATATATGTATTTTGCAGGGTATTTATGGTTATCCCATTGAAATTCAAGCACTTTTCTTTATGGCTCTAAGATGCGCTTTGTCATTGTTGAAACACGATGCTGAAGGGAAAGAATTTATTGAGAGAATCGTTAAACGTTTGCATGCCTTGAGTTATCATATGAGAGGCTACTTTTGGCTGGACTTCCAACAGCTAAATGACATATACAGATATAAAACAGAGGAGTACTCTCATACAGCGGTAAATAAATTTAATGTCATTCCTGATTCAATCCCCGATTGGGTTTTTGATTTTATGCCAATGCGTGGTGGCTATTTTATCGGCAATGTGAGTCCTGCAAGAATGGATTTTCGATGGTTTGCTTTAGGTAACTGTGTTGCAATTCTATCTTCTCTTGCAACTCCGGAACAATCAATGGCTATTATGGACCTTATTGAAGCACGATGGGAGGAGCTAGTTGGTGAAATGCCTCTAAAAATTGCTTATCCTGCTATAGAAAGTCATGAATGGCGGATTGTAACTGGTTGTGATCCCAAGAATACAAGATGGAGTTACCATAATGGAGGTTCTTGGCCAGGTTTGTTACTTCTTCAAAAATTAGTTGAATTGAAACTTCAATGCAAAGAGGAAAATTTTTTGAGCTGATAATATGATGCAAAGAAAGCTCTTTCATTGTTTTCAATTTCAGTTTGGGTTTTTTTTTTCATAGAAATATGTGAAATTGAGGTATATTTTTATATGACAGAGAAGCTGGTGGGTAAATATCATTCAGAATACAGTGAAGTTGACTTTTAGAGTAACTAGTTTGGCTTTTGAGGACATAATGATTGGCTTTTGTAAATAGTCAGCAGTTGACATCGATCATTTAGATGATCCAGGAAGATAATTTGATTATTTCTCCTTGTAAATTTCTGCAATTAACCTTTTTTTCTGTTTAGCTACAGACTGATGTTGCCTAAGATTCTTGAAAGCATGATAAGAATTTATTGATGCTGTAAATCAAGCTGAGGAAAACACCGTTTCTCTTAGGTGACCCTTTTGTTTTCTTCTATTTGATGGTAACTAAAGCTTTTTCCACCCTGAATGTAGTCCTTTTGTGGATGCTAACGGCTGCTTGCATTAAAACGGGACGTCCACAAATTGCAAGACGAGCAATTGACCTGGCCGAGGCCCGTATGCTAAAAGATTGCTGGCCTGAATATTACGATGGGAAACTTGGTAGATATATTGGTAAACAGGCTAGGAAATATCAGACATGGTCAATTGCTGGATATCTGGTGGCAAAGATGATGTTGGAGGATCCCTCACACTTGGGTATGATTTCCCTGGAGGAGGACAAACAGATGAAGCCAGTGATCAGAAGATCATCTTCTTGGACTTGCTGAAAAGCTTAAGCGAGCAAGCAAAATGTAGCAGAAAACGGATAGGGAGAAGGAAAAACATCGGTAAGACAACAGATCATCCTCAAATTTTTCATTATAATAACACTATTCTTTGGTGTCCATCCGCATAGGTCTGATTGATTTTTTTTGTTTTTTTTTTACTTCTACAATAGCATCTGATAAGACTGAGTCTTGCTCATCAAAATAAAAGATGCCTTTTGCTGGTTGTTAAAAATTTTGAAGTGGCATCTTGTTGATGCCATGCTTGTTAAGCTCTATGAGCTGTTGATGATGAAATCGATGCTAAGTTGTGTTCCATTTTCCAGGACTTTGATTAAAGGAGAGGGATAAACTTTATCCTTGAACTCAGTTAATTCACTTTCTTTGTAACCTTGCATTCTTGTGTGACGCGGATCTTATGTTTTCATATTAAAGCTGTTTATAAAGAAATTGGGAAACTAATACCTTTTTGACGACCACTCAATTGTTTGTGGTAATAGAAAGCTTTCAATTTCCAGCATTGTAGTCATTTTCTGGGTCTTGATTGAAACAATCCTTGTTATTATGTATGCATTTTGTGAGGTGGGAGTGTTACAGGCCTAGAAACAATCTTATTATTTTCATCATTATTCATTAGTAGCCCCCTTTCTCCCTCTCCTTCCCGGGGATAGAAAATGGGCTGGGCCGGGTTTGGCGAAGCCGAGGCCCAATTTGGGGCATGGCCGGGCCTCATCCTTCCCGAAACCTATTTTGTAATAATGATAATAACGATATACATGGCCCATTTTGTAAATTGTGGAACAACAACATTTTTCTATGAAAGTCTAAAAAGAATCATACAATGATAGAGGATTGCGCTTTATGACTTGGTCTAAACTTTTGCACAACTTGATGATCAAGCGTATTGCAAAGACATAATGTGATGTAAGGTTGGAGCTGACTGGCTGCTAGCCTGCTACTCCATGAACGTGAAGAATCTTTTTTTTTTTTTTTTGGAGGAGAAACATGAAGAATCTTTTTGAATATTTTTTGTTTGAAAACTTCTCACAGAAACAAAAGCAAAACGAGAGAACAAGCAGCAACAATAATCTGTAAACAAATGCCCATTTTTGTATTGTGATCCAATGGGAATGAGGGGGTTTTTGTCGGCATGAGCTGTCTCAGTCTTTTAATTTCGGAGCTCTATTAATTAGCCATGAGCTTTCCAATTATCTCTCTAGCCTCTCTCTCTCTCTCTCTCTGTCAGCATGATTTAATGGCATCCATTATTTTTGCTTCTCCTACCAACCATGGCTTCACGTACAGCTTCTTTCTTTTTTGTTTTTAAATTCACATGTTTATCACTTTCTCAGCTTCCTGTACATTTACCTATCATAAATTTACGTTCATGAGAGATGCCTATTGTATAAGGTTTCTACAATGATGATTTGGACCTTAAATGCTTCAAGTACTATATTATATGTTCAGATTATTACTCTACTCATGTTTTATATACTTTAATTCAATTATAAGTTTAAAGTATCAATTACCCTCATTGCATTGAGCTCAAGAGAAGGCAGAGAATTCTGGTCCTTTAGAAAAGTTTTTTTTTTCCCTTCAATATATGAAAAAAGTTGTCGAGTGTTTCTTTTTAGTTTTTAAGAAAAAAAATGAGAACATGCAATGCACTCAAATTAATTTGTGATGAAAGACAGGGCACGTGGACACTTTTTTTTTTTTTTTCTTTTTTCTCCCTTTGAGGGAGAGAAATCTGAAAAGTATCGGTGAAACTTATAATGATTAATGCTGAGTAGGGGACCCTGAGGGAGTTAATATTTTGCATGGACCATCAGATTATAATGGCATGCATTTAAGCAGTTGTTTCGCTGCAGCAGCAAAATTTCTTTAATTTGTCAGCAACCTGCAAATCATCCCCTTGTCCCATTTTCTCACACACACAAACTTCACCGCAAGGCTTTACTGAAAGTCTGAAACAAACACACGCACAGTCTTGAAAGAAACCCCCAAAAAAAAAAAATTACAAATAGAAAAAAAAAAAAAAGAGTGAGAAATGAGAGGTTGTTGAAGCACTTCACTTTGATTATATGTAGCGTCAGCATGATCGTCATCCGTCAACCGAATCAAAATCACCAAGCAGTAAAGAAAATGAAAAAGCAAAAGAATATGGCGCTCGAATGAATTATTTATATATAATCATATTAGTTATTGGATAGGTTAAAGCAAGCAAGCCAGACCAAAATAGAAGAAAGAGAAGAAAATGACCCAATCTGTTGTTTTATGAATTTGATTTTTATATATGCACTAAAATATCAAATTTATCCTTTCTTTTTCAGTTGATCATTCAACATTTCAGCACCTTAAAAGTCCAATTTAGTCACTGTCTTAAGGATATATGCAAGCTTTTCTCAAGACATGTTATATTTTATCTTGTGATGCATCCATTAATCTGAAAACTGAATCGTACTCTTATATAAAATATTGACGTTGTTAAAATGCATGTTAATATATGATTTAGTTATGGTAATAATGGAGCTCCAACATGCCAAGAAAAACAAAATTGAAAAATTGAAATGTAAAACCCATGATTAATAATTTAAGGGGAAAGTTTGAAAAGTTATAGAAAGTGCAGTGAAGTGTTAATAATTAGCCAACCACTGTGTATTATGATCAAATCCATACAAGCATGTGTGGACAAAAAGAAAATAAAAAGAAAAAATAAAAGTTTGGATATGGCAAGTCTATTCATTCAAATAATGAAATTTATGGCCAGAGGCAGAGGCCCCCACTTGTGGGTGCACACTTCTGATAAATTTGATTCTTTCTTTTTCAGCTTTTAATTTGTTGATTTTCTCTTTCCCTTTCTTTCTTTCTTGCTTGCTCTCTCACCTACTCTTCCTTCTCCTCTCTCACACACCAGTCAAACAAACAAACCCCAAAACCATCATTTTTTGTTTGCCAAGAAACTGATCAAAGAAAATTTATATATGATCCTTCGCATCTGGGAAAATTGAATAAACAAAACCCCAGATGAAAATAATGGAACACAACAACAACAACCAAACCACAGCATCATCAAATAATTCAAACCCTAATACAACAACAACGACAACTAGTACAGTTTCAGCAGCTACCAAAACCCTAGCCAAGAAGCCGTCAAAGGACCGGCACACCAAAGTGGACGGCCGGGGGCGACGGATACGGATGCCGGCAGTATGTGCAGCTAGGGTTTTTCAGTTAACAAGAGAATTAGGGCACAAGTCAGATGGTGAAACCGTTGAGTGGCTGCTGCAACAAGCTGAGCCTGCCATTATAGCTGCCACGGGCACCGGCACCATTCCTGCTAATTTTTCAACTCTTAATATCTCTTTACGTAGCAGCGGAAGCTCCTCTCTTTCAGCGCCCGCTTCTAAATCATCACTCCACAGCGCCGCCGCAGCTTTAGCACTCTACAACAACACCAACAACAACATTAATAGTGGAGGTTTTTTTTGTGGGGCGTTTCAGCAGCAGCAACAATTGTTGTATAATATTCCTGAAACGGCAGCAGCAACAGCGAGTGCTTGTGCTTCTTCATCTTCTTCTTCTTCTGCTTCAGCAGCTGCTGCCGTGACGGCACCTGCAGCTGCTATGTGGGCAGTGGCACCGGCTGCTGCTTCTAATGGGGGCAACGGCTTCTGGATGCTACCGGAAGCACAGATGTGGACTTTTCCCGCTCATTATTCGGGTCTAGGCCGGCTGAGTTCGGTTCAAATGGGTGGTCATCAGCAGCAGCTGGGGGTAGGAGTTCTTGCAGAGAGTCTCAATAATAACATGGGGGTTTTGGGTGCCGGCGTTGGCTCTAATAATGCTTTTAGAGCTCCTGGTTTGGCCATGAATATTTTGGGTCAAAATCATCAAGAAAATAATAATGATGACAATAATAATAACAATAATAATCAGCGGACTACTCAAGCCAGTAATAGCGGAGATGAAGAGTCTCAATAAATTATATTAATCATTTATATGCTCTAATTTTCTTAGTGCTTGTAAATGTTCTTTTTTTTTTTTTCCTTCTTCTTTACTTTTACTTAAGGCTAGCTGTTGTTGAGTTTTAGCAGCCCTGTCTGTGCTCAAATGCAAAAAAAAAAAAAAAAGGGGGGGGGGGGGGGGTTTGAGTACAATTCAGATGGAATTGATGAAAGAATCTATCAGTTTTCTTTTTCATGTTCACTCTTGGTTGTTAGACGTACAGAGATGAGATTAGTGTTAAATATTGACAGGTAATTCGACTTGTTCAATGTACAACGTCTTCATTTCTTCTGGATGATCGATATTGAGCTGTCGAAATTAAGCATAAATTAAAAGTTAAATATTCTATCGATAGTTTAAATAAATATATGTGTAAAAATTAAATGTAGTGGTATAGGCGTGTTTCTCTCGTTCTGCATTTTTTTAAAATTCAGATAAGAAATAATTTTGTAACAAATTGAGGAATTAAAAAACTCATCCATTTATATAGAACAATTCTCACATGCAGACATATGCAGTCTACACCCTTCAAAAATTCATTTTAGCCAATAGAATGTGAGGGAGTTGTAGCCTATGTATGTATTGTATAGAGTTTAATTTCATTGTTATTGCATTGAATATATATATATATATATATATATTTCTTTGGTTCTTAAAGAGTGAAGAAGTAAATATTTAAAAATTGAGATGGGCAAGAACAGCTATTTGGTATTTCTGCAATACCTTTTTTTTTTTTTTCCCTTATTTATGTTTCTCTTTCTTACAAGTAACAACATCGACAGAAGAATCTTTATTTTATTTTCATGAACAGACCATAGTCATAAAATAAAGCTTGTGGAAGACAAGAATACAGCTTGATTCTCCCAGTAGCAATTATTCTCTCCAAGAAAGTGAGAACCTTCTCTTCTTAATTAATATATGAAATGAAAAACAGGGGCAGCCACTTGTCTTGATAATTATGGATCGCTTTGTATCTTTTTTAGCTTAGTTTGTTTTGAGAATAGGGTTCACTTCATTGGTTGTCGAATTGTGAAAATTGAATACTACGACATGGCTGGTAAAAGTAAATCATGACGAGTCTCTTGTGACTTTGTCATTTTCATTTGCTAAACTTAGCTAAGGATTTATGCTTTTCATTGTATTTTTTTCATAAATATTTTAGGCTTTTTTTTTTCGTTCGAAAGTAAAAAGTTCTAAGATTGCCGGTGACATTCTGTATGCGAGTTATTCCTTAAAGCAATTGTCTACATGTTTTATAATGTGAATTTGAAACAAGTTCGATATAATTGTAACTACATGTACTGTCTAATTTAAAATCAACATTTTTGTCAATGATCATATATTAAAATACTATTACTAAAAAGTTAAAATACAAAATTTATATGGCATGATCCGACGAATGGGTGAAAATTAATATTACGGTGCATGTCATAAAATGAAGGATCGTAAATGTCTATTTCAAAATCTGTGGTTTATATTATGATATTACAAATGACATGGATTATGGTGGATATATTCCTAACTATTTGAAGTTTTTATATTTGTTAGGTGAATTAAATTTAGTAAAAGAATGAAATATCATTTCATACCACATATTCCAGCAGCCATTAGGACAAAATTATGCTGACATGTCCGGCCATAATTAATTCAAATCTTATATTAATGATAGCAAACTTTTTTTTTTTAAACAATATATTGATAGCAAACTTGAACAGCCCACACCTTTTGACTAAATTAGCCACCACCAAATGGTTTGTATGCAAAGCTTATCCAGAAACATAATTACAACCAGCACATCTCGAATCTTCTTATTTTTTAAATGATTGACCTCTTCGGTAAGTCTTCTTATAATTAAATAATTCTCCAATAGTTAATACTTAAAACCTTTAGTTAGGTTCATTCTTGAGCCCTTTTATACGTGTAGATGTATTTAGGTTGTAAATAAAATAGTTAAAGTTTTCTCGTACAGATTAATGTTGTATTTATTAATTGATAATAAAATGGGTTAAAATTAGAACAAGCTAGAATAAGAATGATGAATGAGAATAAAAATAAAATATTTAGTTGAATTGTAGGGTTAGAATTAGAATGAGTTGTATTGCTATTGAAGTGTTATTTTTGTCTTGAAATTGAAATGAATTATATCAAATTATAAAGTACCCTTAATCATTATTATTGTTATTGTTATTATTATTTATCATAAATATAATTATGATTATTATTTTTTAAAAACTTGTAACAACAAAAATTTTAACAAAAATAACAACAACAATAATATAATAATAATCCGTTATTATTAATAATAAAATCACATCATATCATCATCATCAGTAGCAACGACAACAGGTGATGAAGCAACAGCAACGATGACCGGCACGAGCAATGGTGATGACAAGTAGCAATGGCAGTAGGCAGCATCGGCCGTGAGCAATAGCAACGGCACAAGCAACAACAACGACAAATAGTACTAACATCAGTAGCGATGATGACTGATATGTACTTAACAACAACAACAACGAGCAACAATGACAACAAGATCATTTATACAGTGCTTGATATGATTTATGTTTTTATTTTTTAAAAAATTTTCAAATATTTAAATGAAGGATAAAATGAAAATTATATAATTTAAGTGGGGTTCAAAATGGAGTTCTAATTCCCAAGTAATCATAACTATTTTAATCATTCCCATATTAGTAGATTTCACACTAATTTAATTTCCATTCTCAATAAGTAAACACATAATAGAATCTTTCTTGGCTTGAGCCTATCTATCGCTTTAGCTTTAAATATGTTAGTGATACATAAATAGGTGATCAAGATCTACACATATCTTGGTCCTTTTCTCATATGGCATACACAAAGTGAAAAATGGATGATAGTTTAACATTTGTCAAAAGCCTTCTTGATGGCAGCCCCAAGATTTCATAGTCTTGGATTTGATTATTTAACATTCACTAATCTTCAAATAAGTAATAAAGAAATGTTTGGTTGTATAAAAACATACGAAGCAAAGCATAGTTTGAACTTTGAACTCACTATTCAGTCCAACTTAGCACCAACCCAATAAATTATTACAAAATGAAAGTGCTAAAATTCCCATTAAAGATCTAAGAATGATAACATCCTGCAGCAAAGACAAGACAGAAAGCCTTTATATTGTGAAATTGCCATCCATTAAAACCACCAATATAGCAACAGTTTGCTACAGACACATTTCAAAGTTGTTTCTGTTATTGCAACCACAAAAATAAGTAGTATGTCCTAGCCAGAAGCAGTCTTTCTCTGCTGGAAAATGACAGCATAAATAGGAACACCAACACCAATGCTGAAGGCAGAGAACACAGCAAGAGACATCTTCAGCCCCTGATGTTTCATCCTGTCCAAGTTGTACATGTGCTTAGCGTGAAGGTAGTATGGTTCATCATGCCCATGTCCCCCCATCCTCTTCACTCCAGTTGAGTGGAAAGCCCTGTTCACTGTTAGGAAAGAAGTTACTTAAGGAATCAATAACCCAATACAAAAGACAATCACAAGCATTGTCTCAGGCAAACAAAACCACTTGATAATCATGCTTAACTCAGAGATGAAAACAATTTTCTGAAAAAGATTTGTGCCAAAGACTAGCAAGCTTAACACATTTATCTCAGTGCCAATAAAAAAAGGGCAGAAAGAAAACTCTGCTAAGCGTAATAACCGATACACATGCTTTCATGCATATTCCATTTAGTAACAAGTGATCCGATCAGGGAAGATGGTTAATTAAATATTTCAACAGCTAGAAACAGTTTATATTCCAAAAGATACCGTACAATGAACAAAGTCTCGCGATTAGCATATAACTATAATGGCCACACTATTGTTAAATAAGTTTGATGATGAACACAAACTTAGATGGCAAAACAACATGAATATCTGCAGACGATGATAAGTTATGACACAAAAATAAAGTCCCACAAGAGACATAATATTGCACAGGCAATCCTCCAATGTTGCCTGGAATGAAGCTTAAAATAAAATTGGTCCCATCTCTGTAAAGAACCCACTGAATGATTGCAAAGAAGTTCATTTTAACTGTCAACGATTGCCATAAGTTATGTTCTCCCAATGAGTTAAGGTTCAAAACTTTAAACGTCTTTTGACAGGAAACCAATAATATGTCCACAACACAACAAATATGCTGAAAATGAACCAATCAGTTTATAATCAGTTTGCTTCACTATCATTTGTAAATTTCAACATGGTAACTCAAGCAAAATTTTGAGACTTGTGCGAGCCAAGTTAAAAAAATCAATTGAACCTCAATCACAAACATATCCCAACTCATTTGGAACATTTACAAAAGATTAGAAAGAAATTATTGTATATCACATTTATACCCAACCAAAACAGAGGAAGAAAGAAAAAAAAACCAACACTTTCACTAGAAATGTCCAAAATCTAGATCATAAAAGCAAGATAACAACTAGATATGGCTCCAAAATACTCTAAAAACATCATAAAATAGTTGAATCTAATCAAGTCTTGTGTTAGACTAAATACCCATTACTTAACGAGACCCAATTAGGAGATTCATCAATCTCGCGTAATAACCGAAACAAAAGCTAAAGGTTTAAGGTTACAGATAAATTAGAAAAATGAAGCATTAATCATGTGATTTAAAAAGAAATTAAAGCTGTGATCAGATCTCAATACAGCGGAAATCGGAGACCCATAAAGAATAAGAACAGACCTGAACTGGGCACAAGCGATTGGGATGAAGCGAGGAGCTTTGAGACTGATCTGATCCCATTGTTCAACGCCATTGTTTCGTTTCCTTGCGTTATCGCTCAGTTGTAGAAAAGACGATGTGTTTTTTTGACAATAGGGTATGCGCCTGTTTTTGCAAAAGCGTGCGGTATGGACGCGAATATTGCACACGTGTGATAGATGCTGATTGCTGTGAGTGGACCGGTGATTAGAACCTTTGGCCCGGCCCATTTTCAGTGATTAGTAGAATAACAACATTTGGGTACCTAAATACTAGTAAAATATCAAAATAAAGATACAGATTTTGTTTATTTTCGTAATAGTCTTTTCCGTATGATTTCATTCAGAATTTGTTAATAAAATCAATTATTTACTCTTTTATCCTTCAAATGTTGTAACAAATAAGCTGATTTTAAGGATGTGATTATATATAAGGATAGAACTCGGATTTTCTCTAAGTGGTAAATTCTTTTAAGTTTTAATAGTGTATAAGTGTTAGAAAATATGTCTCATTTTTTATTAAAGATTTCTTAGGATAATTTCTTCTTTAAGAGAATTCTTATTTAAAAAATAAGTAATTTTTTCTCTATGATTTAATTTATTCAAAGAGGAATATAACTTGTATAAAGAAAAAAATAGTTCTCTTGCAAGAAATAAATATTGTATATACGGAGATTGAGTTCATTTGTTTGAATAACATAATAATTAATTTTTTAACACGTAGAAAGTTTCTAATGTGAGAGAAACAATAAAACTATTGGGAGATTGAGTGTTATTAGAGTTTTAGGTGTGAAAAAGATAGTAGAGTGATTGTGATAATTTTTCACATATGAATTTTTAGTATTCTACCTTTAGTGACCATGATTTTTCTTTGGTAAAAGAGTTTTTTTACATAAATTATTGTGTTGTATGATTATTTTTTATTCTTATAAGATATTGAGTGAAATTAAGCCCAAACAATAAGTAATATGAAGAGATAATACAACAGATGAAAACTTGAGGGTTAATTACATAATTGAAACTGCTGCAAGTGTTAATAAATAAAAAACAAAATAAAAAGTTAAGGCTTAATTTTTTTTAACACCTCGCTTTTAAAATTGTGGGCCTTGGTAGTTTGCTTTTGTTGTTGTTATTTATTAATACTTTGACTTTATTTCACATTAATGGTAGTGAAAAATATAAAATTACATTCTTATTGTATATTTAAAGGTTATATGTCAAGAACATAGAGATTAAATTAATCTTTTTATACATAATTTTTCATATTTTATTTACGAACTCCAAAAAATATCAAATTCTTTAAGGGCTATGGACCCCTTAGGGTTTGTGATAAACTATGCTCCCATATTATATAATAATTAGATGGTGATATCTATTACAGATATTTTAGTATAATATTTTTTTTTCATTTGTCAATATATTTCAAGGGTCTTACTAATTTATATTTAATGTAACTTACAATCACCAAAAGTAAGATAAAAATAAGACATTAGCTTCACTTAACGTGCTTGCATGTTACTCATTTTTTGTATTTTTTTTAATTGTAAGTTGTAATAAATAGTAACTTAAAAATTGACAGATTGTTATATTTTTAACTAATTTATTTACATGTAATAGAGTCAATGCATATATCTATATGTTTGCAACGTGTCTATGTGTGTTGTCTTTTCGTTATAATTAAATCAAATATGTGTTTGCTTATTTAAAAAAGAAAAAAATGATTGTGTATTCACGGGCACACACATGAAAGAAACTGCAAACTGTGCTCTATTATGTGATTCATCAAGAAGCAGGGGTTTCAGTGTTATTATTCAATTTTTTGTTTCAAATTTTAATATCACTGAATGATATAATAATGTATCAAGAGTTTTATTTTTAAGTTTTGCCGCCAACGCAGTGGCCGCTTTCTCTTCCCCAAGGGTTTCACTTTCAATTTTTCTCCAAAAGGTCAAAATCAGCTCAACTCAAATCAATGGCTGCAAACAAGATTCCCATCGAAATCAACGGCGATGACGACGACGTAAGTCGGATTCAACTTCTCTTCTCTCTTTTCTTTCTCTATTACCATTCTTCGGTCATCTCTCTCTTTACAGGAATTTGATTGGGAAGCAGCTGTTAGAGAAATCGATACGGCGTGTCAAAGCTCAAAGCCCTCTACTTCAAACTCAACTAATTTTAATTTACGTTCTAAGGCTAACAAAAAGACTTCTACTTCTAAGCAATCTACGCTTGATAAATTTTTTGGAAATGTGGGTCCCAAGCGTCAAGGGACTGAAGAATTCAATGAGGCTAGTAGCTTTGATGAGAGTTTATGCCACGTTCAAATTGATGCTGAGGCAGCTAAAACTTGGATTTACCCAGGTTAGTTAGGTTAAATTTTTACTGCTCCCTAATCAGATGCTTGCATTTTGTATGCCCTAATTACTTTTGTTTGAAATGTGGGAGCATATAATTGTTTTATAAATGCGGCTTCCACTGTTTGGATCATTGATGGATGCGTCTGGGTTTTCATGACAATTTGATTTAGTAATTTATTTTTTCGAATGGATGTTGAAAAGGAAATCACTAGTTTTCAAATATATCCTTTGTCGAGGATACGCGTTATACAAGTGATTATTTAAGATGGTAATGACTTTATTTATTTTATTTCTATTTAATTTCTCTACTGGTAAATAGGTAACAAAGCATATCAATTAGCATCTTCTTTGCTTTTCGGCAAATTATGTCGTTGATATCATTCAAAGATCTATCTTGTGGTCCATTACACAAAAGGATTGTCTCTGAGTTTGTTTTTATGACTTATCTTTCCTTTTCTTATTTTATTTTATTTTTTTATTTCCTTTTTCATTAGTTAATGTTCCTGTTCGTGACTATCAATTTGCCATTACCAAGACGGCGCTTTTTTCAAATACATTAGTGGCACTGCCGACAGGACTTGGGAAAACACTTATTGCTGCCGTTGTCATTTATAACTTCTTCAGATGGTTTCCAGATGGTAACAAAAATTTTATGTTTCTTCTTATTGATGTTAAATGGTTCAACTTACCACTTCAATTTGTATATAATTAAATTAGTACAAAGCTTTAACTGTAACTGCGTCGGTATTTAGAAAGTATAAATAGAGATTAGACTTCTTATGGCTATTTATAATCAATTTAAAGCATGTTCGCTCATTTGCCAACCACTGACTGCATATAACAGCTGTGCTTGGTCTCTTCGTGGCAGGGAAAATAGTCTTTGCTGCTCCTTCTCGACCTCTCGTCATGCAACAGATAGAGGCATGCCATAACATTGTAGGAATACCACAAGTAAGATGTTGATTCTCTTCTCATCACTGAGTGATTTGGTCAATTATTATATTTTAATTTGGAAATTTGCTTTATAAGAATTATTATCATTTTTTGAGAAGATTCCAACCAAAGTGATTGCAGGAATGGACAATTGATATGACAGGTCAGATAAGTCCTATGAAAAGAGCAAGCTTTTGGAAAACAAAAAGAGTTTTCTTTGTTACTCCACAAGTTTTGGAGAAGGATATTCAGTCTGGTGATCCTTTAAACTGTACCTTATAGATTACAGAAAGCAAATGAGTGATTGTGAATGTGTTAGCACAAAGTATTGTTTTTTGTGATTGACTCTGTATATGCATCATTTTCTGCAGTGCATTTCATTATCATTTTTTGTTCATGCATCAACTTTTTGTAGGCACTTGTTTGATGAAATACTTGGTGTGTTTGGTCATTGATGAGGCTCATCGAGCAACGGGAAATTATGCATATTGTACAGCAATTCGTGAGGTTTGTTTTACGTATCTTTCTTGTGTTTGTTAATTTCACTTGATTATTCCGTCCACAGTTGTTAGTTTTATGGATTTACTTGTGGAAATATTTACTGTTCAAGATACTAATGATTCATATAATTCATAGTTGATGTCTGTACCAGTGCAGCTGAGAATATTGGCTTTGACTGCAACACCAGGATGTAAGTAACAATTTTCTGCTTTTGTTTTACGACATTTTTCTGCCATATCTTAAATCCTGACATTAAATGCAACTGGTCAGCAAAGCAGCAGACTATCCAGCATATTATCGATAACTTGTATATATCAACGCTTGAATATCGTAACGAAAGTGACCAGGATGTCAGCTCATATGTTCACAACAGGAAGATAGAATTGATTGAGGTATATAATGGTTTATGTCTCCTAGAATCTGTTATGTGACTCTAGTTTCTAATATGTACCATGGTAACAGGTTGAAATGGGGCAAGAAGCAGTAGAGATAAATGATCGGATATGGGAAGTAATACGCCCATACACGTCCAGGCTTTCAGCAATTGGGCTTCTACAGATTAGAGACTATCAAACTGTAGGGCTTTACAGAATTTTCTTACTTTTGACTCTAGGAGACTGCTAGATCTATACTGCCTTCTCTTCCTCTCAGTCTAAAACCAGAAAAGGTTTCCTTGATCCTGTTGATTGAATTCAACATTTCTAGTTGTTATTCTACTCATCAAATTGTGTCCAATGAAATCTTACGTCACCTGCTGCTTGAGACCTCGAAATATTTATGTAGATTTTGAGTTAGCACTGCAAGAGATAATTCTTTCTCTGGTTTTCTTACTTGCATTTCATATTGTCAATGGTCAGTTGAGCCCAGTTGATTTACTAAATTCAAGGGACAAATTTCGTCAAGCACCTCCCCCAGACCTTCCCCAAATTAAATTTGGCGAAGTGGAAGCTTATTTTGGAGCTCTTATTACTCTTTACCACATCCGTAGGCTTCTTTCAAGCCATGGAATAAGGCCAGCATATGAGATGCTGGAAGAAAAGTTGAAACAAGGGTATGTTCTTTTGCAGCCTGTGGCACCATCTGTATAGACAGATTCCAGTATCTGTACCTCTTATTCTTGTTAGTCTATGACTATATTATCAATCTGTTTAGCACTGGAAAATTTGTTCAAACCCACAAGAATATGTTGTCTAGCCTTCGACTGAAGTACCACATTTTGTTTGAGTGGAGGTTTTATTGTTTTCTAATCTGGGTCATAGCATAATTTTTTTCTTTTTTTTTTTAAAGCTTTGATTGATACCATTTAATTTGAGAGCCATATCGTTCATGGACCAATACTACATTTTGTTGGGAGTGAGTTGATAGTAATGGATATTTGATTTGATCTGTTTAAGAATCACTTTTTGACTTGCGCTTTGATGTGGCTGTAGATAGTGCTGTGTCCATCATATTAATGCTGATGATTTAAACATGCTGCTTCCATTTTTAAAACCATCTAAAAGTGTCTGAAATTGACTATTGCAGGTCATTTGCCAGATTTATGAGTAAAAATGAAGATATTAGGAAAGTGAAGCTCTTAATGCAGCAAAGTATATCTCATGGTGCACAAAGTCCCAAATTGTCAAAAATGTTAGAAGTGCTGGTTGATCATTTCAGTATGTGACATATAATCTTACTCCTCATTCGGTGAATATTGTTTCATAGATTTTGTACTCCTATTGCTGAAGTGGAAATACTGTTGTGTATTTAAGAAGTCTTGAAAATATTGCAATTAAACGTTATAATTCAAACTGGTAATTTTATTGTCTTTACTTTATTTGTTGTTGTTCTTTCATTCCATTTTTTTGGTTTTTTTTTTTGTTGGGGGAGTTGGGGGGGGGGGGTTTGGGTGTGGGTGGGTTAGATGAGGATTTAAGGAATGATTTGTGTAATTCACATTTTTTCTAATGAACCTGTTTGCATAGTTCTTTGCCTGTAAATCATGTTGATGCCATTACTTGATGCATAGGGCCTTTTGTCTTTTGTCTTACATCTCACAATTTAGTATGATTGAAAGTGATGGAGAATTTTCTGGTTGCAGAAACAAAGGATCCGAAACATTCAAGAGTTATTATTTTCTCAAATTTTAGAGGAAGTGTCAGGTGCAAAAGCATTACTTTATTTTACTTGTTTGTGATGGCTATTTTACATATCTGAAACTAGTGAAAACTTCCTTGGTGATTGTACTCCCATTCAGGGACATAATGAATGCATTAGCAACTATTGGGGATTTAGTTAAAGCAACTGAATTTATTGGTCAAAGCTCAGGTTTGTAGTTCTGCACTTCCATATTTTTTCCCCTATTTGAGTTTTCTTTTCTTTCTTTTAGTATCCTTTCCTGGTACGAAACCTGAGGTGAAACAATCTGTAAACTTCATTTTATTTCGATTTGTCATAGGAAAAGCATTGAAAGGCCAGTCACAAAAGGTTCAACAGGCTGTTCTGGAGGTAACTATGCTACTTTTGTTGATTTTCTCAGCTCCATCCGTTGGTTTACTTCATTCTTTTACAGAAATTTCGGGCTGGTGGATACAATGTCATTGTTGCCACATCAATTGGTGAAGAAGGCCTAGACATAATGGAAGTTGATCTTGTGATATGTTTTGATGCTAATGTGTCACCTTTGAGAATGATCCAGCGAATGGGGAGAACGGGAAGGAAGCATGATGGAAGAGTTGATATCCTTTTTTCATCTGATTAACACACCGGATAAGGGGTAATCAGGCACTTTTTTTTTTTGGGAATATATGACCTAACATTTTATATATATATATATAACAAAAACAAATAAACAAGAAGCAACTTTTTGAATGCCCGAAATCTCTTTGTCACCGCCTCAGCAACTTTTTTGAATTCTTATTTCATGCTTCTTTGACAAGTATTACTAGTTTTAGCTTGTAAAGGGTCAGAGTTGAAGGGCTATATGCGAAAGCAAGCCACCAGCAAGGCTATCAAAAAACACATGCGAAATGGAGGGATGAATAGCTTCGATTTCCATCCTAGCCCAAGGATGGTGAGATCTTCTCAAAGAAAAATTCGGTCATCTCTTCTACAGCTATATTATTAACCACTTATCCTTTAAATTCTATTATGTTTGGTTCTAGATTCCTCATATCTTCAAACCAGAAGTCCAATTTGTTGAGCTGTCAATTGAACAATATGTTTCTCGTGGAAAGAAAGTGAAAGATGATCATGCTATCACGACACCTATTTTCAAAGAAAAATTAACTGCTGCTGAGACTGATTTACTTGCCAAGTATTTCTATCCCACAAGTGATAGCACTCGGAGACCATCTCTTATTGCTTTTCCTCACTTCCAAGCATTGCCCTCCAGTGTGCATAAGGTAATGCATTCTTTTAGGACAGGGATGCTGATTGACATGATGCAACATTTGCAAGGATTAACTTTTTCTAGAGAAGACAGAACTTTTGTTGAGGTTTGCTCTCTGTCTTTTGAGTGAGACAACATTGTGCATGATTTTGTATTGTGTTTGCTTATGCTGTTCTGCAATGGATTCAGGATGAGGTCTCTTCAGATAAGCATTTGGGCCTTCAAACTGTTGAACCATGTGAAACTGATGAACGAGGTAATTTATCATTTACTTCTAAAATTGCATTTCTTTCTGAATTCGTATTCAAGAAGGCTTCATTGGTTTCTTCATTTTAAGTTCGTTAGATCTTATCCACACGGAACACTTGTCTAGACACACGCAGCACAGCAATTTTATGTTATTTATAAGTTACTTCCATTCTTGAAATCTTTTTGCAGATAATTTCCATGGCACCAAAAAAGTGACAAATTCTGAACTATCAACTACGACCTTGGGAACCCAGGAGAAGCATAGCATGCCACAATCCTGTTGCAAAAGTTCTGCAGCTCACGCGTATCTTTTTGGTTCTGATTTCATTTCAGTTGATGCTCTAGGAAAGGTCCTAATTATATCTGTCCCTGCACTTCCTTTTAAAGAATTATCACATTCTAATAAAAAAAGGGCTCCTGATACACTGCTGCTAAATCATTGGAAGCAAGATTCTTCCCCTTTGAAGACTTCTGATAAAAACTATGATGAACTAACTGTGCAATCTAAAGCTGTTGAAGAACTAACAACCTCACAGGCCGCATGCATAAAAGATGGTGCTCTCCCAACATCTAGATTTTGCAGGTCTGATGCCCTGCCAGAGAAACCACTTGATGGGTTTGAGGAAATCCTTGACAGTCCAGTTTTGAGGAGAAATCAGTTACGGGAAGAAGATACTACTGATGAGACACTTGATGTTAATGAAATCAAGGAACCATTGTCGCCAGATGATGAATACCATAATGATCTTAGAGATAGTGAACTCAGTCCCAGGCTGACTAATTTGATCAAGAGTGGTGTTGTTCCAGAGTCTCCTATTAACGAAAATGGTGCAAATCTAACCTGATGTTGTAGTTTCAGAAGTTCTCCAGTTAATGTGTTTGGTAGACTAATCCTTTCTGAATAAAATTTCATTTTGTAGGGGCATCCAATAATAAAGGAAGAAATCCAGATCTGGCTTCACCTGTCAAACTTTGTTCCATACAGCCAAGCAAGTTTGCAAGTCTAGGGAAAACTGAAAAGTGCAGTAAATATGTCAGAGCCAGCCAAGGGAATGTCTCAATTTCTCCTGTTAATAAAAAAATTCAAACTCCTTTGCTTAAAATGAACCATACTGCCGGTGCAGGAGGATATTCCCCCACTTCTCCAATTGCTGAAGAAACCAAAACTCCATTAGCAAACCTTGCGAACAGTAACTGTAGCAGAGATTGGCGTTTGAGTTCTGGAGACAAGTCAGAAAATGTTGAACCAGCACGGAAATTCAAAAGGTTGCGCAAAGTTCGAGATTGTGAACAAAATAAGAATTCAGAAAATATGAAAGAAAATGCTTCAGCTCCAGTAGTGAACCTTGCTAGACGTTTTCTGGGTATGAGTCCTATCCAAAATAAGCATGGCAGAGGTAACTGGATTTTATCTTTTGTTATGTTTTCCGTTTATTCCTTAGTATCTTTGTTTCTCAGTCTATTTATTAGGATTCTGAGTTTATTTTTTATATATCCAGTTGTTTATCCTTTCTAAAATCATAACTTTTAATTTTTTCATCTGTCTATTCTGAGACTGACTTGTTTTACCATTGTTTTTGCTTTATGAAGATAAGGGCTTGTGTATACTAGTGTTGTATCACTTATCCCATTTGTTGAAGAACCAGAATTTTGAAAGTGAACTATGGTTTGGTATTACTCATTTATTGTGACTGGATTCAGGTAGAAAGAAGCCAATGGACAACATGAGAGAATATATTGAAGAGGAAGCCGAGTAAGATTATTCTCAGAGTTTCCAATTGAATGTTGCAAAGTTCTTATAATTACCCTGTTTTTTAGTTAAAAGCATAATTTGCTGGAATGATGATATCAAAATACATAAAGAAATGAAGTGATGTTAAATTCAACCCCTAGAGGTTAAAAAATGGTAACAGCATGGAATCTCTCGGTTTGCTTGCTTCTTAGGGTGTCCTCAGAAGCTGAAGTATCTGATGATGAGGAGGATGATGAGGACAACAATTCATATGATGATAGTTTCATAGATGACCGCATGAATCCTACAGCAACAAGTACACAGGCTGAATCTAGTGGAGTTGACATGATGGCTATTTACAGGTTTTTATTCTCTCTCTTTCTCACACGCACACATGCACACACGTGTTGGTGAAGAGTATATCTGTGTGTTTTCTGCTTTCCATTTTACTTTTCTGTTTTAGTCCCCCCGCAAAAGAGTTGTCTAAATCCTTGCTTTTTTCTATTTTTCTCTTTTTAATTGGGTTTGTGGCAAAAATCTGTAAAGTTACCCTCTACTATTTCTTCTCTATGAAGTTCATTATTTGGTGTTCTATTGTAAAGCTGCTAGCACTAATTTCAATCCTACCATAGGCGTTCTTTGCTCAGCCAATCACCCGTTGTGAGGCAGCCCAATTTTTCTCTCATGTATAGTCCTGACTCTGCCACTCCCATGACCAGAATAACTGGGAGTGGAAGTTCCTCAGGAAAGACATTGATTTCTCTGCAGACGCCCCATAGTAAGTCTGCAAATCGGTCTACCTGCAGAAATTCAGGATCCATTCAAACGATCCAACAGCAAACCACCTCAGCAACCTTCACAAGTAGTGATCTAATACCAGAGAGAGAGAGAAATCTGGAAAATAGGAAACGAAAATTAAGTTATTATCATTCTGGGTCTATACCTGGTATGAAGTTGGAGCCAAAATTCTCATTCCCCTCAGAGGATACAGGGAAAAATTTATGTCAGCAGGGTCAAGGTGACAACATCAAAGCAGATGGAGAAACAATTGATGATGATCAATTTTATGAGAATCTTGATCTTGATGCTGTAGAGGAACATGCTGCCTTGCTTCTAAAGCAAAAGTCAGAATTTTCTGTACGCGAACAAGAGGTAATTCCTCAATCACAATTACAAAAACTTGATATTCATTGTTCTCCATCATTCGATCTTGGGATATAGTAATTTCAAGGGCAAATCTAGTTTCTGTCAAAATTTAGGTTGTAATTTATCGGCGAGAGAAGGTGCATTTATGTTCTTTCGTTGGTTTTGTTCAAGCAAAGGGATGAAAACACAAATGTGAAATAGATGTAATCTACCATATGGTGAAGTGAATTGTGTAAAGTTCAAATGTACAGAGGAAATGACAATATTTATGTTGAATTGTTTATTAGTCATTGCTTTTTACTTTTATCAGTCACCAGTGCATCAAGAATACTACATACATTTATACATCATCCAGAATAAACCTCGAAAGTGTGAGGGGTAACCCAAACCCCCAAGGGATGTTATTTTGGTAACTTCAACTGCATTATAGGACGATCACGCAACAATGATGGGTCGGAGTATGTTTTAATGTTGGTGTGTCCATCTTTTTGACGCATATTGGGTGAAAAATATAAGATACCTCAAAAGGTCAATAAAAATAGTACACACGTGCAACGCAGGTGTGGAATTCAAATTAAATATGGGTCCGACATACCTTAGATAAAGGAATGAGCAAATCCGACGGTCAAGATCATAAGAAAACATGTGATGAAATGATAAGCATAAATTTTAAGAAGACGACGTGTCATATGGAACAATCTCTCCTTTGGAGAAGCGGGCATTAATTGTTTTGTCCAAATTAACCCACAAAAATCTGTGACAGGCTCCAGGCTCTAGGCGACAGTAGTCCACCTGTCCACCACCCATAGAAAAGGAGAAAGTAAACCTCCTTTGGAATTTTATCGCACAAGTCCTTTCTTTCTTTTTTTTTAAATAAAAGACATAGTTTATCATGTTTCATCGTGTAAATCCTTTGCTTTAGTTGTTGTTGTCAGAAATAAAATATATTGATATTTCACATTTGCATGATAAAATAATACGCCGGGACACTGCCAAGACAGCTTTAGCCTCCGTGATGTCATCTTGAACCTCTTCTTATATGTTTTTGAAAATTTCTTTTACTTTTTTTTTATTGTGCTTTTGTGTAAATATTAAGTACAGCAAATGCTCATTTTTAGGCTTAGGCATGTGTTTATAGAGATAATCATCTCAACTCTCAAAGAGGTATTTTATAATCTTATTTTTTATTAATTATTTTAATGACATGGACACATAACACTTATTCTTATTAATTCAAAGTCTTTACAAAAATTATCTTTCATAGTAAAAATAAAAGTTTTTCTTGATTTCTTTTTAAATCTTGTAAAAGAAAAAAAAAATTGCTTTTCTAATTTTAGTTAAAATTTTCAAACAATTAGAAGTTGCTCAACACCGTCTCTACTCCTATGTAATAAAACATGACAAGCTAAGTTATTGTTTGCCGACATGAAAGAACAGGGAGCTAGATGATAATTTCCCATTCTTATAAATCTAATAATTTCTTTAAAAGCTTCTCAAAAAAAAAAAAAAATTCTTTAAAAGAAAAGAAAAAAGGCAAAATTAAGAAAAGACTGGAACCCTAAATCGTTATTATTCCTCTCTTAGCAGCGACGGTGAATCAGAATCATCATTATAAAAGAACGAGTGAGTATTTATTTATCACAAAAACCCTCTGCCGCCAGTCTCCGCTTTCAAAACCCTAAAAAAGAAAGAGATGAAGCAAAAGTAGCCAACAGTGTTCAGCTTCCCGCCAACAAAGTCTCTCTCTCTTACATTACCAGCTGCTTGTTTTTATCCGGTATTAGTCGAAGAAAAGACAAAAGGAGTGAAATGCAATTGAGATATGCAGAAGCTCATGCGACTAAACCCAAAAGGGCCCCTTCTGTGCGCTTGTAACCCTTCCTTTTCTTCTTTCACTTTTAACCCCAGAAGGCTTATAATGCATTCCACTGCCCCCGGTACGCCTTCTTTCTCCACCGACGCTTTTGCCGCCTTGGCTCACAAATCCACTCTTTCTGCTGGGTTTTACGCCCGGTGTTCCCTCAAAATGCCGCCGCCGCCTCGGTCGTGGGTGGTGATGAGGGAGGGCAGGGCGTGGTTCCATACGGCCGCCGGTGAGGGAGTGAAGGCTGCTGGGTCTGAGTCTCAGAAGGAGAAGAGTGAAGACAAGGCTAGCAGCAGCGTCAAAGTCAGTAGAAGGCGCGGTGGTGGTGCCGGTACCGCTCCTGGGTTGGTGGGAAATCCGGACTTGTTGACTATTCCGGGAGTGGGGCCGAGGAATTTGAGGAAGCTTGTGGATAATGGGATTGGAGATGTTGCTGAACTCAAGCAACTGTACAAGGACAAGGTGTTGTTTTCCCCCCACTCTTTTCTTTTTCTAGTGTTAATTAATTAGAGTTGTTGCTTTGTAGAAAATATTAGTCGCTAAAGTAAATGTGGGTGTTTACTGGGAATGTTTAATCTTTGACGATTGTGATGCTTGGGACCGTTAATTTTTTTTTTAATTTGTTTTTGCAATTACTATTTTGCTTTGGGTTAAGAGGTTTATTCTTTGTATAGTTTATTGATTTTTTTTTCAAAATTTATTTGTGTTTGCAACAACTATTTTACTTTGGGTTAAGAGGTTTATTCTTTGTATAATTTATTATTATTTTTTTAAATTTATTTATGTTTGCAACTACTATTTTGCTTGGCTTTAGAGGTTTATTCTTTGCAAAGTTTATTTTGTTTATGTACTTGAATTGAGAATGAGCCATGTATGTATGGATGCACAGTAGGGCTGAGTGTTCATTGCCGGTTCCTTATTGTTAAAACCTTGAATTTGACTAAGAAGCTAGTTTTGTTTAGTTCATAGGCAGTCCATAACCTTTTTGTAGCTTGAGAAACAGAGGGAACTCTCATATGATAGTTGGTTTCTTGGTTTCATTAGTTCTGTGCTGACAAAGTGTTCTGGTCCATCTTTCTTTGCAGTTTTGGGAGGCTAGTCAGAAGATGGTTGAGTATTTACAGAGTTCCGTGGGGATTATTCACAAAAATCATGCTGAGAGTATTACAACTTTCATCAAAGACAGTGTGGATGAGGATCTAAAGGATTCAAACTCAGATGATAAGCCTGCTCCAAAGAAAAGAATCACTTTCTGTGTTGAGGGGAATATTAGTGTTGGGAAGACAACTTTCCTTCAGAGAATTGCAAATGAAACACTTGAGCTGCGTGACCTTGTTGAGATAGTACCAGAACCCATTGATAAGTGGCAGGATATTGGACCTGATCACTTCAACATTTTGGGTGCTTACTATGATGCGCCTGAAAGATATGCCTATACGTTCCAGAATTATGTTTTTGTTACAAGGGTTATGCAGGAGAGGGAGTCATCTGGTGGAATTAAGCCACTTAGATTGATGGAGAGGAGCGTTTTCAGTGACAGAATGGTAAGAATTTACAAATTTTGATCGATGAGTGATGACTAAAATTAATGACTCTGGAGCTTTGCAGTTCTTTCCTTTCTCATTTTGTTTTTGATCCTGTTTAACAGGAAGAGAATCCTGCTTTAAGAGTTTCCAGATGATTTATTTTCTCTCATTGTTACTTCATATAGGTATTTGTCCGAGCTGTCCATGAAGCAAAATATATGAATGAAATGGAGATCAGCATCTATGACTCATGGTTCGATCCTGTTGTATCTGTCTTGCCTGGGCTTATTCCAGATGGTTTCATCTATCTTAGGGCAAGTCCTGATACTTGTCATAAGAGAATGATGCTACGGAAGAGAGCCGAAGAGGGTGGGGTCAGTCTGGACTACCTCCGCTCCTTACATGAAAAGCATGAGAACTGGCTTTTCCCATTTGAAAGTGGCAATCACGGTGTATTAGCTGTTAGTAAGCTTCCCCTGCACATCGACAACGGTTTACACCCTGACATAAGAGATCGAGTGTTCTACTTGGAGGGTCCACATATGCATTCCAGCATCCAGAAGGTATCATCTATAATCTGTTTGCTTGTATTTGTGTAGTTTTCCTGAATGAATTTTTTATCTTAAATTTCTTACGGGTCTGTGCAGGTTCCTGCTTTGGTTCTTGACTGTGAACCCAACATCGATTTCAGCAGAGATATTGATTTAAAGAGACAGTAAGAAAATATTACCTATTAAGTTTCTAATCTTAATTGCACTAGAATACCCTTATCTTTTTTGTTGATATCTCTGACTGCACTCCCCAGCAATGCAATATTACTCTTTGGGGTTGTTTTTTGTGTGAACAGTGCTGAAAGTTGCTTTCTAGAATGATTTGCAAGAACCTAGAACATTGTTCCCTGCATCGCTAATTGTCATGAAATTTTCTCGTACATTTTTACTTCCACCATATCTGTTTACTGCCTCTGGTATTGTCTTCATTGTGTGAGCTCCCCTCCAATTCTTTAATATGTCCTCACACGTAAGTTAAGCATGCATAAACTTTCGCTAGTTATATGAGATACTCTGATTTTGACCACTGTGATTTTTCTTGTTTCCTGCCCAGCCTGCGTACTCTGAGAATAATTTTTTTTATTTGGCTGGACCTTTTGTCCGTAAGATTTACTGCATTGGTGTTGGTCTTCAGTATTATCCTGAGAAAGAGAAGAGTTTGCATATACAACATAAATGGTTCTTTCCCAGCTGGTTGTGGGAAAGAGGGAGCAAAGTTTACAGAATTATGTAATCATGTAAAGACCTTATCTTTTGTGGGGAAACATGATCTAGCAGAACTGGTTTCTAGTTGTAATAGGTGCCAAATTGGGTATCCATTGCCTTCCAAGATTGATGCTGTTGTTCCTTTTTTTTAACCCACCCAAGTTCATCATGCTATGTTTAGTAGTCTTTTGCTTCAAGTCAGTAATCTTGTGTGCCCTAGTTTCCATATGCTTGTGGACTAACATACCATAATTTGGTTTTCGTGAAGGTATGCGCGCCAAGTTGCTGAGTTTTTCGAATTTGTGAAGAAAAAGAAAGAAGATCAGTCCGCTGAAGAATGTGCTGCAATGAGTAACCAACCCAAGGTCTTGCTACCTCATAAAGGTGGATTCTGGTTACCAGATGGAAAACATTTCCCAGAATCAGCCCTCAAATCTCTAGATCTCAGACGAGCAATGTCGGTCATGTCCGGCCAGTAATTCAGCTGTAGTAGTGACCCTTGTTTTCCCCTAATCCCAGATTCATGTCGAGAGGTATCTTGTTTTGTTATGATGTGTTTCTGGGAATTGTGTATAGTTCCTAAGTGCTTGTGAAGAAAGGTTCTTTAACCCTTAACCTTTAGAAGATGTAGAGAGAGAGATATAATTCTATGACTGATGGATGCTTTGCTAGTTTGCTGACTTAATGTCCAAAAGTTTTATTTTCTTTTTGATCTCCCTTCTTTCCCCTACTAATTGGTGTAATTGTTTGAGCTTGACAGGAGTTTTAATGTTGTATAAAATTTGGGCTTTCTTAATTCTGCTGTCCCCCATGTTTCTTCTAAACTAACAGCCTTATGCAGTAATAGCAAACGGGTGTTAATTAGGATGCAAAGGTGCTGTGCGTAGAGAATGATATTAATATCTCTTTTGCTATATGAGGATTGGGCCTCCAAAAAAAGGCCTTTCAATAAAAACATCAATCAAGTAGAATATGCCGTTGGGAAGTTTCCAAAATTCAACAACATGCGTTGAGAAGAAATGTTTTGTCAGATGAAAATAAAAACAACAAAAATTTCTCAAACCGTTTTGAGAGAATTGGATCTAACAAAGCGTTTTTCATCACTTGTGTGTTTCTCTGCTTTCTAAAAAAATAAAAACAGTATTCAGGACCACTGAAACGGTAAGCGCCAAACGCCAATATAATGTTTGCGGCTGCCTTTGATTTTGTTTTGACTCTCTGTCATATTTGCTTATAACTTCGTGGAGTTAATCCTCCACTCTGAACCAGCAATCATGATTCACGAATGTCAATTTTGGGGAGAGGGGGGAAAAAAAAAATAAATAAAAAAAAGATAAAGAGAGAAATAGACTTTACTTCCATTTCAATAAGTGGGCCAAAAAGACAAAAAAAGAGTTAGGTATGGGCAGCGTGAATCTTGCCCAGACTTCTAGAAGTATTTGTCATGTAAATATTATTTTGATGTATATTTAATCATCTACAATCTATTTATACAAAATTGATCTCCATCCTTTAGATGTTAAGAAGAAAAAAAAAAAAAATTTAATCCCACTTCATACTTCTTCTATCAACTCAAAAATTTAACCAATTGAATTAGCAACATATTTTTATAGTATGATCATATACGTGACGAATAATAAAATATCTTATTCTTTTCTTAACATAATATGTCGTTATTTAAATTAAAGTTTTTAAATACATGATAAGAACAAATTTTTACTTAATCTCAGTATTTAAGTGGAGAGTCGGAGGATCAACCCTTCACTTTGAAGCTGAAGGAAAGGAGATGAAAATGGAAAATTACTCAACTAATAAAGAATGATCGGAATATCGTATTTTTGAATTAATAGAATAAAAGTGAATTAAAAATTGAGAGAGAGAGAGAGAGAGAGAGAGAGAGAGCTGCTGCGCTGCACATGCACAGGAATTGATGGGAAGAGATAGGGGGGGTGGTTGCAAAATAAAACGTCACAAATCTACCAACCTTTACCAAACTCAATCTGATTGCCATCTGCTCCAAGTTTATCCACTTTGGCCTTTCTCGTATTTTATTATTCTCACATTGCTTTGTCCCCACTCCCAACTCAACCCAACCGAAGGCAGGCCAATTCATTCGCAATCATGCCTTCGCCTTTGATGATAATATTCTATCTTGACTCTTGAGCTGTCAAAATAAGTCATTGTCATCTTAAAATATTGACATTCTCACCCAACCCAACACGAAGAATAAGCGAGTTAATTGATAATTTACTTAATATTTATATATTTAATTAAATTTATATTATATAATTATATCATTAATCCGTTAGATAGATCAAAAATTTTAATCCTCGCTCAACATGCATAAAATTAAATTCGTGTCGACTCAAATTCATAATCACGTTAACTTTGATGATCCATATCCATTTATTCATATCGTATTCGTATTGGATAATCACATACCTATTTATTCATATCGTATTTATATTGAATAATCAGATCATGTCAAATTTTATTGGCTCTAAATTTTTATCTACTCTTTATCTTTTGATTTCTAATTTCTAAATTAATGTAGAGTTTTTTATGCAACAAAATTAGAAAGCGGTGTAATAAACAATCTAACATTTAGTAGTTAATTATTCACACAAATCGTAGTTGGGTAAAAGAATGATGCTATTTTCACTATTTTTATTTACTTGCTCCTGAAAACTGTTGCTGCTACTATTGTTGCTGCTATACTATGTATTTTCTAATATTTAATTGTTAAAATTTAAAAATAAGTTTTTTCTCTGAAAATTATGCTGGAGTTAGTACTCAGCTGCCATTAATAATAATAATAATAATTATTATTATTATTATGTTAAGATTTAAAAATAAGTTTTTTCTCTAAAAATTATGCCGGAGTTAATACTTAGCTGTCATTAATAATAATAATAATAATAATAATAATAATAATAAAGACAATAATAATAATGATGATGATAATGTACGTGGATGATAAAAAATATAAAGGAGAGCTTAAGTTATATTTAATGTAACTTATATTCAACTATAAAAATCACAAAAATTATAAAATTATAAAATTTATGTAATTTTATGTAAGTTACGGTAAGTGTAACTTAACATTTACCAAAATACAATTCAAATTGTCGAAGGCGCAGGTTGTATTTTATGAATTATATATGCGGTTTGTGATAATTTGGCTCCATAACAAAGCGTGATGTGATGTGGGGTTAATTAGTGTACTGTAACGTTTGGGCTCCTTCTCAACCTTCTAGATGATGAAGATCAAATTTTGTGTGTATTATTTTGATTGGATTGAATTTCGGTTCATCTTCTTCTTTCTGTCCAAATCAAATCTAATTTAGATTTTACCCAAATCAGGAAAAAAATAAAAATAAAAATAATTCAAAAGTAGAACCCGTCATTATAATTGAATGAATATAAAAGACAAGAGGCAGTGGCGGTTTCTCATTTCTTTCCAACGTCACAGTTTATTTATTATTATAATCCATCCACCACACCACCTTCTCCTTCTTTATCCGATTTTTTGAGATTTATCTATTTGGAGTTTCTTATCACTTTTCTGGTTCCCATTTGGTCAAATTTTGAGACACGAGATCAAGAAGCAATTCTGTTTGCAGAAAAAGTTATTAAAAAAATCCAGGTGCAATTTGTCGGCCGTAAACTAAATTTTGCAATAATAGGAGTTTAAAATCGTCTGAATTTGAGTAATAATACGTAAGAAATATATATATATATATATATATTTGATATTTAAATAATATGATATATATTTTTTTAAAGCGTAATTCAGTTGACCATTTCATTATATTCAAAAAATACAATCAAGTTGTATTTATATATTTTGAATTAAGATTTATGACTTGACTTATCCATTCAGCTACATCCCAATAATTCGTAAAAACCCCACCTTAATATTTGAACCAAATCTGTCACACGAATTAGTTAATGTTCGCACGTTACAAAATAAGGATTTGAAGTTGTATTGGTTGGCACTAACTTAGTTGCAAATAGTGCAAATATTATGATTATTTATAGGATATCGTATCCAATAATTTGAGTGCCCTTATTTTACCCAGAAAAGAAAAAGAAAACAAAGTTGAACTCCTACACCATTCACGTAATATTAAACAAACAATTATGTCATGTCATGTCATGTCATACGCCATGTGTTAGGAGGCATTCGGTGGTCGTTATAGTGGTTGAGGCTCACTGGATCATTCCTGTTGCAACCAATCGGAGATTAATTTAATTTCCTGCAAAATTGAAATCAAACACCTCACTGGATTTGCACATGACCAACTGTAATGTAATTGATTTTCAAAATTATTTTAATCAGAGATTCGGTTACCTACCTCCCAAACATGTCACATGGTTCCATCTCTTCTCTTATCGGATCTTCTTTCTTTTTTTTTACTCTCTCTCTCCCTCTCTGTCTTTTTTTTTTTAAATATAAATATGTTATTATTATTATTACTTAATATTTACTAAGGTTTATATAAATATAAAAAAAAAGATTCCTAAATTCCATTTCACTCACTCGTTAACTAGGTAAATTGTTAACGACCAACGAGTTGACTTAATAATAATAATAATATATAGTTAATATTTTAACTAATCGTAACTCGATTCCACGTGTGCAAAACTTGGAGAAGAGACGTCCGAAAAGCAAAGCTTTATGATGAATTTATCTCGTATTTTCAGTTTAATTATTGAATGTTGAAAGTACTAGTCTATGAGATTAGTCAATAATAGCATATAAAAAACAATAAAATACGTGTAATTTATCTTATTTCATTCATAATGAACGAGTTGAATAAAAATGAATCGTTTGCCACCTACACCTAATATCAATAAATTAAACTCACGGAAAAACAACATTACTATTGTGATCAAGCAACACACCTAGCAGTACTTTGTGAAAACGGATTGATTCAAAAAGGCAAAAACTAATGTTGCTTTTTCACATTAGATTGAGGAGAGACTTTGCTTAAATTACACAATAAAAAATTATAAGAAAGAAAAAAGGTGTAATTAAGTTAGGGAAACACAAATATATCGACATTACGGAGACTATTTAGAGGTAATATTAATGAGGTTATATGGCATGGTATCCTTAGAAGCTGGATCAATTTATTAGAAGAGAATTGTCAAAGTACTAAATTTTTCTACCTGACTCAATCAAACGGTTTATACTATTATTATTATTATTATTTGTTAACTAATTAGTAGAGTTGGGTGCTTTTAGGTAGAAGGGGATCCGTCATTCCTGGGAGAACCTATCATCATCATGCGATACCAAACATGTGACCTTCAAATTTTTTAATTAATTGAAACCTAATAACAATTTCTTCTTTACTAAGTTTTTTTTTTTTTAATTATTGGCCCATAGATGGAATAGAACGTGAGTATCAAATGATAGCGTGACGATACAACATCACACGTGATCCTACTCAATATACTAATAGCATTTGGAATGTTAGGTTGATTATTTTGAAAGCAAATGTCTCTAGTATCATATTTAGCAAGAAATTAGGATTAGGTTTTGGTTAGGGAATCCATCCATGTTCTTGCTGTTTTATATGTTAATCATTTACTTTCTTTGGCAATTGGCATCCTAATTTTGTATATATAGCTAGCAATAGCATAATGTATTACTCATTTAAAATATTTCCAGATTCATTTGGTATATACTTATGTCAAAAAATTATAGACTCAGCCAATATTATATATGTGGGAATGACAACAGATAGATAGTCCCTTGTCCCTGGTGTCATATTTATGCTTATTAATTTTATTTTTAATGTTATTGTTACTGTTTACTAACTCTTCAAACATTATTATGGCAAAGCACTATTTGATTTCTGAATAATGATTGATGAATGCATAATCATATGTTCTCGATAACAAAAAGAAAAGTTGTCGTCAGTACACTACTTACTCGCTTTCCTCATAAAATTAGTGGCGTAAGTGGAGGAAATTAAGCCTCTTGAAAAGTGTCACAACTTTTAAGTAATAGTTATTATACAAAAAAAAATGAAGGAAAATTGACATACCTTTCAACTCTTAATTATAAATATTATGAAAAAAAAATCGACATAACTTTAATATCAAAATAATTAATAATTAATAAATATTTTAATATTATATATTTTAAAGTACATCTACCTAACATCAAAATCAAAATTCAGATGATACCTTAATGGCGGGGCTCTCTTCTCTGTTATTAGGAAGGAACCACTGACTAAAACATTGTCGTTTAAAGAAAAACAAAAGAAGATAACCGTTCCTTTCAAAAAAAAGAAAAAAGAAAAAAGAAAAAAAAGAAGATAAGTGTTGTTCCCAATGCACTCACCAGAGAGTACAAAGCAAAAGACAAGGTTGAAGGTCCAACCAAATGCATAATGACCTACCTACCCACTCTTTGGCTTTCAAGGAGTAATAATTATGCAAATTTTCTAAAATGTCAGCTCAGCAGCGGCGCACATGTAACAACACATTGTCTTGTGAAATTACCTGGACTGCATTGGCAGGTTAATCAAATGTAGGAGCTAGCCCATCAATTAATTGATACAATTAAATTATTTAAAACCCGTCCACCCCAGAGAGAAAGAGAGGGAAAAAAACAACATGAATCTAATCTAAAGGCCTGTAATATATCTGCGAAAACCCATTAGAATTTTGAGTACAATTCTTACACAGCTCACTTCTCCCAAACCCCAGCTGCCAACACAAACAAACCGCTTGCTTCACTTCAAAAAACTTGTCGTAGTCAACAACTTGCTTCTGCTGCTGCGGCTGTTGTCGTTGCTGCAGTGGTCTTGAGTGGGCAGAATTAGGAGGAGCAAGTCCAATGGACAGCTCTAAGTTGAGATTTTCTTGACAATGGGTGCTGCTATGCATTTGCTTTTGCTCTTGTTGATGTAGCTGTACATTTTGTGGTGGCTCTTCATCGGCGGTCATGCCACTGGTGCTGCAGTTGTTGTTGTTGTTGGTGGTGGTGGTGGTGGAGGTGTTGTTATCATCGTCGAAAGATGATTCTGATTTGGGCTTGATCAAATTCTTGGGTTGAATTACTCCTTCATTATTATTAATAGTGTATTTGTTGAAATTATTATGGTTATGAATTTGGTTGAGGGGGCGGTGAGTTTGAGGGTCAAGGCCACGGTTAAGTAGCTTCCGCTTGATGTGTGTATTCCAATAATTCTTTATCTCATTATCTGTTCTCCCTGGTAATCTTCCAGCTATCAAAGACCACCTGCGCATTACACAAATTCAAAACACCCCCCGCTCAGAAAAAAAAAAAAGTTTTTTTAGATCTAATAATTAAAATTAACCTACCCCAAAACAAATAAAAATTATAAAAAGAGAGAAAGAGAGAGAGAGAGAGAGAGAGAGAGAAGAAGCTTAATTAATTACTTGTTTCCAAGCAAACTATGTAGCTTGATAATAAGTTCATCTTCTTCATCTGTAAAATTCCCACGCTTAAGATCAGGGCGTAAATAATTTATCCATCTCAATCTACAGCTCTTGCCACATCTTAGCAATCCTGAGTAATTTATTAAAACACACATATATTAACACAAATAAAGAACTCTTTTTTTTTTTTCCCAAACTAAGAAGAAGAAAATGAAAGGAAAAAAAATGTACCGGCAGCTTTGGGGAGAGAGCGCCAGCAGCCTTCGCCATGAGCACGAATGTAATCGATAAGCCTTTGGTCTTCCTCTTTGGTCCATGCTCCTTTGTTTGTATGAGCCTTTTCACAGCAGGGCGAACGTCCCATGCTCTTGTTTATGATGACGATGAAGAGTTGAGTTTTGTTTTAAATTTTCTCAACATGAAATGAAGAAAAAGAAAGATGGGTTCGGCTCGTTTTGTAAAGAGTTTTTTTAACACGAGAGACGGGGACTTGTCATTTATATGAAGAGAGAGAGAGAGAGAGAGAGAGAGGAGGCAAGAGACTCGATCGTTATGAGATTTTGACCAAGTTGGTAGAGATTAAATTATACATGTATACATACATTTTCACAGGTGGTTTGATTTGAGATAAAGAGAGGGAGAGACAGAGATGGATTGAATCATTGAATATTGATTTGGGCGGGTCGGTAGCTTCTTCCATCTATCTACTGCTGTTTTTACGTCACATTTTTGGGCTTTATTTTGTCTTTTTTTTTTTTCCCCGACTCTCTCTTTTGGGCTCTCTTTTGTCTTTTTGTGTTCTCTACTCTCTTCTCCATTTGTTGAATAGACATAATGTTTGAAATTGGAAAATAATCTTCTTGATTTTTCTTATGCTATAACAATTTATCACATATTTTTGTGGTACAAGTTACTCTTCATGTTATTTTTTATTCAATAATACTTTATCACACATCAACTTGTACCCGAAATTTGAGCTACTAATATTTGGCTCTGAATGATTTTTGGAAAATCAAGTATAACAACTCAAAAAATTGAACGAAATTGTGTACACGTTTCTTCTTTTTCCCAAACATTCCGTCCCATAGAGAACCAATCTTTCTTGATTTCAGTTTCCATGTTGTAATTTTGTTAACATGTTTAACTATTTTCTCTTCTGAAAAAAAATGTTTTACAAAATATTCCAGACTATTATTTAGGTCGATTTTCATTTCCACAAATAGAAAACATTTTTCAAAATCGCAAATGTCTTCTACCCTCCACTCTTCTGGTAGCTGATCTACATTAGTTTTATCAATTAAGGAAATTCCCGGGGGCATAGTTTTCCCCATCCGTCCTCACCAAAGGAATAAGCTACTTAAAACTGGTGCTCTATTTCAAGTGCATCATTGTCAATATGTGCTCAATGGACAAAATTGCACCCGTGATTTTATATTCTTTCAAAACACAAATGGCAAACGGAACTTCGGATAAGGAACACCGCAAAATGAAAAAAAAAATGTCCAATCTACTGAATTATCTCCACTCCCCATAGTTTTCGACTTTCCATCGATGTTCTCCTTGCTGGTCATAAGCCACTAAGAGCAAGATGTATCTTAGAATACAAAGTCCAAACAAAATTTTACTCACATCAATTGAATCATATACAATGAATTTTGAGTGGCAAATTACAAATTGTAGCTTAGTCAATCAATTTCAAAGAATTATAACCTAATTTCATTCCCATCACTACAACAAAAGAATTTAATTAGAGTTTAGTTGAATCATGGCTTCATAAGTTACAGATAAATAAAAATTTCTAACCCTAGTGACAATTTCTTTAATCAATATCCGTATTATGAAGTTAGTTTCTTAGTGTTACCGTGTTCATTTGAAGCTTCTGGTTGTTTACACAGGCAATCTGGCATGGGAAATGTGTAAAGCGATGCACTGGGTTTCCTTAACTCACTTCCCTTTACATCACTGTGAGAAAGCATATCTTCCATTTGTCGCTTGAAGTCATCCCATCTGGCCAGATGTAGATAAAAAAAATATCATTAAACTACAAAATTGCTATCACGAAAAGCTACTAGATACACATACATAAGGTTTGGATCAAGAGGCTTTTAACATTTTACACTGGTTGAGATTAAATCTCAAGTGTACGTTATATATGGTGCATCACATCAACCGATAGCACATTGATCCAATGGTTCAACGATTGATCCTAATTACTATGCATTAAATAGATGTGTCAGATTTAATCTCAACAGTTTACACATTGATCCAATGGGCTAACAATTGGTCCTACCCCATGTTACAAATATGGAATGAGAAAGATCAGCTGTAAGATTGGCATTGGCAAGCACCAAAATGAAATTTTGACTAGTTTTTGAGCACAATCCTTTTGCAAACAAGATTTCTCCCTTGCACAAATCAAGCAGTGTCGCGAATGACTCAGAAGTGAAAATTTAAAATTGCAGGAGTTGAATAGCAATGTACCTGATATTGGGCCTATCAAATAACAGGGCTAATTTTCTCTTATCAGGCTTAATTGTCTTCGCATGTCCTCCATATAAGTAGCGCCTATGACCCATTAAGAAGTGGGGAAAATTCCCACCTTGTGTTGTGACAAATACTTCACTGTGAAGGCAAACTGTATAGTCAAGAGCAGCCAATCTAGACGAGTGGCCCTACATATAAGAACCTTAGAGTATTACAAACAACAAGTTCCTAGCATTGTTATTTTTATTCTTTAAATCCATTTAATGATCACAGGCCACCAATATGATACCTTAAATGCAGCAAGTTCTTCAGGAGTAGCTAGAGTGTCCTTTGTTTCTAAGCGTGGAAACATCTGCCTAAGTGGTGCCACGTACTTTTCAGCTTTATAAATCTTACCTGCTGCAACATATACCGAGGTCGTGTTATCAAAACCCATGCCCCTAAGCATCATTCCTACCTGAAGAACCAAATACCGTGAAGTCGGAGCATTCAAAAGAATCCAAGCATTTTGATTTTATTAAACATTTAATTTATCCAGTTATTATAACAAGGAACTGCAATGTGTTTGCACAACATTTGAGGAATTTGTTCTTTAATAAGACGAAACTTAGTTTCAGAAGTAGATATTCATATTTTACAAGAAACCAAATCAAAATAAATTTGTTAAAAAGTAGATTGATAGATGGAAGGGCAGAGAGTTCAATGCAGTTTAGCACCTCCAATGGCGTTAAAGGACATTTTCCATCAACACGATTTGCACCCGGTCTTATTACTCGTCCTCTTTTCCTGAATTTCCCCCTCCAACTTCTTTCTCGAGCAATATCCATTTCACGTTTCTCTACCTCCCCACCATCATATTCACAGCAAGAAAATGCAACCATATCCTTGAGAGAAAAGGAAACTGACACTCAGAAATGATAAAGGATACAGCAATAGGAGGAAATAAAATAACCCACAATCTTTCCATTGTAGGAAATCGAAAAGGTATAGTACCGTTTCAAATCGAAGATGAACTGAAACATATTTTCCACCACTCAGAGAGCTATTCTTAACCATTCGATCAACCATTTTCTCTGCAAGCATTCTTATAGGTTCGGAAAACCTAAGTGCTTCAAAATTGGCTAAGCATCTAAGTCCCTGAATATTTGAAGGAACACCCTGAGCCAGTCTGTTAGAGAAAGGTGCAATTCGCACAGCCCTGCATCATGAAATGAGGCTACAAGCTTTGGATTTGTATGTTTGTTGATAAGAAATGAGATAAACTTCCACTAACAAAACTATTTAGAAATAAGGTTCAACCCCAAATTATTGCAAGTGGTGAAGATTGAATTTTACGCACACAATTCCAATTGTCAACAAATATTTGATCCATGGTTAACAACTTTGTGTTGTAACCACTGTAAACAATAAAGGGCCATATATATGACTAACAATTCCAATAAATGTTAAATGATAATAACAATCCAGTATTTGGCTTCTCAAATATAAACATGCAATTTAAATTGATTTGGTAGGGAAATGATATTGTCATTGCAATAAGGGATGTTCAAAGAAAAATCCCCAATAATTTAGCTTCTTCTTGGAGAGTATTGATCAATTTAAAACATTTGGAGTTAAGAATGCATACCCCAGCTGCTGCAGCTTTGGCAGGACCTTTTGCAGATAATGGGTTGGGCTGGACCATGCTTTTACTCTCAAATTCACGATGCTGCTTATATTGTGGTCAAACTGTTGAAGTATATCCTCTGGGAGTTCCTTGACAACATTCACATTACTTCTAAGTGCATGCATGAAAAAATCTTCATCAAATATATCCCCAAATTTGCTGCAAAAATTACAAATTGTTCAGAAAAAGGAAAAATGTAAGGAATAAAGTCAAACTCAAAAATCTTGCAATTCAAAGGAAAAAAATTAAATATATATGTGCTTAAGAAATATGGCTTAAAGGAGTAAATTATGAGATAAAATAAGGGATATTTTTTACATTAAGAGGACAAGCACCGCTCCATAACTACTTCAGGGAAAATATGTGATATTTTCGAAAGACTAAAGCATCTTTTGGCCCTCATCTTTTTGTAGTTTGAAAAAACAACGTTTGAGAAGAAACTAAGAATTATATTTTTTTGAGGAAAGAATGAGATACAAAAGAGTTTTAAGGACTTAAGGTCTTACAATAACAGTATCAATAATCACCTGGAATCTCGCCATACACTATTTAAATGAAAAATTGGAATGACAAGAGTTGCATTCAGCAGTCCTGCCACTGCTACCGCATCACATATCTGTAAATAAACAAATAAATAAAACAGAGAGAAGTTACACACCAAAGATGTAATTTAAAGGTTTACACCCCTATTATCAAGGCATAGACTGTTGAGTATGTATCATTGGCAGGCCGTATCTGGCCCTATTGTTGCAACAACATTCCCATAACAAGCAATGTATTTTTAAAATGTAACAATATACACCAAGCCTATAGTTTGCAATGTATATTTAAAATGTAACAATATGCACCAAGTGTAAATTTAATATTTAGATCAATTAATGGATATTTTCATAAGGAAAGTTAATAATAAACAACCACGCTCATGCAACACAAAATGAAGTGTCTTATAGCTATAACTTATTCAACATCAAAACTCAAATAATTTTACCGAGAGAAAGAGCAAAGAGGAAAGCAATAGGGACGAGTGCGGTAAGAAAATCTTAGCAAAAATAGTTGAGCAGTCATTTCAAGACATCCAAAATCCAATCATTCCCATTCTTCATGCAACAATTAATTGGTAAATGCTAGTTTCGAAGGATATGCCTACTGTACTAAATGAATCTAGATGACGGATGCCTTATTCTGACAATCCATAAGGAACAACCACAAAAAGATGAAGTCAAATCTCAAAATTCCAAAACTAATCCCCAAATTGTCCATCTGGGACAATATTAAGTATATTATCTAATACACCATCCCATGCATCTTGATAATATTATAGTGAATGGCGAGAACCACATTATAACAAATCAAACCATATGCAACTACATTCTCTAATACATAATTTTGGTAGCATGCATATAAGAACATGCTGCAATTTCCTTACAACTGATAGAATCAAGAGAACAAATTTTATGCTCGAGCCAAAACATACCGATAAGCGTTGCTGGTTCAACCCACCATTAGCTTCAATAATAAGGAAACCATTTGATTTTGGCAATTCTGAGAATCTCAAAACATAAAACAGCAGTTAGCTTCTTGCAGCCTCTCAAGCATAAGGTAAATACAATTACTAGTACTCCGATACAATTGTTTCGACGATTTTTGGTTGGGGGGGGGGGGGCGGCAGTGAAGAAACGACATTGAAAAACAGATAAAATCTCGAACCTGCATTCGAATTACTGCTGTCGGCGCAAGGCTTCCAGGGTTGGTGCACTTTCGAATTCCACGCTGTCATCAACTGCATGATTTGAGCATTTTTAATTTGTCAGTCAAATCTACTTCAGCTGCATATTAACATGCAAGAAATGAACTGAAGGAAAATAAATAACAATGAAAAAAAGGAAAAAAAAATTGCATGAAGCTTATAACTGTACCGTATTGTTAGCAATAGCTTCCGCCTGCATAAACGGCCAAAGCTTTTGAAAAACCTGAGGACTTCTGTACACAGAGCCAGGCGGCGCACGCTTACGCACAACAACAACACTCTTCAAATCCACAACATCGAAGCCGAACGAGCTCATGTACAGTAACATAACTGATATGTACAACAACGGCGCCACTAACAGCACTCCTTTGCGTTTAAACACGGCCGATATCAAAACGACTACCAGTTTCTCAACTAAATTCTGCTTTCCTCCTCCGCTGCCGACGCGACTTCCGGCTATGTTCTTGTTACGGCCGTGGCGGAAGCGCGGGGAGGACGGCGGAGACGACGTGGTGGAGCGGGCGGAGCCGAGGCGGCTTAGTCCGTGCATGATGCAAGTAAGTAAGTGAAAGAACTGAAATGAATTACAGATTATTAAAAGTTACAAATTACGAAACCCTAGGGAATCGTGAGGATCTGAAGAAGAATTGAATGAAATTTTATTTGTGCTTGAAGTACATTGAATGGAAAGTGATTTTTAATTTTCTGATTTCGTGGTTGAAGGAATTAACTGCAGCACGTGACTGCCGATCACAGGCGCGTGACTGTTTCTGTTGCCAGCTTGAAGTAAGTCAGTGGGAGTGAAAATGGAATGTGAAACTGAAGAGGAAGAGAGAAGCATTTCGATTGTTGGAGAATTAAAGTGCCAGCTTTGTTCGTGGGACGGGACACTCACTCGTTTACCAACCACACCGATGTTGAAAACTTTTGGAAAAACAAAATTTCATCGTAGTATCTCATATTTCCCTTAATTAAATATGAGCTTCAAACATTACATAAGTTTTTAAAAGTGTCACTTAAATTCCTTTTTAGTTACAAGGAAATACGATTATAATCCATATCTTGATACTATGCGACACTTTTTTGAATAGATATGAGATTTTTCTTTGAAAAGAAAAGATTATAATAATTTTTCATATTTTTTCACATGTATAAAATGTTGATTTTCATAAAAATATACTGCTCGATATGATACATTTTTATTTTTCAACCGTAGAAATTAACAATTGAAAGAAACTTAGCAAGCAATAAGTTTTCAAATATTTTAAAAAAAATATTGTTGGATGTATGTGATTACCTTATTACATAAAAGATGGGGTGATGAAATTTGAATCATTTAAGGCTCCATTGTATTTAAACGAAATATGGGAGACTTGTGTGAAATTTACGTAGTTTATAAAGGAAAGGAAATTCCAAGTGGAAGACCACGACACAACGGGCTTAAAGCGACCATTTTTTTGATAAAAGTGGGAGTCTATGGGGTTTCCTTTTCCTTTCCAATAGCCTAATCTCTCGTGATTGTGATGTTGAAATTGAATTGTGATGACACAAACGGAGAGGACCTATCTGGGCCTTTTTAAAAAGTAATGGTTTTTGTTCGAGGCCCATAAATAGTATGAGGTAAGGACTGCTGCGAAATGTCTTGACCCTTTTATTGTAAATAATAATGATAATAATAACCCAAAAAAAAGGAAAAAACATCAACAACAACAAGAATATTGTTTAAAAAAACTAATACCAAAATAATAAATAAGAGATATTTATTATAAGCATTTATAAATAATTTTTAAAAAATAATCAATTTATATTTCAAGAGATGATTGAATTTATTACATATGTTTATGTACATAAAAATGAACTGATTTATAAATTAAAATCGACTTGAGTGATAAAAAATATAATATCTTTGACAAATATATAAAAGTATTTTTTTTTCACGGCGAACATTGTACGTTAAAATTAATTCTTAATTAGACAAATATAAATAACTATTTTTTTTATCTTTTAGGTAATTAGAAAGAACAATTTTAATTTTTAATGATTTTTTAAAATTAAAACATAAAAAAAACAAAACAAAACAAAACGCTCATCCAAACGTATAAGCCTGAAGAGGTGGAGACGCTTGGCGCTAGAGAAGCCCAAAACTAATGGCGGCCTGCATAATATCATCTTCTTCTTCGCACATCTCCCCGGAGTCAACGCGCTTGACTCGCTCAACTCGTTCAGATAAACTCACTCCTCTATCATGGGCCTCTTCATTTCCCACTATCAGCATCTCCATCAGCTCAATCACTCGCCCTCCAACTCCCACTAACAGAAAGGTACTCACTTTTTTTTACCCCTTTAATATCTCCTGTTTTGGATTCCAGGAAAAATAAAAGAAAGAGAACATTTTGATAGAAACTTATTCTACTTTGATTAGCTAGAAATGGGAATGTCAACTTAATCCCTGCTCTAAGAAAATGTTATGTCAAAATTTATATTTGTAAGTCTTTATTTGCTGCTCTGGAAAAATGCATAATTGAGTATAAGTTCGTGGTTAATATTATTGACCTAATTGAAAAATTAAGTTGTTATTAAAATTTTTACTGTTTAAGCATTTAAATATGATGGGGGAATTAATCAACTTTTTTCAATATCAATATTTTAGATTTCCTTATTGTCTTTAGTTGGGAAGTTAAATATCTTCATAATCAGTAGTTTACATGAAATTAGCTAATATGGGTTGAATAGGTCAATAACTAAAGAGGCTTGCAAGTTATTTTTAAACCAAAAGCTTGAGCCATTACATTGTGAAGTTTCAAGAAAATGGAAATTGCTAAACTTCCCATATACTTATAACCTACTCCTAACTAATGTTTCATGGCTTGGGTGGTATGCGGCAAGTGGCCACGGACAAGAAAATGGGTGCTGCACAAGCTTGGCTCATGAGGGTAATGTCATTAGCAGAATGGAGATATCAAGTTTCTTCACTTTTTTCTTTTTTGATATTTTATTGATGGTAGTGGCTAACAATAGCATAATCAATTATATGTTGAACAAGCAAGGTAACATTTAGAGTTCCCTGCATTTCATGATTGAGGTTTAGAATTATAAAGTTGCAAGGCATCAACATGCCTTGGATTGATGGGAGAGTGAGGAACTGACAATGGTTGTGTCTCTGGGCATGTCTGTGAAAGCTCATGTAGAGGTTCTATATTCTTGCTATTGTGCCTACATTGGAGTTATATATGGATTTTGGTATGGTAGGAGGGTGAGATATTTGGCTGGTCTGACCACTTTGTCTATTCTGCTTCCCACTTTGCTTGCTTTGCTCTGAGTAAAGTAGTTGTTTCTGGATCCCTGCATTCATCAAAACCTGATGTTTTCTGTAGGCCTCTGCTAGCTTTGACATGTGTGGGAAACTGTCTAACTCATTCGAGAAGCTTCAATTGCTGAAGGCTTAAAAAAGAAAAAAATTACTCCGGCTTAGTATTTTGAAACATAGCTTGATCTTGTCTTGTTTTAAAATGTCATAAATGGTTACTCTTTTCTGTTTCCATTATGCTGAGAAACCACCTCTTCCTGGGCTGTTAAGAATTTGCAACCTCCCTTTTTTCATTATTTATTTACTTATTTATTTTTTGTAATCCTGCCATTAAGCATCAGCTGTTTTGTTGTGGGATTGAAACATAGAGCATAGGCACTTGAATTGGATCTTTAGAGAGTCTGATGTGGTCCTTTGAATTCCTTGCACACAGCATTCATAATTTGCCTGCAGTAAGGGAACTTGGAACTTTCTATATCCATGCATAAGGCTTAATAGTCTAGTCATTCTCTCTTGGAAGATTTAATTATGCACTCTGACATAAATAATTATCACCCTTGAAGTTTCATTTAGTCATCCCTTTAAGTTTAGCTTGATGTGAGGACTTATTTTCTTGTGATTTATTGTTATTTGTTAATAGAGAACTTATCTGTGATTGCAAGTTGCATTAGTGCTCAAACTTTTGCCGACTACAAATTGCAGTTGTCCTGATTTCAGATAGATCTGTTCAAGATACAATTTGCTTGGAAATTCTCCAGAAACAATTAAAATGTATTATTGAGTTTGTAGAAATGGAAAACCCCCATGGCTTGGGATTCTCCAATCATAGACCTTCCAATCCTTGGTGATGGCAATATTTGATTTCAGGTCTTTGGTACTGATGCCAATAGATTTTACCCTGGCTGTTTTTTATTCCCTTGTGGGCCTCTGTTTTACTGTTGTTTCTCTTTTATCGCGTTAATAGAAAAGAAATAGCAAGATGCCAAGAGATTGGACTAGCTAGTTGGTTGGCATTTATTAACATTGATAAGTTATAAATCAATGCTAGCATCTCTTGATTAAAAAAAGAAAGGTAACTGATACTTTATTTCCAAATTTTTTTAGGATTCTTTTATTCAAGCTGCTTGGACGCGGAGGTCTCGGGGTGAACTTGATAAGAGACCTAACAGGAAATCATGGAAGCAGAGGACAGATATGTACATGAGGCCATTTTTACTTAATGTTTTCTTTTCTAAGAAATTCATTCATGCTAAAGTGATGCACCGCTCAACAAGTAAAGTTATATCAGTTGCGACCACAAATGCCAAGGATCTCAGAAACACTTTACCATCTCTCACTGATCACAATGCATGCCGAATTATAGGGAAGCTAATTGCTGAGCGATCAAAGGATGCTGATGTATATGCAATGTCTTATGAACCCAGAAAAGGTGAGCGGATTGAAGGTAAGCTCGGGATTGTTCTTGATGCCATTAAGGAGAATGGTATTATATTTGTTTGAGCCAAGTGAAACGGAAATCATATTGTAGGGTGCTCTCCCTAATATATTTTTGCATGAACTTGCTTGTAGAATTTTTTCTGCTATGATCTGTCCATCCTTGACCCATCTACCTCTGTAACTCGTGTATAGGGGTTTTAGCTCTGTAATTAAAGTATTTGTATTCTGAGATTTGTCGTTCTTGATTTAGTGGTTTTGCTCGATGTAGGGTATCTTTTTCCTGTTGAGGTTCTATTATTTTGAAAAACTTTATGTCTATATGTTCAGAAAACTATAGTCTACAAGTTATATTGAAGAAGCACGAAACCATCTAATAATCAAATGTTAAAAGGGTTTGAAGTCAGTATGTATTATTAGTTCATGGAGGATAAACAAGGTGGTCATGTTATTGGTTAATTCAGCCATTCGTTCGAATTCCATATGTATTTTTCGCATCATTGAAAATATTATTTGTAAGTTAGTTCGGGAAAATCATACTGTCGCATTTAATTAGCAGGAGTCGAAAAGAGGTGGAATTGAAATCAGAATAAATTGTTTACTTTGAGTTATAAGATTTGAAATTGGAATGTACTCTATTTCTATTAATATGTTTATTTTGTTTTGGAATTTAAATCGAAATAAGTTAGATTGTTATAAATTATTATAAAATTTTTAATTAATTATTGTCATAATTATTATTTTTTATTTTAATTATTGTGCTTCTTCTTGTTATTATGATGATGATGGTGGTGGTGGTGTTTTTTTTATCATTAATATAATACTACTACTACTAATAATAATAATCCATTTCAAAAGAGTAATAATAATGGTAATAATCAAAATCGGGATCATCGTCATTAACGTCATCATGATCATTAGATTGGAACCATAGCCATCGGAAACGAAACGAAGACGGATCAAATTGAGACGAAATCGGCAGCCAACTGCTATTCCACAGTCGGCCAATCAACAACGATGATGATAACGCTTGTTTTTGGCAGCAACGACAAGGTTTGGTTGTGATGGCGTTTGGCTGACATGGAGCTTCGGTTGCGAAAAATTCTTTTTTTATTTAAAAGGGAGAGTATTTTGGAATATCAAAATGCTGATGGGGCTAAAATTGTAATTATAGGAAATGGAGATTGATTTGCTCGTCCTTGAGAATTAATCTCTTATTCTTCGTTCTCAAATTAAGATAGATCCCATTCTAATTTTTACTTTTAATTTACGAAACAAATGCTGTTAATAATTTTAATTTTATGTTTTGATTTCTTAATCTAAAGTAAGTACAGCATACTCTTTTTTTGTTTTTTTCCTTTCCTTCTCTCTCTCTCTCTCGTAAGAACACGACATACCTGTATTATAAGAGCAATACTTGACATATATTGTAAAAACTCGTTAGTCACATTCAAAGTTACAGTATCTTGCCTCATCAAAAGAAAAAAAAAGTTTTCAGTATCTTGCTATGAGCGTATGACAGACTTGAACGTGTGATGCGCCACTGCATTGAGGTAAAATGTTTTGTTCTGCAGCGGATTAGACAATTATTGAATAAAAAATTAATGGATTAAAGCTCATTGCGTGTGTCAGAAGACGTGTCAGTAATCCTAATGGACCTGATCACTGAAGGAGCTTTTAAAAAAAGATTTAATCGTATTGCGGGACCCACATAGCATGGCGTTAGACGCGTGACGTGTTATTAACAAAAAAAAAAAAAGTAGGAAGCCCAATCAATCAATCAAATGTAAATCCAGCCTATCAGCAGCAGCTGATCCAGATATTTGCCCATACCCCTGAAGATCAGGTAGTCAGGATTTCTCAGCCGTCCGATCCCCTGATCGTTGTCTCTGAATCCACGTGGGTGGGCCCCCGTCCCCGGGAATGAGATGTCGACCTCTCACAACGTGGGGTTAGAGTACAGTGATTAGTATGCCAGCGGGTTTTCGACACATTCTCTGGTGTGGGTCCTACGGACTGGTTCTTTTTTGGCATTTTCAACTCATGCGCTGATTGCTGAGGATCGGAACTTGAAAGAGCCGCTGGTTGTTGCATTGTCCCCAACGAAAATTGAATATATATATAAATTTTTTGGCATACGAAAGATTGGGTGAAATAATTTCAATTTTCACGTCTACGAAAAAATTTTAACAAGTTGTTTGGATTTCATTTATAGACCATTGATATTGTGTGGTATTCAAATTTTTATTTTTATTTTTTTAATGATTGGTAATAATACATACTTTTTTTTTTTTTGAAAACATCATTTATTTTAAAAATATTATCAGAACCATTGTTTAAGATGTTATTCAATCAATGTATCCGAATTGTGTTAATTACGTGATATATGATTTATTAACTAACTACATTTGTTTAAGAAAATAAAAATATGTGATAAACACAATACCTATCATGACAAATTGATAATCAAATTACTAAGAAATCAGAAAACCTTTTGAGTGATAGTGGTAAATGTAACATTACTCACTATACACACATACACTAAGTTTTTAGAGTTTAATTGTCCATTAAATTTGAGTAGAAATATTTGGATTTTGATATCTCCATCAACTACCTGAAATCGCGACTGGCTCAATCATGAGACTATATCGATTTATTTATACCCTTAGCTGACAATTTCAATTTGAATGCCAACTAGAAAAGAAAGACTCTATATTCAATAATTAATAAATTGAATTAAAATTATGACTAATTATACAACATCGAACAAAATTCATATCATTGATGTATTAAGTTAAAGTTTGAAAATATTCGTTCTTCAATTGCATTTATTAAGTATAAATGTTTGAGTTATATCTCTCACTTGAGTAAGTTATACCCTAACTTTGTAAGTCTTTCTGACTCTTTTCTTATTTATAACTTACTTAACTTGAGCAATTTTCTTTGCACTTCTCCAAAGATCTCTGCAATTCTATGGCATCCTCCCATCTTTTCTAGGGTTAAAGTTAATATTGACGATCTATTTAAAGAAAATCTAGGTCTTCAAGAAATCAAACTTCTATCTAAAGTTAATATTGACAGTCTATCTAAAGGAAATCAAACTTCTTGTGGCGCTATTTACAAAGGTCCTCATGAAACTTTTTTGGGCTACTTCACTATATCAATTGAGAATCAAACTTCCTTTTATGCAGAACTTTATCCTACTATTTGTGCTATTGAATTTGCTTATCATAAGGACTGACATTCATTATGGTTGGAATGTGATTCAATGACTGTTTACTCTTAACTAAAAAATGATAACTTCTCTCCTCCTTAGTAGATCCGCACTAGATGGTTTAATTACCTAATTATGATAAAGTTTATGCTATTTCATTATTTCCTTATCTACAGAGAAGGTAATGGTGCTGCTAACACTTTAGCCAACATCGGTTTGAGTTTCTCCAATTTCAAATGATGAGATATTCCCTCATTAGAAATAAAAAAGTCTTTGTTTGATGATTCGTGGAGGATACCTAAGAACCAATTTTCTTAATCCTATTATGATTTAGTATTGTCTTTGTAATATATATATTTTTTTGATCTTTGTCTCTTTTAAATGAACTTTGTACCTTTTTTTTTCATTTAATAAATTATACCTCTCTTGAGGTTTGTTATAAAAAAAAAAATTATTGATGTAACATAAGTCACCCATTAAAAAATTATTGGTGTATGCATCAGTACAAAACTCTCCCTTTTTTTTTTTAAAGAAAGAATAATAGAAATCTAATTTATTACCATTAAAAACCTTTTAGGAACAGTTTTCCTAAGCACAACCGCGAGATAAGCCTGTTGAAGTGGCGATGAAGGCATATAAAACTTGGTTCTCATAAGAGGAATAATATGCTCCAAATAAATTACAAAGAAATCAAACCCTACATCAAACTAGTGGAGCTTAAATACATTCCCAGAAATTTGAAGAAGAGTTTAGAGAGATGATCAAACTTTTTCCCATCTTCAACTTCATTGTATACTAAGATTTGGATAATAATTTTTTTATTTTGGAAAACAAATTTCATGAAACAATTTAGCGCATTCATATTTACTAAAGTGAAGCTTAGGAGGAGGGCACATTGTTGATTTTTTTAAAAAACTTTTTTAGCTTTTATATATAGATATATATCACCTCTAACTGTGACAAATTTTTTCGTTCTGACCGGTAAAACTAGGGTTGTGCTATAAATTCGTGGATTCATAATCTAGTCAAGTTCCATATTGTTAAAAATCTAAAGACAAAAAAATAATAATAATAATAGCAGTAGCACTGCTCTCTCTCGTGTCCTTTCTTAAATACACGTCACGCTCCTCCCACAATAAGGATTAATAGCCACAAACAAACATTAATTCTTACTCTCTCTCTCACTTTTGCTTGTTTCAACTCCATCTCTCCTCTATCCTTTCACTTCACATAAATACAGTTACCATCCCTTGTAATCCCCATTCATTAAACAAATCAAACAAGGTGATCAATTACTTTGAATAATGGATCTCAGTTTGGTTCCGTACAAACACCAACATCCACATCCACAACAAGAACCAAACATAATCAACTACAAAGAATGCATGAAGAACCACGCAGCCTCCATCGGCGGCCACGCCAACGACGGCTGCTGCGAGTTCATGCCACGTGCTGATGACTCCCTTACGTGTGCTGCATGCGGCTGTCACCGTAACTTCCACAGAAGAGAAGTCCGCGGCCAGCTGCTCCCGCAGCCAAAGCGCTTGTTGCTTTTCAAGGACCCTACCAAGCTAGTGGGAGTCGTTGATCGTTATGACGATTATGATAGACGGTCGGAGACCCCCGAGAGGGAGGAGGTAAATCTGAATGTGTGTCCTCCGGGAACTGCGGGTCCGGCGACGGGGAAGAGCAAGAGGCAGAGGACTAAGTTCACGCAAGAGCAAAAGGATAAGATGCTTGAGTTTGCTGAGAGAGTAGGGTGGCGAATGCAAAGGCAGGATGACGTGGCACTCAACCAGTTTTGTAATGAAGTGGGTGTTAAAAGACACGTGCTTAAAGTTTGGATGCATAATAACAAGAATGCATCTCACCGTCGTAAGGATGAATCTGCTTCTCAGTCTCAGACGGAGGCGGCTCCTCCGGCTGCGGTGGAACAGCCTGTTAAATCTTGTAATGTAACGATGCTATGAATTGCTGTTCTGTTTTTTTTTTTTTTCAATATCTTTTGTAATGGGGTAAAACTGAAGCTAGGGCAACTAAAAAATTACCCACTTTGTCATATTGTTCATATTTTCTCGTTGTTGCGTTTAGATTGTAATCTTAGTTTTTCTTTTTTCGAACATTAATTGTAATCTTAGTTTAGCAGAGTGGTTGAATCGGATGCGTGGCACTGATGTTAAGATGTTCATATGTAATTCTAGTTTACTAGTTAACAACTTATTTGCAAATCTTTTTGTTTAGATTTCGAATCATGATCAAATTATAAGTTGACAGATATTTTTAATTAAGCACATAGCAGTTTTACTTTGAAGTCTAATAAATTGGATTAATGACGAGTTTATTACCTTATGTTTTGAAATCAAAATTTAAATGTCATTGCTTTTTATTTCCAAGTCTCTTCGATTTTGAATCCAAATTCAAATTACAATTTGAATTAAGTCATCGTAAATCTTGAGTTGTGTCTCTCTACCTTCATTTCGTTCAACTTGTTCATGTGAAAAGAATAAAAATTTAAAAATAGACGAAATCACTGTCATTAGATGGAGACAGGCCATAATTTTGGAGCATGCATGGTCTAAAATTTGAGAATATGGGGCCAAAAGAAAGAAGACACAGACAAATGAAGCTAGTTTGAAGTCATTGATATTGTCATCATGTTTGGGAATTGGGTAGGTGTCCATGGCAATGGATTGCTTTCAATATGTGCCATCATCATGCCTTTGCTCTCAATTTAGCCAGACAAGAGTCCTATCTTCTCAGCAAGTATTCTGATTTCTGAAACTGGACACATAAATTTATTGAAATGGCCTAAAATTTAGAGTTATTTGCAAATGGTCTCATTCAATTCCATCAGACACACTCAGGTTCTAGACTAACGTCTTTTCGTAAGTGTAACTTATATACCGTTCCATTCGACTCCATTAAACAAATTTGGTTGTTCCAGTTTATTAATATCCTCCCTGTGCCTTGTGAATCATGTAACTAAGCACCGTAAGCATGTTACATGATAAAGTCTTAAACTACTTTCCACTCAAGGGGAAAAGATACCTTTGCCGAAATATATGATCGAGACCATTGTTTGACATGCATGCATATAAACATAGCAAAAATCACTGTTGTTATCATATGCATACACGTGAAATTAAAAAAAAATCATAGCAATTTAGAAGATGTTAGATTATTTTTGTTTTGTGCATTTCTTATATAATTCGCCTTTTAAGCCATTTGAGAAATGAAAAGAGTTCAATAATTTTGTCCATTTTATGTTTTTTAGTCTTGGCAATTGGCAAAACATTTGATGTAAGATGTTATTTTTATGATTCTAAAATTTTATTTTGTATTTTAATTAGAATCGATTATGGTATGTGATTTATTTTTATTATAAATAAAGAGGTCTCATTATTATAACTTCAAATTCAATTATTCAATAAAATTCCTTTTTTTATAATTCCCCTGGGATTATCTATCGAAACCACTCTTGTAGAGTCGTTTGGATTATAGTATCATCTAATATCGCTTTACTCGTTATTTAAAAATCTCATTGAGTCGTTTGATTAGAACGGGATCTAATCGCACTTCGATTAAAATATAACTTAATTGCATTGGCTTAGTACAGTACTAATATCTAGTGTTTTCTATCCTATTAATTGTGCTTCCAGTATCCTCGCTCTATTACTATTTAAAAGATAGAACTTGAAAGATTCAAAAACCTTATTTTAATGAAATGTAGTTACACTTTTTTCCCTCTCCCTCAGAACATGCGCAATAATATATTCCATGGCGCTTATAGTTTTAAAAAATCTATGTTAATCTTATGACAATATTAAAAGACTATATATAGGAATTAAAAATCTTCAGAATTAATTGTATTGTGCTTTTAACTGTGAAGATTATTAACCCAAGACTTATGATCACATACGCAAATAATCACTAAAATTCCCAAACTCTATTGCTTTGCCAACATGGAACAACTGCAAAAGAGCGACGGGAAGTCTAAAATTTATCATTTATGGATGCAACAAAGTAAAAGATAATATTTTATAATTATCACGGCAGAGAAAGATGGAGCACTCATCAAAATAGACAAGCTGATAGTGGACCTGTTATTTCTTCCAATTTCTCAATGTAATTTTGAATTTAGATTATTTTCGATATTTCATGGGGAAAAAAAAGAAAGAAGGATGAAGATGTCTAGGTCCCTACTTTATGTACAATTATGAGTACGGTCCCAACTCACTGTTTATTTCACTCAAGTCCCCACCGGCCACCGCCATTATTAATCAAATATCAAGGGGGTTATGAGAGAGTTAATGGATTTTATTTTTTAAATTATATTATATAGATTACACAATGTAACGAAAATTAGTAAAACCCCCAAAATTATTAATTTTGTAAATGCGGCATGAGGTCACAGTTAAAATTTAAAAACAAAAGATTTGTGAGAGAAAAGTCCTCGGAATTTCTGGGCCACACAGAAACATGAGGCCCTGAAAAAACAATTTTTCTTCTCATCTTGAAAATGGAAGCCGGCACCAGTTCTCTTTTCCCTCTCATTCATATTCATGGCTTCCACAGTATCTCCGCAATCTCCATATTCTCTGTTTCTCAAAACCCAACACGGCAGCCTGCAGCAGCTGACAAAGGAACCCAGAACGGCAACAGCAAGGACAAGAAGAATTAAAATTCTGCGTGTGTTTGCATCGCAAAAGGCTGGCAGTAGCAAGAGCGAACGAAGAGCGCAGCCGGGAGTTGATACAAGGATTCATTGGGAAAACGAAGATGAAGGGTGGATTGGTGGAACCTCATCATCGTCACAACAAACAAACCAGAATTTTAATGCTGAAGAAGAGCAGAAGAATCTCTTGGGTGAGAAGTTCGCTGATCTTTTAAACAACTCCTCTGATTCTCATTACCAGTAAGTTTGTTTTATTATTATTATTTTTTATTCCATTTTCTTGTTTCACTTTTTCAATATATATTGCTCATCCAACAGTTGGTGATTTATTGACAAATTCTACTAATTTATAATTGTGCATATATATTTGATATAAATATATATTTGATATAAACTTTGTACATGTGTTATTTACTCTATTTGGGTTAGTGAAACTTCTCAACTTAATAGCTTAAAATTATCAAGGATTTAATATTAGTTATAACTAGTAAGTATACGATGATTTACACAATTTCACAATAGATTTCTTACAAAACCGGGCGAATAATTTTTTTTTAAAAAAAAAAGAACCTGTAAGATGCAGTTAATTCGAAAGGTAATAAGTTATCTTTGAAAATTATTGTTAGCCTCAATGTTCAAAACTCAAGTAGCGGCTAGTATCGATTAATAGTCAATATATAAAATTCAGGTTCTTAGGAATATCACCAAGCGCGGATTTGGAAGAGATAAAATCAGCTTACAGAAGATTATCAAAAGAGTACCACCCAGACACAACATCACTTCCTCTAAAGGCTGCTTCTGAGAAGTTCCTAAAGCTAAGGGAAGTTTACGATGTATTAAGCAATGAAGAAAGCAGAAGGTTTTATGACTGGACACTTGCTCAAGAAGCTGCAAGCCGAAAAGCTGAGAAGCTAAAAATGAAATTTGAAGATCCTTATGATCAAGCATTGAAGAACTACGAATCAATTCCGGACATGGTGGATCGATTAGGAGGAAGAAATATGGAGCTGAGTGACCAAACCATGACAGCTCTCACCTTTGATATTGTTGTTATTATTTTTGCTTTTTGTTGCATTATTTATGCGCTCTATTTCAAGGAACCATATTATTAATGGGTATGGTTCCCACAGATATAATTTGTTGCTTAGTTAGTATTTAACAATCTAGACTCTAGAGGAATCGTATACATAATAACATGCATGGAATGTACCTGAAGGTAGGTGTATATAACAGCATTTATAAGAAGTCCTTGAGAGCTGAGGTTATTGCAATGGGGAAACAAAACTATTCATTATAATATTCAGTAGAGAATGTGACATCTCACCCATTCGTTTTTATTTTTCTTGTTTATTCTGTTACATTTCTCCACATTTTATATCATGTATCAGCCTATTGGGTTGAAATAGAACTGAGAAATGTAATGCAACGAAGAATTTAACCGATAAATATGTATAATTAAGAAATTAGGTAGATAGTAACGTAGGAGTCGAAGTATATTAATTAAATGTGGCCCAAGACCTAAGAAAAAATGTTGGACGATAATATTTGCTATCTGTATGTAAATTATATTTTCTTTGTTTTCTTTTTTGGATTATTAATACTTTTCCCCCCAATCTACAAGTTTGTTTGTGTAGAGACTCCGAAAAGTTCTCTTAGATTTATTTTATCTAGAAAAAGGAGTAAGTACATTAAAAAATTACTTTTAAGTCCCACGTATTACTCTTAAATATGCTCAAGTTACAGACTATATAACTTTTGATACCTAAGTCCCACGATTGACAATCCTGAACTAAATGAGATTTATTTTTTCAGGTTAATATTGGATTACCATTACCTCGATTAACAATATTTAAATTGCTCCCCTTACTCTTAAAAATATACTCCCAAAAATCGTTATCTCAATTATTTTAAACTACCAAAAAGGTAAATTTATACATTTTTCTAACAGTTAATTAACAAAAAAAAAGACCAAACTTCCATGTAGGCTAATTTCTATGGCCTAAATCTTTTTAATTTTTTTAAAACACACACAAATTTTTAAATATTTATAATACGCCCCCAAATGCTTTAACAAATTTTCATTTTACATCCATGGATACCAAACCCTTAGTCGTGCGCTGCCATGGAAACCAAACCCATGATCGCGCGGAGAAATTAGCCAAATCCCTGCCCGCCCGCGACCATGGAAACCAAGCCATGGCTGCACGCAATCAAGGCAACCAAATCCTTTGCCACATGTAGCCATGCCAACTAACATTATGGGTATCTTAATTAGGTTTAATGTGATTTTGATTTAGTGAAGATGAAATTGAGAAGAGATAGGTTTTTTTTTTTTTTTTGGGGATGTTAAGGACCGTAATTTTTATTATTTTATCAATTTAATAGTATCTTTTTAATGTTAAAACCGTTAGTTAACGAGACTGTTAAAAAAGATATTTTCATATTTAACAAGTTAATGGCGGTCAATTGTTAAAATTAATTACTTTTAGTGAATAATTTGATGTTTTTAAAAATAATGGGACAATTTAAATATTATCAATTCATGAAGGAGTAACTCAAAATTTACATTTTTTTTTCAAAGTTGGCTCGAGTTTGTCAATTGAAACCAATTGGTTTTTAGACTGCTCGGTTCCAATCAAACAGTTTTCCAAATTTAAAAAAGTATAATAATAATAATAATAAAATTAAAATTAAAAAAAGAAAAAAAAAAGAAAACGAATAGAAACACAACTGAAGGAAACTCTCCTCTCCTCCCAAAACGGCAGCCAAACTCACTCATTTTGGTGTCATTTGACGCGTTTCAAGTTCTGAAGCGTATGGAGACTTTGAAACATAAGATACAGAGCATAGGCTGGCTATTATATTTATTCTCCTCTTGCTCAATTATGTATCTTTAGTCAATCTTTCGATTGTTTAATAATCCTTGCAGCATCACTTGGGCTTAGCTCAAGTGGCTAGAGCCCTTTCCTCACAAATGTGAGAGAAGAGGTTCAAGCCTCCGCAGATGTATTACAGGGGTTTAATTTAAATTTTTTTTCTTGAACCCTCAGAGCTTGAGTGAAGGCAGTGTTTCTTCCAGAATGAGAGTTTGACGTCCCTCGAATATTTAAGAGGTTTAAAATCTAGACGGTATCATATCAGAATTGATGTAAATGGGTCTCAGTATATGTATGATTATAAATATCATGAGCAATAGTTCTCATAAAAAAAAATAATAATCCTCGCAGCTGAAGAGAAGACGTGAGACTTATAGCTTTGCTCATTCGATCATTGAATGTCACAAAGTGTGTTTAAATCCCGCTTGACGTTAGAGTGTCAATCCTTGCATAAGAGGTTGTAGATTAATCGTACTTTCTGTTCGTAGGTTTACATCGATCGGATATGCATAACTGTTACATTCATCTCAGCGGTGTAAAACTGTTGTTTTGAACTTACTTGTGTACAAATTAATGTATAATAGCTTATTGTGTACTCATCAAAAGTCTTCGTATTAACTGCTTGCTATTTTGAGATCTCAAACAGTTCCAAATCTTTATTTATAGTGGAAACTGAGAATTTGATTATATGCGTATGAGAGTAAAATTACTGGCATCCTAAGTAATAGAGGATATGGTTTGCAGACGTACCATTCTTTCGGTCACTATTGGATAATTTGCTTGTAGTCGTAGATGAAGAGCAAGTACAATTTTGTAAGCTACGTAAACCACAAAGTCTAATAAATTGGAGGGTTGAAATTCGACCAACTTCATTCAATATTTCTACAATGTCGTTATTCAGAAACGGGTACCATTCTTTTATCCTCAACTAGGTTGGCTATATTTGTTCATCGGAAAATAATTTATACCGTCCATTAAAAAGCAAATGAATAAAGCAAAGAGAAAACAACGATCGACAACTTTTGCTCAAAGTTAGCAATTGATAACTAATCATACGTTATTGTTTCCCATATCTGAATTCACTAAGACCCAATTGCCAATGTAATAAATGCTGTTGTTGCAGCGATGCCAGAAAGTCCGATGCAATAGACGAAAATCATCATATCTTAATCTCTTAAGCCAACTAGAAAAGAAATAACTTAGTTACGTATACTTACTAGTTAAACCTTTGTTAAAGCAACTTAATTTCACTTTTAATTATGGGTGTTTTAAAAGAGTAAAATTATTTTGGAATATTCCAATAAAAGGATAGATAAACCTATCATAAGACTTGAGTCGTGTTCTTCTTTGTTAATACCTGCTACCACTTTTTAATTAGCTGTAAAGCTCACCTGTAACACTAGGGGTGTTGAAAAATTAGCAGGACCTCTCTTCAACAGAAATTGTGTAATTGCAGCCAAAGTCAAACTTCATTTGACTAAAATATTTAAAACTAAAAAATATTCTCATAAAAATACCGCTAAGGCAAATATAGATTTTCTTTGTTTCGAAATGATTCCTAAAAGCACAAAATTATTACACAAACGATTTAGGAGGGGACAAAGATTATTTTAATTCTTATTAAATGTAATTAAAATAAAAAACTTGTATGAACGCAATGATGCAGTTTCTCACCATTTTTAATTTATTTTGAACTAGTAATTATGTATATACGAAATTTAATAGGTTATCGTTGATTTGTGTGTGTGTGTTTGTAACGCATGGTTATATCGCTTGTTATATCGATCTATCAATTAGTTTTTGAGCATCACATTCGAACTACGCACGCGCCGGTTATCAAAAATGGACTCTAGAATAAATTAATCTGGTACTTAAATGATAGGTAGATTGTCAGTTTCTCGTCTACTGAGATCAATATATCGCTTATTCCCTTACTATTTTTATAATATCTAAAAACTACTCTAGCACAAATATTTTAAAGAAGGGGGATCCATGGGCATTTTTATAATATCTTATTATTAATTTTTTTCACATCCAAGCATATATATTTTTTATTTTTAATACTTCAATTTTTTTTAAATTTTTATTTATTTAATTTATAATAAATATAAACAAAAATATATTTGAAAATAAGAATACCATTAGAAATGACCCATTTACCCATCTTTTTCTTTAATTTTTTTTGTGTTAGGGGGTAAGAGGATAAGTGATATATATTCATTCTAATATGGCAAAAATGATAATCTCCCTATATTATATTTAGATATTATTTTTTTACTTCACAGTAAGATAATGGCTCGACATTTACTAAAGAATTCATCATCGAAAATTTTGCATAATTAAAACTTTCGTTCCAAAATTTTGTTCTTAAAATTCTAGGTTATTCTCTCTATGTATAAATATAACTACCCTATTGAATGTTTTTGACATAATTTTAAACTAATATGACCAAGCCAGTTCAGAAATAATTAGTATGCACATCACTATTTTTTTTCTTTAAGACACAAAAAAAATGATGAAACAATAATAAAACATGGTAAAAACATTAGAGTGGGTGCTAATAACCAAAAGTGAAAGAAATGCTAAAGCTTAATTAGTGGTCATTTTTTATTTAAGTTATCGATTGGCTAACGAAAAGATCATGCAATTATGAAAAAAATATTATTGTAGAAATTGAGTCCCAATCAGCAGCATTTTTGTGGCAATTTACATATTTGGAATGTCTGAGTTCTTTCGGCTTTCCTTAAGCAATCAGTATCATAATAACGTGAGCAAATGATTCTTGCTCATCACTAACTTGTATAAGAACCCAAAAAAAAATTCATTTGATCAATTGAAGAACCAAGGTATTCTTATTATCAAAATTCGAAAGATGCTGCGTCTTCGCAAGGGAACCTTCTGCCTAAAAATATTCTGCTTTCAACTCTTGTTTAGCCTCCGCTCGGCTTCAAATGATTATCTTTTCGTGGTGAGTAGTACTGTATTTTCTCTTTTTATCTCAGAGAGGCAATTCATGATTTGCAAAAATACATATGCTGTGAGATGCCTATAGATTTCCTAATTGCACATTTTAAAGATTTTTCCTTTGTTTATAATTATTTTTGCTTTCAAGAGCTTCTTCACTATAATTTTAGCTTTATGCAGCCGTGGATGGAGCTCGGTTATGGCCTAAGCAGCCATGGCCCCTTTTCCAAAAAAAAAAAAAAAACTCAAAATCAATTGAGAGACGGAAATAACTATTTACATTTTTGCCCTCGAGATAGGTTTTTATTCTCTGGCTCATGCTAATTAAGGTTTATTTTCCTTCTTTTTTTTATTATGGTCCCGAATTTTATATGTAGTTCTTAGACTTGGCCTCTATAGGCTTTGTTTCTTTCCATCCGGGGGTCCAAATGTCACACACTCTCACGGGTAATTAAAGGTCTATAGGCATTAGGCCGAATACTGAAAATTTAAAAAGTATGTATGTCTGGGGCAAAACGTAAAACTCTTAAAGTTCGCTGGGCTAGAGAATAAAAAAATCTATAATTTGGATTTAAATTATCAATTATCCGAATTACAAATAAACATTTTTGTGAGGTGCTGCTCTAGCGATCAGTCTCTAGCTAGCTTCATGCATACTTGAAGGACGGGGAATCTATGCAATATCGTATTCGATTGGCTATCGACCATTTCTTCCCATGTTATTAACGATATATGCAATTAACCTTTATTATTATTACTTTCAACATTCTTATTTTTTAATTATTTTTGGGTTATGTTTAAGTGGCATTAAAAAAAAAGTGTGAATCGCATAAACTAAGAAATGTGAATATTGATAAATATTATTCTTCTTTTTCTTCGCATGAAGGATATACTACTGCATACTTAATTTTTTGTGTAGGTAAAGGAGGCTTCATACACAAGGCTGTGCAGCACAAAGAATATCTTGACCGTAAATGGACAATTCCCTGGACCAACTATTAGGGTTTTTACAGGCGATACAATCTTCGTCGAGGTTTCTAATGAATGCAAAGAAAATATCACCATACACTGGTACCTATGTACAGCTAGATCTTTTATTTCACGTAATCATACTAAAAAAAATGAAAAAAAAAAAAAGATCTTTCTGCATCACCACTGAAATACTGAGCTTTTAGCCTTTTACCTTGAAGCTTAAGCTTTGAGCTCGATTGTAAACTTAACAGACTGGGGTTGATTTCACGTCCAGGCACGGAGTGAGACAGCCTAGGTATCCGTGGTCCGATGGTCCTGCATACATAACACAGTGCCCAATCAAACCTGGAGCAAGCTTCAGGCAGAAGATAATTTTTTCGGAAGAGGAGGGAACTCTTTGGTGGCATGCTCACAGTGACTGGTCACGTGCCACAGTACATGGAGCTATCAGTGTACAGCCGAGGCCTGGAACTAGCTATCCTTTTCCTGAACCCCATGCGGAAGTTCCAATCATTTTGGGTAGTTTATTTTACGAAAATTTATTTCACATCAATACTATCAAAAATCTTAATGAACGTAAATTAATGATCTAATTAGTGTTAAAAACATTATGGAAAAAAAAAATGTAGGAGAGTGGTGGAAGCAAGATGTGACGGAAGTTCGAAACGAACTACTTAGAACCGGAGGACAGCCAGCAGCGTCGGACGCTTTTACTATAAATGGTCAACCTGGTGATTTATACCCATGCTCGTCGAGTTCAGGTATATATGCAATTAACACGTAATCGCGTTAGTTATTATTATTATTATTATTTTGAAGTAAAATAATCTTGGATACGCCCGAGTTATTTCGGATTTTCGGTACATGAATTAGAGGAATAAAAACAAAAAGAAGATTTACCAAAAATGTATCCCAATTAATTATGCTTTTATAATTCTTCTGACAACTAATTAATAATATTCTATATTGCAGAAACATTCACTCTAACAGTGGATGAAGGCAAAACTTATCTTCTCCGCATAATAAATGCTGCAATGGGCGAAATGCTTTTCTTCTCCATTGCAAATCACGATCTCACAGTCGTGGGAACCGACGGTGCTTACACTAATCCATTAACAACCGATTACATTACAATATCACCGGGACAAACCCTAGATGTGTTGTTGCAAGCCAACCAGAACCCTAATCTCTATTACATGGCTTCAAGTGTTTATTCCACTGCAGTCAATCTTGATTTCATCAACAACACGACAGCCACGGCTGTATTACAATACAATGGAAATTACACTCCAATTTCATCTCCTCCTTTACCTTATCTTCCTTCTAGGAATGACACAAATTCGGCCTTCCAATTTATCGGTAGCCTTCGGAGCTTGGCAAATGAAGATCATCCCATAGATGTCCCGTTAGACATTACCAGTTCGATATTTTCAATTGTTTCGTTAAACACATTGCCTTATGAAAATGACAACAATTCGTGTGAAGGGCCGAATGGAACTCGACTTGCTGCGAGCTTGAACAACCAAAGTTTTGTTGAGCCATCATCAATTGCTATACTTGAGGCTTACTACGAACGCATCAACGGGGTTTATGGAGAGAATTTTCCAGAATTTCCGCCATATTTGTTTAACTTCACAGCAGATGATTGTCAAGATTCTAGATATTCAAACTTTGAATATCAAATTCAAAATTCTAGATATTCAAAGTTTGAATATCAAACTTTGAATTTTGAACAATAATTAAAAAAAAAAATTCATGAATAGTAGCCAAGATTTTGGCTATAAATAGAGGGGCTCATTCCCTCATTTAGGCATTCCAATTTGGGAGATCAATTCCATTGAGAGAGAACAAATAAGCAATTTTAGAGAGAGAGTTTAGAGAGCTTAAAATTATAAGTTCTTGTATTAGTGATTTGAGAGTTTGGGTGTATTGGGGTTTTGGGTAGTGAGCTAAAATTCTACAATACTTGTAACTCCTTTTTACTAATAAAATATTCTTCTTCTGTCTTCGCCCGTGGACGTAGGCTAAAAGCCGAACCACGTAATTTCCTGGTGTCTCTTTTTGTGCTTGTTCTTTATTTTCTTCCAATTTTACTTTAGCTGCGTGTCTGCTTCACCCACCAATTTCCTAACAGTGGTATCAGAGCCAGGTTGTATTTTTTGGAGTCTGGTACTGTTCACGTAAGGGTACTGTTCACACGTATACGGCACTGTTCACGTATACGGTACTGTTCACGAGAAACGGTGGGAGTGATCCAAGAATTTTGCCGTGCAAAGCAGGGAGTAGTGGTGTGAGTAAAGCAACTGTGTGGTTTTGTATATGTCTAGGAAAGTTCTGTCACAAAGGCGATAAGAGCCTAAGGAGTCTGGGTTTTAAGTGGGACCATTTGTGACCCCTCCAGTCTTTCCTGGGAACTTTCCTGGTGTGCATTCTCACACATACTCACAACTATTCAGGGTGGTACACTAGTTTGTGTGCGGTATTTATCAATAAAATGGCGGCAAAGTATGAAATTGAGAAGTTCAACGGGAACAATTTCTCGTTGTGGAAAATGAAGATGAGGGCAATTCTGAGGAAAAATAATTGCTTAGCAGCAATTGGAGAAAGGCCTATGGAGATAACTGACGACAAGTGGAACGAGATAGATGACAACGCCATTTCTGATCTACACTTGGCACTTGCGGACGGGGTGTTATCCAGTGTAGAGGAGAAAAATACAGCGAAGTAAATATGGGATACTCTCACAAAATTGTATGAGGCCAAGTCACTACACAACAAAATCTTCTTGAAGAGGAAACTCTATACTCTTCGAATGGCGGAATCTACAACGGTGACTGACCATATCAACACCTTGAAGACTCTATTTTCACAACTCACATCGTTGGGTCATAAAATAGAGGAAAATAAACGTGCAGAGCTTCTACTTCAAAGTTTACCAGATTCGTATGATCAACTCATCATCAACCTGACGAACAACAATCCAAATGGACACAATCTAGTTTTCGACGATGTTGCAGCCTCTGTATTAAATGAGGAAAGTAGGCGGAAAAGTAAGGAAGACAGACAAGTAAGTTCGCAACAAGCAGAAGCGCTATCGATGACGAGAGGGAGATCAACAGAACGTGGCCCCAGTGGGAGTCACAATCATGGTAGGTCAAAATCCAGAAGTAAGAAGAATATTAAATGCTACAACTGTGGCAAGAAAGGGCACGTCAAGAAAGAGTGTTGGAACAACCAGAAGAGAAGAGAGGGCAAAGAACCTGAGTCATCAAATGCTCAGGGATGTGTAGCAAGTACCTCGGATGATGGCGAAATACTCTACAAATGAGGCAATAATCTGCTTGTAAGCGTAAAACGACTATCTGACGTCTGGCTTATAGACTCAGGAGCTACCTGGCACATGACCTCTCAGAGAGAATGGTTTCACACATACAAACCTATCTCAGGAGGATCTGTTTATATGGGAAATGATCATGCCTTGGAGATCGGGCTGGTATTGGTACTATCAAAATTAAAATGTTTGATGGTACACCGCACAATCGGGGAGGTACGACATGTCAACGGCTCAAGAAAATCTATTGTCCTTGGGACAAATAGATAGTCATGGGTGCAAAACTCATGTTGAAAATGGGATCATGAAGATTACTAGAGGCGCGCTTGTATTGATGAAGGCAGAAAAGATCGGTCTAACTGTTCATGCTTAAAGGGAAACACTACTACGAAGCGGATCGTGTGTTGCATCAAACGGAGAAGAGTCAACGATGATGTGGCATCTCAAACTCGGCCACATGTCGGAACAAGGTTTGAAGATTCTCTCTGAGCGAAAATTACTTCCAGGGCTCAAATCGGTAAGTTTACCATTTTGCGAGCATTGTGTTATAAGTAAGCAGTATAGATTAAAGTTCAAGAGATCCGTTGCTGTAAGTAAATGCATTCTAGAGTTAGTACACTCTGATGTTTGGGAATCACCAGACATATCCATGGGAGGTGCAAAGTACATGGTGACTTTCATTGATGATTATTCCAGGAGATGTTGGGTGTATCCAATTAAGAAAAAGTCAGATGTATTTTTAGTGTTTAAACAAGACAAAGCGCGGGTTGAACTTGAATCTGGGAAAAGGATCAAGTGCTTGAGGACGGATAATGGTGGAGAGTATACAGATGGTGAATTTCTTGCTTTCTGTAAGCAAGAAGTATTCAGAGGCAGTTCACGGTGGCATACACTCCTCAACAAAATGGGGTGGCAGAGCGGATGAACAGAACTCTTACAGAAAGGATAAGGGCTATGTTGAGTACTGCGGGTCTACCTAATTCATTTTGGGCGTAAGCACCAAAACTCGTCACATTAAATAGTAAATTGGTCGGCATCCACAGCAATTGGGCTAAAGACAGCAATGGAGATGTGGACTGGAAAGCCAGCAGATTACTCTCACCTACATGTATTCGGATGTCCTGTGTACGTGATGTACAATGCCCAAGAAAGAACAAAACTAGATCCAAAATCTAGGAGGTGTATTTTCTTGGGATATGCTGATGGAGTTAAGGGGTATCGTCTGTGGGACCCCACTGCCCACAAGATTATCATCAGCAGAGATGTGATCTTTGCAGAAGATCAACTACAAAGGAAAGATGGAGATGATGGCACTGTAAAAGAAAAGTCAGAGACTGTCCCGATATTTGTAGAAAATAATCCAAAAGATTTAGATTCTTCAGAAGCAGCACCAGAGCACGAGGAACAAGAATCAGTCGAGTCTGAGGCTCCAGAAGTTCGTCGATCAACTCGTGAGAGACGACCACCAGCGTGGCACTCAGAGTATGTCACAGAGATCAATGTTGCGTACTGTCTTCTAACAAAGGATGGAGAACCATCAACTTTCCATGAAGCTTTAACCAGCTCAGATGTTGCTTTGTGGATGACAGCAATGCAGGAAGAAATTGAAGCTCTACACAAGAACAAGACATGGGAACTTGTACCACTACCACATGGAAGAAAAGCCATTGGTAACAAATGGGTCTACAAGATCAAACGTGATGGCAATGACCAAGTGGAGCGGTATCGTGCAAGATTGGTGGTGAAAGGATATGCTCAGAAAGAAGGTATTGACTTCAACGAGATATTTTCTCCGGTGGTTCGACTCACAACAGTCAGAATAGTCTTGGCAATGTGTGCTACATTAGACCTACATCTAGAGCAGTTAGATGTGAAAACTGCATTTCTTCATGGAGAACTTGAAGAAGAAATATATATGCTCCAAACCGTAAAGGTTTTTCTTTGAAAAGGAAATGAGAACTTGGTTTGCAGGTTGAACAAATCTCTATATGGTCTCAAACAGGCACCGAGGTGTTGGTATAAGAGATTTGATTCCTTCATCATGAGCCTTGGATACAACAGACTCAGTTCAGACCATTGTGCATATTACAAGAGGTTTGAAGATAATGATTTCATCATTTTGCTGTTGTACGTGGATGACATGTTGGTAGCAGGCCCCAACAAAGATCGAGTCCAAGAATTGAAGGCACAATTGGCTAGGGAGTTCGAAATGAAGGACTTGGGACCAGCAAACAAGATTCTAGGGATGCAAATTCACCGAGACAGAAATAACAGGAAGATTTGGCTTTCACAGAAGAATTACTTGAAGAAAATCTTGCGGCGCTTCAACATGCAAGATTGTAAGTCAATTTCTACCCCACTTCCTGTTAATTTCAAATTATCCTCAAGTATGTGTCCTAGCAATGAAGCAGAGAGGAAAGAGATGTCTCGAGTACCGTATGCATCAGCAGTGGGAAGTTTGATGTTCGCTATGATATATACAAGACCAGACATTGCACAAGCAGTGGGAGCAGTCAGTCGATTGTTGAGTGTTAGAAAGTGTATATTTATAAAGGAGAAACTCATCATTTTACACTTTAAATCTCACTAACATCTCTAATTTTATTTATTTAAGTCTTTTGTTATTTAATTATATATGTTTTGTTTTTATTAAGTATTTTGTGTATTTTAGGGGTATCATGGTCATTTCACAATGAACGAGATTTCGGATAGCAAAACGGACGTCACTTTTGAATTCAGGACAGTCGAAAACCTTAAGAGGAGCATAAAAGGAAAAATGGCACTGTTCACACGTACGGCACTATTCACACGTGCATTTTACTATTCACATGTATGCATCGTTTTCATGATATCGCTCACGACACTGCTGCATCACAGCGTTACTATTCAAACCGTGTGCAAACCGTGTTACTATTCAAACCGCGTGGTCAAACCCGTGGTCAAACCGTGTTACTGTTCACTGATGACGTGGCGCAATCTTGTGCATCCAAACTATTTTTAATCCGATGGCCATGATTCACTCAATGTATCTATAAAAAGGGGCCTCCCCTAATTTGATACCCTGAATCCATTTTTGAGCTTAGTTTTCTGTAATTCCTTCTCCATCTTGTATTTTCTACGTATTTTAATAAAATTCCCATTTTACCCCTAGTTCAATAATGAGTAGCTAATTTTCTTTCAAGCTTGGGTTGAAGGTGAAGTCTCAACATGTGTCATGGGCTTTATTTGGTAAATTTATTTTCTCTTCCCCTCTAATTTCTGTGGAGGTTTTGACTTTTAAATCGACAAATAATAATAATCTTGTCTAGTTACCACCCGGTTTCCTTTCTGGCCCTAGTATAAGGTTATTATTATTTGGCACGATAAGCCCTTAGCACCATATTGATTAGAGCGTGGTTCATGAGGTGTGGATTCCCCCCTCATGATTTAATTGGTATTAATAAGGAATATTTAGCCCATGGTGCATGTTGATACGGATCCAGATACCCAAGTGCTTTATCTCAATAGTTTCCAGTTTAATTATTTCTGCCAATCCAATTTAAATTCCAGCATCATCTAAATCATTTACACACAAATCCAACCACCCATTTACATAATTAATTCTACACACAATTAAAATCCACCTCCTCGTGGGATCGACACTCAACACCATTAATCTATTCTACAATAGATTCGTGCGCTTGCGAGTTCAACAAAATTTGCACAACATCGATACATGGCGAATCCTGGTGGAGAGCATTGGATAGCTGTGAAGAGGATTCTGAGATATATCAGAGGAACCTCAGATGTTGCATTATGTTATGGAGGATCAGAGTTTACTGTCAGGGGCTATGTGGATTCAGATTTTGCAGGAGATCTTGATAAAAGGAAATCCACTACTGGCTATGTGTTTACACTTGCAGAAGCAGCTGTAAGCTGGGTTTCGAAATTGCAGACCGTTGTGGCTTTATCTACAACAGAAGCAGAATACATGGCGGCTACACAAGCTTGCAAGGAAGCTATTTGGATACAAAGGTTATTGGAAGAGCTCGGGCACAAACAATAGAAAATTTCTGTGTTTTGTGACAGTCAGAGTGCCTTGCATATTGCAAGGAATCCAGCCTTTCATTCGAGGACAAAGCACATAGGAGTTCAGTATCACTTCGTTCGAGAAGTAGTGGAAGATGGAAGTGTCGATTTGCAGAAAATCCATACGAAGGAGAACCTAGCAGATGTTTTGACCAAGCCAATCAATACTGACAAGTTTGTCTGGAGTAGATCCTCTAGTGGCCTAGCAGAAACGTAGGCAACATGACTATGGCGAAGCAGAAAGGATGGTGTGGAAATTGATTGATTCTCAATCTAATCTCCAAGTGGGAGAATGTCAAGATTCTAGATATTCAAACTTTGAATATCAAATTCAAAATTCTAGATATTCAAAGTTTGAATATCAAACTTTGAATTTTGAACAATAATTAAAAAAAAAAAATTCGTGAATAGTAGCCAAGATTTTGGCTATAAATAGAGGGGCTCATTCCCTCATTTAGGCATTCCAATTTGGGAGATCAATTCCATTGAGAGAGAGCAAATAAGCAATCTTAGAGAGAGAGTTTAGAGAGCTTAAAATTATAAGTTCTTGTATTAGTGATTTGAGAGTTTGGGTGTATTGGGGTTTTGGGTAGTGAGCTAAAATTCTACAATACTTGTAACTCCTTTTCACTAGTAAAATATTTTCCTTCTGTCTTCGCCCGTGGACGTAGGCTAAAAGCCGAACCACGTAATTTCCTGGTGTCTCTTTTTGTGCTTGTTCTTTATTTTCTTCCAATTTTACTTTAGCTGCGTGTCTGCTTCACCCACCAATTTCCTAACAATGATTTGCCCATGATCTTACAGATTCCAGAACAAGGGACAGAAGTGACAGTATTGGATTATGATTCAACTGTGGAGATAAATTTTCAAGGGACAAACTTGGTTGCTGGGACAAGTCATCCAATACATTTGCATGGATACAGTTTTTTTGTTGTTGGATTTGGGTTCGGAAATTTTGACGAAGAAAAAGACCCATTAAATTATAATCTCATTGATCCTCCTCTCCGGAACATAGTGGATGTGCCTATTAGTGGCTGGGCTACAGTCAGATTCAGTGCAAGCAATCCTGGTAAGCAGCACTATTCTTCAACATCATTATACGTATGTCGTTGTCTTTACCATTTGGATCCTTGCTGATAACTTAAGCTTTTAGGTCAAGTAAATTTTCTAACAAAATATTAGAATGAAAGTCTCGTGTTTGTATCCCGGTGGCGAAATCATAATATTTTAATTTGTGGGTCATTGTGTCATAAATAATAACTAATACAGGTTAAAGTATAGGAAAGGACGCATTGAATGAAAAATTTCAGAAATGCATAGGATCATTTTGCAGTAAATGATAAATAATAGTGGCCAACATATAAAAAAAGAAATTCCAAATTTGAAGTCTAGTTAAATTTATAGCAAGAAAATATATTTTCATACTATAGCATTAAAAAATTTCTATGGCAGGGCCATGGTCCCCTCAATAGGTTATCTAAATTTTTTGATTGACAAATTTTACATGAGAAGCTTACTAAGAATTTTTACCTATTAGTTTATATTTTTGGTCAAGCAATTTCTCTTCAGTCTTAACAGTTCCCTTCATCATCATCATTAACATTTATTATTATAATGGTTATAATAAAAAATATTATCATGATGGTACAGGAGTCTGGTTTATGCACTGTCACAGAGAGGAGCACCTTACATTGGGAATGAAGACGGTATTCATTGTAAAGAACGGAGAATCACCCAAAGAAAGATTGCTACCTCCACCACCAGACGTGCCTCCTTGTTAAATTTAATAGTTGTGAAGCAATTTATGTAAATTAAATCCTGAAGCTTGCAAATTGATCTTACGAATCTACTGTCTTCGCAGTTAGAACCAAAAAAAGAAAAAAGAAAAAAGAGAATTACCTTCACCCTTAAGAACTCTCTATTAGTTAGGCTTAACAAATTAGATTTCAAAAGTTGTGGTAATGCATCAAATGAACTTTTATAAGAAATATCAAAGAGAAAATAACATTATTTCTTTAAATAAATAAATACATGCCTCACAATTAATTATATTGATCATTTGTGGTGCTTTAAATGAGGATGCTCTGCATGCTCTTCGTGATTGTGTGGGAACAAAGCTTTTTTGGCTCAATGTTGTCCCGGCTGTAAAAAGACAAGCTTTCTTTTCGTCCAATCTCACTAACTGGCTTTGCATGAATATTGAAGACAAAAGTGAGGTTAATAACATAGCCAACTGGTCCGTTTTCTTTGGTATTGGTCTGTGGAGGATTTGGTATTCGAGGAACCAATTTGTCTTTGATCAAATCTCTACGGGTTCTGGAGCTTTGATGGCTGATGTCTCTCTGCGCACGGCTGAGATGTGTAAGATTCATAGCCATCCTCTAGTCACGGGGAAGATAAGGGCTGCTCAATGGATTAGATGGATCCCCCCTACATGGCCTTGGTGTACTCTGAATACAGATGGGGCTCATAAGGCTAATGGAGCCTCGACAGCGGGTGGGGTGATTCGCGGTTGCTCTAGTCGTTGGCTCTCAGGTTTTGGAATGATGATTGGTTCTTGTTCTGTTATGTTGGCTGAGCTGTGGGGCTTATATCAGGGCATCCTCCTTGCTTGGGACCTTAGCATCAGACGGCTCAGGATTGAAACGGATAGTTTGTGTGAGACCCAAATGCTGGCCAAACAGTTAGTGCTAACCAATGAGTTTTCCTCTATTATTTCTACTATTAAGGAGTATCTCAACAAGGACTGGCAGGTTTCGATCTCCCACGTTTACAAAGAGGCAAACTCCGTTGCAGACTACATGGCGAACCTTGCTTTTTCTTTGCCGATTGGTGTTACTTTGTACCCTAATCCTCCGATTGGGGCTAGTTCCACTCTTCTGTATGAAGCCTACGAAGTTGCTACCCCTCGTTCTGTTTTTCTCTCGCTCTTGATTGAGCCCCAGTTTATAAAAAAAATAAATTATATTGAGCATTTATATTAATTGTTTTTTTCTATCAAATGATATGATATTTATATTTCGAACGGTGGGCTGATGGAAATTTCCAATTTCAGCTTTACACGTTGAGAAATATTTTATTACAACAAATCATTTAAGAAAGGAATAATTTCGGAGAACCGTGGAAACACAAGACTTTTGAAGTTTCATCCGTAAGGAAACTTTAACGTGACAGCTGACAAATACCAATTCGGTGACAAACATGTACAATAAGAAATCAAACTCTGACACGTCACACTTGTTCGTTAAATATGTTGCTTAGTGGCCAGTTGAACAGTTCATTATGTTAGCAAAATATTAACACGCACTTAATGAAGAAAAGTACAAGAAAAAAGATAAAATTTGAAGTACAAAAATATTCAAAGAAACTCCAAATAGACACATAACCCCTTGTTAATATGAGAAAATCCATTCACTTGGTTGGGTCAAGTTGTGAAGACAAATCCAATTGAAATTGTCGTGGGCAAAGACAATTTGCATTCATTTTTTTATTGTTGGACGCAAAGAAGCCGTAGGTATTATATATGGATATATGTGCGTGGTGCGCGCGCTTGTGCGTGCATGTGTCTCTGTGTATATCTATGTGTATGTGCGCGCGGGCGTGCGCGTGCTGGTGGGTGGGTGCGCATGTGCGTGCACGTGTGCTGTGTCTGTGAGTGGGTGTTGGTGTGGGTATGTGGGTTTAACTCTAATACCTCAGTAGTATGGTACCACGCTATTTTGTCATTTTGAGACTCTGCAGTTAGATTATAATTTCACGTAATCTAATTGGTTGACGTTAGAAAGGATAGATAGAATTGGCCAACGGCTAATTGTTTGCTCAGCTAGTTGATGACGAGAGTAAAAATGAAAAGGTTCTTCCATTTTTTAATCCAAAAAGACTTCTTTTCTCTCTTAAAAAGAAAAAAGACCTCGATTCTCCAAAGAAACAACAGCTTTCCCTTCTTACGAGTAATCATTTTGGTGGTTTATGCTATGCATATCAAAGGGTGTAGGCCATTCGGAACGCATGCTTTTGTTGTTTTGCTTATCCCATCAACACCACGAACAACGTCATTTTTTTTTTCCTTATTATTTTGTTATCGTCCTTTCCGCCCATATGAATTTGCCCGACTGAGTGATTTTTTTTTAATTAATGAACACACTTCTTTCTTACCACGTTGATAAATGCTAAGGATTGAACTTTCTTCTTCTTCTTTTTCATCCTCCTCCTCTTCAAGGACATTACTTCTAATATTTTAATGGTGTATTTATCAATTGATAATTATAATAAGTTGTTTATTTTAGTCATCCAAATCTTAAAATTGGATCATAGACTATACTTCCATTAATGTGTTTAATTTATCTAAGAATCAGAATAAACTGTTACATATTATCAAAATGTCATTAATTAATTATTGTCCTTATAATAATAATAATAATAATATTTTAATTAACACATAGACTTTAGATGATCCGTTATTTATAGTTTTGTTTTCTACCGACATGACATTCGGAGACAAGAAATCGGAATAGACTTGTTGAAGTGTTCGTTGTATAATTGATATAATCTAAAGCTTGAAACATATATAGACATGTGAGTTTTATGTATGTCAATAGACAAGCCCATTTATCGAATAGTTGATTAGTGGAAAGTACAATTAGCTAGATTCAGATACATATGGACCCAAAGTGCTCCCCAACAATTTCTCAGTGTTTGCTGTTTGCGTGTAATATAAAGAACTCAAAATTACGCGCAAAAATAATATCCATTCGGTCCTCTTTGCCAATTATTTTGTTCACTTGGCCCAATTTTGTTAAGACGGTTAAAGTCGGAGAAGTCGTAATGCTCCAATTTTCAATTTTGTTATTACAATGAAAATTTTCATTTTATTAATGAAAGTATGTTATTTACTATAACAGTCCGCTCTTACATTATATCATATTTTCCGCTTCGTTCAGATCCACCACAAAAGTCTCATAATGCTTGAGATTCTTATATCCCTCACACTGGAGTGTTACAATTGCCATCTTATTATAATTCTTCTTTTTCTACTGTACTTTACAAAAACGCAAATAAGAGCAATCAATTCTACAATAAAGCAGTAGTGTAATCCACGTCTTTTTGCTTTTAATCAATATTACCTCTCATTGAGTCACATAAAATAACAATAAATGTCATCATATAATTCCAATGCAGTAATAAAACTTTGTATCAGCCTTTTCTTCATTCCTCGGCCTTTGCTTTCAAAGAAAACGAAGCTTCCGTCTGGCAAAGGCAGAATTTCGGCAGTTCAAAATATCTGTCATTGGATTTGAAGTTGGTTATATATTTTGGCGCTTACTTTATGTTTGAAATTGGCAAATGAAGAAAAATTTTGCCCAACTTTTATCGTTTTAGCAAAGCTTCATCTATCAACATGACAAGAGCTAGTCTCATTTAAGCATTCATAGAGTCAAATTTGAACAAAATGAGTTATTTCTTTGCTGAAAAATGTTGCCAATCATGAAAATTTCAGGCTTCCATATATTGGGATTTTTGTTATTGACGAGTTACTTCCTTCATTGCCCATCTGTGGTTTGTCACAAATTTGAGGTAAGTAATTATTTGTTGTCCAATAACACGATCATAATCCTGCAAAAATATCAATACAAAGCTCAGTTTGAATACAAAACGCAGAAATAACATAATGTGCGTGTGTGTCTGTATATATGTAACCCATGCCTTTTCAGGTTGAGGATGTTCCATAAACAAGGCTTTGCCGCGCAAAGAAAATAATGACCCTACATGGACAGTTCCCTGAGCCAACTTTGTACTACCACTAGGGTGGTACAATTATAGTTGATGTGTACGACAAAGCTGTTGAAAAGTCAAAGAATAGGTTGCAATTTTCAAAAGGCAAAATTGGTGGGTTTGCCAAATTCAAAAGGCAAGGTTGGTGGCACGTTTTTGTTGAAGTTGCATGGAGAAAAATGAGATGATTTTCTAGAAGCCAACCGTTTAATTCAAAATTGTTGATTTTGGTTGCCATATTTTTGAAGACTTTTGGGAACATGGATTAAATGCATGCATGATCTTTGGCTATAAATAGCAAGCCATTTGTTCATTTGTAATCATCCAATTTGAGAGAAGTAGAGAGCAATTGTAAGTGAGCTTTCTTTGAGAGATTTGAGAGAGCTTCCACTTAAGTGTTCTAGTGAGGTTCCATTTGGGTGTATTGGGGTTTTGGGTGTTGAGAGTTTCTCCCATTTTTGTAAACTCTCATTATTAGTAAAATTATCTTCCAGTCTTTGCCCGTGGACGTAGGCATTACGCCAACCACGTAAATTATTGTGTCTTATTTTCTTTGCATTTGTTTATCACCACATTTATATTTCTCCAAAAGTCGCAGTATTCGTTATTGCTCACCCCGCGTTTCCGCAACAATTGGTATCAGAGCCGAAGGTTCGTGTTTGGGGCATACTGCACTGTTCACGTATACGTTTATTCACGTATACTGAACCTGCTCACGATACTGATCTTGTTCACGTATACGGTACTGTTCATTGATACGGTGGAGACGACCATTTATATTTGGGAAACAGTCTATTGTAAGTAGTGTGTATTTTTGCATGTCTAGGAAAGTTCACAAACAAGGCGATAAGAGTCTAAGGATTACGGTTTTTAATTGGGACCGAGTTCCCCCGTCCAGTCTCGGGAACTTTCCCGCATTTATTCACGCGAAATAAACATCATAGAGGCTGTTTTTCAAATATAAATAGTTGTTGAAGACACTTGGTCATTTGATAAAAGGATGGCGAGGCATCGTCGCCGTCTTTCATCGGCGGGACTACTGTGACTAATGCAAAGTTTGAAGTGGAGAAATTCGATGGTACCAATAACTTTGGTATGTGGCAATGTGAGGTGTTGGATGTCTTATGTCGCAAGAGTTGGATGTTGCTCTTGAAGAAAAGCGACACGATGGATGACAAGGAGTGGATAAAGATCAATAGACAAGCATGTGGTACTATTCGCTTATGTTTGGCTAAAGATCAGAAATACTCTGTCATGAGGGAGACGTCGGCAAAGAAATTGTGGGAGACACTGGAAGAAAAGTATATGAAGAAAAGCCTTGAAAATAGGCTTTATATGAAAAAGAAACTCTATCGATTCACATATACACTTGGCATGTCAATGAATGACCATGTGAATTCGTTCAACAAAATATTAGCAGATTTGCTAAACTGGGATGAGAGATTTGAAGATGAAGATAAGGCACTGTTGTTGTTGAATTCCCTTCCTGATGAATATGATCATCTTACCACCACTTTGCTTCATGGGAAGGACAGTGTCACATTCGATGCTGTATGCAGTGCGTTGTACAACTCTGAGACGAGAAAGAAAGATAGAAAGGATCACAGAGATATGATTGCGAAGCATTGACAATGAGAGGTCGTTCACAAAGCCGCAAACCCGGAAAAAGAAGCAAGTCTAAAGGGAGGCCTGCCAAAGATGAATGTGCTTTTTGTCGCGAAAAAGGGCATTGGAAAAAGAATTGTCCTAAGTTACAAAAGGGCAAGGCTACTTCGGATGCATGTGTAGCAGAGCATGATGAGGAGTCAGACTTTAGTCCTGGTTGGCATGACGTTGACATGTCACTCAGATGAATGGATTTTGGATTCGGGTTGTACTTATCATATGTGTCCTAACAAGGGCTGGTTTTCTAGCTTTAAGGAGCTGGATGGTGGAGTTGTTTTTATGGGCAATGACAATGCCTGTAAAACCATGGGAATAGGTACAATCCAATTAAAGAATCATGATGGCTCAATCCAAGTCTTGACGGATGTTCGCTATGTACCAAGCTTGAAGAAAAATCTCATCTCATTAGGAGTCCTAGAATCTAAAGGGCTCACAATCACTTTGAGAGATGGATTGTTAAAGGTAGTAGCTGGGGCGCTGACAGTGATGAAAGGCACAAGAAGAAATAACTTGTACTATTTCCAAGGAAGTACAGTTATTGGATCGATCAGAGTTTACGGAAAAGATGCAGATTCAGAAGCAACCAAGTTGTGGCATATGCGTTTGGGACATGCTGGTGAAAAAGCTTTGCAGACTTTAGTAAAGCAAGGATTATTGAAAGGTGCAAATTCTTGCAAATTGGAATTTTGTGAACACTGTGTTCTGGGCAAGCAAACCAGGGTAAAGTTTGGTTCAGCAATTCACGATACAAAAGGAATTCTGGACTATGTTCACAGTGATGTGTGGGGACCTACCAAAACAGCTTCTTTGGGAGGTATGCACTATTTTGTCACTTTTGTTGATGATTATTCAAGAAAAGTGTGGGTGTATTTGATGAAAAATAAGAATGAAGTTTTGGGCATATTTAAAATGGAAGAAAATGGTCGAGACTCGAGGCGGTCGAAAGGTCAAAAGACTTCGCTCAGATAATGGTGGTGAGTACAAGAATGATCCATTTCTTCAAATATGCCAAGATGAAGGAATTGTGCGACACTTCACTGTTCAAATACACCACAAAGAGAATGGGGTGGCGAAACGCATGAAACCGGGACTATACCGGAGAAAGTTCGATGTATGTTGTCCAATCTTTGGATTGGGCAAAGAGTTTTGAAATGAGGCGATAGTATATGCGTGCCATCGATCAACCGCTTGCCATCACCGCAATTGAGGCAAAACACCCATGGAGATGTGGACTGGTAATCCTACTACTGATTATGATTCTTTACATGTTTTTGGTTCCACTGCTTATTATCATGTAAAAGAATCTAAGTTAGACCCAAGAGCAAAGAAAGCATTGTTCATGGGTATAACTCTGGTGGAGTAAAAGGATATCGTCTCTGGTGTCCTGTTACGAAGAAAGTTATTTTCAGTAGAGATGTAACTTTTGATGAATCAGCCATGTTGAATCAAAAAGATTCTCAAGAGGATGACGAGACCAAGAGACTTTGCAGCAGGTGGAGTTTGAAAAGGTTAAAGTTGATCCAGCTGGTGTCGATGAGACCGAAGATGATGAAGAGGTTCTGACCCAGGAACTTTCACAGCAACAAGATTCAATTGCATATAGAAGGCCACACAGAGAGATTCGTAGACCTGCTCGCTTTGTTGATATGGTGGCCTATGCACTTCCAATTGTAGATGATGATGTTCCTTCCACTTATAGAGAAGCAGTAAGTAACCCAGAAAGTATACAGTGGAAGAAAGCAATGAACGAAGAAATGCAGTCTCTTCACAAAAATGAAACTTGGGAGTTAGTTACACTGCCCAAGGAAAAGAAGGCAATTGGGTGCAAATGGGTATATGCAAAAAAGGAAGGATTTCCTCGTAAAAATGAAATTCGATACAAGGCTAGATTGGTAGCGAAGGGTTACGCTCAGAAGGAAGGAATAGACTACAATGAGGTATTTTCTCCAGTTGTGAAACACTCGTCTATTCGAATTTTGCTAGCTATGGTTGCGCAATTGATCTTGAACTAGTTCAACTTGATGTAAAAACTGCATTTTTACATGGTGATTTGGAAGAGGAAATTTACATGACTCAGCCAGATGGATTCAAAGTTGCTGGGAAAGAAAATTGGGTTTGCAAATTGACAAAGTCGCTTTATGGATTGAAACAATCTCCGAGGCAGTGGTATAAGCGATTTGATCGATTTATGAAAGGGCAAAGGTACACAAGAAATAAATTTGATCATTGTGTGTATTTCCGCAAGTTACAAGAGGGATCTTTTATATATTTGCTCTTGTATGTTGATGATATGCTAATAGCATCCAAGAGCAAAGATGAGATTGAGAAGTTGAAAACTCAACTCAATCAAGAGTTTGAGATGAAAGATCTGGGTGAAGCTAAGAAGATTCTTGGCATGGAGATATTCAGAGATAGAGCTCGTGGCAAAGTAAGCTTGTCTCAAAAGCAATATTTAAAGAAGGTACTACAGCAGTTTGGCATGACAGAGCAGTCAAAACCTGTAAGTACCCCGTTTTTCTCATTTCAAGCTTTCGCACAACTATCTCCTTGACAGATGCGGAACGAGAATACATGTTACAAGTTCCGTATTCAAATGCAGTGGGTAGCTTGATGTATGCAATGGTGTGTACAAGGCCTGACATTTCACATGCAGTTGGTATAGTGAGCAGGTATATGCATAATCCTGGTAAAGGACATTGGCAAGTCAGTGAAAATGGATTTTACGGTACATTCAGAAGACCATGAATGTTGGTTTACTATTTGAGCGAGATGATACACTTGGTCAAAGTGTGATCGGATATGTCGATTCTGATTATGCCGGTGATTTGGACAAACGACGGACAAACGACGGTCTACACTACAACCTACGATTTGCAACACGACCCACGAGGCCGAGTACATGGCGATTCACGGAGAGGCATTAAAGAGGCTATTTGGTTACAAGGCTTGCTTGAAAACTTGGGATTGGTACAGAGCACATTAATGTGCATTGACATCAAAGTGCTATTCATTTAACAAAAAACCAAGTTTATCATGCACGTCTGAAGCACATCGACGTCATTTATTTCATTTTGTGCGGGAAATTGTTGATGAGGGAAGATTTTTCTTCAGAAAATCAAGACCGAGAGAATCCCGCAGATATGTTGACTAAGGTGGTGACGACGATCAAGTTTGAGCATTGTCTAAACTTGATCAATATTTTACAAGTTTGAAAATAGTCGGAGAAGGCAGAGATTGGAGGATGATTTGATGTACTGGGAGTTTAGTGTTCGGCTTAGAATTGAATAAATCTTCGCCGAGGTGGAGAATTATTGAAAAGTCAAAGAATAGGTTGCAATTTTCAAAAGGCAAAATTGGTGGGTTTGCCAAATTCAAAAGGCAAGGTTGGTGGCACGTTTTTGTTGAAGTTGCATGGAGAAAAATGAGATGATTTTCTAGAAGCCAACCGTTTAATTCAAAATTGTTGATTTTGGTTGCCATATTTTTGAAGACTTTTGGGAACATGGATTAAATGCATGCATGATCTTTGGCTATAAATAGCAAGCCATTTGTTCATTTGTAATCATCCAATTTGAGAGAAGTAGAGAGCAATTGTAAGTGAGCTTTCTTTGAGAGATTTGAGAGAGCTTCCACTTAAGTGTTCTAGTGAGGTTCCATTTGGGTGTATTGGGGTTTTGGGTGTTGAGAGTTTCTCCCATTTTTGTAAACTCTCATTATTAGTAAAATTATCTTCCAGTCTTTGCCCGTGGACGTAGGCATTACGCCGAACCACGTAAATTATTGTGTCTTATTTTCTTTGCATTTGTTTATCACCACATTTATATTTCTCCAAAAGTCGCAGTATTCGTTATTGCTCACCCCGCGTTTCCGCAACAAAAGCCAATTATAACATAACATTACATTGGAGTACAAATACCTCTCTCTACTCTCCTCTTGTGTATATATTGATTTGTCCGTGTAAGAACTACGGTGCCATGAACAGATTAAGCAACCTTAGATCCTGCCCAAGATCCCCAACCAACTAATCAAGATGCTCCAAGATTGATGACTGTAACAGCTTTGACTAAGATGAATATATGGAACTAGACAATTTACCAATTGGATTTAGAAATCAACAGACATGGAACAAACAAAGAACGAAAGAGACTTAACGTGGTTCAGCTAGATTTCTCTAGCTTAGATCCACGGGAGGGCAAATATCAGCTTTATTGATTATCAAGATGAATTACAGAGTAATGCCGTTAGCTACAGAGGAAGATCTGGACTGCTTATTTATACCGGTCCTTTTCTCTATGCAGCTCTCTCTCCACTCCAATCTGTTGCTTCCACATCAGCGGCTTGATAACAGCTTCATAACGAATCCAGAAATTCCCCAGCAACTCACGTGAGTTCCTCATGCGATTAACAGCTTTTAACGAACCTTGCGAGCTGGATAGAAGCACGTGATAAAAGCATGCTTTACTTAAACTTAAACGGCAAGCTCATATGTCGTTCAGAAGAGTGTTTCTTTTGCTCCTCAAAACGCATGTCTTTATGTCGTTGAGCTTAAGTCATTTCACCACTAAACGCAAGGTCTTCTGGATTTGCTTTCACAAACAACAATCCGGCCAGTGCAAACGTCTACCATGCATTTCTTTTGGGATCTTTTAGTTGTACTTGGTATGTTTTATCTCTTATTTTTGTCCAAATGTTTAAAAAATGAAAATATATCTGCACTAGATAAATACTTTATATATTGCTACAATCTCGAACAATATGTAAAAAATTCATTTACAAGATTTAGTTTGTAGGCACGGAGTGAAACAGCCAAGGAACCCATGGGGGGATGGTCCTGAATATATAATACAATGTTCTATTAAACCAGGAGAAAAAATTTAGCCAAAAAGTCAAATTTTCTTCAGAAGAAGGAACCATTTGGTGGCATGCTCATAGTGATTGGTTAAGAACAACGGTTCATGGAGCCATTGTTGTCTATCCTAAGAAGGGAACTTATTATCCTTTTCCCAAGCTTCATGATGAAATGCCCTTCATCTTGGGTATTATTTTCATTAATTTCAGCCAATAATCTTTAAAAATAATGCACAGCTGAGTGATGAAAGAAAGACGTGATCGAGATTTATGATCAATTCATCAAATCAGGAACAAATCCTAATGTTTCATATGCTTATCTCATTAACGGCTAACCCGTTGATCTTTTTCTTAGTTCAAAATTAGGTATGGATTTTTCAATCCCTCTTAATGTCTTTGTAAAGAAAATGATCAAAACTCCCCTTGTTGTTTTTGTAAATTAGTTAATTTTCCTCATGTTTGAAACTTATTTAAGAACCTCCCACCCGATTAAAAATTTGTCAATTTTTCAACACATAAAAGTTGAAAATTAGCATTATTTTAATGGTATTGAGGGTTTGATGGATTCTGAAACAGGAGAAAATTAGAAAGTAATTAATTTACTGAAATAACAAGGAATTTTTTAATCATTTTTTTCCTCTATCTTTTGCTTCAAATTGCATTGTTTTTCCTCTTCATTCATAAACTTGATTGATTACAAAGTTTCAACATTACGCGATTCTCTATTACCGATGTTGGTATGTTTTAAAATGTAATTAGAAAATGTTAGGCCTTCACACAACTTTGTTTTACTTGATGATATATATTTTTCACCATTCCTTTAATTTCAACTTTCTTAAGGACGCATTCAAGTTACTGATGGAATTGGGCAAGCCTTATCTCCTCCGCATGATCAACGCCGGCCTGGAGGACACTGTGTTCTTCGCTGTCGCAAAACATAAGCTCACAATTGTGGGAGTGGACGGCAGCTACACCAAGCCATTAAGTAGAATACCTGACAATTTCACCACGACAAATCATTGACGTTTGCTAAAAGCTAACAAAATTCCAAACAAATATTACATGGCAGCCAGGCTTGTTCCAGCGCCGCCGACGTCGATTACGACACCACCACCATCACTGCCATTGTCCAATACGAGGGACTTTAACCATACTCCAAAGCTCCTTTGCCAAATCTTCCTTCTTATGATGACACAAAGGCTTCCGTTAATTTCTTACAAAACCTCACTACCTCAGACGATGACACAAAAGCTTCCGTTAATTTCTTACAAAACCTAACTACCTCAGACACCTAGACAGTGACCATCACAAATGTAACGTGCCCAAAAAGTTAAACAAGAAATTGTTTTTCACAATTTCTGTCAACTCACTGCCATGTGACAAAGACACGTGCTTGCTTCTAGTATTAGTAACATAAGCTTTGCTGCCCCATACACCGACATTTTAAAAGATTATTATAAACGTATTAGCGGCGTATACACAAAACTAGGGGTGTTCAAAATGCAATTCAATCCACTCAATCCGTCTGATTTATAGAAATTTAATCTATAAAAATCTGACCTATGGATTAGTGGATTAAATTGGATTGAAAATTTAAAATTCTACCGTCAGTAGATTGGATATGAATTTACTCTTATAAATCCATAAAAAATTGTGAATCTGAAAAAAAATTATTTAATAAAAAATAAAACTTGTAAATATGATGTTATACTTACTAATAAATAAATAAGTTAAAATATATTACATTAACGACATATTATACCTTATTCGATAATAATATAAAATAAAAATAATTAAATTAAAAAGTATAGCTTCATAAGTAGTTAATTTTCATGTACTGATCTAAACAAATGAGATTCTTTTTTTGATGTGTTATATTTTAAAATTTTAAATTTATTTTCTAGCTTTATTTAAATAATTAATTTTTTTACATCTTATTTAATTTTGATTGGTAATAAAATTATTTTTATATTAATTTTTACGGCGGATAATCTACCGCTGAATTTAAGCGTGCCGAGAAAGGCCACGGATCGAGGTGAAAGTATTACGTATAATACGGCGATGGAGATTGTTTTTCCGGGGACAGATTTGCTGGCAAGGACTGATCATCCAATGCATTTGCCTGGTTACAGTTTTTATGTGCTGGGTGGGGGATTTGGTAATTTTGATAGAGCTAGGGATGCCAAGATATTTAATTTTGTTGATCCTCCTCTTCAAAATACAATTATGGTGCCTAAGAATGTTGGGCTGCCATTAGATTCACAGCCAACAATCCGGGCATGCGGCATTGTTTTTCATTTTGCATGGTTAATAGTGTTATTCCTATTCCTACTTAAAAATCATGGATTTATTTTATCAATATGGAAAGCTTGATAAGTAGAGAAATATTTTTCCCTTCTTCCAAATATTAAGGAGTTATAATAATGTTAAAAAAGATCGTCACCAATGGATCTTTCCACCCCGCACATTGTGTAAGCCATCCCACTTCAAATAAATAACTATTACAAATCATATTATTTTTTAATAATATCAAATAAAGTAGAATTTTGAACAATTAAATCCTCGTTAATAGTTTTAACTTAAGGAACAAAAGCACATATTTTAGATAATTTGGTCTTTTTATATTATAAGGATAAAATAGTCAAATTAAAATTATATTACACAACCTTAATGATAAAAAATGGTCAAGAGACTTATGTACAAAAATAGATTTAATTGATTAATTATTTAAGCTTTTTCTTTATTATAATTTCTAAAAAATAAAGTGAAATTTTTATAAATAATTTTTTAAAATAGAGTGGGTTTACATAAATTTTTAGGCTGAAAATATCCCCACCACTATAGCTTTTTTTTTTTTTTTGGAACTATGCAAGTCAAGGAAATTTTCAATGAAAATGTCATTAACTAATCATAATTGTCAGACCAAATTATGAAAGGCCTAAAACCCACGAAAACTATATACCCAATAAAAATATTTTACATAAAATAACTCCAGCTTATTATCTATAAGAATAGCCAAGGTACTTACAATAGTAACTAAAGTGTCTAAGAGAGTGATTTATCAAAGAAAAACCTAAGTTTATTATTTACAAAGCATGACCTAGGTCCATTCTTATAAAGAATAACCTATGTTACAAAGAATGGCCTAGGTCCATTCCTTACAAAGAATGACTTAGGAATTTAGAAAATGTTTCTAAGTAAAACGCCCAAACAGAGAATGACTTAAGTCCATTCTTACAAAGAATGACATAGTTCGCTCATTACAAAGAATGAATTAGGTCCATTCTTTATAAAAAAAAAAAAAACCTAAGTTGATAATGATCATTCTTTGTGAGGAATAAACCTGGACACTTAGAAAATATTTCAAAATAATACGCCTAAAGAGCAAGTCTTCGACAAAGTGCTAACGACATAATTCAACAAAAAATGACCTAGGTCCATTTTTTACAAAGAACGACTTATGTCTATTTCTCACAAAAAATACCTATGCTCACTCTTCACAAGAATGACCTAGACATTTAGAAAATATTTCTAAGTAAGAGCACATGAACTACTAAGTATTCTACTGAATGCGTCTATGGGCAAATATACATGATATAGAATGGGCTTATGGCAAATACACATTTTATGGATTGGGCCTATAGACAAAATACACATTCTAAGGAATGAGCCTCTTGGTAAATACACATTCTACAGAATACACCTACGAACAAATATACTTTTTACGGAATGTGCCCACTGATAAATATACATTCTATTATGAGCAAATATATGCATCTTATAGAATGTGCCAACGCCAATAAGCATTCTATGGAATGAGCCTACTACCTAACAAATATTATGTGGTATGCGCTTACGGGAAAAATGTTGCAAAATCAATCCTCTTTATAAGGAGCCGATATAAGTACCGCATTTAAGCTAAAGTCCATTAAAGGCTAATGGCCCAAAAATATGACAAATGTCCAAAGATTACTTGTCATGAGCAAGCATTGATACATATGAATATGTGTGTCTATGCATTGGCTTTGACTGACACTTATCACAAGAAAAGTGCCACATAACCTCTTTAATTGGCTCTAAGTTGTCTATATAAAGGCTAAGACCCCCCCCCCATTTGAAGGTAAGAAAAAAATGGCACAAAATGAGTTGAGAAACTTAGTTTATCTCATTATAGATTTTCTCTATCTAAAAATTGAGTAAAAAGAACTAAATTGAGTATTAGAGGGTTATCGCGGGCACGTGGGCACCCTTTGATGATTGTTTCTTTTTGCAAAATAATTAAACATAAAGAGACATGTGATTTGAAAACACCTGCTTTAAAAAAAAGAGTCACAGAACTCGATTTAAAAGAAAGTTCGAAATACAAATTAATCACTGCACATTGACCAAAAATTTACGTCAACAATAATATTATTGGTATTTATTAACAGAAGTATGGTTCGTCGACTGCCATTTAGACTGTCATCAGAGCTAGGGCATGCAAATGGCATTCATTGTGAAAAATTGTTGAAGGGCAGAAGCAAAAATGCTGCCTAACGATATACCACCATGTTGAAGAAGTAGCCCACAAATTTATTGTCACTATAGTATTTGGTTTCTTTTTATTCGTTTCTTTGTTGAAGTGTGTGAACTGAACAAGTTGTGTCACAAAAATCAAGTTTTAATTTAAATTTGTTGTCGATTAAATTGTGTGTAATACCCCCACGACTTTATAAATAGAGAGAGAGGAAAAAAAAAAGGAAGAAAAAGCTCACGGAGAGAGGGGGGGAACTGGGTCAACCCGACCCGCGAACGTGACTCGCCCAGATCTCGCACTTCCGCCCACCCCACCGGCCAAGGTTGGCACCGATCGGAAGTTCGTGCAATGCTGATCATCTCCATGCCATCCTTTTCGCCGGAAAATGTCCCGGAAGCCACCGATTGAAGCCGTGAAAAGTCGCAGATCACTGCATCAATTCGCCGTGATTTTATCGGTTTCCGGTGATGCTACCATTTGGGTTTTATTACCCACCATGCCCTCTGCCATTTCCGACCATCCACTACAGTCGGGGACGTCGTTTGCCGCCGATCGGCCACTTAAGCATTCGCGGTTTCCGAGCTAGATTTCGGTGCCGTTATTGCGCGTGGGAAGTCACCGTTGCCATCGTTGGACTCAGCGTGGCCAGAATTTTCAGACCTGAGCTTCCGGTTGCCGTTAGTTGAATTCCAGTCACGGTTGGTCGGCAAGGGTATTTCTGTAATTTCACTCTGAGGGCAATTTTGTAATTACAGACTTTGTGGGTATTTTAGTAATTGCTGAAATTGAGATAAGCTGGTAACTTATGGTTTTAAGATTAAATTGGTAAATTATGATTTTAAGGGTATTTTGGTAATTTGAATTTTTAAGGGTATTTTAGTAATTTATAATTTAAATAGAGATCATTTGAGGTTAAGTATGAAATGTGATTATATTAAGAAGTTTGAGAATATTGAAATTTATGATTATAATTTAATTTTATCTTATGAGAGTATTTTTATTTATTTTTAGACTGATGATATCGATACGTATTTATTTTTAAATGAATCACAATAAATAATATTATATGTTTAACATGTTTGAAAAGTCTATTTTGATATATACGGATACAGATTTATATGCTCTGTCTATATGTTGATGTGATGTGTTGGTAGGAAGTGTTGTTACGTGTTATGTGTGTTTATGGACATGGGCATACATATGTGTGGAATTTCAATGGCACGAGTACGAAAATGCATTATGTTTTTTTATAAAATGAGAAAATGGATTTTAGCAAACAGAATTTGAAGAAAGAAAGATTGTATTACAGTTTTGGCTTGGATGCTTGAATTCGTTATTGGTTTAGCGGAGGATACTCTGGATGTTATATTGTGGTTATGAGATAAGTGAGCAAGGGACGTGTTGAAGTGAAACCCAAAGTGTATGAAAGTTATAAAAGTTAAAGAAGTGTCCTAATAAGCGGTAATTGAATGAAGGTAACTCAAGTTGAAGTAAGTGGTTTTGACAAAGAATGCGAAAGTTTGAAAATGACAATGAGATTTCGATGATTTATTTTACAATGTTTTTGAATACCATGTCACGTCATTCATTTGCATTATATTTATGTATGCATGTATTTTGGTATATGAAAAGTTAGTTTATTTACCGAGTTTCGTACTCATTATAGTTTATTATTATTCAATTTTCATAAATTAGGATTGATTCGCAATGAATGACGAGAAGAACATGAATTGAGGACGGGAGATGGTTTGACATAAATTTTAAATTCTTTCACTGTAAATTGTGTAATATATTTATAGTTTGAGGCTTAAATTTTTATGGATTGTAAAAGGATTAGAATTATTTTTTTTAAGAATATATATTGGAACCGCAGAGAAATACCCAAATTAAGTTAAAGGAACGCAAAGATAATAGCCAAAGATAATAGACCAACTTTGGAGAGCTTCCGTTGATGTGGCAGTGGCTTCTGTATTCAATTCTTCTCTGTGAATGTTGTCAAATAAGAGGTGTCAATTATAAAATGGGAGGCGATCTATTTATGCTAACCTTATGCCTATCAATTATTCCCAATTGGTAACATATTATTTGTTATGACAATCCAATAAATTGGAGAGTTGTGCGTAATATTCCTTTAATTCGATTGTGAACAACACACAATCAAATCCATGGATGCACTTGGCACTACCATGGTATGTGATACACAACAAAACCCTCAAGTGGTGAACAGCTTTATTCACAACAGAATTTGATTATTGTGGGTTCAATTGATTGTATTGTCCCCACAACTTTATGTAGTGATCTTATTGGCAAACGTTAGTATATCTCAAATTTTTAATCAATTTAGTTGGAAGCATGTTCAAGAGGCAATCTTAGATAAAGATTGTGAGTCTTTTGATTAAAACAAATTGAAAGATTGAGATCTAATGAATTTTATGATATAGTACATTAATGCTATAATACTTATTTTCTTTATTCTCCTTCCACTTCATCAGAGTTTTTTTTTTTCCTTTCCCCTCTTTTGTTAACTTTTTTTCCTCCAATGTTTTCTCTCTCTTTTATGAAAGAATCCGAACTCCCTTTCTCATCTATTTCTTCGCCTCTCTCCTTGTCCTCAAATATTTTCAGTTTTCCTTACTCTAAATATTCTATCAATTAATTCTTTTGAAGCAAATCTGACTTGTTCAATTTAAGTATGGACATTTTACTTAGAAAACCATAACAAAATTCGCTAGCCCAAGTTCTAATAAAATTTCAGTTATAATTACAATAAAATAAATAAATAAATAAGGATTACGGACTAATCATTTTTATTAAAATAATACGTAGACAAATTTTTTCTATCGTTTCCTTAAAGCTCTTATGGCGTTCATTAATTTATTTCTACCGGTAAAGAACAAGCTAGATACTTAAATCGAATCTCCATCAAGATTTGCCAACAATAATTTAAAATTAATGTTAACTTTGAAAACAAAAAAAAATCAGAATATACTTTTCAAAATATATAGCATATTTTATTTTGTTGGGGTAAATAATTAGATTCCCAAGTTCTTTTTTAATTAAAAAAAAGCATGGTCAACCAACAAATTAAATTCACGGAATCAGAACAATCCCATACTCCAATAAATTAACCTACAATATCTACTAGTGGAGCTTGCTACGGTAATTTGAGATTAATTATATAGTATGTCGGTGCCAATTATGAAGTTAGAAACAAAGACGAACTCCAACAAGTTATTAACATCATGAGCTCAGAACTTCGTGTTCTTTCTTTCTTTGGATGTTTTATTAATAAATTACTCTCGAGTCTGTCTCAATTCACTGAATAAATGTAAGTGTTAATTAAAGAAACTTGATTAAATCACAAATATCGTGGGTTTGGGCACCGACACTTTTAAACCCATTTGTTTTTGCTTATTTATTTATTTAACATCGTCTTATTTTATTTATTTTTATATGTGTGAAACCCTAGAGGCCAGAAGAGAAAGCCTAACGTCCAGTTTCCTAAAATATTTTAATTATATTTTAAGGTTGGTAGTTTAACCAAATCAGATTCATATGATTGCTGTTCTGCCTGTTCGTTCGTTGTTCTTTTAATTAATTAGTTTGCTTAATATGCACCCTTTAAGGAAACAGTCTTAAGGGACCCACCAAACTACTACAAGCATAAATGTAATCATCTTTTCTCAATTTTTTTTTTTAAATTCATTTAATAGATACACATTTGCTTCGGTTGGTGAAACTTGGTGAGAATTATTGTCACAGCTGAAGTTTTTATTTATTTTTTAATCTTTTATAATCTCTAGTATTAACTTATAAGCGCATGTCTTAGTCAATGGTTACATGCATTTACTAATTTTATTAGGTCACCAAATTAAGTGAAGTTGATATCGATCTTTCCCATCGGCTAAGATTCAGTTACTGTATTGAGAATAATGGTATCGAGGATTTCTCCTTTTAGCAATTATGTAACCGATCTTCCGATTTTCCAAGGTTTTACTATTAACATACATTAGTAGTTAGGGCTTTGCCATGGATCAAAATTCTTATCATCTTAATAATTGCGTATACATTTAATGAATTGGAATCCTCTCGTGATTTGATTATATCCTGAGCAAATAACTCAATTATTAATGGATAATTAATAAATAAAAAATAAAAAAAATTGAATCTTACCCGTACACCAAAGACACATGACAAAATATCTTAAAAAACTCGATCAGGAGAAAATCTTTTTTCCGCATTTAATAAGTAGCAAAATAAAACAAGAGAAACAATAAATGAATATATCTTAACAATACATGGATAAAAAATATACATGTAATGTACCATATATAATCATACAAATTTTATTGTTCATTTTATATATCCCAAAAAAAAAAACATGTTAACTTCAACTTATTCAAATAAGTTCAAAATGATAGGAAACTTAAAAAAAAAAAACACACAAAACATATAGTTATTATACCACATATTAAACAGGACTAATAACCTTTACATGCATGTATTAATTTAGTCCGTAATGAACTAATTAATTTATTTTTTCATCCAATTTTCGAAATTCCAAGCATATTGAGCAAAATTAAAGCCCCAATTAAACCCTAAACCTCAAAAGCTTTAACACCATTTCTTGGAACAGCAACAGCATGAAGAGGATTCTTCATTTCACAAGACAGCTTGAGCAGCTCAGTTAGCTCAACAGGGTGAGCCTCGGCTTGAACCCATTCAAATTGTTGCACTAGCTTCGCCACCCAAAGGCTCACAGTCACAAGCCCTAGGCTCTTCCCAGGACAAACCCTGCGGCCGGCCCCGAACGGCGCAAGCCTGAGATCATTGCCCCGTACGTCCACGTCAGTGCCACCATGGCTCTTCGAGAATCTCTCTGGCTTGAATACCCAGGGCTCATCCCAAACATTTGGGTCATGAGTTATGGCCCACATGTTGACCATCGCCGTTGTGTTGGCTGGGATCACCATATCATTGCTGAGGTGGACATCCGATGTTGAGAGGCGGGCCCACGAGAGAAGGGGACCTGGCGGATGGAGACGCAAGGTTTCCTTGATCACAGCTTGCAGGTAAGGTAACTTTGCCACGTCAGCATCCGTGAGGGTCCTGTTACCGACGACCAGGTCAAGCTCACGCTGAAGCTTGGTTTGCACGTTAGGGTTTAAAATCATCTCCGCCATCACCCACTCTGTTAATATTGCAGTTGTGTCAGTGCCACGAAAGATCATTTCCTGAAAATGAAAAAAATACAAATAAAAATTAATGAACTCATTGTAACAATAATTAAAAAAATGAAAAAAAAATAAATTTACATACGAACCCATAAAACAGCGACCATATCATCTTCATTGAGCTTTTCATCTCCATCCAAAGAGAGCAAAACATCAACAAAATCAGAATTATCAGAAAGGCTACTCTTGTCTTTATTAAGTTGATGTTCTCTGATGATTTGCTTCACAAGATCCTTGACACGAGGAACAAGTACTGAGCAACGTTCTTTGATACGAAAAGGGTCGTAAAAAAAATTAAGCCAAGGCAAATAATCAGACCAATTAAAAGCACCCAATATTTCAAATCCTTCTCTGACAATTTCATGCAACTCTTTGGCCTCGTCGCTTTGTTGCACCGCTGCATCAAATCTTTTGCCAAACACGGTCCCCATTATGTTGTTAAGGGAAGCAACTTGTAAATGATTGCGTAAAATCACAAATCCACTGATAGATTGTTCTTTGGCTATGGCGTTTAACATAGCAAAGCAATCAAGCTGGCGCCCAGATTCATGAGCCGCAATGCGCTTGGGGGAAAATAAGTGAGTTGATGCAATTCTTCTCAGGAGCCGCCAGTAAGAGCCGTTTGGTGCGAACCCTATGGCTCGGCTAAACATAAGGCTCTTAGCCGATTGCTTGATCGGACGGTTGGCAAAGTGGGGTGAGGTTAAGATTTCACGGGCGATGACTGGATCAGAGGTGACAACCAGTGGAGCAGAGCCCAAGCTTAAAGCCATGAGCTTTTTGGTAGCCTGGTTATAAGCCATGCAAGCAAGGGTACGGTGAGCCAACCCGAGGCTTAAGCCGAACAAGCTGCCAACCAAAGGTAGGCCTCGGTGGCCGGGGATGGGGACTCGACCCATTTGGGTTCTTCCATTTTTCCAGGCCAGGCCGCCGGAGGAGAAAGCCCAAGTTAATAGGCCGAAGGATGAAAATGCAACGAAAATTGTGACCAAAAGATAAATGTTGCATGAGTTTTGGTTTTGCAAGACTGCAGGGACTGTGAAAACCAGCCAGCTCTTGTTCTCCAAAGAAATCGAAGTTATTGAATCCATAATAAGAAACTGACAAAGCACAAAAGGCACACAAGTGAAAAGAGAAATGGAGAGGATCAAGTCTGTAACGGTGAAAGAGCAAAGGGGAGGTCGGAAGGTATAAATAGGAGTATGCATGGGGGTAGTGGGAGCTAGGGAGGGATTTGACTGTGGGAAATTCATATCTTATTTTAAAAAAATTTGGGACTAGCGTGTTAGTGTCGTGTATGCGTCTACGTCTGCATGATGTTGATATATTATATCATTGAGGAGATCTTGCGAGAAATTTAGTCCGGTCAAATCACTGAAGCGAAGAGTGGTCTTAGCTACTTTACATTGATACTTTCAAAAATAAAAAGCTGCTCTTTATGAATTACTTGTTCATGCAATGTATTTTTTTAATGAGAAATTATCACCGCATTCTATGTTAATTTAATTATTATAAAATTTTAATACGTTGTCTCTACCACTTTTTTTAATTTGTGTCAATTAGTTATTTTTACATTAATATCATTAAATAATTTAAATGAAATAATAATTTTATTCTTAAATAATTTAAAAAATCATTTTATGTTATAAAAATTTTGAAGAATAAAAGATTTATAATTATAAAAATATTCTTAAATTTAATAAAAAATCTCAAATAGAACAGCTAATTTTTATTAAATTTTTAATAATTATTTTTTAAAAAATTTTAATTTTGTGAAATTTTAATAAAAAATAAATGAATTTATTCATTAAAAATAAATTCCAAAATTTTAATAATTTACGGGATTTTTATTAAATGCCAAAATTTTTGCAATCATTTTTATAATTATAATTTTTTATTAAAATAATTTTTATTAAAAATAAAATTATAATTTTGGGATTTATTTTTTATTAAATTTAGGGGTATTTTTTTAATTTTTTTATAAAATAAAATTGTCTTTTAATTTCTTTAGGGATAAAATTGTTATTTCATTTAAATTATTTAACGGTATTAGTGCAAATATGATTAATTGATAAGGATGGCAATGGGGAGGGGATGGGAGGGGACCAATCTCCCCGTACCCATCCCTGATATTTTGCATATGTCCCCGTCCTCGTCAGAATTTCTTGAGAGAATCTTCATCCCCTCCCCGAATAATAACAAGGGATCCCCGAGGGTCCCTGATCCCTGAATAACTAATATTTTTTTTCGATTTTGAGTTAATCATATTAAAATAAAAAAATTAGTAAGTAACACAGCATGTAAGGGATACAAACTTCTTTTACAAGCTATCGTGAACAAATTAATAGTCTAATACAAAATTATTACAAATAAAATCGAATTTAGATTCAAAATTAACTTTTTCAATGGTGACGTAGACACTTTATAAATGTAGACTTTCCATTTATAGCACAATAGTTAAGTCGAAACAAATTAAGAGTAAATATTAGATTAGATTAGATATCAAAATTGTGTGGGCAATTATAACATTTAAAAATAAATAAAAATAGATTTAAGTTTAAATATTTAATGAATATTAAAATTAAAACAAAATTTTTGGGCTAATAGAATCTATCTGGTCTTTTTAATGTCCTAAATAAAAATTTAAAACTATAATTAGTTAATTAGGCCTAAAAGTTTAATAATATAAATATTTTGATATTTGTTATTTTAACCAATATTTATAATTTTATAATTCAAATTTTATTATTTATTTACTAGTAATTTTAAAAAATAAAATTAAAATTAAAAATTAAAAAGGGGAAATGGGTAGGGAATGGGGATTCCACCTCGTCCTCGTTCTCTCCCCGAATAAGAAATTAGGTAAAAAAATTTCCACATCCCTTCCCTGAATAAGAAATTGGGTATGAAATTATCCCCATACCCTCCCTGAATGGGGAAAATCCCCGAGGGTACCCATCCCCGTGGGAATTTTTGTCATCCCTATTAATTGATACAAATTAAAAAAAAAATGTGGTGCAGAGAACATGTTAGAACTTTGTAGTGGTTAGATGAATATAAGACGAAACAGAGATGGTGCAATGATAATTTTTATTTTATAATTGATAAGTTAAGCGCATCATATTACAAAATATAAAAAATAAATATAATAAGGGATAAATATCTACTGACCACCTAATATTTTATATTTTATTGAAATTACACTAAAATTATTGTTTTTTTCAGCTTTAAGTTTACAAAGCGTATCACTTTTTTATTAGCGTCGTTAGTTGATTTAGAAAAATTAGATGAAATGACTATTTTTTCCCTGAATGTTAAAAAAAAAAATTGGTTGTTATTTTGGATACTTTTAGAATCTGTTGTTCTTTCGGATTAATAGAAACAAGCTGTAATGTTTAAAGTTTCTCATAACTAGCTTTATATTTTTTTAACATGTTTTAAATAACTATGATTTTTTTGTTGGTGATTGATTGTTCTTAAAGATTCATTATTGGCATCTAAGATATGTTATTTAGGATGAATTATATGAGCAGATTAGCAACGATTCTTAATTTATGCTGTAAATGAGCTACAAATTAGTCAAAGCAGTTATTTTGGTGATTTTATATCTTTAATTAATAGATTTGACGAGTTTATGTAGCTTAATTTGCAGTCATCATTGGTCCTAATAACTACAAAATGAAATCTATTTTTTTGTTGTCATTTAGTTAATATTAAATATATTTTTTCACTCTCAAAAATAAGATAATTATTTTATTAATATTCTATTAAATTATCTAATAGTATTAGTGGAAAGGTAAAAAAAAATGATACGCTTTATAAACTTCACAATCATAATTTCAAAAGAAAAACAATTGATGTTTTTTTAAAAAATAAAAAATAAAAAATGATGAAAGATCAAGCGCTCATAACATTTGCTATGCAATTCAATCAATAATTGATACGAAAATTGTGTAATATGTTATAGGGTTGTGTGAAGTAACAAGTAGGTACTGCACGCACACACACATTCTGGGTTGGGATCTCAAGATCCGGCAATTGTGCGCATGAATGTCGGATCATAGGCCCACAAAACAAAGGCATACGTGCAATGAAATTAAATGAAATTTTCTTACCGCCGCGGAGCCTGGGTAAAAGCCTGTGTTAGGGCCGGAAACTAGGAGGTGGCGTGTTGTGTTGGACATATTTGCTAAGTTTAAGAATCATCATCAGGTCGGCCATTTTTCACTCAAATCACTTCGAGATTTTTCACATTTACCATCACGAGGTGTCTTTACCTCACGTGCACACCATGTCTTCTTGCGTGATTCACAAGTCAGTAAAAAGAGAAGCCTTGATCTTTTGTGGTTCTTTCTTTCTTTTTCACTTTTCTCTCCTCAGGGGCCTGTTGAAATATTGATGGCTACCGACGGAATGATTTTGTGGAGAGTGAAAAAGATTTTCTGATTTGATTGTTTTATTTTTTGTATGCTCTGTCACTTTTCGCCACAAATCTTTTGTTCTATTTGTTGTCTAAGTCTCCATATGTGTTTATTTTATTAGATGGCATGGGTAACATTTAGTCTGTTCAATTGGTAAAGATCAATCGTATGGATAACAATGTCGATCATATGTATACGAGTTATCGGAGATTTATTTAGAAGTACAATATATTCAATTATTCGTATTATCTAACCACTCTATAGTAATGTGGGTTTAGTATTCATTAAGACTGACTTAACTTTTCAAATTCGAGATCTCGTCCCAAACGATATAAAATTTGATAGAAATTTTTATTTTAATTTACTATTCAAATAAGATTTTAAGATATTGAAAATCTTAATTGAGATCATGAATATCCTGATTTTGATGTAAAGTGAAATTTAAATTTGTATTTTTAAAAGCATACAATAACTCGGTTTGATAAAGTATAAAGATCTGACATATCGGTCATTTTCATATGACAATAAGTCGATTTAATTGAAGAGAGAGAGAGAGATATAAATTATTAATTATATGAAAATAACATATTATTTATGATAAAATCTATGGCATATGACAATAAACTCATGTTATTTGGGACATGTGGGATTTTAATTGAGATTTTAAATTTTAATTAGGATAGGTTCAAAACACATTTTTTTTGTTTCAATTTATTATTTAAGATGAGATTCAGATCAATTTTTTTGTCTCACAGTTCATGATTTTGATGGGATCCAAATTGGCCAATCCTGATTTGAACATTCGATTTTCAAGTCTGTTATCTTCACCTTCAGTTAGCAATAAATTTAGCCACTCGGCCCTTGGCTGAGTGGTTAGGGCTGCTGGAAGGCAGCAGTTCGAACCCCATAGGTGCAATGTGGAGGTATTTCCTTCTTTAGTGAAGATAATCTTTTTTTTTTTTACCTAAGTATAAGGGAGTAAACATCCCTCGAATATTAGTAAATGTTATAATCTAAGCAGAGCTCCATAAATAATTATGTAAGTTGGTTTTAGTAATAGTCTGATTTATAAATATCATTTATAGTCTCATATAATAAAAAAAAAACTAACAATAAACTTATTATGTGATTGTTCGACATCCCATGAGAAAATCCAATGTTCTATCACGAACTGTGTTATTATTGCATAAATTCAATATGGTAATAGTTTATTGGAGGGATTCTGATTCTAGAAAACTTATTACTAAGTCTACAATCAATTAATTTAGAAAGCCAATGTCATTGAAAAAGCAACCCACCAAACTTTCCTAGTAATCTGCAGTCTAAATTAACGTGCATTTAGGTTTCACGCGAAGTCAATTAGAACCAAAGGGAAATGTGCCTGCTCCTAGAAGAATGTTGTGTCTAGGCTAGCGCTCATAATACTCTCCTCCACGTACGGCTGATGGAAGGAAATATTATGGGGTCATTATAAGGTATTTGTATTTATCTAAGGCAAATGTTAAGTAACTTACAACCAGTTTTGAAAATTATAAAAATTATGTGGCCCTATAATTTTTGTGGTTCTTAAAACGGGATATAAATTACAATTATTATACCTTAGACTCTCCCTTTAGCTAAATTGTTGAGTGATGAATGATTATTATGCCGATTGACATTTTCTGTCCTACAACTTCTAGTTTTTATCTTTTAGCTCCATACATATTTTATAATATCCTATTATATGTTTAATGTCAAAATAAGAAAAAAGTGACAATTTTGTGATTAAGATGAGTTTTGTTGTAAAAATTTTAACATTATAAGGTAACGAGATGTTATGAAAATTATAAGAAAGCAATAGGTTAAAGTCCAAGATTGTATTGTTAATTTAAGAAAAATATTCATTCGTTTTTTTATAATTAGAACTAATTATTCAATTAGTACATGTATTTTCAATAATTACACAAAATAACTTTAACGTTACTTTCACAGTTGTTGTATCTAGCTTTTCATGGGTAATATAATAATTTTGTATGATATAACTTGAAATTAAAAATAAAAAAAAAACTTACATGCAACAGGTGAAATAAATGATAATTAAATAGATTTTAACAGAAACAGATACAAGACAAAAATCCTTTGGATGATTTTTAAAAATATAAGAATTAATTAAGTAAATAATTCAAACGATGGACCAAATAGGCATCTATTGGGAGGGATGTAATACCCATTCTACACATCTGAAAGTACGTACCACGATGATCGTGGGTTAAAAATTATCAGCACATGTTTAAATATTAGAACGATTGTGCAGTCATTCTATCAATAAATTACCAGTGATAGATCTTGTTAAAATTTCACTAAAATTCAAGGACCTACTTAGTAATTATTGTAACAATACTTATAGACGGTCCAGTCAAAGCTTAACGGAATAATTATAGCTTCTAGCTGACTGCATTCTTTGAACCTTGAGATAAACATAAATAAAACCAGAACTCAAGTTTCGATTAAGTTTATTTAATTTTAATTTGTAAAGTGCCACATGATTCAAGAATCTGCCAAAAGTTTACTGCAACTTGTGATTGTGTTTTGCCTTTTCACGTGCTACTGACACGCATTCTCAGAAATCTGTTTCGTTTACTGTGAGGTTTTCTTTGAAGTCAAATTTGAAGAACACGTTGATTAATATGTTTTGCCTTTTTTTATTGTCTCCACGGCAGATTAAACAAATGGCCGTTTGCAGGGTCTTGGGCATCAATTTTTTTTGAAAAAAAAAAATTTGTTATGCAATAAAAAAAAATTCCAGTAGGATACAAATTAAAGCTTCGGATGTCTTCAAAGTTCAAACTTTATAATTTCTTTAAACTATGCAAGATAAGAGTCCTTCATGAGTAGTGTAACATTTTTTTTTTCTTTTTTGGTCAATTCTCTGTATCCCACACACAAAAATTGATCTATAAATCTCTTGTGTTTTTGAAAGTAAATTTAATCCTTTATTTGCTCAGAGAACTAGGGACTTAGTTATGATGTAATTGTAGTATCATATCACAACTGCACCTAATCATTAGATCCAACTATCTAGTCATTGAATATCTCACCATATCTGAATCCAATGAGCTGAATCCCCAAAACTAGGCAATTTTCATTTTTCAAATAATTTTATTTTAACTGACCATCTAAATTTAAATCTAAAAATAGGCGTTAAATTAATTTGAGATTTGTCCACACACCACTGTCTTTGGAAAAGGGAAAAAATTATAATATTTAAAAAATTAACACGTTATAGTATCAAATACGTTTTGACGTATGCATAACAAATCTGACTTTAGTGGGGGTTAAAAAAAAAAAGGAAAACAAACAAACAAACGGGCTCAACTTGCTCGATGAATCGGATTTGGCAACAGAAAACGGGTCTTCAAAACCCTGAAACCCATCGTAGGCTCAGATCACTAACCCACAGCCAAAAGTGTTAGCCCAAATGGGTCTGGGCGATTCAAGCTATGAGCCCACACCACACCACATTTTTTTTTTTGACTAATGGCTTATTGGAGTAAAGGACTGCACTAGTTTATCACCATCCTATCAATATTTATTTAAGGGGGATTCCCGACTTATGGGGTCTGAAGCGATGAAAACAGGGGCCTACTACTTACACGTCAAAACAGAGAGTAGAAACAACGCATCAGAAGCTGCAAACCTTCATATGTTGAACATTGCCGAAGAACATATGTTGAACATTGCCGAAGAATCTGGAAATCTTATTACAAATGCGTAAACAACACTGAAATTTTTGAGGAAAACACCCAATACAGCATAGTAGACACCTTATTTACCACTTAATCTCAACAGGCTCGAAACCTCTTTCAATAGATGTCTTGACAGCATCAATAATTAGCTGTGTCTTCCTACTTATGATTGGCCACTTCTGCTCTGGCTTCGAACCATTTTTAATATTTGCAACCAAGCGGGAAAACTCTCTCACCATGCAAGCTTCCTGAGGAATATCTGTGGTTACAACGTGCTCACTTGGCAATGGTACCCATCCTGTCACGAGATCATTGAAAAAGCATCTAGTATTTGTGAAATAAGAGGCCTCCCCCTCTTGGAAAGGAATGATGAAGTCGTGAAGATGCAGGGATCCATTAGTTCCAGTAGCAGTTATGTCCATTGTCATATTTGCTAAAAAGGAGCAACTGAATGTTGCTACTCTGCCATCATCCCAATGTAGAGAAGCTCCGCAAGATAAAATCACCCCCGCTTCATTGAGAACAGGGCCATGCATGGTTATAACTGTTTTTGGCAACTCATAATCATTTGCCCACAGGATTGACCGGATGCCATACCAACCAGCATCACCAAGAGCACCAAGACCATCAAGATCTGGCTTGACACGAATGTCATTTTTGAGGAACTCAGTGTCACCAGCAAATGAGAAGCAGCTGTGCATCTGCGGAGCAGAAAGAGATCATTTTAAAAGTGATAAAACATGGTCAATTTGAAAGAGAACTTGGTGGCTAGAAGGTAGACCACATACAATACCTGTCCTAGCTTTACATATCTTTTGATTCATTTCTTCTGGAAAAATCCTAAACACTTTTTAGATTATAGATCTACTACCAAAAATTCAATGCACAATCTTACCAGTCGATGTGTATTCCTAAATAATCTCATTTTTCAATTATTCAATCATTTCATTTTACCAAGTTCAATGTTAGCATAAAGAATTGGCAGAACAAGATGTAGATGACAGCTCATGGTCAGCACATCTCCTCGAACCAGGATTTACTTTTATATGCCTCTGAGTCCGGCTAAAGCACAACAATATTAAACATGTGATTTGGCATGATTTTTACTGCATGTAATGAATATGGCAAATTAGCCAGGATTTCCAAACAAGAATCATATAAGAGTGTGTCAACAGTATGGACATAATCACTTTGTACTACATCTTGGTCAATACATAGTCACTTTGTACTACATCTTGGCCAATACATCTTTTACTCTGATGGTTCCTGGGAAACCCAATTTTAAAAACAGGAAATTATCTATGAACCACCTTTGTTTCGTCATATGTATATCAAACTAGCACAAAATTTTAGCATTTTCTTTGCACTACTTTTGTTTTTAAACTTGTATCAATCAACTACTTTGACACTAACAAATGACCCTTTTACCCCAAAATGAATTAAAAAATCATTTTATTCTACAAAATTTTGAAAAATAAAAATGTTACAAATACAAGAGTACCTATGAATTTAATAAAACAAATAAATCTCAAAATCTAAGATGTTTAATTTTTTATAATTATAAGTTCATTTAAAAATTACCATGCTAATTCTTTTAATTATAATTTCCCTAAAATGAATGAAAAAATGCCACCGTGCTTGAAACTAATCAAAGCTTTCAGCTCAACTAAAAACTTCCTAAAGTTCAAGATCAATTCAGATTTAATGAAACCATTCAATGAAAGTTTTGATATTGGTTTTTGTCCGTTATCCAAACAAACGCCCCAATGACAGCCTTTGCAGCAAGCTAAGCAACAATCCAGAAAGAAACAAATTTCCCTTAGTAAGCAATTTTATAACCCTACAACCCACCACAATACAACATTTGCACGCGCACATACTACAGAAATATGCATCTACAAAAACAATCAAGAGAGTTATGACTGAGAAAAAGAATGAAGAATGTAAAACGTTGGGCTTCTGCTAGGCATTTGATATAACCAGCCTACACATGTATTTTTATTTAATATAAAACTACTCGTTTCGGGCGGACACGCGGATACAAGGTTTGTTTTCAATGGTAGAATTTTTCTATTTATCTTTCATTCCGGGGAAATTAAAATAATAAAAACAATTTTAGTTAATAATCAAGCAGAATTACTTCAAAGAGATAATTTAAAATTTTTAATCAATAAAATTAAAGAGAAAACAGAGCAAAATCAACTAGTTAGACATTACCGTTCTGAGCTGGCCAAAACGCTGCGGATCAGAAACAAACTCTTTCATTTGAGCCGTCCTGGGATGATGCACCCACATGGTGCCATCCATTAACTGCACCCCATTTTCCTCGCACGCTTTCAAGATCACATCAAACTCCGCCACGTTCAAGGCCACGGGCTTCTCCAGCAACAGATGCTTCTTCTTTTGGGCGACCAAGACGGCCCATTTGACATGCATCGACGTCGGTAACGGCAAGTAGACGGCGTCGATATCCGTGTCATCGAGCAAGGCCTCGTAGGAGCCGTAGACTTTGGCATCAGGTGGGAAGTTGTTGGCTTTGGCGAAGTTAGTGGCTTTCTCGAGAGAGCGGCTCGCGACGGCTGATAGGACGGCGTTTGGAGCCAGAGTTATGGCGCGTGAGAGCTTGCGTGCTATCTCCGCGGCGCCGATTATGCCGAAGCGGATTGCGGATTGGGATTCTTTCGCCATTTGTCTCAGCTCAATCGTAATCGTGGGGGCTGGCTGCGCACCTGCGTTACTGGTCTGAATGAATGGAGAGCCGAGCGGCTATTAAATTACTAGAGTGGATATAATCCCTACAATTTTGGAAAACTCTCTTATTAGCGATATGTATTAATGTATAGTTCCCTCCTGTTAATTGTTATATACATACTTTGTATTTTAATATACAAAACTCTCCATATAAGCGGTCGCACAGACTCTCTGCACAAGCTGTTATGTTTGATGAGGTCACAAAAATTTAAATAATGATGAAAGATAAGAGTTGGTTTTTACTGATAAGTGAATAGGGTTTTATATTTTAAAATAGAAAATGAATCTAAATTTATAATTAGGTACTTTCTATATTTTTTATACAATAATTTCATAATTTTTTTTAGATAATCTCTCAGATGTAGAACATAAAAATCACCCAATACAAAATAAAATTCATATTTTCTAGCTTAATTATTGATGCTTAAGTGGTGAAACATAACATAAAAGTCTCAAATGAGATTTATTTTGAATGAATTTTTGTCGATTAGACACAATAAAAGGTCATGTTTAACGGCAACAAAAAATTTTAAAAAGGGGTATATTCATGACTTTAAAATAATAATTATTACTTACGTTGTACAAATGATTAATTTTGATGAGATTATGTTAGACGTTTGGTAGAATTTATTTTTAAAAGTATTGTAAATTTTAAAAGTAGTTACATGTATTCGATAAATCTTATTGTTAATCTGTTGTAAGAATATAAATGAAAAATTAGATATAATATTGAAAAAAATTATTTATATTTTTATAAACTTGTATATAAAATATTTTTATTTTGTACATATAATAATTAATAATTAAAATAAATGTTTTATAGTATCAATTTTTTTTTGTGATATCAATGGTAATAATAATAATAATCTCTTAAAAATTAATGATTTTATTTCTTAATTAATGAATATAATTTTAAATTTTTATAATATATATGAGGATATATATATATAATTATATTGATTATAAAATTAATTTTTAAAATAAGATTTTAAAAGCTTCTCCTATCAAGTCTTTGAAATGTATCATAGGATTAAGTAATTTTATCATATATAATTTTAAAATTAATTTTTAACTTTTTAAAATAATTTTTAAACTTTTTAAAAAACAATCCTAAACGGCCACTTACTCATTTGGTATCGCGTCATACATAAATTCGTAGTAGTACCCATGTTAAATGAATATATTAAAAGACTTGCCCGTCATTTATTCGAAAAATTGTTAGCTTAAAAAGCTTTGGAGAAGAATCTCGTTATCTTTTCACTGCACAAGTCGTTACGTCATTATTTTTCTTTTTATATATATATAAATTGATCATATATATCTTGGCCAAATCTATTACACAACAGTTGTATGGTACAATTGTTGTTTTTGACCGTTAAATCCAGCTTATGGTGACAACTGTAGCTGGATCTAACGATTAAAAGCAACAATTGTACCATACAACTGTTGCGTAATAGCCAGACCCATATATCTTGTCGCAAATGCAAGATGTTGGACCGCGGTTGAATTAATTTTTCGAACAGAAATGTGACACGTGGAGCAATTCAAATTCACATCCGGGTGTGTCTTTTATGAATTGGCACAATGCAATATGATTCTGGGTACCCATTTGGGAACGCACCTTCCATCAGGACCATCACAAAAAGAATACGACATATAGAGAATGTTGTTTATACGGTAATAAAGCTTTATACGAGCGATAATATTTATATAAGATCTGCGAGATTGATACTCGTGATTAGTATATGATTTATTCTACAGTAAAAGATAACAGCAATATAGGTATATAGCGTTATGAATGGGCCATTTAGAAAGCGACGCATTATTTAAAATTACAATTCATAACAGTACTGAATCAACGATCATATCACGTCATAAATTTGGACATAAAAATTTATATTTTAGCTAATTGAATATAATAAACTCGTATGTGTAATAAAATCAAGTGTCATAAAAATAAAGAGCCAGTCTATTTGTGTACCAAGTGTCACAACTGAAGATTATGTGGCAGGTTTGTGACAACACACGGGTCGAACACCATCTACGTGGCAATTAAACAAAACGAATCAACAAAATGCGCGAACAAACAAACATGTGAAAAGCTCTCAATTCTTCACTGGTTTTGAACACAAGTGTACATTTATGTTGGATGAGCTAATAAAGAACAGCTACATGCCACCAAATGAGTATCTTAGGCAGTAATTGATGCGGTACTCATATAATTCTTGCTCGAAGATTGTTTAAGTAATTCTTGAATTTCTCAGCTAACTAAGTTAAAATATTTATGGAAAAACTAGAGAAAAAAGAGTTATATACCTAAGAAAAAAATATTATTCATATGAGTGTTTAATAAGAGAGTTTGAGAGTTTATAAGTTGTTTGAATTTCCCTTTGTTTGTTATGTATTGAAAATATAAGTGTTCTGTCTTATTTATAAGTAAGGTTTGCCTAATTCTAAATAATTTTAAATCTTAAAATTATCAAAATTTAGTGAGAGTTCTCATACCTAACATTACGTGGTGTGTTCTTAAAAAAAAAAATATTCATGTACGAGCTATATGCTACACTACTCTAACAAATTCTAAAGAATATTCGAGACAAGAGATGAGAGTATGCTTGAGGGTTTAGCTCGAAAATCAAGCCGAACTATTACACTTTAGCTCAATATAATCTATTTAAATAGAAAATTTGATCGGTCGCGACATATAGATGGGATCTAGCAATGCTGCATTATGACTTCAGTGGGATTGCGGTTCCGAGGAGGGCACAAAGCTGATCCAGTGTGGTTTGGATCACCACCACCCTTCTGATATGTGGGACCTCGCTAAGAATGGAGCAATCTGGCTTTGAGATTAAGAGCGTGAACACGAGAATGACGAAAGCGCCAATTCCTTTGCTCATGCTCACATTGATTGGCAAGAAATTAACTGAGGACGCACGTGTCTTCCATGTTGACAGCAGGTTAATTGATTAACTTCTAAATTAAAGTTCAACTATCTTGGAGCTGCTCCAACGTAACAGCTGCCCTAAATTAAATTAAATGCTCAACTCTCTTTTCTTAGAAACCTTGAATTTAATATTGGCTAATTCATAATTTGACTGCATGTAACGCCTGCTCTCTCTACTACGTACGCACTCCGCGCATGAAACAAAGTGAAACTGCTGCCATAGGCTGCCTCGTGGGCTTATGCGCCCTCATTTCACCGTTTTGTGATTTTGCAAAAGCCCTAGTGTCCAATCTCCAAGCCTTGTGCAATCATGGCCGCAGGGGTAAGGAAAGAGGAAGTGAAGGTGCAAGTAGAAGAGGAGAACAAAAGAGCATGTGGCACTCGTGAGGCGGTTCCGGCTGCCGGAGAATGCTAAATTGGAGAAGATCAACTCTGGGCTGGACCAAGGGGTGCTCACCCTGACTAAGACGAACGTCCAGGAGACGCCAAGAAATGTTAGGCATATAGATGTTGCTTAGGTTAATTTAGTTATAGTATGTGATGGTTACTGTAATTTAATTTACAATAAATCTAAATATAATTACTCCTGACTTGTTTGAATTATTTTTACATATCACTAGTGACCATCTTCAAGTAGTGGAGAGTTACATATATGCTGTGTTTACTAAACTGGAATCAGAATGAGTTGGAATCGGAATGAGTAGGAATGAGAATGTGCTAAAATGAGAATAGGAAATAAGAATCAGAATAAGTTGTTTACTTGAATTGTTGTAATTGAAATCGGAATGAGCTAAATTACCATAAACGTGTTTATTTTGTTTTGGAATCGGAATCGAAATGAGTTAGATTATAATACATTACTAGAAAGTACTTTAAGAATTATTGTCATAATTATTATTTTATATTTTAATTATAGTGCTTATTTATTCAAAAATTATTATTATTATTAATTATTGTCAATAATATATTGATATATTAATTAATTAAGAAATTAATTAATTAATTAACTATAATAATTATATTAATAATTATTATAAATATATTAATTAAAAATCATATTATTACTTATTTAATTATAATAATAAAAATATATTAATTATTGTGATTATTTATTCAAAAACTATAATTATTAATATGTTATTGTTAATAATGTATTAATATATTAATTAATAGTAATAATTATATTAATGATTATTATGATAGTATATTAATTAATTATAATAAAAAAAATATATTAATTATTGTGATTATTTATTCAAAAAATATGATTATTAATATGTTATTGTTAATAATGTATTAATCTATTAATTAATATAATAATTATTTCAATTAATTAATGATAATATATGAATTAATTATAATAACTATATTAATAATTATTATAATAGTATAGTAATTAGTTAACTATAATTATAATATATTAATTATTGTGATTATTTATTCAAAAATTACAATTATTAATAATTCTTGTTAATAATGTGTCAATATACTAATTAATTAATTATAATAATATATTAATTAATTATATTTTTGGTTTTTTACTTTTGATATTTATATTTTTATTTAAAAGAGGGGCATTTTAGAAAAATTAAAATGTTAATGGGGGCAAAATAGGAACTCTAGAGAATTAGAGATTGATTTCCATCTTTATTCCCAAATAATAGTGGGCACTATAATTTCGATTCAGATTTTTATTCTATTTTTACAAAATAAACACCGTTAATCATTCTGATTCTTCAATTCAAAAAGTAAACGCATTAGTAATATAACTTAACGGTAGTCTCTTCATTAATAATATTACTACCAAATATGCATATATGTATATACATTTACATATATATACATATACATAGACAAGTAAACTAAGTTTCGATGGGATGAATTAAAAACGAAAAGAAAGAAAATGATGTTTTTTTATGTATGGATGGATGGATGAGAAACGATGAGGAATAACAAGTTTCGTGATTATCGGTAGAAAATGACAATAAAGAGCCGGAGAGGGAGAGAAATGTGGATAAAGTATAAAAAGAACCACGAAAAAATTGCCGCCCATTGCCTTACACGTATCTGTCGATTTTTACACTCCCACCAAAACACCTCAGAGCTTTACTCTGTCTCGTTCCCTTCTTTCTCGCTGCGTTCATATTTTATTTTAATATTGTTAAATTCATCGCTCCCGTTACATTTCATCACCCACCGCGCATGATTAATGTCAATGACACTCCTCCTCCTCTTCGCGTCACCGCCAGTCCCCGTCCTTCCCGCCAATCAACAACTTAAAATCTATGGAAAGCCAATAAACCACCGGCACCTCAAGTCCTTGCGAGTGTCTGCCACTCGCGACGACGTCGATGCGTTCACCGAGAAGTCGAGCTACTTGTTCAAGCTCAGCTCGACCGACGCCGACTCCATCTTAGAATACGATTTGAGAAAAATCGCTTCTGTTTATAGAAGAAAGCCGTTGATTTTGCTGCGGCGAGTTTTTCAAGTTGGCACGACTTTCGGATGGTGGTTCGGGTCGCGGTTTGTTGATGAACTAATGGAGAGATCGGACCAGATGTTTCAGGTGAGGAATTTATAGCAATTTCTTTCAATTTATTTGTCAAATAGCAAACTTATTTGTCGTGCATTATTGACCCTGCTTGCTTTTGCTTTTCAGGTTAGAGCTGCCGAGTTGCGGAAGATATTGGTGGAACTCGGTCCGGTATGTTCATTATTTACTTTGGTATTTTATAAGTCCAAATTTAGTTAGAATTGCCTATGTTTTTCTCTTCGCTTCAATTTTGTTTTTCCTGATGAATAATGAGCTTTTTTTCCCCCTTATGTTTTTCAGGCGTACGTCAAAATTGCTCAGGCTGTTTCTTCTCGACCTGTAAGTTGTCATGTCTGTTGCGACAAGTTAGACTTATGTCGTACATTGCATGTTCAAATTCAGCTACCGTACACACTTCTTCATATTCTTCTTTCAACAGTAATAAATGCTACTCCTTGAATGGAGACCTCCAACTGTTAAAACTGCTGCTTGTTGGTAACCATTATTTGAGGACCTTGTTGGAAAATCAATTTATCAGGGAACCAGTAAACCACTATTGTTCAGAGGGAATGTTTGACTTTGAGTCAACTCCTCAGACTTGTGACTTGCATTCGGTTCAGGTTGGATAGGTTAGGCCTTAAATGAACCAGCCTATTTTCTTGACTTTCACGGTATAATCTAGGTTGTTCTAATGCCATTTCAATCCTGAAACTAGCAAGACTAGCCAACATTTGGCTTAGGCCCAGGTTTGATTAGGAGGCAGGAATGTCCCAAACTGTATCTGTGATCGGTCATTTACTTGTTTTATACTTTTTTTGAGATCATTCCTTGCTCCTTTCAAAATGAATACAGAAATAGGACTAGGTCACTTGGCTCTCTTCTAATGAGGTTGCTTACTGCATGTAAATTCTACATTGTATTTGGTTACTGTTGCATATTTTGTTTCTTATTGTAGTCTGATAATCACAATTCACTTTGTCTTTGCCGTAGGATTTGATACCACCGTCATATTTGGATGAGCTCTCTCTGTTGCAAGATAGAATAACCCCGTTTTCCTCTGAAGTTGCTTTCAATACAATAGAACAGGAACTTGGATTACCGATAGATGAGCTTTTCTCTGAAATATCGCCAGAACCTGTAGCAGCAGCGTCTCTTGGGCAGGTCCTTATTTGTTTATACCCTTATGCATTGCTCGTGATCTTGAACTTAATATATGATTATATGATTTCTATTCAACTGTTCTTTCTCTCTCTTTCGTTTAAGTTTTTAACTAGAAAATTGGAACACGTTGTCGTCTGTTTGACTCAAACAGGTTTATCAAGCTAGACTTCGTCAGAGTGGAAGAGTTGTTGCTGTCAAAGTGCAAAGACCTGGTGTTCAGGCTGCAATTTCATTAGACATTTTCATACTGCATTTTATAGCAGGGTTGATCAGGAAAGCTAGAAAATTCAACACTGATCTTCAGGTAGTATTGCAACTTGTAACTTGGGTGGGTAATGCACCATCTTCATGTTAGGCTAAATGATATTCTTGAATTCAATCCATATAGTTAGAATGGGTTTTTCTTTCTTATAGATTAACCGGTAGTTAATGAAAAAGATATTATTCAATTTGCAGGCTGTAGTTGATGAATGGGCATCAAGTCTTTTTCGGGTATATGCCAACATCCTTATGCTTTATCTAGATAAATGCATTATCATTTTTGTCTTAAAATAACTTATTACTGTGTCATTTAAAAGTTTCGTAATCATACACATTTCATTAGTCATAGAACGTGTCATGCTTTTTCTTAAATTGTTTTATTGAATGAACTTGTTTGAGGAATATTCTTAGAGCTTCATATTGAATACAGGTGATCACATTGAATGCAGGAGCTGGACTATAAAATAGAAGCAAAAAATGGGCTTAAATTTAGGTAAGATACATGATTTGATGATGCTCTAAATTTATTCCATATTACCTTTTATGATCATTATGGCTATGTATTTTATGCAACATTAAGTACTTTATGGGCTGATGATGCTCTAAATGTTGTCCGCCACATCCTTGAATAGACAACTATATGGGGGAATACAAGATGTTTTGATTCCAGAAATGTATGTGGAGCAAACAACTCGAAAGGTCCTTATTATGGAATGGGTCGAGGTATTTTCTATTTCCTGATATTTTCTATATGTTAGTATAGGATTTTGATCCAAATACTTGGAAGAAGGGCTAGAAATGGTTGCTTGGCCATACGGGTTGGTTGACATCTGCTTTATAATCAAGGATAAGCAACTTCAAACTAATTGAGTGTGTTTCTCAGAATTTCAAAATTCCAATATATGATACTGTTTGGTGCATTATTCAGGTAGCTCTTTTATATAACATAGGAGGCAGTGGAAATCCTTTTTTTTTTTTCGCCTCTTGAAGATGCATCATTGCATCTTGATATACTGAAGATTGTTTGCTTATGTTTTTCCCATTTTTTGCTAATGTAGGGGCAAAAGTTGTCTGAAGTGAAGGATCTTTACTTAATTGAGGTTGGAACTAATTGCCTTTTTATAAGGCTCTTGAACATTTATTTCTGTGGAACTTTTCTGTTTTTCTCAAAGTTTAATTAATATCTTTTTTCTATTTCCTGTGGCTGAATAGGTAGGAGTATACTGTTCGTTCAATCAACTTTTGGAGAAGGGGTTTTATCATGCTGATCCACATCCGGGAAATCTTTTTCGTACATATGATGGGAGGCTAGCTTATATAGGTATTCTTCTGAACAAATAATTCACCATGTAAACTGAGGCAAGTTTGGAAATTTGTTTTGCCAAAAGTTAACAAATGAAAACATGTGTTCCTGTTGTATAAAGTGTTCACTGACTTTCTTTTTATCACCTTCAAATAAAGTCTCTTTTCTATTAACGCAAGTTTTATCAGTTCTTCAGTCCTTGATTTTGCAATAGACACACAATTCTTCCATTTATGATCTGATTTCAAATATGAGCTTGGTTGTCTTTCTGCACTATTGATTCATTTCTCTTGTTTTCTTATTTTTCAAGTCTTCTATTATTGAGTACAATATTTTTGTGCCCACATTACATCAATTGAATAACCTGTCAATGAGTGATCGAAAGTATATATGGTGCAGAATTAACTTTTAGTATCTTTCGCCGCCAGATTTTGGTATGATGGGTGAATTTAAAGAAGAACTCCGCGAAGGATTTATTGAAGCTTGTCTCCATCTTGTGAATCGGGATTTTGATGCACTGGCTAAGGATTTTGTTACTCTTGGGTATTAGAATCATCTATCTTTTCCTCTTGCTGCAAAGAAATTTTTCTTCCTAATATGTCATAAAGCTTGTTGAATTCTGCAGGCTTCTTCCACCAACTGCAGAGAAGGAGGATGTTACAAAAGCTTTAACAGGTTTCCTCCATCTGTCCACGAACCAAGGGTTTCTGGCTGAGCCTTGGTTGGATTTTACGGTCTGTAACTTCTATCTCTGAGGGGTTTTTTACTAATTTTGCTGCCTTCAATTTGTTTGTTTGCAGGGGTCTTTCAAAATGCTGTTGCCAAAGGAGTCAGAAATATAAGCTTTGGGGACCTTCTAGGAAACTTGGGAGCTACCATGTAAGGTGTTCCTGTAATCCTGTTTTATGTTTTGTGGAAGATAAACACTTAAATGTAATATTTATAGAATTATGGTAAATCTCTATTGCATTTAATCCTGGATTTAGTAATGGAGTCAGACAGTGGTATAATTTTTTCTTTTTCAATTAATTTCTTTTTCCGGCTTCTTTGGAGATCTTCTTTGTTAATATATCCAAGCATTTCTCATATGCTTTGAACATTTATTCGTCAACTCAAAATATCTGTAAAAAAATCAAGGTTGCTTTGAAGTTCATATACTCCTATGTGATCTCTTAGTTCTGTATCTGGAATATATGGTCTTTATTGTCATTTGCAGCATTTCACTTTTGTATCTAACAGTTTTAGAGTTGTCTATGCGCGTTTGGGAATATAAGCTATTTAAATTCATACTGCTGGGTCTTCTGCAGTGTCTGCTATAATCTTGAGCCAGTAATGTATTATCTAGGAATCATATATGAGTAATAAAATAAAATGGCATATCCTATCAAAAATAAATTAAAATAGCATACACTTGAAACTTATGGTGGATGCAGTGGCTAATCTAGATCGTGGGGTAAAACAGAAATGATAAAGAGAAGGAAAAGAGAGGGAAAATGGTATTAATGTCTGATTTGGTCTTGCTATCATGATATGTGTGTGTCTGGATTAGTTCCGATTTTCTCCTTGGTGACGTTGTTGTTGTTGTTCAAAATGCAAACGTTTAATTTTAACAAGGCAACTAATGCTTCCATATCTGTGCAGGTATAAGTTCAAATTTCGAATACCTTCGTATTTTTCGCTTGTTATTAGAAGGTAATTATGCATTTACTTACCGAGTTGCATTACATTTAGTAATATTAAATCAGCAATTCTGTACATTTATTGTATTTTTGGGTGCTGCATTTTATACTTAATTTACTTTTACTCATATACTTTATTCCTTTTTCCTTTCTCTCAGCCTGGCTGTCTTGGAGGGAATTGCTATCAGTTCCAACCCAAATTACAAAGTCCTGGGTAGCACATATCCGTATATTGCTAGAAAAGTTCTAACTGATAGCTCACCACAGTTGAAGTCTTCGTTGGTAGCTCTTCTTTACAAGGTAAAATTTTTCTTCCCATCTAATAATTTTAATAGTTGTATATTTTATTATACCTGCTATTTTTTTATTCCTATTTTCCCTTCTATTGTTAGGAAGGTGTTTTTAGAATTGATCGGCTGGAGTCTCTACTAACAGAGGTAAAATTTTCTATTTCTTCACTCCCCTGTAGTAATTTCGATCAATTGGCTACTGCCAAAAATTCAGAACAATAAAGTTTATTTGGCTAACGAGCAACAAAGATTTATTATTCTGCTTTCCAAGACTGTTATTTGGTATTTCTAAACAAGAACCTGATTTGCATATACCGCCACTTTTAGAACCCCTGGGTTTGCTATTATTGTCTCTTTGGCTTATCTTTTATTCTTCACATCTTTGTCAACCGTGTGGCAGTCTCTTCGAGCCCGGACAGAGAAGGCCTTGGTTAAAAAGCAAACAGAAGATGCAGATTCCCAGTTGATTACCAAGGAAATCCTTTCTTTCGCATTAACTGAGAAGGTAGCATTGGTAGACAGTATACCCATATGATGTTTTACTGTGCCATTAGCGTGGTCTTTTTACTTATTAACTCAGAAAGTATTGGCAGGGTGCCTTTGTGAGGGAAATACTTCTTCAAGAATTTGCTAAGGTATGCTTCTATGCACTATTTTACATTTCCATCTCTAGCACATTACCCATTGGAACATAATATGCTGTTCAATAACAATCAAAGCTAAAAACATTCGATCTATGTCAATTTGTACTCTTGAATTTTTTCCTGCAACTATACACAGGGATTGGATGCACTCGGAATAGCAACCCTAGGTTATTTTACCTCAGCAGTGATACCCTTCGCAGCTCCCTTTTCATTCTCTTCACTGACCGAAGAAGACAGAATCAACTTGACAAATTTCCGTCGTCTTTTGTTATTACTGTCAAGAGTCCAGAGTAGCAAAAGTGCCAGTGTGGTAAGAGTCTTGCTTGTTCAAGACCATGACATAGTATACTGATGTTTTTAAACAGCTGTTATAATTATCTTGCAGGAAGTTAAAGAGGGTAGCATATACAAAAATCAAACAACGTACTCGGAAGAATTGTCACTTGTTTTCTATCAACTTGCTTCAGCACAAGAGGTTTTACCCATTCTTTCTGTTATTCCTGAGGTAAAACTTATGCAAATATATCTCTGTATTTCCTTGTCTATAGATCCTTTGATTAAATTTAAATTGTTATACCTCATTAAAATACGTCACAGCTCCCACCGGAACTGCAACAGGAGTTTCTTCACTTGCCTGCTGATCTGGCCGGAAGGTTGATTTCCCGTGCTGTGGCTCGGACCATTAGGAGGATGTTCTTATGAGCAGGCTATTCGTCTTCCTGCCTGTGTCCGTCAACTACGTTCACAGGATAACTTTTAAGTAGGACTTGTGACAAGCAGGATAAATCTGTGGGGTTCAGTATGAATCTGCTCACAGGTTTACTATTTTTCCCATAATTTAATTACAATTCTTTAGGTCGCCGTTAGATACTTAAAGCTTACCATAATCATGGTATAAGACAGATATTTGATTGAATTTATTTATTTCATGTGTACAACAATTCAAAAAGAAAGGCCCGTAAATTGTTTACTCACGGCGTGTATAACATTGGCAGCCTTCATAAAAATGAAAACAAATTCACCGTATAATCGCATTACTGAAAAGAGAGGTAAATATAGGCAATGAATTTGCTTTGTTAAGAAAACATTTGAATGGTCCCGCCATTATCGCTGTTTAGAATTTAGATACTTCTGAGCTTGTACAAGCACCTGCATAAATTCAAGACCAACGTTAGCAAGACAATCGTTGATAATATTAGCTTCTTTTAAATTTTTTCCAATTTGGTTTCATATTCTTAGATGAGCAGGTGAGAGATTAAAGATTAAGCAGGAGCAAGACCTCCATTGCTATGGTGGTGGGCGTAATAGCTAGTACATCTTTGAGACCAACGCATGCTGCAAGATCTGGAAAACAAGAAATCCATTAATATGTATCACAGCAAAATCTGAAACTGCAGAAAAATGAGAGCGGGAGTGAATTTTTGAAACCACTTGAAGGTCTCGTCCAAAGAGGAACCATGCATATAAACATAGAGCAAAATACAACAGTAGAAAGCAAGAGAAATCAGGGTCATAATCATGCAAATGCAATGCAGAGAGAGAGGACGTACTGAGAAGAGAAACGGTAGCATCAGCATTTGCATATGCCTCGGATCGCTTCTTTGAAAGAGCAGACAGTGCCGTAAATGCCTGTACAGAGTTGAAGGGGGAGTGTCAAAACCTATAAACTTGTATGGTATTGGACTTCAAAAAGACAGACGAATGCCACCTTTGTATAAGAATCGGCTGAATCATAATCCAAGAGAGGGCGAGAATCTGTTCCAACGGCGGCAATTCTCCTTGCCAAGGCCTCCAGGGGTACATCGAGAAAGACAGTGATGCCCTGCCTCATAAATCTCCTGAAATTTTTGAAGAAGGTACCCAATTAACAATTAATAACAACATAAAACAGTGAGTTTATGTGAATTACACATTGAAAAGTTCATGAAGCTACAATACCAGTTGAGTGGGCACACCACTGCACCACCACCCGTGGCTACAACTTGTTGCGGTACCAAGGACAATTTCTGCAGTGCCTTGCTCTGCAATGTAGAGAAGAAACTATTACTCTCTGGCTACTCTGTACAGTGAAAAAGCTCATGAACTCGACCATGAAGTTAACAGTTTTAAATAAATTCAAATTTTGACGCCAAAACCCAATCATGATTCACGAGCGCTCCACTTCAACATAACAGGCAGTGGTAACTTTTGGCGAGAAAGAAAACACCGAGGGAAGGGAAGGGAAAGGGTGTACTGTAAATTATTCAGAGAAAGTTTGTAGGCAAACTGGAAACATGTTTTATGAAGACCGGAATCTGGAAAAATGGTAAAACTAAACGAAAAGAGATGGGATGGAAAAATGCAGAAGCTGATACATGAATGCGTTGTTTGCTGGCAAACCTCGTATTCTCTGAAGTAAGCTTCCCCGGACTCCTTAAAAATTTGAGCCACAGAAGTTCCACCCAAAAGCTTCTCCACATACTTGTCACTGAAATAACATAGACATAGAAATTTGTGCACGTGCAACAAACAGCTATTGTTAGATGTCGAACACAAAGTTGCCGTCGCTGTGAACATGTACAATTACTGAAAAGGCTTTCCATGTCTAGAAACATAGTAATTTGCTAATTCCAACTCTATGCTGGCACCAAATACTGGCACTCAGACCCCTAATTGTGAATCAAATGTTATTTATTGATATATTCAGCCTATCAACAAGTACTCGTATGCCTACAATAAGCTGTTTCATAATTCCGCGATGGCTCAGGAACCATGTCCTGCTACCATTTTTGTAGAAGGCTCAACTCAAATAGAAACATGCTGAAGCTATTAGTCTAGACACTAACCTGTCAGCAAAAGTATAATCAAGCGCATCTGACAAAATCTCACCAACTGTTGTTTTTCCAGAACCCATCATTCCTGACAATTGAAACTCACTGGAGTAAAATTACAATCACAAGCACCGACATAATCTAAAAAGACAAAGTTCGGACTAGAAAACCAACCAACAAGAAATAAACACTGCCCATCTAAGCATGATGCAACCTCTCTTCCCTTCGCCTGCAAGTAGAAACAAAATTTCTTGACTCATCCGAAATCTGTAGATGCTTAAACCCTCAACCCATTTCACTTGAACTTTCTTTTTTGGAAAAAAAAATCATCAAATGATTTTAAAAAAAAAAATCGATACCTTCAACAACCATTTCCCATCTAAAGAATCACAAAACGTTTCTAATTCCGCACCATGAGCTACAAAACATATGAATATAACAAATTAAAGAAACGAATCATTAAAGTTTTAAATAGATATCCACTCAGTGGCTACGCAACAAAGAGAGAGCAAACATTTTGATTTGAAAGAATCAAATAACTCAAGCTCACTCACCATTGGAATCTTCAGAGACGCGTGCAGGAACTAAATTCAAAGTTTTGTGCCGTTTCAGTTTCAAAGCATTCAAATCTATGAAGTGTTGTTGAGTCTGTTGTTTCTTGCAATTCCGATCGAAAGAGCCGATCAAATTTGATTTCTCCCCACCAACACTTGCACAAAATTGCAGAGTTGAGCCATACGTTAATGCTTTCATTTTTTACTCTTTCTTTTTACCCCCCGAAAAACGAACTGCCAAAGAAGAAGGCTGAAAACGGAGAAGTGAGAGTGAGGAGAAGGCGAGGTTGATGTCTTAGCGCCAAATTCGGTTTTTTTTTTTTTGTTTTTCTTATAACTAAGAAAGAATTTTCACGTGGACCTGGAATTATTTAATTGGCTTAGTTTCACGAGTTTTATTGTTTCGTTATTATCAGTTGAATTCTGAATATCTCGCCTGGAACTTTCCCCTTGCTGTTTTGTTGACCTCGTGTTTTGGAATTGACTTTTCGAGGAAGCTTTCAAAGAAGATGGCGTTTGGTAAGACTTTCTCATTCAAAAAGAAAATGACTAATTTGATTATCAACCTTATTCAAACAAAAAAATAAAAATTAAAAAAATACGTGTTCTAACTGTTTGTTCATTTTAGTCGTAAGAGTTAGGTAAGTATCAATTATAATTTGGGTGATCTGTTTTAGATGATCCGAATTCGAATACATCTGGGTGATTGGGACAGTCTCAAGTTTTTCCCAGCTACACGTTACTTCTAGTCTTCCAGACACTCGAGAGAAAACAGCTGTCAAAAATTAGACAGCGGGCCCATGCAAGATTTTATCCTGCTAGCAATAGCATCGTTGGCACGATAAAGCAATGTTGCTTTCCCAATCCACTCTCCCATTAATGCTTCATTATCTAAAATTTACCAAACGCATCAGTGCTTCCATCTTCGGTAATCAAGGCAAGGGCAAGGCATATTGACTGAAAATCTACAGTTCAAACGAAAAGTCCGAGTCTCGCATTATTTGCTTAAATGCAACAAACAAGAGTGTCAAAAACAAATAGAGACTAGGGACAAGCAAATAAGAAATCCTTAACCGTGAGAACCGAAAAACAAAAGAAAAATAAAGAACCAAATCTCTAGCAGTAGGAACATAATACAAAATTTTCTTTTTTCTCACTGATTTTTTCCCGTAATCTACAATCTCATTAATGTTACATGAATGGTATAATGTTTGTTTATCCTGATGAGAAATCAAGTCTATTGTGACTGATAATTTTACAAGGCATTCGTATTTCTTTGAATAAATAGAAGGCCTCTCTCCTCCTTGACGGCAAAGTGAAAAAAAGAAGTGGCCTGCAGCAACATCAATGCTCATCCACCTGACAGTTTACTATTAGGATGGTTGCATTTGATCTCGCAATAATGCCTGTTGGAGCTGAATGACTTGTTGACGCTGCTCAGGTGGCAATGAATTCAACTGCTCCGGTGTTAAACTCAACACTTGCTGAAGTAAGGCGGACTCTACATCAGGTGAGATCTGCGGCTGAGATAGAGATACAATAGAAACATCATATATAAATCACAGGCATTTTTCAGCATATGAAATCAGAAGATAATTGTGTGCTCTACATCATGAGAGAAGCAAGGAAACAGGCACCCAATAACGAGAATGTTCGACACTTATAAAGAAGGAAACAACTAGGGGCGTTCACAGTGCAGGGAACACTTGATGTGATTATAGAGAGAGGGGAGGTGTGAGGTGGGGGCCGTGGTGGAAGAAGAGGGTGGAAGGTTAGGTTGGGGGCAAACACAAGAAATTTGAAGACCTGGGCACTAAGTTTAGTTCCTTGAAAAAAATTATTGTCCAAGATAACTTGCTCCCATTAATTTCAAACGTTAAACTGCTTTGTTGAGTTCTACAACCTGAAAGTATCATTCTTTCAACATTCTAACAGCATCCTTGTTCACAGTTAGATATCAGAAACAAATGTTAACATATTTAATGCCAATCTTTTTCCATGATAACTTAAAATATCCAAAAGAGATGCATCTACCCTACATATCTATTTACACAAGTGTCCCTTCAATTCCAACAGAATAAACATGCCTCCATCTTACGATTTCATATGGCACTGAAATTAAAAATTTCATCAACTGATAGAAGCCACCACACAATGGCAAAATATATATGTTTATTATCTGAGAACAGAAGGCATCGTTTGAGCAAATTAAAGAGACATAATCAAAACCCCAACACTTATCAAGAAGATAACTAGAAGAGTCAAAAATGAGATATAATTTGGAGTCTAAAACAGCCGATGCATGAATCAAAACTGAGATGTAAAAAGCAGATGGTTGTGATTTATTGAGGTCACTGGGGAGAACATATTACCTGAGGTAATTGTTTCTCAGAATATTGCACCTCTTCTACTTTAGGAACTTGATTTACAGGCACTAAACCAGCCCCAAATGCTTGGGATGGTGCAGAGCCAATGGGTTTAGATACATTCAAAGCCCCCACAGAGAAAGAAGTGCCACTTCCATCCTCTGTTTTCACCATTTTCGAAGGGTGACTTATTGAATCTAAAGAATCATTAACTGTGCTTCTTTTTGAGGCTAAACCCATGGACATGTTTGTATATGCATTATTTCTATGCGCCCTGGTTCCATCTTCAGGAACTCTAGCGGGTCTTTCAGCATCCCTGCTAACCGTCTGTCCAATGCCTGCTGATGTTGAGGGTCCAGGCTGTTATTAAAAAGGAAGTTAGATTTTATACACAAATGAAATACAATAATAACCAGATAAGTACCAAACAAAACATAGATTAGCAGCTATGTAATTTGTTTCTCTCAAGTACTAGAAGAATGAATGTGTGTTTAACTGAGAGAATAAACAAATTGTCAATCGTTACAAGTCATGTAAACTAATGGCACGCAGGTTAATATATGCTGTAGTAGTAAAGCATAATTTCACTCAGACAGTATGATATGGAGATTGAGTGCTTTAACATTAAAGCAAAAACAAAGGGTATTAGACTTCCTCTTAAGTTGAGCACCACATGCTATATAGCCAAGAACTTGCACATTTTAACATTTTTCTCCTTTATTCCTTACTATTTGTCCAAGGCAAGGTCCAAAATAATGGTGGGGGACACAGCCCGTAAATTTCATTCAGAAATCATAGCAGAGCTAAAAGAATATTCAATTCCGTGTTGCAAGCCTGAAGGCAACTTCAATTTAAGACATAAATATTGGTTCCAACTATGTTAACTAAGAATCACTACAAGACTTGGGTTACCTGGAAACCAGCATCTGATGATGAAGGGTGAGGCAAAAAGGAAGACCGCATGGCTGAATTTGGAAGTTTTGTCCACGTGTTCTGCCCTAAATTGGAAGCTGAAACCGGTACTTGGTTTTCTAGTGAAGGAGGATGTACTTGCTGGTTCAAGGAAGAGGAATTTGCCAACTGAATTTGAGGTCTAACAGATGGGTGCATTGAAGGAAGTGTTGGAATTCTAGACTGCCCAGGTAGGGAGGCTTGTTGTAGAGCTTGGTTCTTGGCATTTTGTGGCAGCTGAGCTTGAGGATGCACAGTGGGCTGTGTAGCTGCAGAAAATTGATTATGAAGCTGAATTTGACCTTCTTGAACTTTGGGCATCAATTGCATCTTCTGCGCAAGTGGGGGGAGACCAGGGAGTTGAGCTACTTGCTGCTTTCCATCTTGAAATAAAGGCTGTGCAGGGTGGCCTGGAGCCTGTCGGAGAATTGGCATTTGCAACTGCACAATCCAAAACAAAAAAAAATTGTTAAAAATCTGCTTTCATGTGACATAATTACAAAGTCTTGAACACCAGATAATAATTCAATTCTTTGTGAGGATGAAACAAACCACTTGGGGAGTCGCCATTCCTAGCATTATTTGTGCCTATAAGCAAAATTAGAAAAACAAATCTAAGATCAAGTTGTGAGTGATATATGCCACAATAAGATGGCAAAAACAAGAAATGACACTTCAAAACATATTAAAAATGAAACTGATTAATGATATACATCAGGATTTGGATTTGAGAAAATGAAAATCTTTAAGATCTTTGAGATCTCCCCTGGTGCATCTGCCTAAATTCTATTTATCTAAATCAATTATGTAAAATGTGTATGTACCTGTAAATAATAAAATGAACAAGCAATATTCTAATTAAAAAATCATCAATGCCAGACTTGCAAATACAAGTCTTTCCTGTATATATACAGCATTGAATCGCTGGGTACATCTCCTTTGAAAGCCTGCAAGGTATACACTGATATTTGGAATGATTTGGATGAGACATTAGAGGTTCAACGGAGACCAAAGCCTGATAAGTAAGGTTTTGGAGAGCAAGTGGCATCATGTCATTGACATAAAGCTATAGAGTTACATCATATACAGCCTTTTTTTTTTTTTACACGCTTCAATTTTGGTATAAACAGCAGTCTTTACATACAATTGAAAAGTAGGAAAGTAGATGAGGTTGTGTTTTGTGGCTCAACTGGTTAGGTGGTACAAGAGGTATAGAGTTCAACAAACCCACTGAATCTGTGACCTATTCTAATGATGTTTTTCTATTAAAATTTACTCCTAGAAACAAGGTGTTATTGACAATACGCTGCGCTGCAGGCATTTGATAATCTAGGGGGATGCAAATGCGCACAACTGGAATTCTTCCCCAGGGATAAAATTCAAGAGAATAACTATAGAGCCAATTTCTTGGCTTTTTCAAAGCAAAAATAAATTTAGAAGTATTGATTACAAATTAGTAATATGCAAAGCTCATTTTTTAGAGTACTAGAGAGTAAAAGTATTGCTATTGCCTCTTGAAACAGCTAAGAAATAAAGGCTCATCAGGAGAAAATATACAGCAGCCTGTAATAGAAACCGCATACATATATGGGCACATGTGCATAGTGGATACAAGGTACCGACAAAAAATGCCAAGAAAAAACCACTATCCCTAACCACTATCCCTAAAGGCAAACAATAGATAAACACCTGAAAAAGAGCCTTTAGCAGTTGAGGTTTTGCAAGTAACAGCTGGCGAGCTTGCTCCTTATTTTGAGTAGCCATCAACTGCCATCATATAAGACATTAAATATACAAGTAATCTAAGAATTCCTAAGCAATCAAGCTAATCCAGAAAAGAAACGTAAAATTCTCTAAAATACATACCTTCATCTCAGACATAATTTCATTTAGCTGATTCCTGGACATTTTAGCCAGATGAAGAGTTAAGGGATCATTGGGCGATGCCAACTGACTCTGAATACCATTTTGATTTGATTGAATCCCAACCTGAGCAGCACCGAGAGCTCCCGTCATAACAGCTGCAGCTGTAATAGCTATATGGAGACCAATGGGCTGATGGTGGACAGATTCCCCATGGGTTGCTGGGCCCCCTAATTGTTTTTGAGGGTCTGCGACGTATACATCAGAACAAAAATAACAAATAAAGTCAGCAGCAGAAACTTAGCATCGCAAAACACATCGTTGGCCAGTAAGTACTAAAAAGAAGTTTTTTAGTCTTATTCATGTAAAAAAACACAATAAAATAAAAAAGAAACTAACCAGCAATTGCAGCCATTCCAGGTCCACCACGACCCTGCAACAGACGGAAAACAATCATTATAATTGAAGCTTCAAACGGGAACTGACACTTAACACACTACAAATTAGTGCCAAAAGGAATTTAAGAAGGTAATGCCGTTGTGAAAATTAACAAAGCAACTGATTATGCACATTAATGCAACTTAATCCTTGTCCATTAATTAAAAAAACTATGGGAGCAAGACAGGCTACAGCAATACCAAGCAAAAGACTTTGTTTGAATCAAAACGGAGGGAAAAGAGAGGAAGAGGAAATTAACAGCATGGCTAAACATTTGACTATCACCTGCTCTCTGTTTCTATCAGCTCCTTTGTCATTTTCAGCAAAATCAACACGTAATTGCCGGCCATTGATCTCATAACCTTGTAGATTACGGCGAGCACTTAGAGCTGTCTCTTCATCCTTATACTCACAGAACCCATAACCTTTTGGTTTTCCAGTTTCTCTATCAATAACTAATCTGAAAGCAAAGGGAACAGAAATAGTTTAAACCAACAGGTAACCATTTTGATAAAGAAAAATGAAATTAAAAATAAAGGCAAACCAAGAGTATAATCGGCGCTTATTCTACATTGCCAAGAAAGTTCAAGTTTATATCAATTTTATAGGTCGATAACGAGCATAATTCATAAAAAGCTTTAACTATTGCTCGAATTAAATATAAGTATATAGCTTACGAAACAGGGATCCGAAACTTGACACATGGAACGTCATAGTTTACATGCAATTGACTTGAAAAGTGGGACATCCTTTTCAAATGCTTTCAATGAACTAATTATAGTTTTCTTACCAACAATCACAAACTCATTCCACCAACAATCACAAACTCAATCCACCAACAGCATAAGCAAAGAAATAAAACAGTAACGCAAGAAAGAACAGAGGAAATCAAAAGAGTTGGACATGAATCTTAGCAACATCAAGTAAAAGCCAGAAAATATCAAAACGAATACCACTAAAAGATTACGGTTAATAAAAAAAAGGTTCTAAAGGACAGAATATCAAGAACATGAACTATTTCTATCATATTATCATAAGCATATAATGACAAAATCACAAAACCTACTTGTAATGCTTTGACTCAAGGTGGTTTCTTCTTTTGGGTTTCAATTTATGCACTTGATGCATTATCTCGCCTAACTTAAATCGCTCGCCAAATAATCCTAAACTCACAGTACAAGTTTCATGGCAGTTTAAGCATACTAGGAAACTATAATGACAAGAGCTGACTATAATAAAATAAAAATAAAAATAACCCCCCACCAAAAAAATGTAAAACTGACCTGAATGACACAACAGGACCAACCTCCCTGCAGATTTCTATAAGCTGTTCCTCAGTTGCATCATACGGAATGTTCCCAACTGAAGCCCCAAACAAATTAAAAAAATTAATTCATAATACTAATAATAATGTTCAATTGCCGTCCAAAAAATAATAATTTGAAAATTGAAATAAAAATGAATTTAAAAAGAAATAGAGAGAGAGAGAAGAGAGACCGAAAACGCAACGATGCTGAGAAGATGCCATTGAAGTTAACAAGAAAAGAAGAAGGTGAAGCGCTGCTTCATCTTCTTCATTCTACACATCACTTTAATTAATTTAGTGTTTGGTTTCCGCTTCTGTTTCTATATTCGCCGCTAATACGGCATCGTATTTAGAACTAAAATAATAGTATTAAATTCAATTGAATACGCATAATAAGCTCTCCTCTGTATTTGAATTGAATTGTCTTGGAGTGTCAATGAATGGGGAAAGAAAGAAGCCGAAGGGTTGTGCCCTCTTTCTCTATATATTCCAGACGCACGGAGAGAATGGTGCGTCGTCGTTTCGGTTTGCTCTCGACTATCGTCCAAGCCGCAACTCTCTGGATAGAAATTTACTGTTTATATTAATAATAAAATTTAATAATTATTATAATTTGATAGTAAGACATCATTATTTACCATTTTTATTTATGAGTAAACTCAATCCTTTTTCTACTCATATGAACGAAAATGAACCTCAGATTTTTTTTTTCAACGCAAAATGTTTTATTATTTTAAATAGATGGCATCCAAAAATAATATCTATTTAATTATGAATCCATTCAATAAACCTTTTAGAAGTAGTCTTAGAACCCTTTTTTTACGATAATTTTTTTAGTTACATCTCAATTACATCATTCCATTAAAAGGTGTATACTTATCTTAATAAACAAGTTTTTAAATATTATTTAATCAAGTGTTTATTTTAGATAATTTACTATTAAAAAGAAAAAAAAATCTATTTCAAATTAAATATTAAAAAGAAATCCCTATCTCAAACTCTTTTAACCCATGGCAAGGAAATAAATTGATGTTTTGATTGTAAATCACATAATTATTTAAACAGTGTACTATTAAAAAATCTATTTCAAATTTAATATTAAAAGGTATACAGTTAATTAAATAAATAAAATTTAAGGGTTGTGTTGCTATATAATTATAGTAGTAAACAAATTTTAAAAGGTTCTATTAGTATCAAATAAAGTAAAAGCGTTAAAATTAATTAAATGACTATGAGATCATTTAAAATAATTTAACACTTTTAAAGAACTCATTGTTTACTTATAAAGAAGAGTTGACTATTTACACTGCAAAATTGATGTTTGTGTCCAATTTATAAGAATTATGTAAACAAAGTGATTGGAGGAGAAAACCGAAAAAAAAAAAAAAAAGATTACGCGCCCACCGTGGGGCTCGAACCCACGACCACAAGGTTAAGAGCCTTGCGCTCTACCGACTGAGCTAGACGGGCTTGCAGCTATTACAGTTTCAAATTTTGAGGAGTTTTTAATAGTAGTTTATTGTGAAGAATCCTCAACCAATTAATACTAAACGTAATTTTATTCTTGTCGAATTTCACAATTTAGAAAATAAGATCATATTATTTTGAATTACAGACTAAAATAAGACCTACATAAAAATTAAGAATTTTAGAACAATCATATAATTTTGGATTGCGGGTTAAAATAAGACCTAGATAACAATTAAGATTGTTAGAATAATCATTATTTCCATGTGAAGACACATTGCCGCACCCACAATCAAAAATATAAAGCTACATTGTCACACATCAAACCAATAGCTGACAAAAATTCAAGAGTAAAATTGTCGTAAAATTGGTTAGTAAAATGATCTGCACAAGTAAATAAAATTATCAGTATATTTTGTCTCGAGGAACCTATTGTATACTTTTCCAAAAAAAGACAAAACTTCATCCTTTACATTCGAAATTCACATAAAATCAGAACATTGTTTGGTTTCACAATGTGAAAAGCTTTCTAAAGAAACCAACAATTTGTCCTAAATATATTAGCGGCAATAAGCTTCACATTTACATAAAATCACGAGGAGATGCAACTCCCCAAGACTCTCATAGTTCCCATTAACATCCATAAAATGGCACACAATACTCCCAAAATAGATAAAAGTAAAAATCCCCTGTTACTACTCGCCTGTCTTATTGTTACAACTGCAGCATCACCTCCAGCTACATTGGGGTTTCTTGCAGTTAGTCTCATCCTACTAAAGCTAGACATTCGCTCGAAAGCCCGATTCACTAGTGGGCTCTCTGAAGCAGACGCAGGAGTAGTTGGTATAGACTCAACAAAGGCCCACAAAGAAGACGCAAACCGACTTGTTGCACCACCAACTTCTTGGCCACTTTGATCCTGATTTGGGTTTGCTTCAGTAGGGTGATTGGCAGATTGTTGTATGGAACCTAAACAATTAGAAAATTGCAGTATTAGCAAAACCCTATAATACAATCACTAAATTTTTTAATGTATGAAGTAATAATTGTACTGGAAGAGCTCTTGAATCTGGTTCAATTCTCTTTACATAGGCTTTTTGCCATGTGGACTGTTGTCATGTCAACCAGACCATCCATTTCATCAAGAGCTCTGTATGGATAGGCTACGGAGACAGCAAATTTGTCCAACACAAGAACACGGCTCAGTGAAATAAAACTCTCAGTTGTAGAAGAACAAAGGTATCATCACCAATGTACATTGAATAATGTACCTGAGACTGGGGGACAAGAAATCCCTTGAGTTGATTCTGTCGGAGTGAAGAAATTAGTTAGTTGATCATCCATCCAAGCCTGACTGCTAATATCTTCTGCCCAGAGATCATGCATCCATTGCTGACTGCTAATATCGTCTGCACCAAGAGAATGGGGCTGCAGCTGGTAATCCACCTGGCTTACCGCCAAATTTGGTTGCAACTGGTGACTTGTCTGGTTTCCCATTGAATATGGTTCCAACTGGTGATTCATTTGGTTGACAATCAAATTTGGTTGCAACTGGTGATCCACCTGGTTTGCCACTGACTGAGGCTGGAAGTGGTGATCTACCTGGTTCGCCAAGTTATCTGCCAGAGTATTTGTATTCTCTTCCTGATCGACAGGCTCCAAATCCTGAAGAAACAAGGCTGCATCATGGAACAGATCAAGCTCACTCAGTCCATCGAACTCATTAAACTGCAAATTCTCCACCTCAGGGGTGGAAACTGTAGGTTGAGGACCAATCAGATCATCCATTTCCAAGAAATCCTCCTCACATATCTGCAGCACCTGCTCGCAATTGTTGGGAGCAGATGTGACCTCAGATGTATCATAGAGTTGCAAACTTGAGGTAGCAGATTGGGTGAAGTCAAAGCTGCCCTGCTCATTACACACACTGATAGGCTCAGAAAACATAACTTCCCTAGAGGATGCATTCATCAAAGTACTTTGTGCCTCTTCTTCGCCAACAGCCTGCATGATATTAAGATCATAACATATGTCAATGGCCATTGGTTATAAAAGTTCAATTGCATATGCGTACAACGTCACTCATTAGCCATTGTTTTGATTTCTACTTTGATCCACTATTTTCATTTTGGCAAAGCAAGTTTCACCAAAATGTATATGACAAAGGACTTGATGTAATCAAAGGCAGACCATTTGCATTCCATATTGCACTCCGGTCACCACATTCAAGTATCAAGAAATTAATATCATTAATGAAATAGACATTCGTTCTATTGTTTTCAACACATCCACAAATGCAACTACAGAATGGAAAAAATAACCAACCTGGGGTGCTTCATAGATGTAATTGATTGGAGGCTCAGTTGGTAAGGGCTCATCAGCAAGTTGCTTTATAAACTCCTCAAAATCATTGAACACCAATGGTACTTGACCATTAGGTTTCACATCATGAGCAGTTGCAACCTCTTTCGGTTCCTTTGAAGCAATCTCCTCAACAGTTTTTGTATCAACTAGATCTTCATCATCAACCCAGTCTTCTTCTTTAAATGGAGCCCCATACTGCTCCCCATTTTTAGGACCAGGTCCACTTTTTTTAAAAACCTTATAAAGTGCATAATAATCCTGAAATTCAAAGGGAGACCAGATTAGTAACTGACAAACACAGAGGAAACAAATTAAATCACAAAGAAACTAATAAGAACCATACAAAGATATTCTGGCATCTATGAAGTTCCTCTTCATCCAAGGTATACTCGTGCATCACCCAGTCTGTACGTTCACCAGTTGGTGCACGTCCCTTATAGAAAACCAGGGTTTTCTTCACTCCAACATTCCTAGAATGACATGTTACATTCCGATCCTTTCCTGTGGCTTTCCAATACCCATGTCGGGTTGCCCTGTTTGACCTTGCTCCATTAGGATACTTCCGGTCCCTCGGACTGAAGAAAAACCATTGCCTATCTCCAGACTTCAACAAAGATTGCCCTAAAAGAAATTGGTACATTTGTTAGAACACCAATTGTTTAATCAATCAACAGACGAACATATCCAGAAAAAGTAAATTTCACCAATCATAATATACTGCTGAACATTCAATTAAATATTATAAAAAAGTGGCCACACAGTAACAAAATCCCAAACAGCAATGATAGAAACTCAAAGTTACAATTACAAACCATGACCTATTTATAGTCATACAGAATCGTTGCATGACTGATATATCTGATGTTCAACACAGATTCCCTACATCATCAGCGTCAATCAATATACCAAAGAACAATATATATTGAACTCACGCAGATTCTAATATTGACTAAATCACTGATCAAACAAGCAGAATAATTATCAAAAGGGATTCTTAACAATCAATCAATCAACAGAACGCAAAACCCAGATGAATAAAGTTTTCAACTTCGCCACAAACCAAGTCAACGGCCTATAGCCCAATTGAACACACCCTCAAATCAACCTAATCCTCAAGTCAACCAATAAAAAACATAATAACATAACAAAAACGAAAAGGGAAAAAAAAAACAGTGTCAAAATAATACCAGGCAATTCTTCAGGATCCCACTTGTAAACGTCAGTCTCAGCGATGATATCAAATTTGATCTTCTTCTTACAGATCTTTCTCTTCAAATAAAACAGAACAAGTTCTTCATCTGTTGGGTGAAACCTGAATCCAGGCGGCCACACGTTTTCTGAAGTCACCTTCATATCTCTTCGATTCAAATCAAACACAATCAAATCCTAAACCAATCACAAATTGAACAAAAATCCGACTTATAAAACGAATAAATAACTAGAGAGTGTCAAAATGGGGGAAATTTTTACTACATGATATTGTATAAAGTGATGGGGAGTTGATTTGGGGTTTGCTCGCGTCAACAAACAAACCCTAGACGATAAGATTAAAATTTTGACTCCAGAGGAGTGTATGAAAGCTTTTTGGTCAAAGCTCGAAAGTAGTTCCGTGAGAAAATATGGTGGCGGTCGGTTGGGACTGCTTTTATGCGAGCGCGGATGTGAAGTTTCTGTGAAGTTTGCCTCAATTTTTTTTAATTAAGTTTTGATAAAATTATAAGGATCCCAAAATTAAGTGTATATATCTTACAATTTTTTTATATAAATAATAATTATTTATTATTTGTAAGAGTATTTTTAAAAAATTCTTTAAATAAGATTTTATTACTTATTTGAAAAGTCACATTAATATTTAAGACTCTAAAAGACACTCCAATTAAAATTCTTCAAACAAGAAATAATTCTCTCTCTTCAAATTTGAAGAGTTGATTTCTCACTCTTTAATTTATATTTTATTACTTTTTATGGAAGAAAAAGAGAAAAATACTTTAATTATTTTTTACTTTTCTTTAAAAAAATAATTATTTAATTAAAATAATATTAATTTATTTCTATTTGAATAGTCTTTTAGAGAATATTATATTTTTTCACTCTTTTATTTGTCACATAAGTAAGTAGATAGATATTTGAAGTGTAAAATTTATAAAGATTTTTATAAATGCTCTAAGATACATGCATGTAACTTAGCATTAGCTAAATTATAAATAAGGATTTAATTCGCGATTTCTCACACGAGTCTCTGCTTGATGGGACGTTTGGTTTGGGAAATTGAAATTAAGAGACCAATAAAAATTTTATTTTTTAGAGCTTATGATATTAATGGATTCAAAGGTTTATTTGTTTGTCTCTTAAATTTTATGTAAGTTTTATCACTCATGTATTAGTTTTACACTACCTATTATCGAATAACACTTCTCATATTATTTGAGTTACAAGTCATGTATCTTAAATATATAAGGATAGTAATGCATTTTAAATTATTAATCTCTAACCTATTATTGTTTTAGTAGTTTTATGTTACGAATAACTAAATTTATCAGTTTAATTTGTAAAATCTTTTGAAATGATCAAAAGGTCAAATATTAAAATCTTCTTTATATTAGTAAAAAAATATATTTAATTCTCTATTTTATGATGCTTAAAAATCATCATTGTAAGAATATATAACTAAAAATAAACCTATTGTGATACACTTGTCCCACCTTTTTGTTGTAATTTCAATTTTTTTTATTACAATTTCCAACTTATATTTTGTCTGACCGAAAATTTGGAATTTATAATACAATATTGTAGGGTGTTTAATGAAGAATTGTGGGGACTATAACATGATATGAATGAACTGTATCATGGTTAAGGTACAATTATAAAATGGAGACTATGTATTTGATTACATTAATTAACAAACTAAGTATTTATTTTGTATGCTTTATTTAATGGACATAAGTGTTTATTCAATCCCATAAACTCTTATTATAAATTTTGTTGTTGTTTGATCTTTTTTTAATAGAACTTTTGGAACTTAAATAATTTATTTTGCCTCTATTAGTACAAATTCAAAATATATTTTGCCTCTATTTTGAAAAGTTTTTTTTAAATGTTAAAATATCTAAAATATTATCTACTTATTTAATAATCTTATTTTATTCTTTTCATAACATAATTTTTAAAAACTTATCTATTAAAATAATTTCATAAATTTTTAATAAAAATTCTTATTGACAACCAAACAACTATTTTTTTTATAAAAAAAATTATTTACAAAATTTCTACTTAAAAAATTATACCAAACGGAGTGTAAATGTAAGATTTTATATATCATAGGGATCTCTCTATCAAAAAAAATTTGATTTTTACTCTTACGTGCAAGTGAGATAAAAACTGGGGATTGGTGTGTGTGGGTTTAGAGTTCACGGAATTGTGCTTCTACATTATCAATGATTGTGATTAAGAGTGGGTTTTACGATTAAAACATTTCTGGCGACTTAAAGAATTATGGTTTATTATGGAATAAATACAGAGAAGTATTTATAACAAAAATTTATTTAGAATATTTTGGACTTTCTAATTTTTTAGTTTAATACATGATCTGAAATTTGTCATAAAACTTTTAGTAGATTTAATTTGACGGAATCTAATGAGATTATCTGACAAAATAGCTTCATGAATTTTGGAAATTCAATTGAGATTTATGATGAACCATAAATTTGGTGCTTCTCTACTGAAAATCTATAACCCATATATTTTTCATACAATCGATCACTCATCGTTAAAAATTTAACTAATTAGACATATTCCCTAAAAAAAATGATTAGACTAAGCAACCAAAAAGAAATTATTATTTTATATTTTTGGTGACCTCAGTTTTTGGTGACATCATGCATGAAAGCTTTATCACTTATTTATGCTATCTTCTTGTCCTGAGCAGGAAGTTTGCAACCATAACGAGCGACATTTGTAATATTGAAGAAGATGTCAAACGTTTTTCAGTCGTAAGCGTGATTATAAAATGCAAGGTACATTCACTTTGTATGCGTATGTCACGTGTTTGCTTCAAATATAAGCCATCACGAGCCGAGAAATATTGCAATGGACCAAGGAAGTCGCCTTTTACGCGGTATTGAATTTGGATCCATAAATTGAATCCGACAAACTATAGACCGGCTTAAATTTAGACTCATTTTCTTTATACCAGTTCTAGGGTCAGTTTAGAATTGCCGAGGCTAATAAAATAAGTTATTTGTGCTGTACAGATGAAATAAATTGCTGATTAAAAAATTAACTTGTTGTTTGGTAAATTGTGTTGTTGCAGTTTTTATGAGTTTAAAAAGTATAGTATATGCGTTTGGTAAATCTTATTACGAAAGTGATATTATATTAAATAATGACTAAAATAGACATATATTTTAATTGCTTTTTATTTTATGTTTAATAAATTATTTAGACATATTTTTTTAAAATATGTAAAATTACATTAAAAATAGATTACCAACGAATTTGAAACAATTAATTAACAAAAATATAAATATATAGATTAAACTTTAAAAGTATAGTTATGAAATTATCATATGAACTTACAGGATCAAAATTGGAGAGAACGTACTTGATTATGACGATAACTAAATTGTCGCGGTAAAATATTATCTAATGATTTATATATTAGGGTTTATAGATAAATAAGATATAATTACCTTTTTATTAAAATACTTGGGTTATAATAGATATTTTTAAAATGTGTAGTAGTTTATTGAATAAAGTGTTTATAAAAAGCAATTCTCTACCTACTTTTAAAAATTGCTGACGAAATAAAAAAAAATTATGAAATAAACTGCTTTTATAAAATTTATCAAACATTATTTTTATCAAAAATTATGAAATAACACAACTTATTTAATTTCAACCTCAATTCCAAATGGGAGCCTAGTCGAGTGGACAAGGCCAAGAGAGAGCACGAACCACATGCTTTTAATGATATTTTAGTGTTTTTTTTCGAAAGTTTATAATAATTGTGATAAAAAAATTTATAATAAATCTTCCTAAAAGCAATAGACAATTTTTATTTACTGTAAAATGTTTATTCAAAAATTGTTTTGAATTCTCAATTAGCGCATTTTCTAAAGAATTTTTGTGTGGGTTCCTCCTTTGAGTCATTTCTAAAACTTTCAGATTTCAAATTTGAATTTGGTCCTTGATCTCTCTCTCTCTCTCTTACATTTACAAGTCCATCCATATTTAGAATTAGAAATCTTTATAGACCTCCTACATTATTATATTATGACTCTATTTAAATATATAATTTTTTATTATGTCAAATATGCGGAAATTTTCTTTTAGTGAATCACATAAAAATTTGAACTCATGCTCACATATATGAGCAATGAGATGGTTTGCTATCTAGTTAATGCACGTTTCTTCATCTCTTTCAAATGACTAAACAAAATTCAAGAATTATTTGGTCTTTCATACTTTTAGTCGAATAATTAAAATTAAAGACCTACTTGACATAAATGGAAAAATTATGTTATTAATTGATTAAATAAAAATAAAGTTAGGGACCTAGATATTATTATACAAGAAAGAGAAAAAAGAGAACGGCATCAATCATTACGCTGTCTGCCATACAGACCACACATAGAAACGAAAGCGCAGGTTGGGCCTCACACTGCACAGCAAGGCGAAGCCCTTCAAAATAAAAACAGAAAAAAAAAAAATCTTTCATCAATATATATTACACCGCAAAAATGCTTTTTTGAAAAAAAAAAAATTCACAACTGGCACCAACGTTTCTTCCTGTTCCCCGATTGGTTGATCCAAAAATCGAGCGGCTCAAAAGCTAGATAGATCTGAATGTCACTCTCATTCTCTGCCATTTCAAGGTCATTTTGCGTATCTGTAAGTTAGTCAACGTTTTTTCTAGTATTTCATTTTCAGATTTTTGAATATTAAATTTTAATTTGATTATTTTTATGTAACAAACTACATTGTTTTTTTCCCTTTTTTTATCTTCAGTGCTTGATTTCTTAATTTTTGCTCACACATTGGGTTTTAATTTTTGAATTAATTTAAACTAAGTGACGTTTAGGATTTTAAATATCATCTATTGTTGATTTTATTTTATTTTTAAGTCGGTGCGTCTTTTTTTTTTTACGCTTGAGTTTTTTTTTATTTTAAAATTTGATGTACGATTTGGAGTTTTATAATTAAAATATTAGGTTTCACATTTAATTAGTTTAAACTAATTAAAATTAAAACCTAAAAATTAAAACCTAATTTAGTTTAAACTAAGTAACGCAGTATGACATTTGAAATTTCAAATCTATTTCATTGATTTTTTTTTTTTTGTTAGTCAATGCTTCGCGATTTTAATTCCTTTTTTCAATTTAATTTATATTGCCTGACTTCTTAATATTAGGTGTTAATTTGAATTAGTTTAAATCATTCTTTTTGGTTTTTTATCGCCAGGTTGAGGAGATCGCAAAGCATTCAGTGTTAGCTCTTAGGCAATAGATGAAGGTTGAAATTTGAGCTGGATTGATTTTTTTTGCGTGTAAATTGGACCAACGATGGTGTTCTGGGAAGGATATGTGAGCGATGAAGCAATGGGGACATTTGCTCCAATAGTAGTGTATTGGTTATATGCAGGGTTTTATCAAATGTTACCACCTTTGGATAATTACAGGTTACATACTAAAAAGGAGGAAGATGAGAAGAACTCAGTGCCACTTTCTGCTGTGGTCAAGGGTGTTTTGCTTCAACAGCTCGTTCAAGCAACAGTTGCACAGTTACTTTTCACGGTTAGTTGTTAACGTTATTTTTATGATGACTTTTATGTTAGCTGTGTTTTCTGGTTTTTGTTGTTTTTGATGATGTTGTGTTTCTTTTCCATGGATGCTACCCAACATGAAATTATTGAGATTCTTTCAGTAATAAGGATGAGGATAAGTGGCTGTTAGGCAAGAGAAATAAAAAAATAAAAAATAAAAATAATTCTGATCGTTGATTCAGTGCTCAGCAAAAGCTTAGCTTAGCACTGAATCTTACCTTGTAATAAATGTAAAAATATTTGACATGGGTATTGCTGTACATGATGAAATAAGGTTTGAATGAATGATTATCTTGCTGATGGTGAGAGGCTTAAAGTTTTTCATGTGAATACTTTGCAAGTCAAATAGCATTGAACTTGAGTGGAAATTTGAGTAGCTTGAATGTGCTCAGCTTGTTGCATCTTTTTTGCTATAACTGGATAAGCCGAAGCCTGACACAAGTTCAATAAACGTTTGAAATTATTGATTTTAATTTTTTTCTTGAGCTAATCTACCAGCTAATCATAATGATAGTAGAAAAATTTCCATTTTAAATTGTTGCTAGATAATATAAGGAATTTATCTCCTCTTTGAACTTGATGAACTTTTCTAAGTGAGCATTTAACAAAGTGAAGCATGAGTTGGAACTCAAGTATTTCAATTGTTTTCCTTCTTTGCCAGGATTCTATATGAATTTGGGATTGTGTCATTTAGCGTCTATTATCCTATCCAGCAATGCTGATGGCAAAAGACAAATATAATAGTGACTTTGATAAATGTTTAACCTGTCCCTTTTTCTGTTATTTTCAACTGGAGCAATTTCGATATTAGTGGATCATAATTACTAATGTAGACGATATACAGAGGTCATTTTGCTTTATGGTTGAAACATGATAGTTGTTTAAGAAGTTTTCTTCCTTCTTCCTCTTTTGGTTTGAGATATAGACTTTGAGTAACTCAGTATTTACAAGACAAGTGTCATGCGGTAAGTTGCATTTGAAGGTCAGCCTACCCCTCTTCCTTGTCAGTTAAGTTCTTTTAGTGGTTGTCTTGTTTGAACAAGGTGGCTTAGCTGCAGTATATTCTTTCAGATTGCTTCTTTTTGTTTGGTTATGGCCCTTGGGCCCAGAAGGACCATCTGTTTTCAGGAAATGTGCTTCCTTTGTTAAGCACTATGAGTTGATATACTCTTCATGTGTAAGAAGTTTGCATTTGTCTGAGACTTTATCTAAATCTAGGCTTAATTAACTTCAAATAATGCTAGATTTAGATTTGTAATATGTGAGTGGCAACACACTTCCCTGTGGAAAATCTAATTGATGGTAAATTATCATAATATTTTAGTAAAGTCAGAAAAATGCACAGGAATAATTTCATGACAAATGATATGCAATTTAAGTCTGTGCATTTGTTTATTGGAATTATTTTGCATATCTTATCTGTTAATTCCAGCTAATAATTGAATGTTTACTGGTGAATAATTTTGTGCATTGGTTATGGTCTATGCGACTCATCTGAGGACATTAGAGACCTGTAAATCGTGTGCATTCATAGATACTTTCTGCCAACAAGTAGTGACTAATCTATCTTGCAACTGTTTCAACAGTTGACCTCGAAGGCAGATGCATCCGGCATCACAACCCAGCCATCGATTCCTGTGCAGATTCTGCAGATTATCATCGCGATGTTTGTCATGGATACATGGCAGTACTTTGTGCACCGATATATGCATCAGAACAAATTCTTGTATCGTCATATCCACTCTCAACACCATAGGCTGGTTGTTCCTTATGCAATCGGCGCCCTTTACAATCACCCACTTGAGGGACTCTTGCTCGACACTTTGGGTGGAGCCCTCTCTTTTCTTGTCTCGGGAATGACTGCTCGAACAGGCGTGATATTTTTTTGCTTTGCTGTGATTAAAACTGTTGATGATCACTCTGGGCTTTGGTTGCCTGGCAATATTTTCCACTTGTTCTTCCAGAACAACACCGCTTATCACGATGTCCACCATCAACTTCAGGGCTTGAAGTACAACTATTCTCAGCCATTCTTCTCAATATGGGATAGACTTCTTGGAACTCACATGCCTTGCCATCTAGTAAAGCTACCTGAAGGAGGTTTTGAGGCTCGGCTAAAGAGAGACTAGATACTATTAAGATAAGTTGACTGTATCATTTTAGGCTCACTTTGTACGAGAATATTTTTGGTCAAGGTTGTGCCATTCTTGGGAAGTTGAACTACAATTGTTTGTTTGGTGCTTTAAACTCTAGGGTTCTAGTAGGAGGTTATCTTGTTGCTTGGCATTGTTCTTTAAGCAGTTGCGGTAATTTTGCAGACCAACCATATTACTTATAATTGTTCTGTTTTGGTCTATCTATCTGCTGTGTAAAATATCTCCATATTTTATGTAACATTCAGATCTTCAGGCTTGTTGATATTGATGTACTGGGACTTTTTAGACTTGTGTTGCTCAACAAGGCTGGAATTTATTTGCAGAATCAGGATAATTAAAATGCCTTCATTTCCGTTATTCAGGTTTCAATTTCTGGATTACCTTGCTAGCCATCCAAACCATCATCTCTTATGCACGAAAGAAAGCAGTTGTCACCAATAGTCTTTGCAAGAACAAGAACCATCATTGAATCTATGAAACCGAACTCGATCCCTAACAATAATTTCCCGATTATAGACCTTTGATATAAGCTTAATCACATCATGGCAATCTCTGCATATCCTAAGGTTCTTAAACACTTGAATTGAAGTTTCCTCACTGGTACTGATCAAACCAAAAGCCACAGCTAACTTCTCGCTGTGATAACACAATGCATTCTCCTTCTCCTCTTCCCCTATATCATGCAATACAACACTAGTCCCTGCCGCATATCCATACTCTTTAATCTTGAACATAATCTCATCCAACTTCTCATAAATTTCCCTCCATTTTACATGGCTCTTGTCACTGGTGAAAAACTTGTGTATGACACCACCAACTTCAATGTAGCTGAAGCCGGGCACCTTTTTCACATCCCTATTCTTCATGGCTTTCCTCACCCTGCCCACATCATCCCATCTCTCATGTGCTGCATAAAGATTTGATAACAACACAAAATCACCACAATTGTTAGAACCCATCTCTACTAGCTTTCTTGAAGCGATTTCAGCCATTTCCACATTGCCGTAAAGTTGGCAAGCGCCAAGCAATGTCTGCCAAAGTACCATATCAGTCCCCATTGATATGGATTTTACGATGTCACAGGCCTCTTGCAGCCTCCCAGATCGGCCCAACAAATCAACCACACTCCCATAATGCCTCATATTAGGTCTCACTCCACAATTCGTCATTAAATTAAACAACCTCACACCATCATCAACTAAACCTGCATGGTTACATGCACATAATGCGGCCAAGTAGGAGACATCATCCGGCTTCACCCCAGCACGACCCATTTGCTCAAAAAGCTCAAGGGCTCTAGCCCCATCTCCATGCACTGCAAACGCCATTACCATAGTATTCCACGTAACAAGACTCTTCCTACACTTGATATTATCAAATACTTCAAACGCCTTATCCAGAAGCCCACATTTAGCATACATATCAATTACTGCATTGCACACTACCACATTCATATCAAGCCTCTCTTCTCTTATATATTCATGAATCTTTTCTCCTTCTTTCGAAGCACCCAAATGACCACACGCCGCCAAAGCTCCCAGAACCGTAACCTCATTAGGCTTAAAAACACCCTCCATTTTCATCCTCTTAAACAAATCAATTGCTTCACTCGCCAAATTACCCTGAGCCAACCCAGCAATCAACGCATTCCACGACGCAATGTCTCTCACACCCATTTCATCAAACACCTTCTTAGCACTTATAATCTCGCCAACTTTCGCATAAGCATCCAACAAAGTAGTACCCAACAACGCATCAGCCAAGAACCCATGACGCAAAACGTGCGAATGAATCTGTAAAGTCTCAAACAAAGCCAGGACACGCGCACATGCTTTGAGAGCAAACGAGCACGTGAGCGCGTCGGACCTGTGGGACCCGCGTAACATTTGGCGGTACCATAGGACTGCGTTCGTGGGTTTCGAAGAGTGGGCGAGGCCTCGGAGGATAGCGTTGAAGTCGTTGGTGGAAGGCGCGTTGATTTGGCGGAACAAAGCGTGTGCGTAAGCGAGCTCGTTGAGAGGAGAAAGCGCGTAAAATTCGATGATTTTGGATCGAACGGGGCACAATTTGGATTGGAATTGGCCGGTGGTAATAAGGTGAGCTTGTAGTTGCTTTATGTGAATGTGAGAGACTGCGCCATTGCTACTGCATTTTTGTAACAGTGCGTTGAGATTGGCCATTCCATTGCCGACTGAAGCTGGCCTACCAACTACTCTTTTAACTGTATTTAACCGTTAAAGGTGAGATTTATGTTATTGCTTTTGAAAAAAAAAAATTATTCGTTTGACCAAAATTTGAGTTCAAAAAATCAAAATAGATTACTTTCACTCGGGCCCCTCACTCACTAAATAATAATAAAGTTTCTTTAATTGGCCTGTGAATCACCAATTCACCCATAAGTGCGGTTTGAAGGGTAAACTAGTTATTTTCACAGGAAAGTACTAATAATAATAATAATAATAAAGAAAAGAAAAATGTAAACTAGTTAATGTCTAAATTTATTAAGGGTAAATTAGCCAATACTTAAATGCATCACACAATTCCGATAAAAGAAAGAATGCCTATCATATTTTATGAATAAATTATAAATAAGTTAAATCAAATAAATTTTTGGTTTTATTATAGATAATTCAATAAAATTACAGAATAAGTAATGACTTTACATATTGATCCACATGATTAAGAGAAAAAGAGATTCGTCATTATCTCAATTAGTACAAGCGAATAAATAGAATAGTTAGCAGTATTTATGCTTCAATTAAACTGTAATTATTTAATAAAATGGAAAGCGTATCAATATCTCATCGCATCGGCGCCTAGAAGAAAAAGGAAGGATCTAGACTCACAAAAATCAGCATTTATTAATTTATTTTTTAACTATATTTTATCCCTTGACAGATTGCCTATAAATATCAGAATTCAGAAATCGTAGTTAATCAGCATTTACCTCACGTACTTTCTTTGCTTCGCCTCTTTTTCAACTCTTCGGAGGTTAAAAGCGCATAATTGTTTTTATCGACAAGATGAGGTATTGTTTTAAGTTTATTCTTCGGTTTCGTATTGAAATCTGTTTGGTTTCTGAGAGAATGAAGGGGAAAAAAAAAAAAAAGCTAGTATTTTTCGATCGAACTCTGCTGTAGCAGTTTTTTTTTTTTTCCCCAATTTGTTGTAATGCTTCTGTTTGGTTGAGTAAAGGAAAAGTTCGGAATTTGGGATTATTTTTTTCCCCTTGTTTTGTTTCTCTGAGCGTTAGTTTGATTTGTGGATTCTAGGGCTACTTGTTTGATAATTTTAAATGATGGCATCTTTCTGTTTTGCTTTAATAGGCTTATATTGTAATTTTTTGTAATTTTAAGTTATGTTTAGCTACATTAGCTTTGGGCATTTGCATCAATGGTTAGTTCATTTGATGCTGTATGAATGAATGGTTTGCTTACTTTGATCAATCCCTGGTGCTTTGGTATTTGATATCTTGTATCCCATCAAATGAAGTATTTTTATTTCCTAAGTAGAGTAGTATCAATATTCTGGTTGATTGTTCAAATTTCAAGTATGATTGTAGAATTTTCCGTTCCTTGGGTTGGAGTGTGACAATTTCAAGAGCAAAGCTGGGGCATGGGGATTTAGATGAATTTCCAATGCAGTATATTTCATGGATTTGAAGTTCATTTCTATGGCATGGTAAAATCGGTTTCTGCATTGATGCATGAATTTTGACGTTTATTAAGGAAGTTTCAAATACCTTGGTAGTACATGCTTTTTGTTTCTGCTGTGTCTAATGTTATTGGCCATATGAAAACTTAAAACTATGTTGGCAGACTTAGCTCATTTGGTCAAATTATAACTGAACCAGTGCTACACTGCTCTGTAGGTTTAGGGAGAATATTGCTAAGTCTTGTCCTATCCATCATTGTTCGTTTTTGGTCTCTAATTTTCCTTTTGAATATTCAACTTTCAGCCGGCATCCTACTGTGAAATGGGCCCAGAGGACTGATAGGGTCTACATAACCATTGACCTGCCTGATGCTCAAGATGTGAAGCTTAAATTGGAGCCTGAAGGAAAAATTTTCTTCTCTGCTACCAGTGGACCAGATAAGATACCCTATGAAGTTGACATTGATTTGTACGACAAGGTTGATGTCAATGTAGGTGCCCAACTATAATTGCATTTATATTGGCTGGTACTTGCAATTTGATTTATCAAATCTTGAGTACATGATTATGGTGCTTGCAGGAGAGCAAAGCTAGTGTTGGCTTGAGAAATATCCATTACCTTGTGAAAAAGGCAGAAAACAAATGGTGGAGCAGGCTGCTAAAGCAGGGGGGAAAACCTCCTGTATTTCTGAAAGTTGATTGGGATAAGTGGATTGATGAGGATGAGGAAGGGAAGGATAATAAACGTGAGTTTAATATTCTACCTAAACAGTCATCGAGTTCCATTAGGACCTTTTTGTTCTATGACTAATTTATTCGGTCTTTTGGTTGCAGCACCAGCTGATATGGACTTTGGGGATCTTGATTTCTCTGTAAGTGCTAATGTTACCTCATAATTATTATCAAGGTATATGTATTTGATTGCTCATTATGTTTGTTTGCATGGGTCTAGAAAATGAACATGGGAGGTTTTGATGCTGAAGCTGCTGGCGGTGATGGTGAGTTTAGTTGTTAATGCAGTTAGATATTCCGGCACGCATTTATTGTATATCAGACCATATTTGAACTTTTAAGAACTAAACTTCCTGTTCGATGTTCTTGCAGAAAATGATGAGAGTGACTCAGAAGAGGAGAATGAGGTGGGAACACCGGCAGGGAACAGGGAAGCACCACCACCATCTACTTCCAGTGAGCCTGATACCAAGACTGCTTGAAGCTTTCACTTGGATATGTTGTGAACTCTTAAGGTAGCAACATTTAAGTGTTGGACAACAAACAACAATGTTATAATGCTTGCCTGTGGTTATACGTTTTATTTGGGAAGCCCTTGGTTTTACTGCTCCGTTCTTGTTTGTATTGGATTTGAATACTATCACACTAGATAGATAAAAATCATAGAATGTTTTCCGTCATCTGCATGTTTATGTACCTTTAACACGTTCACTGGTGCTGAAACTTTTGATGTGCTGCACAGTGAAAAGAAACCCTGAGATTTTATGTAGTTAACATTGACGAGTGGATTCAAAATCAGTAAATTAACTAACATTTCAACAGTTATAAGGCATGTACGGCCACCAATTTAATCACGAAGTTTTTCTTCCAACTTTTAAGGAAAAATGAGGTTATATATCAAATGTGTCATTGAAATTGTACCCGGTGGAAAAAAGGAAAAAAGGTAAAAAAGAAAAAATTGTGTGGGGAACAAGCAAAGCAAAATCCTAGAGAAGGTTCAATCTATGACCGCGCGACCTTAGAACATATCAATGTCTGAAATGCGCATACAGGACAAATGACTTTCATATCTCACTAATGAATGGAAGCATCTCCATTTCACAAGGCCGTACTGTCTGGCAGTCTCATTATCACTTCAGATGGTGGTCGTAGGGTGCAAACCATTTCTTTCGTCTTCCCAAAATAAACCTGCAACATGTGTTGGTCGATGACGATTATGGAAAATCAGAAGTGCCTACCTAATGGGTATGACTCACCACTCATCATACCACCAAAAACCAAGATTTCAGATACCTGATCAAGTGAGTTCCTCAGTTTGCCCTCCATTTCTTCTATCATCTTTCCCATGTTACAAAGATGGCCCTCTGAAACTGAGAGGTCCATATTCATCTATGAAGAAAATGGAAAAAAATATCAGTTTAAAGTCCATTTCAAAAGAATAAAACCAAGCTTGTTCATAAAAGGATAGCCAAACAACTATTAATGCTTCTCATGACTAACTTGCTGTTAACCAGTCCTACCATAAGACAATGTGAAGCATGATTTAGCTGTTATGTAGCTAAGGTTCTAACGAGATCTTCAGAAATTTTAGGTAAACTAAACATTTTTAGAGATATGTGCCAAGCATCAAATGCGGACAAAAGTATGAGGAAAATGCAATTATAGTTAGCTGTATAGATGCATTTCAGTCTATAGTACAGCAATTCCACAAGCAGCTTTCAACCAAGAAAAAGATACTCCACAGTGAAAGCAGTTCAATATATATTTATTAAAAATTGAATCACCAATAACAAACCAAGAGTAATTTCCTTGTCCGCCGAAAGCCCGTTGTTAGAAACGATTTTTCAAAAAAGCAATGGAATGATGGAAAGGTCTAAAGAGTTTCACGGCAATCTTTTTACGGTTGATATAATACTGTTTCCAAGTAATCAAACTCCTACTCCACGTAAGCATAAACTTTATCTTAAATAACTAGGCCTGTTTAGGTGTTTCATTGATTGATGATTTTGCATTGTTAGTTTGATAGTAGATTAGTCATCTATTAAACTAGATACTACTGTATGCATGAATTATTAATTCTGAGACTAAATAGTCTGCAAGAAAATTCCATTCTCCATGATGTTTCAAAAAATGTTACTCCATAGCAATTCAAATGATAAATCACCTGCCGTCTAATTGATCCAGACAAACTGAATGTGCCTGATGACTCATGATCCGTAGTCAAAGACAACATGACAGTACTAGTTAAACAATAATGAGCTATTCCTTCTTCCTCTGGCGCCACCTATATACAAAAGATAATTAGAGTTGATGTTTGAGAGAATGAATGATGGGCATACTTGAATAGGAAAAAGTGAGAGAGAGTGGGAGGGAGAAGGTGTCTTTAAGCTCATTCCTACACATCTAAATCCAGCTTGGGCTTCTGAAGCTTACTTCTATAACATGTATAGCATCCCAGGCTCCCTCCTCCAAATGTCCCCTTCTTCCCTGTGCTGTCTTTGAACCATCTTCATCCAACAAAAAAGGTGTAATATTATCAAGGGGAAAAAACTCTCTTGGCACCTAGTTTAGTTAAAAAGTAAAAAACTTTACCTTTCTTTATCAAAAAGCAAGCTACAAATCCTTCATTACCATCTTCCCACATGTAAACTGATGAAATACCACCTTCGTAATACCTACCAATTTAATGGTTAATCAAGCAGGCACTACGAACATAAAATATATAAAGAACAAGCTAAATGAGGGGTATATTGTACAAGGAAGTTATAGAAGATTCAAGCACAATAATCCTTCAAAAAATTAACAATTTGAGATCCATAATGGAGTTTTTTTTTTTTTGGAAAAATGTTCAAAAAATGTTCATCAGAGTGTGGGTACTCTTTATATAAAGAGCAGTGGAAAACAACTTAAAAGACGAGGTAAGTAAAGAACCTCACTGGTCACGATAAATTGCAAACACTTCATTCGCTTCAATTTCGAGCTTCCTTAACTCTGCAGAAGGGTACAGTGCATCTTCCAATGACGGATGGTACTTATTGGACCAAGGTGACCTGCAAAATGTGTATAATTCCATAGAAGAAAATATATACAATATTGTTAATTAGACAACTAAAAAAATCAATGGTTTAACTGAACAAGTGATTATGCATCAGAATGGGACAACTTTAGGTTATACATCTACAACCAAATACTAGAAGAATGATTTTGTTGAATAATTGATATCTGAAAACAAAGAGACGATTAGCAATTACTAACACAAAACTAATTGCTTAGAACTCCCTCATTCAATCTGGGCAAAGATGTTTAATCCAAGAACCTATGTCAGATCCAAGTAGCCACTACTAAGGTATGTTTGTAATGGTGTGCTAATGCTTAATTTTGAGAGCATATCAACTAAACTCTTCAGTAAACCCTCACTTCAGTTGGCAGTCAATTTTCACTTATGCTGAATAGCTAGTGCCTCGTGATCCCATTGGGCGGCTTCCCACTTAGTGACTACAACAAAGTAACAATGCAAAAGCACAAATATGGTGGAGGATTATCATTATTAATTAATACCTATAAGAATCAGCATCTCTGTTGTATTCACACAAAATGAACTCTTTCCCGCTCTCCTCATCAAATAAAACCTGTTTTTTTCCCCCAAAAAAAAATCATTATTTTGCAATAATAACAAAAACCCATTTAGAATATTTACTAAAACTAACAAAAATAAGTCAATTTGGGAATTTAGAAACCCTAATGAAAGGAGAAAGACCTGGAGAGGCTGATCGACTTGAGAGAGGAGATCGGAGGAGTGATCAGGCAAGAGGCTGAGAAGTGCAGACAGCGCTGTTTCCGAGTGCTTCGGCGGCATTCTTCTCATCAATCCCATTGCTGCCTCCATTTTCTTATCTCTCACTCTCTCTCTCTTTCTTTCTCTCTTTCTCTCTCTGTCTCTCTCTGTATATTCGACACAAAGCAAGCGCAGGAAAGCAACAAAACAAAATGAGAAGAAGAGGCGCTCAACCTTTTCGTTTTGATCCGATTTTTGCTCGCGGGAACCACCCCCCTTTCTTAATATTTATAGGACTTAAATGACGAGTTCTCAAAATTACTGGTTTATATTATTTTTCATTAAACAATGGGGGCTCCATTGTAAATTAACCAAACCAACAGATTTTGTTTTTCATTTGTTTTTGTAGTCAAATCCAAAATACTACTTACAGGTATTATTATTTCAATGCAATTTAATTAAATTAACGAAAAGAATTTTAAAGACTGTATCAAGGAATTTATTATAAAACAAATCCCCAACATCTAGCAATTTATTATACATCTGCAGTCTTGGGGCCAAACATTAAGCATCTTCATAACTTGATTTCAAAAAGAACTTTATATGGAACATCCACTACTAATGATGGGGTCATGAAGCACAAATTTGAAACAAATTGTAAGAGAAAAATTTGGACTGTTGTGTGGCAAAACTTTTTAAGTGATGTTATCTCTAAGAAAAGAAGTTGGAAAATGAGTTGTCTTGGGACCTTCTTGCTTCCACTTTCCCCACAGCTATAATGGGTAATGAGCAAGAAGTTGATTTTAAGACACTTCAAGATGCCAAAGCCCAAAAAATTGGGAGTTAAGAGGGGAAAAAAGTGCTTTTGCTTTGGTCAACCACCCATGCATAAGCAACAAAAACAAGTGAATTAAATGATTGAATCACGAAAACAGCTAGATTCTTATAGTTAAATCATGATTAAGTTCTAGGCTTCTAGCTGTAATTGGAATAAAGGTGATTGCATTTTCTATTTCTAGGTGAAAAATTTAGAACAAATCTCATCCAGAAGGTGGGCATCATTGGTGAAAAATTTAAGCTCCCAAGCAAGTTTGAGCTTCAATTTCAAGTTTGTAATCTAGTGAATTCTTACTCTGCTGTGCCTGTAATGGAAAGGCTTAGCAGGTCATCCGAACTTCTTCCCCGGCAACAATAATCAAAATAAATAGATTAACAAGAAAAAAGAAAGCTACAAACCAGTGCTAAGCAATTAATCACGTAGGTTCCTACTGGTACATTGTACAGGAAACAAGAGTTTACTGTCGACTTCCAAGTGATCGGTCAAAAGTCTTCAATTTCATTTTCTTGAGTCCAATTTTGCACGCCTCTCCTCATATGTTGCTGGAATCAGTTCAAGCAATAAGAAGTTAGGCAAAAACCTTTAAAATGGGCATAAGAACATGAGTGCTTAAGGTGTGGAGGAATTTACGCTCAGTTGGCCGTGAAAAGAGGGGGATATGGGAAGCCTTCTTCTTGACCATTCCATTTCTCGATGAGTTCTGGTCTGAAAAATTAAAGGTGGTCTCAGCCAGAAAGAACAGGAAGGTTGTACGTAACTAATGTAAATGGATTAGAGAAGAACCAATATCTAGACCAGTAGCTAAAGGCAAACAGTTGAGAAGAGCCTCATGAAAGATTGCAGCTTGGAGTTGATACACTTGACATTCATTCCGCAAGTGCAAGCGCAAATCATGCCCAGCATCTATTCATGGAACAGAGAGAGAAATAAATGATAGTGCCACGGCAAGTTAAAATGAGCAATCACATTAAAGATTGCAAGCAAACCAAAGGAATGTGTAAACATTGAAGTTCAACCTATATGATCCTTACTAGCAGAAGCTTCCAACAAAGAACAATTCCTTGAAATCGGTTAAATACCTAATGAACAAGTAAACTTGAGACCCTCAAAATCACAGGATTGAAGAACTAATGGTATCTCTGGAGCCATATTGTATTGAGGTTTCCTTGGTATCCCATTCGTGTCCAGTAATGATTCTATTACCTGCACAGTTGAGCACTTTACGTCAGTTTCTTTTACAATGAAAAACAAAGTTTCATAAATGGAAACGACTTTCCAAAAGGTAAAATTCTGAGTTTCAAGGATGTCTGCTACGCACATCAATGGATTCAAGACCTTGGCCAATCATAAACAGTACAGCAACCATGCACCTGACCTGGTGCCACAAGAAAGCGCTACCTCTAATCTTAATAGCACAAAGTTGATTGCCTTCAAAACTGCAAGTGAAATTGACTACTCTCAGATTTTCAAATATATTCTAACTGGCAAAGCTCAAAAGAAAATAACAAGATTGTACAACAATAATATTTCATTATAAAAGGTGGGTCAAAATAAAGGAGGTAAAAATTTAAGGAGAAACTGATATGAAATTTATAGTGAAAGATTAATCAGAATAAACTGCATGATTAAAGGTACCGGGGTCAAGAGTTCGTATAATATCATGTGAGGACAGAGGTTAGAAATGGCTATGGTACTAGTGGGCCAAGGTATGCCTCTTAATTTTGAGAAATACATAGAGGAAGATGAAACCAATATTTAAGCTCTAACAAATATGAAAACAAAAATTGGATCAAGAGATATTTTTACCAGTGCCAACCTGATATAACAAGGAGAAATTTCAAATGAGGTGACATGCCGCTTATAGCTGTGTACATTTGCTGCATCCATTTTACAGAAGTTTCGGAAGTCATGCTCCCCTACAAATTTCTTTCCTGCACTCTCCATAGCCTGGTGAGATTTGAAACATAGAAGAAAGTGTTACTGAAACCGTTGCTTTCTCTATGAGCAGCAAAGAAGTAGGTACACAAATTGTCAGGAAAAGGAATCACATACCGACAGATTTAGATTTTCTCTCCAAAAAAAGTATTTATATTCCCTACTTATACAGCTAAACCTGCACTTATTGTAAAAGCAACAGATCATGCTAGAGCATAAGAGAACACTATCATGAGCAAAATAGTGAAATTCTTATGAAAAATCACTGAGTCACCGGGTTGACATTTCAATTATGAAGGAACAAGTTAAACTTTAAATAGCCTCTCGAAACAAGAACTGTCATACAACTATCATTGAGAATAAAAAAATTGGAAAAAAAAAGGGTAATATTTTTTTGAATCTGTAGATAAACCTTGCACTGAAATCAGTTGGAGCAGGAGACCACCCTATAACTCGAATATCTTTTGGGAGGACTCGATTCAGTACTCTCACATAATCAATTTCATCTTCTGAGAATAATACACATTGTGTAAGTTAAAATGGCAAATACAGACTCATAAACTTTTACATTCGAACTTTTGCAATATGGATATGATTTTATACAAAAATCCAGTGGACAACCAATATTGAGCGAACTACGTTTAAAGAGTCAAATAATGCTTTGCTATTGTTAGTATTGTGCTATTTTGCCAGCCCCTTACAAAATCCTTCATGAGCTTTTCTTTTCGAATGGAAAGATTGCAGTTTACAAAAGGATGCAGTTTCACCAAAAGAACTGACTTTATGTGTATATTAAGCTCAATAATTTATACTAAAGCTTTCCAACAAAAAGATAAATGACAAACCTATTTGTTCTTCGTGAACAATTTCACCCATACTTGCGTTGTTTGTATTACATTCCTTGATGTTTGACCGTAAATATATAGCAATTACCTGCACCAAACATTTACTGCTTTCTTAACTTCAAGAATCTGGTAAAGGATGACTACTGATAGATATTAGTTATAAGTGAAACTGATTAAGCAGAAGAGGGATATTAATATAAAACATCAACAATTGGAAATTATAATTATAATTCATTCAGTAACATAATGGTCACACCCAACTCAGGAATATGCTTTTGTTGATTATTATACTATGTTTTACAAACTCTAACTTACTTGCCCAACAGAGGAAACCCCCTTATCTGTTCTGCCACATCTCGAGTAATGTGATTCCTTCTTGTCAGCAACTAAAAGCCTTGTCTTCTCAAGAGCTTTGAAAATTTCAGACTGCAAGAAAGCTGGAATTAGAAACAGAGCTTCATGTCTTATACAGACGATAGCTATTCGATAAAACTAGATTGTACGCTTTCAAAGCATTCAAAGATATGAAGAAAATGTCATTTGTAGGATAATTAAAAAGGAAAATGAAAATGATATTCTTTCTAGGAAGCTTGGTTTATGACAATTACCAATATCCAAAACTTAATCTTTAATACACTATGGTTCTCGTGAACTACAATCTTGGATATGGAGTTTGAGAAGTATCATAAAATAAATCAGCAAGAGAAACAATATGCAAATTAACTGTAATTTTAGATCAATGACATATGCATGGTTTCCTAGCATCTTAATCATGCGGAAATACAGGAATAGGAATGGATGATATCTGTTGTATAATATAACTCTAACTGCAGCCTATTTCATTCCTAGCAACAAATCTGTCTATATTAACTGTCTAATTATCCAGCCTATTTTAGTAATATAGTTGCTGTGGGCAGTGAAATGGTGAAAACCTTGATTCAAGCTTTTCCTCGTTACTGATGTTGACAGGATGCTTAGCATCATACCCTAGAAGCGTTGAGAACATAGATGATAATATTCCTATCATTCTTTGTAGACATCATCACACTATTAACATTTGAACTACTAGAAGCAGCTTATCTAATATTTTCCAGCAGCAGATGCTTTGCATCTTCCAAGAAAAGAATATGATTGGAATATAAAATATTTGTTTCCTGGACATAGAGAACTAATTTCGTACACCAGGTTAAATCTCTTTTGCACAACAAGTTTGCATTTCTTTTTTTTTTTAATTAATTTTGAAAGAAGAAACAATTGAAATAATGCACCTCCACAGTTGGTTCCATATTCCCATCCGAAGCAAAACCATAAAACCTGAAATATAGCAGATAAAGGAGAAAGGTGTTCATTTTAAATTGTGAATGGATATTAGACCAGGTGCTAAAAATAAAGAGAAGATAAATCATTGGCGTTAACAGTCCATAGATGTTATAACACAAACGGGAATCTTACTCCTGAAGGCCAGAGCCTACCCAAGCCGGAGGATTTGGCCAAAGCTTAACTCAGGCTTTAACAGCACAACTACATGAGAATTGCAACATGTTGTGATCAGGAAGATACTCGACTAACATTTCTTATCTAGTTCTTCCATAAGTGTATTACGGATGGTGCACATTTTTTTCGGAAGGAAATTTCCATACTAATTTACTAAGGGGGTCCTGGCTTAGTATGTTTTTAGTGTTTTGAAGTACCATTAACATATGTGATCAGTCTACCACCCTCAGGACCCAACCAAGCATATTCTTTTAGCTAGAAAGGAATGGCTGATCCAATCCAGCCTGGATCAGGCCTCAATTGAGTCAGCTTGGATTCTTGTGATGTCGGATTCCCTAAAAAGCTCAGCAGATTTTCCTATTTTCATTTCATTTTAGGAGGAAAGGGGAGGGGAAGAGAATTACTGATATCTTAAAGAAATGATCTTCAAGTTTATGACGAAATTCTATACCTCTGACCAAAATACATGACTTTTAGAGCAACATATCTGTTGAAATGATGATTTACAGTTCCTGTAAGAACAAAAAGTGCCAGTCAGATTCAGAAACACGATAAACCCAGAAGTAGAATAGGTGATAGTTGGCTAATAAAGACCCATTACCAATTTTACATACAGGCTATTTGAATTCTAATAGTAATCTGATTTAAAAAGCAGGCAATATCAGCCTCTGAAAAAGAATATATAAGTAGAGTCTAAAGCAAGACCTGACATTTTCTCCTTTACTTTCTTTTTCCCAGTCTTACAACCTCCACTTTCCGTCTTCCTATTTTCCTCAACCAAAGTCATGCCATCTTCAACACCATCATGAACCTTATCCTCTATCTGCATCATAATTCTATGTCAGGTTCCATTTTGTCATGCTTCGACCAAATACCACAGAGAACAAAAAGAAATATTATGCATGTTTCTAACTATTCTGCTTTTGCTTGATTTTGAAAATCACAACAACTGAAGTGTTTGTTAACCAACCACTTTTCATTGGAACCTAATGTTTACCAACCACATTCACATTTAAACTTGACCACCAGAATGATTACATTCCAAAGGGAGGCAGACTAAAAGTTATAACATCTCAATCTGAGAAATACCTAATACCTATTTTCATTTTCTTCATTAAGAGAAAGCTCTGATTGAACAAGAAATCAATAACAGAAATAGACAAAAAGATAAACAATTAAAATTCGTCAACAGACCTTTTCACAGCGACAGCTAGAGAGTTTTGACAATAGCTTTGCATTATCAGCCTCTAATTTCTGTTATATACGCGTTGCAAATTGGTAAATGGTACCACATCAAGTTAAAAACTTGCAAATAACTTAAATAAAAAATAAATAAATAAGACACGATAAAGAATATTCAATAAGAATGAAAAAAATGGAAATAGCGATACCTTAACTCTGTTTTGAAGAGCCTCTACTTGCGACTGCAAGCTGGAGATGAGTTCTTGTTTGGCTTCGGACATGTTCGATTGCTTGAACTGTACTCGGTGTGCTAGTGCTGCACGCCTAAGAACCAGAAGAAGAGTCGGGTCAGTACTGTGTAGCCTCCGCTTGAGGAAGATTTGTTAATGCGCAAGAAAATATTTTGACTCGCATGACTATCCTAAACTCCATGGGAATTTACCAAAACATCCTTCCTTTGCACACATCTTTTTTTACCTTAGTATTATTTAGTTATATTTTGAGTTGAGTTTTTAGAAATGAGCTGTTCTGTTTATACTAATAAAAGTTTAAATTTTAGCTTTTTGAGAATAGATGTTGTATGGGTTTTTTAAATAGTTAAATTATTTAAAGTATTTTTAATTTATTTCACACTCGTATTTCATTTATTTCATAATATAACTTTAAAAAAATTATTTATTAAAGTATTTTTTATACCTTTTAGTAAAATTCTCATTAACAATCAAACATGTCAAATATATTTGGTGAAAGCTCTAATCTTTACTCAAATAAATTCTATTTAAAAAGATATATCAAACAAAGTCTTTTTTTTATACTGATTACACACCAGATTACTGTATTATAAATATATTTACAACTGCTCTTATAGTAAACATGTTACTGATATTTACAATCAGATATACATAACTGGTACTTATGCATTACATTAAATTTTATAGAATACATACCCAGACAAATAACCCTCACAGAAGAGGGATGACCCTACTCCACTCGCAATCATAAAAGAAAAGAATTTTTTTAAATGTTTAGCCTCCATAATACTTTGAGGGGGCTTGGGCTGCTGCCCAATCATTTTTTTTTTAAATATTTTTAAAAACAAAGCCCAACCAATAGAGCCTTAAGTAATATTTAAAAAAAAAAGTATAGGACCTCTTTATTGTGTTCTTGTGGTCTACCATAAATCTAAGATAGATTTTTTTTTTGGAAATCTAAATAAGTTTAAATTTAACTTAAATCTGAACGGATTTAAATACAAATATATCAATGACATGATTATTTTCATCTTATATATATATATATATAAAAGTGGATCTTGTTTGTTTTATAAATAAAAAAAACTTAAACATGGTTATTTAATATTTATGTCTTTGTAAATCAAAACGAAATAAAGAATTATGTTTTACAATTTAAAAAATAAATGTATTTAATAGAAATATTTTTATATAATATTTATTCTCATTCAAACATTTTTTCATTAAAATAAAGTTACAACGGTTCATTTTGTCAATTCAAACGTAGATATTTAAAAACTAGATATAAGTTACAAAAAAATAACTAATTTTTTTTAAAAAAAGTTTAAAAGTAATGAAATTTTAAATTTCAAATGTTTAACAAACAAACCAAAAATTCATACGATTAATGGATAATTATACTAATGGTATTTTGAAAATAGAAATGAAAAGTTATTGAAATATATTATTAAGGATAAAACTGTGGTACCACAAAACAGACGTTATGCAGATCTCACAATTAGATCCAAATAGTTGGATTGATTCTAGTAACAATTATTGATTGGATCAAACGGTTAGATCCAGCTGTGATACCGTGCAACTGTGGTACCACAGCTGGATCCTATTATTACTATATAAACACCATAGCGTGGGGTTGTAATTTATCTCTTCATAGACTTTTTTTTCTTTTTTTTTTCCTTATAAAACTATATGCAGAGAAAAAACTTAAAAAAACAACAATAATTACCAACCAACTTTTTTTTTTTAAAAAAAAAGAATTGTATACTTTCACTGGCTTGATTGGGACCTACACAATCGGACTGCCTCCTGTTTATAGGATGTAATACTTAGCTAAATATAATTTTTCTTTTTCTTTATTTTTGATTTTAAGCGATTCAATCACTTACCATATGATATGATTACATACAACATTATTCTTGGTGCGAGGATACACCTTAGATCTTTATTTCTACAGATTATAATCTCTAAAAACTTACATATTTTGTTGAGTCATCCCACATTCTTAATAAAGATAGGATGGTAAAAAACTAGATGAGTCAAAATTTTCAATTTGAACACTTAAATACCTAAGGGCTGTCTCAGATGATTAAATTAAGTGTGGAGAACTTGGTTTAGACAAAAGAAATGGCTAGTGTTACATTTTCATTGGCAAAGTTTTTATCTAAGGAGGTAAATAGTTGAACATGGATGAATGTTCGTTTAGTTTTATATTTTAAGTTAAGTATATATGTTTAGTCTTTGTATTCTATAATAATAATAATAATAATAATAATAATAATACTTTAACAGTTAATTTGGTAACTTAAATTTTTTTTTATAGATAATCATTACCAAGACAATAAGGTATTAAATATAACTTTAAGTTTATTGATATTAATGTATTTGTAAATAATTATTAGAAAGATTGTTACAAAAGTATGAAAAATACTAGTTTTTTTTATATTGATAATTAATTAATATAAATTAATTATATTGACTTTTTAATGCAAAAATTAATTAACGCTCTCAACATTGTAGTAAGGGTATTGTTAACGAAAAATATCACATATTTAATAATGGTAACGACAAAGAAAAATAAAGACAAAAATGTCACACATTTAACAATAAGGATGTGTTCAAATATTTAAAAAACAACAACTAAACAAATACGTAACTAAAAAAAAAAAAAACAAATTCTTTCTCATTTAAATATCCCAATTTTAATGAAAATGATGAACTAAGGTTTACACTCTACTTAAAAGCTTTTAAGCTTTGCGTTGGAAGATAAAATATCTCAGTCCCACCGTCAAAATTATTTTTAAAATTTTCTTTGATGACATAAAAAATTAAATCGATTTCAATTAATAATTTTTTAGAGCGCAACTAAAATTTTTAGAAAGACTTTGATCAAATATGTTAAAGAAAAAAAATCGAACTTTAGGGGTTTCAATGAAATTCACTGAAAGAAATTTGGTTACGAATTTCCCGGGCAAAAATGTATTCCCGTCCCGTTTCAAGAGGCAGGAAACAAGAGAGTCTCAGCCTTGGAATTATACTATCCCCCTTGAGATTTGGGCTCTAATTCCATAACTGACTGAAACGTCTTTTTTGCAACTACCTTTTAACACTTCCTTCTCTTTCTCTTTCTCCTTCAACTAAAATTATTTGCATTCACTAAATTAACTTCAAACCCAAAAACCAATTCACCCACAAAAACAAAAAATAAAAAAGAACCCACTTCCACCCCTCTAGGTTTTAGCATAGTTTTGCGCCGGTGTGCATCGTCGCTCCGGCGAGATCTCATTTCAATAATCAAGTAATAAGAGGTTCTTAATTCTTTCTCAAGTTTGATATAAGGTTAAAAAAATAATTTGCAATTGGGCACATAGTGAAGAGCATGCCAAATATCGTAAATGCCAAACGAATATTCCCTTATTTAATGTAAATTTGGATGCCTCCTTAATTAATTTACCATCCTTGTTTGCAGGCAATTGTATTATACTCACTATTATCTTCTTTAGAAGCTAGCATTCAGTGGAGTTGAGAATTTGAACCTCATGGAGTACAACGATGGTCCTGTATCAAAAGATCAACGAAAGCTTGTTCGATCACTTTCAGAGAGTGCAGATCCATTAACTGTATCTGCCCTGCAAATCTCCACATCTCCAAAGTCCCCAAGGTCACCCAAGTATTATAGCAAACATGGCTCAAGTAGAGGGAGTCCCAGTAAGGGGAGTCCCAAAGGGAGCCCAAGAAAGTATGATCGGCGTCAGCATTCTCCTAGAGATGGTCGGCCTAAAAAGGGTACGTAAACCTTATAAAATCGTTTGAGATTGAGGTGTTATAGCTTTTAATCATAGTTGGCAGCCGTAAAATCGAAATCACTAGCAGTTAAATATAAGTATAATTACAGAATATAGTTGAAGCAAAATAGTTCTGAACAAATCATTTTATGTTGCGGTGTAAATGACTGGGAAGGCATAAGCTAGAGAACGCTCATATGCGTAGATGGATGTCTTGAATGGTTGGTTTCCAACTGTCCATGAATCAGAAACATACAATAAGCAAATTTTTGTGATGAAGAAACTGTTTATGGAATTCTATTATATATGCAGGTGGCTGTGGGGGAAAAGGTACCTGGGGAGGATTACTTGATACAGAAGACAATTGCTTTATTGACCCTAACGATCCCAATTATGATAGCACCGAGGTACTCAGTTAACATTACATTTTTCCATGTTCTATCAATTTTGCATCTATTCAGGAATTTAGCCTTGCGGCATATATATGTTGATACCAATGGAGATGCAAATCCAATGTGGTTTGCATTGTTTTGTCCATAAATAGTGTGTACTTAGGTCTAATTTTGAAAAGAACTTGTTTATGTTGCAGGAATATGAACGTCCAAGTGCAAAAAAGTCGGCAGGGGATTTGGATGAGTTCAAAAAGAAGGCAACAATAATTGTGGAGGAATATTTTGCCACTGATGATGTTTTATCAGCTGCAAATGAACTGAGGGAACTTCGAAAGCCTAACTATAGCTATTATTTTGTCAAGAAACTTATCTCTATAGCCATGGATAGGCATGACAAAGAGAAAGAAATGGCTGCGGTTCTGCTATCTGCGCTTTATGCTGATGCCATTGATCCCCCACAAGTTTACAGAGGTTTTATTAAGTTGGTGGAATCAGCAGATGACTTGATTGTTGATATACCGGACACAGTTGATGTGCTAGCTTTGTTCATTGCGAGAGCTGTGGTTGATGACATATTGCCTCCTGCATTTTTGAAGAAACAAATGGCTGTCTTGCCTAAGGAATCAAAAGGGATTGAAGTATTGAAGAGAGCTGAGAAGGGTTACTTAGAAGCTCCTCTCCATGCTGAAATCATTGAGCGGAGATGGGGAGGTAGCAAGAATAAAACAGTTGAAGATGTGAAGGTTAGGATTAATGATTTGTTGATTGAGTATGTAGTGAGTGGTGACAAGAAAGAGGCTTTCAGATGTATCAATGACTTGAAAGTTCCATTTTTCCACCATGAAATTGTAAAACGAGCTGTTACAATGGCAATGGAGAGGCGCCAAGCTGAAGGAAGGTTACTAGGTTTGCTAAAGGAAGCTTCTGAAGAAGGTTTGATCAATGCTAGTCAAATTACAAAAGGGTTTGGTCGGATAATTGACACGGTTGATGATTTATCACTTGACATTCCGAATGCACGAGGAATTTTGCATTCTTTGATCTCTAAAGCAGCATCTGAAGGCTGGTTGTGTGCTTCATCTTTGAAATCACTCTCATCAGAGCCAGAGAAGAGATTGTTAGAAGATACTGATACAAAATTGTTCAAGATGAAGGCTCAATCAATTATTCAAGAGTATTTCTTGTCAGGTGACATTTTAGAAGTAAGTGGTTGTCTAGAATCAGAGAAAAAATCTTCTTCAAATCAGGTGAATGCTATCTTTGTCAAGAGACTAATAACTCTTGCAATGGACAGGAAAAACAGAGAAAAGGAAATGGCTTCTGTTCTGTTATCATCTCTGTTTCTCCCTGCTGATGATGTCGTTAACGGATTTGTTATGTTGATAGAATCTGCTGATGACACTGCTCTAGACAACCCTGTTGTTGTTGAGGACCTTGCCATGTTTTTGGCTAGAGCAGTGGTGGATGAAGTATTGGCACCACAGCACTTGGAAGAAATTGGAAGCCAGTTTTTGGGGGCAGAATCAATAGGGAGTAAAGTGCTGCAAATGGCAAAGTCATTGCTTAACGCTCGTCTGTCTGGAGAAAGGATTTTAAGGTGTTGGGGTGGAGGAGGGGGAAGCAGCAGGCCTGGATGGGCAGTTGAAGATGTCAAAGACAAAATTGGGAGACTACTAGAGGAGTATGAATCCGGGGGAGATGTTAGGGAGGCTCGCCGATGCATAAAAGAATTAGGCATGCCATTTTTTCACCACGAGATTGTTAAGAAAGCATTGGTGAGTGTCATCGAGAAGAAGAATGAAAGGCTGTGGGGACTGCTCAAGGAGTGTTCTGACTCAGGACACATAACTATGAACCAAATGATGAAGGGCTTTGGCAGAGTTGAAGAATCGCTCGATGACTTGGCGCTGGACGTGCCAGATGCTAAGAAACAATTCATACATTATGTTGAAAAGGCCAAGACTGAAGGTTGGCTAGATTCATCATTTTGGTTTAGCAAACTTGACAATGCAAGAGAGAATGGAAGTTGTCAATGAATAATGGTAAGTCAAATGCTTCTGTCTTGCACATTTGCCCCTAAGAAATAGCTAATGACTAGGAGCTAGTTATTTTCTTGTAGTTTACAGTTTGTTTTTTATTTTCTTGTAGTTTATGTATGAAAGAATATATACACAATATATAATTCTATGAAACCTGATACATTTTGTAGGCTACACTGATTAATGATCATTGCACATGTAGATATACACAAACAATAAAAAATAACTAGAATCATAAAATTTACATCTAACTTTCTTTTTTTAAACATAAACTAGTTGTGTCTCAACCAAATTTTGAGTGAGTGCAATTTGATTCCCAAACTTTCAGTACCACTTAAGAGATTTTTTTCTTATTAGAATAACTAATACCAACATAAACCATGTATTGAATACTACATTAGAGAGAGTAGCAGAAAAATGGTTGAAGCTTGCACTCACTTTATCTTGGGAACTCAATTGTTATTATTACTGTTACTTTTGTTTTTTGTTTCTTTCAATTCAGAGTCTATTTCTGAAAACAATTTATTCCTTGTTAAGATATAATTGTAGTCGCTTATTTTAATCTTCTTACGAATTGGAAAACTATTTCCGACTCGATTTGGACCACTAGGTACTTGTGAGTAGGTTGAAAGAACTTGTTTTTTATGTGAAGTTTTTTTTTTGTTCTGAGTTATGATAATACTTAATTTATCTTTATTTGAAATCACTTACAAGGATAAATAGCTCTTAAGTGTACCTATATAATAATTTCAAATCTTAATTTCTTTTAACCTTTTAAGTTATTATCTCTTCTAAAATATTGTATATTCTACATTTATAATTATTGAAAAAAAATTTATTCACAGTACTCAATAGATGATGATGAAGAAGTTTAAAATTTTTTTTTTTACAATTATGACAACGATGGGTAAAATCTTTAAAAGGAAATAGAGAGGGATTATAGTGATTTCGAAAGTTTTTTTAAATAGATTTTATAAGTTTTATATGATGACGCTTGAAAAAAAAAATACAAATAAACAAATGAATCAAACCTGGATTCGTTTGAAAAAATTAACAAATTGAATTGAATTAGGATACAATTAGTTTATCATAATTAACAACAAATAAATCAAACCTGAATTCATTTACAAAAATTATAACTAATAAACAAAAACTAAGTAAAATAAAATTGAAAGAGCAAAAAAATTAACATCCTGTGAAATACAAATGAATCCTAAACGAATAATTAAATTAATGACCTCAATCTTGAAATCAATTCTTTTATTTAATAAGAACTTGAATTCAACTTTTTTTTATTTAATGAATCGAATCAAAATTATCAATTTATTAAATGGCCCAATTTTTCTAAACCAAAACCCATTTAATTTAAATTGAATTAAATAAATAAATCGTCACTCAAATTGTCACCCCTAAATCCAATTGATAACTTTAAGTCAAGCATTATTAGGCTCAATAGTATTTGTAATTATTATTGCAATTACACTTGTAATTGATATATCGGTGTATAGCATAATTATGGGGTTTGTTATGCAAGTGCTGCTGCCAAAAGTTGTTTAATCTGAAAAATGAAAAGTACACATTTTTTTTAAATTTTTTGTAGCGTACATTTTTTAATTAAAAAGAAAAAGAGCATTTTGGGACAATGGGTCACTTTCGTTTTTTGGCTAATCGACTTTCGTTTTTTAGAATTTTAGTTTTGTAATTGTATTTCTTTCTATCCACGTGCAACATAAAATATTTATACATTATTGAACTAAATTTAAAATGAGCCTAATGAGAATTAAGGAGATAGTTTTCTTAGATTAAGCCCACATCAAAGGGTTTCATCATTTGAGGGCTCATTTGTAATTATTATCGAAAGATTCAAAATAAATTTTAAAATTTTCAAAGTTAATTTTGATATTTAGTAAATTTTTAATCACTTTTAATAAAATCATTCCTTTTTACAATAGATTTTGAAAAGAAAAAAAGAAATAAATTTTTATAATTTAATTTTGAGGATAATTTTATATTCAATGCAATTATATATATGTCCTCACTTATTTTATAAAAAATCTAAAATTACCCTTATTTAATTGTGAAATAACATCATTAATTTTAAAAATATTATTATTACTACCAATCATATTAAGTAACAAAATAAAATAAAATAAATAAAATAAAAATATTTATTTTAGTTGTCAGCTATTATATATACATAATAAAGAAATTATTATTTATACATGTTTATAAAAGCATAAATAAATTTTATTTAATATTATATGTCTTTTTCAATCATTTGCAATCTAATAATAAATTAATAACAATATTTATTAAAAACATATGATTATTTTTAAAATTAAAATATTTTTAAAAATAAATATTATCAAATATTTAACTGATTATCTTCACATCTTATTATTTTTAATAACACAACTAGCAATAATTATTTTAAAAGTTACATTATTACTGAATTACTGGATTGATCTTACATCTAAAGAGTTCTATTCCACCACTTAGTTTTTAGGAAGATGTCGAAAGGCGTGGTTGAGAGGAAAAGAAGGAACACCGTTGATTTTTTACAAAGCTGTCCATGCGAAGAGCAAACAAAGCCACTGCTTTCAATTCAACATATTTTTATAATTTGAGTGCCGGTTAAAATTTAAAATTTTAAACGTGTTGTCGTTCAAAAATAAATAATTTGTCATTAACAAAATAATTTTTTTTCCTAAAACATGTAAATTAATTAACAAGACTTTGTAAGTTTTTGAATATTCGTGAAAAAGAATTAATAATAAAATATATATGGTGCCAAAAAAAGAAGAAGAAGTAATAATAAGAGTACAAAACATTTTGTGTACAAACTTTCATATCATTGCGGCACTACTAGGATAAAATATAGAATTGAAGATTAATAAAATAAGATCAAAATAAATAAATCTCGACGCTTCAACTTGATAATTACCATGTCTCAATAAATTTAGAAAAGTCATACAAATTTTGATAGGAGGATCTGAATTCATTTCGATTAAGGCAGCATTACCACTTAATGTATTGCCAGTTACTAGACACGGACAGGGACCTCTTTCGATACAAATGGAAAAGTTAAACTCTTGGGAAAAAATAAAACAAATTGGGGATGCATTTGAAATATCGCAACCAAAAAATATATGGGTTAAATTTGAAAAAGAAAAAAAATAGAAGAAGAAAAAAAGGGAAATCCGGTTCAGCTTAGAAACAACATGGAAATGGAGAGAGAAAAACTAATAAACGAAGAAATCGAAGAAGAAACGAAACCGATTACAGACGGGTCACCCACGAACCAGACTCCGGAAACCATTAAAACGAAAGTCCCCGAAGTCGAGATCCATTTGTACCGTCAGGGCAAGGGTCCGATCGCCGTGTTCAAGTCGAGCTTGGTCGGGTGGGAGCTGGACCAGCTCGATGTCCGAGAAATTCTAGACAAGTACGGGTTCAAATCGGTCTACGCATTCTCGACCAGTGGGGGTCGGGGCGTTCCGATCCGGTTTAATCGGCGGAACGGACGGTCTATGCTTGGGTACAGGGATGGCTCTGTTGTTTACATGGACGGCGAACCACAGGTATTTTTTTTCAAAAACATTTTTTTCTATTGAATATTTGAATTTTTTGTTAATTTTAATTTAGTGTGAGTTGAATTGAGCTGCTCGATTGATAGGAAAATGTTGAAAATTTTTAATTATCTGTGGGGTTGTCCAATTAGTTTGGCAGTGGAAGCAATAGGTCGAGTGGTCTATTCCCCCTCACACGACCTTGGAGAAGGAAAAAAAAATCTCTAATTTGTTATGGCGCTTGGGCTTGTGCTTGTGCTTGTGCTTGTGCTGTGGGATAAGTTTTGGGGGTATGAAATACAAAAACTAAATTCTCTAGGACCAATAGTATGTTTGTTGTTGTTGAGCTAAAAACTGAAGGGTTTGTACTTGACAACTAGTGATTCTGTTTCGTTTCAGTAATTAGTATTGGATTGAAGTTCATAATGATGATTGTTGATTTCTTCCTTTGGTTTCTTAAGGATACTTATTTGTCGAACTTCTTCCTGGTATTGCTCTTTTTGGTCAGATGGAGTTTTGTAGAGTCTAAAATAGAAACTTTTCTGCTTCACAGCATTGAAGATTCCCTTAGATATCCTCAAGCTGAGTGAACATAAGCTATGATCTAGCAACGTGCTTTGAGAGCAACTTTGTCTAAACTCTTTTTGGAATTTGACGTCAAAGATAATGCTTAGTTTCATGATTGATTATTTATTTGAACTTTTTCTTTTTACTGATTGAGTTTTGTTTATTGAACCTTCAAAATCATGTCCTCTCTTTTACCACTTTGACCTTGCTGCATCACATCTGTCATGCTTGGATCATTTGGATGGCAAACCAGTAGGGGTCAGTTACAAGATGACTATTTTTGACGTCTTTCTCAGCCGCATGAAAACAAAACAGTGAAGTCATCATCCTCATGGTCAGAATGCACCTATGTTTCATAGTTTTATTTTATGTTCATGAGACAAGATGTATGCTTTTGCCTTAAAAGTCGGGAGTAGGGGCCTGAGAAAGAGCTTTCTTTTGAGATTTTCTTCTAGATAATAATGCCTTATAAATTTTTGGCGTTCAGAAGACTGGACAATACAACATATGTATTCTTCCTTGTGGCAGGACATAAGTTAACGTACATAAGAATTTATTGTACCTTTTTCTCCTTATGCCTGATGCCTGAAATTTTTTACTGAAAGAAAAGATATTTTTAACAATAAGGCGGTTCTATTTGCTTGGTTATTTACTTGTTGACACTCTCTAATGCAGGATTCCATGATTAAACCAGTGACCAAGATCTTATTCGGATTAGCAGTTATAACGCTTCTGATAACACTCTTATTCAAGGATCCTCCTGAATGGATTAACAAATTAAACGTTCCAGGTTGGAACTTCCCTCCGTGGATTATTGCTTGCGTAGTTATAGTTTTTATTCGTATAAGGAAGAGAACTAGGAACTTTTTTATGAAATAGGGTTGGTGAATAAATGCCACCGTGACTTTTTCTCTTTTCCTTTTTGAAGTTTTGAGAGGACGAGCAGCTTTCAGATACTTGCATAAGGCTTGTCTACAACTTTCTGATCATTGAACATTACTTTTATATTATGTGTGCATTTAGCTTTTTTATGATAATAGAATTTCAATGGCAATGCTTTATAAGTTAAAAATTCTGTCTCGATTATTCTTTTTGAGCTGTTCAATACTTATTTAGTTGCCTTAAAATGTTGCCATAAGATTTGGCAGGAACACTAGTTTTCATAAATTGGTATTAGGATTTTAGATATTGGGTTTCTTATGTTATGGTTAATATTGACTCCCAGTTTGCTAAAAGAAACTGTTTTATTCCATGTTTAATGGAATTATTTTATAATATAAAACAAGATAAACGAGACGATAAGAAAAAAATACAATATTAATTTACTCAAGGATTTGACCACACAGTGCCGACATTTATGTTGTACAACTATCAAGTGTGTCTGTTAGAACGCACGTCAAATTATGTGATCTAAAAAGCTTTTGATTACTTTCATCCAGAGTCCGAACACATAAAAAAAGTCTTTTCCCTAATCCAGTAAGTGCTTCTCCTTTTCCCTTTGATTGTCAAAAGCACTTGAAAAGTACATTTTAAACGCGTACTTAAGACCTATTCAACTCATCAATTGAGATTCTAGATCGATTTCTTTGACAATATATTGTTTCTAGTTAGAAGATGATTAAATGTACACCGCATTATTAATCAACAAGTAAATATTTTTTCTCAAAGACAAATAATACTTGAAAATTATGTTCCTAAATTTGTTATTTAAAGATGTAACTTAAAATATGATTTGAAATACTGTTGAAATAAGCGAACGATTGAGAGTTTGAATTTAAAAAAAAAAAGATTATGTATAGTTGAAATTAACGAAGCTAATAAACATTATTGACATGTATTTGATAAATTTCTGACAGTGAGTTAAAATTTCATTAATTGAAGATCTTAAAAACGACAGTAACTATAAGACATAAAACGACGAGAAAGTAGGCGAGAAAGCCTAACAAAACGACCCCACTAATATATTTATGTAGTATGTGTCGCGCTGGGTCGGGTCGGGTCAATTAATTATTTTTTGCCGGCATAAAAAATTAATTTTTTGTTTCAGAAAAAGCAGATCGAAATTGGCGCTCCTTTTTTTATTTTGCTTTCTTCTCCTTCTTCTCCTTTCTTCGGAAAACAAATTACAACAGAAAAAAACTGTCTTCGAATCCTAAAAGCACACAGATTCCATATTTAACATTTCTTAACATATGCGTATGGATTGTTAAGAGAAAAAAAGAAAAAAAGCAATTAAGATTTTGAAGATTAAAGTTTTGATTATTATTGAATTAGCGCCATGTCACGTAGACGAACTTTGCTCAAGGTCATCGTTCTTGGCGACAGTGGGTAATTTTCTTTTTTCTTTTTCTGAGGGTGATTTTGTTTTGATTATTTATTTATTTTTCATGGGTTTTATGTGCAATCATTGTAATTTATTTATTTTCAATTTGTTAATGTCAGAGTCGGCAAGACGTCGTTGATGAACCAGTATCCTTTGGACCAATTATTTTATTTAAGATCTATAAAATCTGTATTTTATAAATTTATGTTTTTGTTGGGTATTTTGCTGATAGATTAAATAATAATATTTTATATTTATTTTGCTATTTTTTTCCCTAATGAAGTTGGTGTTTTGAAAACTGAAAACACACACACACACACACACACACACACACACACACACACACAAATATATATATATATATATATATATATTGTTTGTTGTTGTTGGTCTTATGAAGGATTTCACTGTACATTGTGATTGAATTAGGTTACTTTTATTTTACTTTTTTGATATCTGGATATTTCTGAGTTTGACTGGGATTTGGCTTACTTTGGGAGTAATTTGCGGACCTTCTTTTGGATTGGTGGTATTTTTGTGGCCTTTGACTGCTTTAATTAGATATGTGCATAAGAAATTTAGTCAGCAGTATAAAGCTACAATTGGAGCTGATTTTGTCACAAAAGAACTCCAAATTGATGATAGGCTTGTCACGCTACAGGTGGGTGTCGATTTTTCTTTTTTCTTTTTTTTATCAAATGGAATTTGAATGTTGATTTTGAAGAGTTTGATGTGGAGTTTTGTGATGTTGAATGGTTGTGTTGTGTTCATAGATTTGGGACACAGCTGGACAAGAGAGATTTCAGAGTCTTGGGGTTGCTTTCTACAGAGGGGCAGATTGCTGTGTTCTAGTTTATGATGTCAATGTTATGAAGTCTTTTGATACTCTTGACAATTGGCACGAGGAGTTTCTTAAACAGGTATCTGGTGTTCTTCCTCATTCTTGGCTTCTTGCTTTATTTGTTGCCTTCATTCATGTTCTAGCTGATACATTCTTGAATTGTTTCATTGTTAACATTGTTACCATTCTTATTATATCCCAGGCTAACCCAGCTGATCCGCGGACGTTTCCCTTTATATTGCTTGGAAACAAGATTGATATCGATGGTGGGAACAGCCGAGTGGTAAGTCTGTAAAAATTTCTACTGTGGACATGTTTCTATGTTCTTTTCTCTTGTTTAATCTAATTGATGCCTGTACAGGTGTCTGAGAAGAAAGCCAAGGACTGGTGTGCTTCCAAAGGCAACATACCATACTTTGAGACCTCAGCAAAGGAGGATGTCAATGTTGATGCTGCATTCTTGTCTATTGCAAGAGCTGCTCTAGCCAATGAGTGTGAACAAGACATGTAAGTTATTGCTCTTTATTTGAACATGATGAGCATGATTACTTATTGGGGCTTGGGGTTTTGTTTGTGTACAAATCCAATCTAACACGGAAGCACTTATTGGGACTTGGGGTTTAGTTTGTATACTTTGGACAGAAATTGGACAGAAATTTCTAAAGCTATTTCAGTCAGACCTTCCTAACACAGATTCCCTCTTAAGCACTCCACAAACTTTCAGTATAAATAACCTATCAAAATACTAACATTATTTTGGTCTTGTCGTATGGTCAAGATTATCTTTTACAATAAATTTGCTTTGTTGAATAAAGATCCAACTATGTCATTTGTTTGAAAAGACATGTATGTGTATAGACTCCTATAGAAAAAAAAAATGGAATCACAGAATTGCTCCATTTTCATTGTAATATTTGTGAATGTAAAGGAGTGTGGGGGGTGTGGTTGCATTATGTGCTATGGTCAGAGGTGGCAACTCCCTCGTACCTTCTGACCTGCCCATACCCACCCATTACCAGATGGGTATCAGTAACTTATGTAGTTTTACTGTGTCATACTTTCCTATTTGGTCAATTACAGTGTCTTAATTGGGCTGCACAAAACTGTCCAACTGGAAATGGATATATATGTATGGGTAAATGTACAGTCAATAGTGCGATCATAATCCAAAATTCAGTATGACTGGAGCTAATTTAGCCTCTCTTCACCTATGTCTTGCCTGTAATCCAACCTTCCATTTAAATCTTCTAGTTTCTATTATTTCTCTTAGGGAGGGAAACAGACACTTGTAAAGAATGAACAAAAATTTTTTTTAAGAATCAAACAGCAAGGACGTTTATTTCACACTTTATGGGCTTCAATCTTTGATCAACTTTAGAAGTATGTTTTTAAGATTGGGCAGCTAAAAAAAATGGGTCTAGATATCCATTAGGCAAATTTAATTGGGTTTATTGGTGGTTGCTTGATGGGTGAATGGTGGGTGTTGAAGAGAACTTTTTCTTTAGGAAATGCAAGCAAAGATAAGATGGATGATTGGAAGTAGTTAAGCGCATATTTTTAACTATAAAGGTGAAATCTATAAGTTTGTGTGGTCTCACATTTGTTCAAGGATGTTCTCTCTCATTCTTATTAGGATATTTATATCTGTGACACCTAGTTTTTAGGAGATTCGGTAGTTGCCACCTGAGCTTTAGGGCTTTTGTCAAAGTTTGATGATGTATCTTATATTAATAACTATTGGAATCATTCTTAGAATATTTTCTGAGCAAAGGTTACATTTGATGGGTGCCAAAAGAGCTTGAAGAATTACTGTATTTTTCCTTCAATTCATGTATGTTTCTTTTATTCTTCAATGTGAAGTTGTGGAATGCAAATTGTGGGTATTTTCATGCTTGTCCTTCTATGTGTGGGATGCTTAGCATTGTGTTTTTGGCTGAACTATGATTGTGGGCTACAGTGGTACAGGTGGTGTGGTTTCCTAAAATATAAGATTGTTTCAAAGTGTTGTGTGGGAAATTTACTGGTTAAATTTTCTTCGGATCTCCTTTTCTTTCTAGTTTATTAACAATTAAATATTTCCATATGATTTTAACATTAACCCTCCATGGTTTCTGATGGTAAGAAAAATCTACCATGTTTGTCTCTTTTAATCTCTGTTGTAGTAGCTAGCAGTGTGTGAACATAATGTATATTAATGCCTAGGAGAGCCATGGTCTTCATTTCCTTGTTTCCAGTAAACTACTTCAATTGATGATCTATATTCTTTTCACGTGTGATTGCAGATATTTCCAGGGTATCCCCGAGGAACCTTCAGAGAATGAGCAAAGAGGTGGTTGTGCATGCTAAGCTGGAGGCAATACTAGTTAGGTGGAGTAGTTGCTGTTGATTTTGTTGCTTAATTCTTCATTTTTTATTTTGGCAATCATGATTCATAGCCTTTTTTTTTTTGGGTAGAAATTGTACCCCTTAAGCTCAGAACTTGAGGCATGCTTGATTATTAAAATTGATTGGAAATGGTGGTCTTGTGAACTTTCTAAAATTAATTTAAAACTGTAGTTGTAGAGTACCTTGATGAGATTTAACTCGGGGGTTGTGTTGTACTGCTTTTGGTTTTGAATCGAATGCTTGTATTTGTTTTAATCATCTTTGAGCCATTGGTGGCTATATTATCATCTCCGACCGACTTCGAAGGAGGTTAAGAATTAAGATTATTGCTTGGATCATTTATACATTCAACAGTTGAGATTAGCTCGCGCGCGGTAATTAATGTCCATCCAAATAATTTATCGAACTTTGAGCCAAATATGCTATTTTGTGCCATAAAGCTATTCTACTCTACACATTTGACACCAAATGTCTAGAAATAAATTAACACTAATCAGACTAAGCAAAATTTTTCCTAAGCCCTCCAAAGTTTAAGGATTTGCTTCTGCTGACAAAATTTGTGATATTTTCTCCTTCATATCCATTGGGTGTTCGAAGAGCAATTGTGATATGGATTAAGATTCAGTACTGAATTTGTTTTTTGCTAAACAAAGAATCAATGATCAAGATTTATTTTGTAGTTTTATTTTTTTCTTTTATTTAATAACTATTGACTCAATGTTCAACAAGACCTTAACTTATTTCCATTGAATTCTTATCCTTATGATATAGCATCTTATATGCTATTTCCTTGGTCTACTAACAATTTATTAGCTTAAATTATTTATCGCAAGAAATAATTCAATTAATACAATGAATGTACATTCATGATTGACATTTTTTTAAATTTAAACCTCTATTCACCTCTGCAAGAAAACCGCTTGAGAGAATGAGAGTTATTTAATGGAACCATTAATTTTCTCAATTACCTGCTTGAACGGTGACAGCCTTCAAATATATTGATCGAGTGGGAGGTTTGAAGGTCATGCTCGAGTTATCCCATAATTTTAAAATGCCAGTTATAAATTTTAGCAAGCAACTCTAATTACATAGTTCCTATTCCGTTAGTTTCTAACATCTAAATCTAAGTCTTGTTAATTACCAGAATCTTTGTCGCTAGAATTTGAATCAAATGATCATAAGCAAAACAAGGGTCTTGTGACAAGGGTCTGGATGGAGTCAAATAAACTATGGCGCATTGCTGGTCCTGCAATTTTGAGCCTTGTAGCTGCTTATTCTACCAACATTGCCATCCAGGCTTTTGGTGGTCGCCTTGGCGATGTTCAACTTGCAGCCATTTCTGCAGCAAATAATGTCATCTTTGGCTTCAGTTTCGGCCTCTTGGTAATAATCTGTACCTCTATCTATACCTCTTGGTAATAATCTCGCTCGCTACTTTAGTACATCAAGAGCATCCAAGAGTTTTTTTTTTCTTTACTATCCACTTTGACATTTTTTTTTTTGGTTTTTATTCTTTTGAGACTAGTTGGCAATGGCAAGCGCTTTGGGTACACTTTGCAGACAAGCTTTCGGGGCCAAAAAAAAAAAAAAAGCACATGTTGGGTATTTACATGCAAAGATCATGGATTGTACTAATCTTGTGTTGTTTCTTGCTGCTACCAACCAACATCCTTACAACACCAATTTTGAAATACTTAGGACAGCCTGAGGATGTAGCTAAGCTTTGAGGATTTGTGGCTTTGTGGATGTTACCAGTGCATTTCAGCTATGCGTTTTTGTTCCCATTAACAATCTTGCAGAGCCGGATCAAGAATAAAGTGATATCATGCAATTATGTAGTAGGGCTAGTGCTTACTAGTGCTCAATATTTTCACAAGTTGGTGTTTGTTCATATTCTAGATATTTGAGCTGCTGTTTCATTTGATAAGTCTTGGAGGGTTTGGGTAATGGGGTTGTATGGATACACTGTGTTTGGTGGATGCCCTTCCTTTAACTTGGACTGGCTTCTCTGTGCAAGCCTTTTCCGGGCTCTTGGATTTTGTTAAATTATCTGCAGCTTCTGGTTGTCATGCTTTGGTGAGATATTACAGCGCAGTCATCAGTAGAAAATTAAACTATCTTACACGCCAGCTCTGGTTACAAAGTTTTGAAAACTTTTTGGCAGCTTGGAAAGTTTGGTTCTATAGAATGTTGATGCTAATGACAGGGTACGTAAAGAATGCAACTTCAGCTGTGGATGCCTCGGCAGTCTGGTATTTTGATTATCCGTCGGATATTCCTTTGTTTAATCTCTTTCGGAGGCATCAATTTTCCAGCAAAAACTTCAACACTGACCATAATTAAATAAATTTACAATAATTTTTGCAGCATGAGTATCACTGGGTGGCAGATGATGATTCATATTGCGTTCTTTCGTTGCAACAGGATACCTATTTTCAACTGCACGTATCTCATTCTTCTATAATTATTTTAATAACCATGACTTTGCAAATCGCAATTTAATAGATTTTACTAGATTAGAGGTATATAATTTAATTTTCTTTTCTCTTTTTTTAAGCTTATCCCTTCAGTTAAGTTGAAAATTAAAAAAAAAAATAAAAACCTCATTAACCGTGCTTTCTTTGTTGGATGCCAGGATCTTTTGATAGCATTTGATAGATTTATTTCTTCTTCGTAAAATTAAATTACAGAATTAGGGTTGCCGATGAACTTGGATCTGGGAATCAGAAAGCAGTAAAATTTGCAGCAATGGTGTCTGTAGCACAGTCATCAATGATTGGTGTTCTCTTTTGTATTCTCCGAGAAAAAGTCGCTTTGATATTCACCCCTAGCATTGATGTCCTACTCCTACAAGAAGTTGATAAGCTTTCATTTCTCTTAGCCCTCACAATTCTTCTTAACAGTATTCAACCAGTCTTATCGGGTAAACTTGTTCATCGTTGATTAAAACAAAGAAATAAGATCCCCTTCGGTTATGAGTTTATATAATTTTTTTTTTTTGTAGAATCTTTGGCCGTGGATACATTATTCACCGCATTTACATAACAAAAATTGACATAGCGAGCAATATTACTATTCACTCATGGTATGATGAGCAAGTGCATACATAATGCTATTATGTAATACCTTATGAATAATGTTAAAACTTTAAATTAACTAAATAGCATCACGTTGTAATATCATTCAATAGATCACTAATATAGAGTTAAGATCTATTCATTTGTCATATTATATCTTTTACATAATAACTATATATGATCTTAATTAATGTTTTGTGCAATTTTTATCTTTTTTCCTATATGTTGATCTATCAGGGCCTACGGGCAGGGTTGATTCTTGGCGGGATCGGTGCTCAGACGATAATACTAGCATTCATAACAATCAAGTTTGATTGGAAGGAGGAGGTTTGTAAGATGATTAATTGTAGTCTAATTAGAATCTTGCAGACTTGAAAGGGGAGCTTCAAAACAGCAATATGGTTCCAAATTAATGCATGCTGATATATTATTGATGTTGTTAAATTTACAGGGTGTGGAAGCTGGCCAACGTGTTAATGTTAAATGGTCAAGTGACAAGTCCCAGCACAAATGATGAATTAGAGGATTAAGATAAATTAAGCTCTGGAAAGTAAACAACCCTAGTCTCCAGGATTTTCTTTTTTCCTAACGTACATTGAATGAAATTCACTGCCATGCAAACCATGTTTTAAGTTTTGTTCCTTCCACACATGCAAGTCAATCGTTTGAAAACATTGAGGACATAAATGACTAAATTGATTTAGTTTCATTCTTAAATGACAATTCGGAAAAAAAATTGGGACAATATTAAAAAGTACCCCGAACTGCGCTTGGGAGATCGAAGGTGACGTGGAACTGTCGTTTGTCGCGGGGGGACGTGGACTTTCCCTCCCCCACATTTTTTTTACATAACGATTCATTATACTTACAGAACAGAGCCGTGGCCACTCTGTTCTCTCTTGGAAGCTGGAAGCAAAATTAAAGCAAGTGAAATGGCGATCATTACTCTAGCAAATGGCCTTAAAACTCTGTTCTGTGTATTGGGTTGCGCGATGACGGCTACTCTCACGTACACAATCTCCACTGATGGCCTTCCTTTTCGCAAGGAACTCCTCACTCCGTACTCTACTTTCACTCTCAATTTAATTTGCCATTAAATATTTGAAAATTTGTCAGTGTTTTAATTAATATGATTTTTTTTTCTTCTTCCAGGTGGATGGCGGCGACTTTAGTTGATTTTTTCATCAACGTTGTACCTTTGGCGGTATGTCAATTTTAATTTTTTTTTATTACTTTTTTAACGATACTCATAGTAGTGCTAAATTTTTGTTAGGCTTATTCATTGTTTCGATTATGGGGGCTAACAACCTCTGTACAATTCTTGTTTGAAGTAATGGTGTTCTTTTTTGGCATGGGATTTTTGTCCAAAAGTGATTTTGTGTTTAGGAATTTCATTTTTCAACATGACAACTAGTTGCATATTCTATTGAGAAAACTTGGTGAACATTTGTTAAGAGTAAAAATTCTCAGCCGCAGACGTTGGCATTTTATCAAAATTTAGATCTCGAATTTTTGTGAAAAAAAAAAAGCTAAATGACAAAATTTGTCAATTCCAATGTATTGAAACATTATTCATGAAAGGGGGGAAAAAACTATTGATAGCTAGTGTCGAGTAATGTACTTTTGTGATGTAAATCGTTTCTGGTGATATACGTGTGAAACATATGCTGGTGCAGATTCATGGTCTCATCTATTTTTATCTTGTAATATTCGTTTGTAAATCACTTTCTATTCTCTTAAATGTTTAGTTGATCCTTATTACTTGCATAATCTTTTCTTGATTTTCGGTGTTCATTTTTCACGACTTTATTTGGCATTTATATGGCACTGCATAGTGGACGTTGATCCTTAAAAGAATTCTGTGATAGTGTTAGTTTGTTGGACAGTTTTATGTTTACTCATATACTTCTTTATTGCAACAGACTTGGGTTACCTACAAGGAACCAAACTGGATTGGTGCAATGCTATGGGTAATACTGCTTGTTTGTTTTGGCAGGTATACTTTGTTCTCCTTCTAGCTTACAATAGAACCTAAATAGCATAGTTTCTTCTGTGTTTCCATGTGATGTACAGAATTTTACATTCTCGCATAATTCATTCTAATACTTTTCTTCATTCACTCTCCCAGATTGCTAACTTTTGGGGATAATTTCCATTTCTATGATCAAGGCTATTTATAGGCTAGGAGGAACAATTCATAGCCACACAATTTCCTTCACCTGCTGAGCACCATACTCAAGACAATAGCCTAATTCCTCCCCGTAAAAACAATATTAAATTCTTTGTTGTGGATTCCTCGTCCTTGTCCAAAACAGTGACCTAACTTCTGGCCTAATTTTTCCATCCAAAATCAATATTAAATTATTTGTGTGGATGCCAAGTCATTTCCCACAATAGAGAATGAATTGTTTAATCAACATTTTCATCATTGTTTTAAATGTAATGCTACAAATACAAACTCTATTCGTTTAAGCTGACATGAGAGTATTATATCATTGCCTCACGTCTCATATTTTCATGGGACTAAAAGAAAATAAATAATATACAAATTTTGACCTTGATAAAGCAATTTCAGTTTGTAGCTCTAGTATTACTCTTGTTTGAATTTGATTCCCCTTGGTTGCTATATTTCAAACTTTGGTCAAATTTTGGAGTGATGATTTCTGGTTTACTATTATCTACATATGACAGATGGACGTTGCATTTGATTTCTCTCCATTCCAACAATTTTTTTAAGTTGTCGTCATAATTATTGCTATTGACTACAACTGACTTTTGTTATTAGCTTTTGGTAATTATTTAAATCTGTTGAATTTCCACATATGCAACCAAAAGATGCTATGCAATATATACATAGAAATTTGTATTTAACAAGTTACTAAAAGTTTTCATTTCTCTTTCCATTTGCCCCAGCATCACTACATGTGCCTACATTTTTGTCCAATTTCTCAAATTGTCACCTCAAGAATCTTTACAAGATCCAATATACCATGCTCTATTGCGGCATTCAAGTAAGTAAGTACAAAGACCTTCAGGCATATTATTTGCTCTTGCATTTGGTGAAGCTGATGAATAGAAAGTTACTCAGCAGAAATGATTTCATGAAAGCTTATCTTGACTGGTGAAAGCTTGAGGCATTTTACAGCTGCTGCTGTGGCAGAGTCAGTTCCTTATAATCATAAGTTAGTCACGGGACTAATGAAGAGTATTAGAATTGGAAGATTAATATACAGGATGTATGAAGTAATTTCTAATTTCTGTTTTTCCTTCATCTTACAGTTCACATCTATTTGTATCCTGTCACATGTATTTTGTACTATTTCAGCCTCCATAATTTTGCTATATAAACTAACCGGATATATGATAAAATTCTGTTGATATAGCGCTAGAAATCTGGTTGCTTGCTACTGAACACAATTTTTCTGAGTGTATTCTTTATTATAGTTGAATTGAGTTTCTCTTAAATTACGAAATGTTCTTGGCTAGGGATATCTTGGAACATAAAGGGAAAAGCTCCTCTGTTGTGACTGCCAGAATAGTTTTCAGTGTTTTGGGTTTTTTGATGCTGGGCACTCTAATTTACACTCTCTTAACTGATGGTTCTCCTTTTCGCAAAGAGCTCTTGACTCCGTAAGTTTTTCTTTGCAACTTTATTTGTTTTCTTTCCATTTGCTTGGGCTTTTAGTATGTCAGATCGCATGTCAAAGAATGTTGGCATATTTGAATGTTCTCCAGGGTGAAAAGAGGAATTACAGTTTTCCGACGCTAAGAACAAGTGTCTTCAACTGTGTTTGTTTTAATTATGCTCTAAATTCAGCCGCCTCTCGTACTAATTGATGCTGAAGGACAATAGAATCAATAATTGGGTAATCAGAACATGCAGCATAGTATAATTAATATCTTATACTTGTATCTGCCTCTTTTGATTTCCCAAGCATCAAGAGATACATGGGCTGGAACATTTCGTTTTCTTTTTGTGGCTGACAATGCTTGCACTTGTGTAGATAGCATAAAATTTATGGGAGCAGGTGTCCGTGTCAGTGCATTATTGCACATAATATCTGGTTTCTACACCATTGTCAGGCTTGTCAGTTTCCCTTGAATCTAATTAGTTGCTAAATTGTCTGCAGGTGGATGATAGCAACACTAATTGACTTCTATATCAATGTTGCGGCTCTGTCGGTATGTTCCACCTTCGTGCAAAACAAGTTTAGTCAATTTTCTAATATCCTATTGTAATTATTGCAGGTGTGGGTTGCCTACAAAGAGTCAAGTTGGGTTAGTGCATTCTTTTGGATAATCCTATTCATATGTCTTGGCAGGTATTCTTGTTCTGCATAATTTCATATTATATCCTTTGTTTGGAGTATGCTTTTATCTAATGTTATAATCTTATGAATTTTGGAGTCAATGCAAACTATCCCCTACATTGCATTAGTACTTTGCAGAAAAATAGAAAATTGTATCTGAAAGTTATGAGTATCTTTTAAGGGGTTTAATTTGTTGATAGAAGATCAAGTATTTTGAAACTGGTTCTGATATGTAATTCTTTCCATGTTTCAGCATCACTACATGCGCATACATTGTCCTACAGCTGTTCCGCCTTAGTTCACAAGATCCAATCTACCTTGTCTTATTTAATAGTGGTAACAGGCAAGTCTCAGAGACTTGATTTCATGTTTAACTTGTAGACAAACTGTGAGTTTTTCTCTGCGATATTGGAACACAGAATTTATGTCTCTTCTGTTAATAGTGGAATGGTGAAAGAACTCACTGTAGTTGTGGGAGGTTGTTAGGATTTTAATAATTCTCTTCAGGAAGAAACACACAAGGCAGGAATTAAATACAAAAACAACGATACTTTGATGAAGGTTCTCAAACTTGTTATGTAATCAAAGCTAAAATTTACTTGACGGCTAAAGTTTACCGACTAGCCAATCACTTTTACTTAATAGCTAGTGATTTCGTGCCACAAGAGCTTTACATTAAAGCCAAGGAAACCCAATCTAAACATTAGTAAAGTTTGTAATAGGTTTCATATGAACATTATTCAATGTGCTTAAAGCTTTTAATCGTTGACATTGCTAGGGCAGAAAACGGTTATGAGAAAGCTTACGGGGAAATGCAGTAAAAGTGGATAGACGAGCAGAAAGGTTACTAGCAGATTGCTCTACACTGGAGCTTATTTACCTCGAACAGCAGAAACTGAGTATTGCTTAATACTCACTGGTTATTTTGTATGGCTATCTACATGTTGCCATGACATGTATAAGACAAAGTCTCCTTGGGAGTCGTACATTTTGTGTTGTATATTTTGCATACGCCCTACATTATTTGAATGTTTGGAGTTAAATCTCTTAATTTTATTAACGTATGGGATCTCATATTATAAATTCATCAATTCATCTTGTTATAAATTTTGTGGATTCAATAATGTTATCGTAATAGATGAAAAGGGTGTATGTAATTTTATGTGGACCTGTGTCATACCGTGGAGTTATTAATTAATTTCATTATTTTAAAGCTTTCAGAAGGCGTGAGATAAGTCAACTATAAAAATTGATAAGAATCTTCATATACTTTTTGGGAAAAGTATAATTTAACTCATTAATTACTTGTCGCTACTTTAATTATCTCGATATCTTTAACCAATCAAAACCATTATGTATATATTCATACGTTTGTTCTTGTTCTTGTTCTTGTCTTAGGATGTTAAAAATATATAATAATGCTAATGTCAAAGTCAACTTTAATTAAAAACTCTGCCCAATTGAAATCCAACCTGCAAATTTATAGCTAAATAAATTATTTTATATATAATTGTTTCGTTGACGATCTATGTTAAAAAAATATTGAGACTCCCATAAAGTTTATATATTGTGAATTGTTCATGTACTTATTTAAAATTTTGTGTAAATAATAGAATATTTTAAAAGCTCGTCCAGTTTAAATTATATTTATTGTGAATTAAAATTACTAGTTACAAACATACCTTAAGCATTAATTTATGTGATTGACCAAGATGACTAAATTTATATGATGCATTAATATATTGGTTTTTGAAACAAATTTTCTTGAAATTTAAATATTAATCCAAGCATAGAAACATAGAATGAATTGATTTTACATTTAAAAAAATTAAAAGAAAAAAGAATCTTTTGAGACCCGCCCCCATCATCAGCCTGTGGAAAAAAAAAAAAATTCCCCTAAAAGTCCCCAAGAGAAAGCACTCCATCTGAAAGCACCCCAGTGGGCCATGTGTCAAATTATCATTGAAGAATCGCTTCGTTTATCGAACCAACAAGCAAGCGAAAAGGCCAAAAAGCGCAAAAAGAAAAACTGAAGAGCGAGACGACATCGGGCCCCACAAGCGACGCTGTCGAATGCTACGTCACCACCCGCACGTGCGCTTTTCCTCAATCGCCACGAAACGCAGCGATTCGCCATCACTGTCACTCACTCTCTTCACGCACACAAACACGTATATAAGCCTCTGCTTTCCCGTCTTTTTTTTCCCTCTTGATCTTCTTTCTCTCTTCAGAAGAAACTAAAAATTTTTAAAAAAATAAAAAATAAAAAATAAAAAAAATAAATTACCAAAAATAACAAAATATCTGAAACTCACATTCCATTTATATCCAGATTCTACAATCAAACCCAAATTTGCTTACCTCTTACATTAATTTGCTTACCTCTTACATTACATTACACTCTGTTTCTGATTCTTTTATTTTCATTTTATTTTTCACGTTATAAATTAGATTTTATATTGAGGGAGAGAGAGAGATGGCAGCGACCGGGGCGGCGACAGCGACGGAGGCGGTTACCAGTGCAACAACGGCGGCGGTCCCGTCGGGGTACGGGAATGTGTCTTTGTACGTAGGGGATCTGGAGCAGAACGTGAACGAGAGTCAACTGTATGATCTGTTTAGCCAGGTCGCTCAGGTTGTTTCCGTTAGGGTTTGTCGTGATCAGAGCAAGCGATCATCTCTCGGTTACGCTTACGTTAATTACAGCAATCCTCAAGACGGTACTACTTTTTTTTTTCTTTAATTTTATTGATCAAATCAACAATCGAATAATTTAATCAATTAGTGTCATTATATAAGCGAGATTATTATCATTTTTAATTTGATACTTAAATAGATTTAATTTGATACCTAAATAGACTTGAAGACCGAAGATGATGTTCAATCTATTTTTAGATTTTTGTTATTGGATATAACATGTAATGTATTCTTGCATTTGTGTTTTGGTGATTGATTCCTTCGAGATGTGAGATTATTGTATAGTAAGAATCTAGAAAAGTGGGAAATTAATGTTGTGTATGTATGCTCTGTTTGTAACCGGATGTTTGAAAAATGTTAAAAGTATGAAGTATTCATATGTTTACACATGTTTTGCTTATTTGATGTTTGGTTCAGTCTTAAACGGTTAATGTTTTCTAATGCAGCTGCTAATGCGAAGGAGGCTTTGAACTTTATGCCTATTAATGGGAAACCAATCAGGATCATGTATTCTCATCGAGATCCCAGTCTCCGGAAGAGTGGATACGGGAATGTTTTTATCAAAAACTTGGACACATCAATTGATAACAAGGCATTGTATGATACATTTGCTGCCTTTGGGACTGTGCTTTCTTGCAAAGTGGCTATTGATAGTAATGGTCAATCGAAAGGTTACGGGTTCGTGCAGTTTGAAAATGAGGAAGCTGCACAAAATGCTATCAAATTGTTGAATGGCATGCTAATAAATGATAAACAAGTTTATGTTGGTCTTTTTGTTCGACGCCAAGAAAGGGCTCAAAAGAATGTCTCCCCGAAGTTCACGAATGTTTATGTCAACAATTTGGCAGAAACTGTGACTGATGAGGACCTTAAGAAAATTTTTGGCCATTTTGGTACCATCACCAGTGCAATTGTAATGAAGGACTCTAATGGAAAGTCTAGGTGTTTTGGTTTTGTTAACTTTCAGAGCCCAGATGCTGCTGCTGTGGCAGTGGAGAAGTTGAATGGGACTACCAACAATGACAAGGTTTGGTATGTGGGGAGAGCCCAGAAGAGAGCTGAAAGGGAGGCGGAGTTGAGAGCTAAGTTTGAACAGGAAAGAATCAGTAGATATGAAAAACTCAAAGGAGCCAATTTGTATTTGAAAAATCTGGATGACAGCATAGATGATGAAAAACTGAAGGAGTTATTTTCTGAGTTTGGAACGGTAACATCATGCAAGGTAAAATTTTTGTAACTTTTTTGTGCTGATGCTCCAATGCAATTTTTGCTTTTTTTCTTTTCACGAACACAATTCTTTCAGGTCATGAGTGATCAACATGGGGTTAGCAAGGGATCTGGTTTTGTTGCCTTTTCTATGCCTGAGGAAGCTACAAGGGCTGTAAGTTTCTACTGTTCAGTCTCAGAAAATTCTTTAGAACCCACCCCTGCACCTGTCAATTATTTGTTTTGTCTCATCAATGCATAAATTATTTCTGATATTTTCTTCAGTTGAATGAAATGAATGGGAAGATGATTGGCCGGAAACCTCTTTATGTTGCTGTGGCCCAACGTAAAGAAGAAAGGAAGGCTCAGCTGCAGGTGATCTTTGTGATTTCATCTTTTGTTCTAATATTGGAAACTTCATATTAGTTCATTTATCTTAAATGTTGTGTTGTTGTATCTGCCATTTGTGCAACATGTGTGTTTTAATTGTTAATAGAAAGCCTTCTTTTCATCTTTTAGTAAATAAATATTTTAAAATGTAGGAACGCATGAAATGCTAGTATGATTGATTTAGATGGTTGGAAGTTAGCCCTGGTCACTTATATCTCGTTACACTTTTTGAGCCCAGTGATACAAACTTACATTTTCTTTTTCCTTCTTCAGGCACAGTTTGCTCAAATTCGAGCACCTGGTGGAATGTCACCACTGGCATCTGGAATTCCTGGCTATCATCCTGGGGCACCTAGGCTTGGTCCTCAGCAGCTTTATTACGGTCAAGGTACCCCAGGTTTAATGCCCCCTCAAGCTGCAGGATATGGTTTTCAGCAGCAAGTGTTTCCTGGACTGCGTCCTGGTGGACCAAACTATATAATGCCATATCATCTTCAACGGCAAGTGCATCCTGGCCAGCGAATGGGTGTGAGAAGAAGTGGAAACACTCATCAGATGCAGCAGCCTCAGGTGCATTAAGTACTTTCTTTTTTCAATTCTTCCCTTACACTGTTGGTCTAAAATAATTTCCTTTCATTATATATGGTACCATTATTTGCTCACCTGTGCTTTTAATTCTGGCCCATGTGTTCAATTCAGTTTATGCGTAACTCCAATCAGGGGATTAGATACCTGGGCAATGCAAGAAATGGTACAGACCAATCTGTTGTTTCAATGGTGCCAGTGCCTTTTGAGGTTTCAGGGATGCCTGCAACTCCTGTAGAAACCCCACGGCCTGGGCCGGTGCCAATTTCAACTCTTACCTCTGCTTTGGCGTCTGCCAGCCCTGATGATCGTACTAGGGTATGTACTATCTTCCTTCTCCTTTAGTTGTAATCAGTCAAGTTTCTGAGATGGTATTATTTTTATAGTTCCACTGGTTACTTAGTCAGATGTGAAGCATAATTGTTGTTTTTCTTGTTGCGCATACAGATGCTAGGGGAACAGCTTTATCCCCTTGTGGAGAATATTGAACCTGTTCATGCATCAAAGGTGACTGGGATGCTTCTGGAGATGGACCAAACAGAGGTGCTACATCTCATCGAGTCTCCAGAAGCTCTTAAGACAAAGGTGGCTGAGGCAATGGCTGTACTCCAAGAAGCTGCAGAGCGATCTGATGTAAATGAGAAGCTTGGCTCACTGGCACTGAATGAATGAAGCGCCGCAGATCCCTATGGTAAATACAATTCAGCCAGAGCCAGAAGCCAGTATTTATCAGGCTTGATGAGCGCTTAAACTATTTTTTTATGGAGTATTTACCTTGACTAATTTTCTAGGATAATCGAAGGTTTTAGGATTATTTCGGTTTTTTTTTTTTTTGGAGTGTTTACCCTAAACTATTTTTTTAGAGTATTTACCTTGACTAATTTTCTAGGGTAATTGAAGGTTTTAGGATTATTTCTGAGACAGATTATGTTAACTTTTTATAGGATTGATAATTGGATTTTGGAGCTCTGCAATCATTTTTTCATTTACCTTTTACATCAATATTTCCCTGGTGAAACAGTAAATTTCCTCAAGGCACAAAGTCAAGCAATGATTGTTCTTGAAATTCATCATAAATCATCTTTATTGTATTAACCATTCATCTTCGATCACAAAATCAAATGAACTGACGGTAATTGTCCTCTTCACTCTTGATCATGTATTATGGTTTTCTTGAAATCACCAATGCTTCTCTATTTGCCCAAATGATCTGCTGGAAATTTTTTCCAGCTCACAAGTTGCAATTCATCTTCTTCTTCCTGTGTTAAGTAACTATTCCATTTCAAAGCACTTGTCCCCACTGCTGTTGGACATTCAGTCCCCTGCTCTCCACCTTCCGTCACGTAATCATTCCATTTTGAAGCAGGCTTGGCCACTTTTTTCTGGCAAGTTTTCCTATGCTCCATGTCATCTTGAGTCAAGTAATTCTTCTCTTTTGAAGGACCCATTGCCATTGTTGGCCATTGAGTCCTCTGCTGCCCATCACCATCCTCTGTCAAGTAGTCGTCCCATTTTAAAGCAGCCTTGGCAACTTTTTCTTGGCAACTCATAGGATTGATGTCATCTTGAGTGTAATTATTCCGTTTTAAAATACCCATTGCCATTGTTGTTGGACGAGCCCTCTTCTGCTCCTCATCTTCGTCATCTTCAGTTTTGAACATATCCCATTTTGAACCAGAATTAACCTTTGCTCTTTGGCAAGCCTCAGGCTCCATGTCATCTTCGCTCAGGTATTTGCTCCACTTAGACACAACAGCTTTGGTCATTGATGGCCAACAAATGGTCGAGGCCCGTTCACCTTGAGTAGTAATAGTAGAACATTTTGCTTGCAGTTAAATAAACATGGTGAAGACAAAAGGGAGCATTATACTACATGCTAATAAACAAATGCACATACCGGAACCGTACTCTTCTCCTTCTCCATCTCCATCTCCATCTCCGGCATGCACACCATTGGTGCTCAATTTCAGCTTCTTGGTAGGCATCTCAGTTCCAATTCGCGATTCAAGTCCATCTCCTACACATACTAAAAATATAAAAATTCATTGCTTAATCAAATCGAAAATTGACATTAGAACCTGAGTGAGTAAATAACAAATAAATAAATATTTTTACTTATATCTTTTGTTTTACCTTGTCGTTGTTGTTCTTCTTCTAGTTGATGAGATAGGGTTTGAGGTTTTACCTTGTTGTTGTTCTTCTTCTTCTAGTTGATGAGATAGGGTTTTAGGTTTCTGAGACTGAGACATATTCAAGGACTGGACGAATTGACGGAGATCCTTGGCCATGTAGCCCTGAGCAAACACCTTCCGTACGGACTGCTTCTGGTTACAGACGACGCACGTCCACTTGTTGCCGCTCTTCTTCTGCTGCTTCACCTGCATCATCGAACACTCGCAGCATTGAACCGCAATGAACATCCTGCTCCCCATCGTATTCTGCGTTTCGCCGCACCACAGCCGCTATCAGTTTTTGACTTTTGGCTTTTTGTGGGTTTTTTCTCGTTTTATTTGAAAATTTTTGAATTTTGGCGCCACTTTTCAGGATTTAATGTTTTGGGCTTGAGAGCCCAAATTTTGCAAGGCCACTGGGCTTCCGGTTCAAACACCATTCATAGTAACCCAAAAAAGCTGGCATCTCATGTTCCCATTTATCGTCTTCTTTAAAGCGACTGTAAGTCAGTGCGGTCCGCGCCTTTTGACGATCATTCGTCATTCATCACAACCATTATTTGCCAAAAACTTCAAAAGATCCCAAGACTTACTAACAGTGTCCCCACTTTATCATGTCAATGGATTCTCACATAGAGAAGGTGCTTTGGACACAGGACCAAATTTCTCGCCGAGTAACGGAGCTTGCCGCCCAAATTACCGACGATTTCAACTCCGTTTCCCCGCCCCCTGTCGTCGTGGGTGTCGCCACCGGAGCGTTTCTCTTCTTGGCTGACCTGGTCAGAAATATTCACCTCCCTATCTCCGTTGATTTCATTCGTGCTGAATCCTACGGCTCTGGTACTCTCTCCAGTGGAGCCCCTGTACTTTCCCTCGATTTGAAACTCGATGTTAAGGACAAGCACGTAATCTTGGTATTTCCCATCAAATCTACATATAAAATTTTTAATTCATATTTTATTTTTTTAATTTTTTTATAATAATTTTGAGTTGAGTGTTTAATCCAGTTATATCATTTGACGTCAGTCTGTATACTGTAGCATTTATTAGCATTTTATTTCTAAAGAGTAAACGTACTCTTGATAAATAGTGGTCAACTGATGCGGTGTCCAAGTTGGATTGGGATCTGAGCTTTTAAGGATCCTATGCTATGTGTTTTAGTGAATTAGAATTCAGTGTTAGTGCTGAGTTTTTGCCAAGTACTAAATCGATGGCTTTTAGGCAAGAAAAATAGAAAAAAGTAAAAATTTAAAATAATTCTGACCATAATTCAATGCTCAGTAAAACTCATCTCATCACGGAAAATCTTCATCAGTATCTCATCACAGAAAATCTTCATCAGTGATACTGAATGTGTAAGATTTAACCTATTTGCTTTTCTTTTTTTTATATTAACTACCAAACATAACTTGAATTTTTGCACGGTACAAATCCTGATTCGACCAAATTAACGTAAATTTGAAAACCTGGCAAGTTTTACCCTTTTGTCCAAAATATATTATCATATTATTTAGGACTGAATTTGTCTAAGACTGTAAATATAGTTGCGACTTGTGAGTTATGATGTACATTGTTTAGGGACTTTTTGATATTAGATTGCTGAGGTTTTAGTTTCTCATGTTATGTGCAAAGCATGGTACAACATGGGCATTTAAATTACTTTCTTGAAAAAGGGTTCTTTGGATTATTTTTTCTCCAGCATGATAACAGATGCATACATTCCTTTGCTTGTGCTTCTTTCCTCATTTTTTTTTCAAGGGCTTTTTATCAAATCCAGGTTTTTATATGATATTTTGGACATTTTTATAGTTGTGCTTTGTTCTCAGGTCGAGGACATTGTAGATACAGGAACCACATTATCATCTCTTATTGCAAACTTGGTATCCAAAGGAGCATCTTCTGTCTCTGTCTGCGCTTTCCTTGATAAACCAGCTAGAAGAAAGATTCAGGTGGAGCTAGTGGGTGAAGGAAAATTCTATCAGGGATTTGAGGTAAGATGTGTGTGTGCAATTGTCTACACGAGCATGTGTTGTGTTTTCATGAGATACATGCGCTTGTGCGTATGTTGAGACAAATGTGTCATTTGGTAACCTCCACCGACACTTATGTGGCATTCTTTTACTAGATAATATGAACATGTTACATATGCAAGTCAATAATGTGCTAATACTTGTCCAAAAACATCATGGAATTAGAGGTTTTTCCTCCCAACTTGACTGCAAACAGATCTTTATTCAGTATACCTTTATTCAGTGCTCACAATAATAAAAAATACATGAGGTTATTAAGATCCTGCCACCAGCATTTTGCCACACTGCTAGCATTTAAGACGAGTAATCCAAAATGCTTCTCCAGATGAAAATCCTCAATATGAATTATGGTGCCAACTCATAAACTAATCATCATACTTGAGATTTTGGTCCTCAAAACCTATTGGATGCTTACTAAGCTAGCTAATACAGTTTTAGGATTCCTTCCTTTATCACACCTTTTTTGGCGGCAGAGCCATATTACTTTGGCTTCATAACAATTATTATCATCATATCTCATTTATTATCGGAATTCATGGTCATGACTGATGACCGACATTATTTTGGATTTAAATATGATTTGTTTGCTTGTTTGGCAGTGTCCAGATTATTTCGTTGTGGGCTATGGAATGGACTTCGCTGAATTATATAGGAACCTACCTTATGTCGGAGTGTTGAAGCCTGAATTCTACGAATAATTTTATCTGTCACTGGCTCTTGGACAGGGCGTTCAATAAACTTATTCTACAAATATAGACTCTTTGCAACTTCTATAGATTCTTGGCATTTGGTAATTGATGATAAGTGCAGTTCTAATAGGCTCTCCTGATAAGATGAATGGTTTTTTCATTTGCTTGGTAAATTGTTTTTGGTGTTATAAACTTAGAATGTTTAAAGCCCATTTTCGAAAGAGGAGCCATTCTGACTGGTTATCGCCAGCAATTTTACCTGCAGTAACATGTACCTATAGTCCTATAGCCATCTGGTACACACGACACAAATCCAAGCTTCTACTAAATTGCAAAAGATTAGGAAAAAAAAAAGGGAGAGAGAGAGAGAGAGAGAGAGAGAGAGAGAGAATAGTTAATTTCCCGTTCAGAAATGAACATCAAGAGCATTTTGTTAATGAGTTTTAAATAAGAGGAAATGGCTAACAAATTCATGAAACAATGAGAGTTTAGTTGCCCATTTGTACAACGTTGAGGGCTGGCTGTTGCTTGGACCAAAACCTCCCAATGTTTATAAAGATGGCCAATGGGCCGGCACCGAAGTGTGGCCCAAACATGCTCGTGTCTATGCCGTGTCGTGCCTAAATTTTTTTACTTAGGCCCAATCTGGCACACGTGACATGTTCATTCGTGTCGTGCCATGGGTCGTGCCGTGCTGTATCTAAAAAAAAAGCTAATAAGCTTTTTTAAAAAATTTTAAGAGCACATACAAGACTGTTGATGTATTTTTTAAGTCTATATATTTTTCTTAATTCTATACCTTTATTCAAATTTAATAGAATCGAAAATTCAAAACTCAAGTCTATATTTAATAATAATAAACTAATAATGGTAAGAAAAATATAATATTAATTACTAAGTTTGACCTTATAATATTATAATTTTTTTAATACTTAACAACAACAACAATAATATATTTTTCTTATTGGTTAACTTAATTGTTAACTTGAATTTACATAAAGTTATAAATCATAATTCACAATAATAGTAATGCATATTTATAAAATAATGATATTTATAATTTTATTCATTAAAATCATGATATCAATTATTTATTTAATAAATTATAAATATAAATCAATTAAAGTATTTTTTTAACTAAGAATTAAATGAATTTTAAAAAATCAATTTCAAATTATTTGTACAATCATAAAATTTTAAGTTTTCTTCATTAAAAAATAAAACGTGCTTATTACGGGTTTTTTTATTGTGCTGTACTTAGCCCACCTCTAATCGTATTTTTAAAGTCCCCGTGCCTAAAATTTTAAGTCCTGCGCGATACACATGCTCCACCGAAACATGCTCATGTCATGTCGTGTCCATAGCGTGTCACGTGTCGTCCGGTCCATTGGCTATTTCTAAGTATTTGTGTTTTTTTTTCTTTTTCTCTTTTCACCCAAAAAAAAATTGAAGATAAAATCTGAAGAAATAAATAGGATTATCTATTTTAATAAAATTAACAAAAACATATGCCGGTTATGATTAATTCTATTATTTTGATCCAACAACGGTCATGAAAGCCGCATTTCAGCATATGATACTCGGGCTTCTGTCTCCCGCCACGGTAGAACAATTCATCAAATACTTGGAAGGCGCCAAAGAACAAACAGAAGCAGAAAAATTGAAAAAAAGAAAAAAGAAAATGAAGAGGACAGGCAAATCACTTGTCAATCTCTCAAAAGTCGTTTACTCGGTAAAACAAATAAACTCTTCTCCAGTAATCAGGCCTCTCTCCACCAAAACCACCACCCCAACCGAAGAAACTCAACAGCGAGTTCCATCAAAACCCAAAAAGGACTCTTTCATTCTTGAAAACTTCAAGCTCAGAAAGCTTAAAGGTTCTGCTAAAACCAGCAACCCAGAAAACAAACCTTCACCACCCCAACCAGAACAGCAACAACGATCAAACATTGCTTCTGAGAGAGAGAAAAGTAGTGGGTCTAATGCAGAGGTCGTGTCAAGTTTTCAACAGCTGGGGTTGAAGGCGGAGATGATAAAGGCTGTTGAGAAAATGGGTCTTTTTGTTCCAAGCGAGATTCAGTGTGTTGGGATTCCGGCTGTTTTGAATGGCAAGTCTGTTGTTTTGAGCTCTGGGTCTGGCTCTGGTAGGACTTTGGCTTACTTACTGCCTCTTGTTCAGGTATTTTCATATTTTTTGTTGGTTCTTAATTTTCAAAATAAGTCTCACAGGGTATGCTTGAGGTGCCGTGACTTTTTGTATTAACTAACTTTTGATTTTAGTTGATATAATTATGGGCGTTAAGTTATGAGATCCTGCCAAAACTGTAATGTTCTGCTGCTGCCTGCTGGCTACCCACATCTTTATTTTCTGTAATTCTTAATGATTGATTTTCTTCAAATTTCATCGTAAATCAATACATTAATTTTTCTTTAAATATCTTCTTCTGTTTATTGAAGCTGTAAAATGATTTACATTTGTCATTGGCCCTGATCTTGATTGGAATATAGGATTGGTTATTTTGACGACTTGTTAATAGGTGTATTCTCAATTAGATGAAGAACATCATTTACAGTTGGTTGGTATTACGCAGATGCTGAGAAGAGATGAGGCATTGCTTCCTATGAAGCCTATGCATCCTCGAGCCATTGTGTTATGTACCACAGAGGAATCTGCTGATCAGGTGCCTTGCACTCTTCTCTATTTTTTTTACTTTCTAGAGAATCTATCTTTTATATAGTCGAGGGTGTGCTCACTTCTGAAAATCATCTTTTGATGGACTTTGCAAGGGTTTCCACATGGCAAAGTTTATCAGTCATTGTGCACGATTGGACTCGTCAATGGAAAATGGTGGTGATACCTCAAAAGCCCTGGAAGATGTGTCAAATGCCCCTATTGGCATGCTGATTGCGACCCCAAGTGAAGTTCTTCAACACTTAGAGGACGGAAATGTTTCTTGTGATGACATCCGATATGTGGTGAGTAAGCTGTCATGCTAATTTGTTTCTCCAATGATACAGAAGGTCCTTTTCTTTTCTTTCCATGCTCTGTCATTTTTTCGCGGATACCTTGCATAATGTATAGTTTTTCTTTAATTTTGAGAATTGCAAATGCTTGTATGTTCTTATGGAAAACTCCATTTATCTTAATTGTTGACAATTATCTATTGATAGGTTTTGGATGAGGCAGACTCCTTGTTTGATCGTGGGTTTGGTCCTGAAGTTAGCAAAATTTTGAACCCATTTAAAGACAGTTCATTGAAGTCTAATGGCCAAGGATTTCAAACCATTTTGGTTACAGCCACAATTGCCGAGGTAAAAACTTGCATTAAGTCTCTGGAGAATTTTGATATGTTGACTCATGCCAGAAAAAACAAGTAAAAAATAAGACATTAGCCCTACTGCCCACATGCATGTTACTCATTCTTGCATTATTTTTGTTGGATGTAAGTAGCAAGGAATCCAACTTAGAGATTGCCTTGTAATTTTTCTATTCCGCACAAAATCCTGAACTAATATTATCTAGTCAAACTGCATGTTTATTGTTACTTTTTGACAATTCCAGATGCTGGGTGAACAGCTATCTTCCCTTATGGAGCGTCTTGAGCGTGATAATGCTGGAAAAGTGACTGCAATGTTGCTCGAGATGGACCAAGCAGAGGTATTCGATCTTATTGAATCTCAAGATGCCCTGAAGAAAAAAGTAGCTGAGGCTATGGATTCCCTTCATTTATCAGCACCAGGATCTTGAGATTGCAGTTCAGCTTGGTTCATTCCTCTATTTGTTAGATAGGTTTAGATGTTTCATCTGGCTGGGCAGTAACTGGAAGCTTGTTCACTACAACACTTTTGGGTTTCTGACTTTGGGTGTGGAGGAATGAAGGGTTGCTAAAACAAATGTGACAATGTACATGAAACTTTTAATATGAAATGTTTAACTTGTGGCAAGTTTTGCATAGTTGTGTTTGACGATTTCCAAAAAATAAAAAATAAAAAAGTGTTGACCCCTTGACCTGACACCTGTATCGATTACAGTGACTCGGCTGATGAAACCAGCAGTTGAATGAAATTTAGAAAATGGGCAATTTACATTGACATTCTTATTGTTTTGGTAAAATTAGAATAAACTATAAGTTTCATTGATTGATCAATTAAATCCCCTCGTGATGGATTATCCAGATTTCCAGCCCAACTCAGTCTCGTTCCATCAAGCAAACAACATAACCAAATAAATTTATAAATAAATAAAAGAAATAAAACCAAACAGATAATTCAATAATTCATGAACTAATGAAGAACCAAAAAACCTCAAGAGAACCAAAACCCCGGATCACCGAACTCAAAAAATAAGGCCGCGCTGCAGTCTGCAGAAATGCAAAATGCCATGGCGTTAACAACAACAAGAACAATCCTCTCACTCGCTTTGCTATCATCAGCCAAACGCTGCTACCCATTTCTCAAATTCCCTAAAAATCACACCTTTAGGGTTTTTCCGGGGTTTAGACCCTTGTGCAGTACTTCAGCACCCACCGCAACCATTGAGCCACCAGAAAGTCCAGAACAAGTGAGGCACTCGATTCTTCTTGATAGGCTGAGGGCTAGGCATCTTAAGGGTCCGAGCAAAACAACCCCGCAATCCAAAACACAAGAATCAGTGACTTCTGTTGCAAGGGAAGGTAAAGATGAGGACTTTGATGAGAAGAAGAAAAAGAAGAAGAGGGTTGTGAGTGTGGGAAGTTTTGAAGAGTTGGGATTGAGTGAGGAGATTATGGGGGCTGTGAGAGAAATGGGTATTGAAGTTCCTACTGAGATTCAGTGTATTGGGATCCCTGCTGTCTTGGATGGCAAAAGTGTTGTTTTGGGTTCTCATACCGGCTCTGGCAAGACCTTAGCTTATATGTTGCCTCTTGTTCAGGTAAATTTTTCTTTCTGTCTTATTGTTTATTTGGTTGGATTTGTGAATTTTGGCTCAAGCTTTGACTTTTGGTCTGCTACAAAACATTCATTTTCATTCATTTGTGTGTTATTTGAGCAACTTTGGTTTTTTATCACATTTTACTATCATTTGAGCAATTTTGGGTTTTGATTACATTTTGCTTTGTGGGTCGTTAAAAAGGGATTTCATTTGTTTCATTTGTTTGTTATTTGGGACAAATTTGATTTTGCCATTGTTTCTCTTCAGGTTAGATTGAGTTATGAGTCCAAGATGATGTTTTATTGAGTTTTGAGTCTCTTGTTAGCTTTCTAAACGTATGCACTGTATTGTAAATTTTATTTGGTTTTTTCATTTTTCAAAATTTTCCCGCTTGATTTATATAACTTTTGACATTTTTTTAGTATCTGTAACATGCTGTATTGCTTGCTTTCTGTGTGTCTTTTCAGAAGCCCCATCCTTTCGATTAGGGATACGTAAATTCATCAAAGATTCAAAATTTATCTTATTCATTGAGTTGGATTTTCTAGGTTGCCTGTTTCTCCTTTTCTTGTGGTTTTGCTGATATCTGGAATATGATTACATATTGCCTGTGCCAGAATCAGAAGTTTTGCAGTAGAATTAAAGACACTCTTTTTTAATTTTTGAATTTGCAGTTGCTGAGACATGATGAAGCAATGCTAGGTATGCTAACGAAGCCCAGGCGTCCACGTGCTGTTGTGTTATGCCCAACTAGGGAGTTATCTGAGCAGGTTTTTAAATAGTTATTTAAAATTGGAGCTAACTTAATCACAGGTAGTGAAATTGATGAAATTAAAAATGTTAAAATGGTTTTTGCAGGTTTTTCGTGTAGCAAAATCCATTAGCCATCACGCACGATTCAGATCTACCATGGTCAGTGGTGGTGGCCGATTGAGACCCCAGGAAGATTCATTAAATAACCCTATTGACATGGTAGTTGGGACCCCTGGTAGAATTCTTCAACATATTGAGGATGGAAACATGGTTTATGGTGACATCAAATACTTGGTGAGTACTTCTGGTGTCCTGCCTTGATTGTTAAGTCTTTTTCAAGGACCATGTGAGTTATTGTGCTATTATAAGTGCTATTGCCTTGGTTTGGCTGCAGTTCATGGTTTTAATAATTTTTTTAGTAGGTGTTGGATGAAGCAGACACCATGTTTGATCGTGGATTTGGTCCTGACATACGTAAATTCCTTGCTCCATTAAAGAATCGGGCATCCAAACCCAATGACCAGGGATTCCAGACTATATTGGTTAGCGCAACAATGACAAAGGTATCTGTCTCTCATCCTTGTATCTTACCGAACTGCTGGATGTGATTTATGGGGTTGTGCACAAAACTTGCTAAAACATGGTAGTTTCCAGAAATCTCAACGTCAATGGTCATGAATGAACTCTCTTGTTTGTTGATAAAGGTTTAGTTTAAACTACTTGTATAACTGGCATTCTTGAGTTTCTTCAGGCGGTGCAAAAGCTGGTGGATGAGGAATTTCAAGGAATAGCACATTTACGAACATCAACACTGCATAAAAGGATTGCTTCTGCTCGACATGATTTCATCAAACTTTCAGGGTCTGAAAACAAGCTGGAAGCATTGCTCCAGGTCTACCTTAGTGGTTTGTTTGTATTTCAATTTCAGTCATGGCTATTTGTTTGAACTAGAGAATATTGGTAGTTGTAACATCAGAATTTTGTGAGAGCAGGTTCTTGAGCCAAGCTTGTCTAAGGGAAACAAGGTGATGGTTTTTTGTAACACGTTAAATTCTAGTCGTGCTGTTGATCACTTCCTGAATGAGAATCAGATTTCTACTGTTAATTACCATGGTGAGGTGCCAGCACAAGAGAGGTGAGATGATACGATATATAATCTCCTTTTATAATGTCTGTACGAGAGCCAAATGTTTTTCTTCTAAACCCAGGGTTGAAAATCTCAACAAATTTAAGAATGAAGATGGAGATTGTCCCACATTGGTCTGCACAGACTTGGCTGCGAGAGGACTTGACTTGGATGTAGATCATGTTATCATGTTTGATTTCCCCTTGAACTCAGTAAGTATATCTGTTGTCAATTTGTTGGTTGTCCAATATTTTTGCCCCTTCCCAACTGCTATTTCTGCTTTTTTTAATCTTTGAAGTTTAAATCCTACTTTTTTTTGCCCTTTTAGGTTGATTACTTGCATCGCACGGGGAGAACTGCTCGCATGGGCGCAAAAGGTACACCAATTCTTGTCAATTTAGATACTTTTCTTATGACAACTGAAAGTTTCAGTATTTGGAATGAGACATGAAGGGTAGTGCTCGGCTCTGGCTGTACAAATTCCTTGTAAATTTGAAGTGATTTTCATCAACTAATCTACCAAATACCAACCAAAAGGGAACAATAAATTGTATGAGAATTATCCTGGATGCAGTTTCTGTTTTATGTATCACATGAATGCTAAAAGTTTCTTTTCACTTATTGCACCAAAGCCGTAAATTGGTGATACTGTTTAAAGATGCGTGAAAAAATATCCATCTGAATGTGTCAGTCCCTCCTTTGTGAATCAGTGGTGTCCCATTGGAACTATTTGAGTTTGCATTGTCTATCCTGCCCAGAATTTGCATGATAAGCCCATTATTTGCCTGTGATTAGCTGCACGGTGACTTTTTTCTAGTCTAGTAATTTTGAAATTCTGTGCATTTCTTCTGACATCTGGAACTGTGAAGCTAAATTCCCCAGTAATCTTCTCAGGGAAAGTGACCAGTCTGGTGGCTAAAAAGGATGTGTTGTTAGCTGATTGTATTGAGGAGGCAATAAGGAAGAATGAGAGCTTGGATGCTCTCACTAAAGATAATGTCCGAAGAGACGTTGCCAGGACCAGAATAACTGAGCAGAAGGGGAAGACTGCTGCTAAATTGATGAAAGTGTTGCGCCAGAAAAACAAGACTAAAGCTACATTGGAGAAATCATCCCAGACCTCAGGAAGAAAATCTTCGGTAACAAAATCTGGAAAAGCATCCGCTCCAGCAAAATCTTCCAAAGCAGCAGTTAAGATATCAAAGCCAGTGAAGACCTTCACTGGAAGCAGGAAATCCTCCCCTGCAAGCAGCTCCAGAAAAGCATCTTCGGGTGGGAAGATGGGTGCTGGGAAGTCTGGAGCTTCAAAACTGAGTGTTGTTGGGTTTAGGGGAAGGGCTTCATATTCTGACAAGAAAGCGTCATTAAGGCCCAGTTGATTGTAATATTTCGAATCAAGTATGCATTGTCCATTTTTCCTCCTTTTAATTTTAAAGTTTTGCATATGAAAATCTTTTTGTTGTTTCTATATAATTTTCTGTATTTTACCATCAACATGGAAATAGTAGTCTCGAGTTTCTGTTGACATTTTCCCGTGCTCGCTTCTTTTCAATTATGCAATCTGTGTGTAGCCAAATGCATAAAATTTGAATATATGGAGAGAGGATCATTCTTGATTTACAAGCATTGATTTTACATTCATTTCAACAAAGAAAGTAAAAGTCCGACGGAACTAAGACCCGTGTGGTTCAGTACTTGCCGTGAGAACTTTAACTCTGCTTGGTCAAGTGTTTCTGGCAAGGAACTTTGAGCACCAGAGCAGAATCTCTTCTTACTTCCAAGTGAGTAAAGGGAGCTGAGGCTTGGCAGGAGTAACCGCATTTCCCTCTGAGTCGTATATTATGACACCAGAAAAGTCTGGCAACTGACACTTTCCACCCATGAGTATGTTCTTCTGCCAAATCGGAACTCCCTGTTGTTCACCGCTAAAACCGCTTTGATCATCATCCCTGAGTTGATATTCCTGGAATTCAGGACTTTGAAGCATAACTTCATTGTTAAGCTCTATAACAGGTTCATCCTCTAGCTCCAGGAACTCATAGCAAGCTCTCCAACGACGTGACTTCCACGAATGAGAAGCACATGCGAATAATGCAATGACGCACAGGAGAAGCGACACGGCAGCTAGGGCTGTCTGTGACATGCCGGCTGGTGGCTGCGAGAAGTGAAGCGGCCGAGCCATGGAGAACTCTGAACTCGGTGATGCTCGGTTGGTTTGTGTGAGAGTGAGACATCGAGAGGTCGACCACGGAGCTCATATAACGCTTGACAAATGGGTTTGTTGAGTTTGATAGATTTGTTAGTGCAAATACAAATTTAGTCCGAAAATTTTTGACTTTGGGGCGTTTCTCTCTGTTGATTTGGTTCGACTCTGGTTCTGGGACAGTTGGACCTATTCCAAAACTAGTTTCGTTCCCCACGAAGCAAACAAAAGAACAGTTGAAAGAAATTTTAACTTTGTTTTTTTTTTTTTGGTTTATAATAATTTTAACTTTGTTTATTATGAATAAGGAAAATGCTACTTTCTGATGTGAAAGTAGAATCCTCTGCGGCAGATTGGTCTTGCTACTTACAGATTGGTCTAATTTTTAGTCGAATCCTCTCCTGATGTGAAAAAGTAAAATATAAAATTGCAACATTTTCCATTATCCTTTTAACTTGGATCACATGTCCACAAGTTTTACATACAGATTTAACTTTTAAACAATAGGCAGGTTTAAGCAAAGATAAACGTTGAAGCTGATGGAAGCTCTGAGTCACTTTGGAGATCTCTTGATCTAATTATTTTATTCTGCATTTATAAAGAGTTGAGAACCGATTTAAAGCAGTTCAATATGGCAAATCGTAGCATAACATTTAAAAGAAAACTGGTGTTAGTGACATTGTAACATTCATTCAGCATTTACAAGGTCACGGGCAGTCGTATCGCGTTCCCTCTAGGATGAGTCTACATAAAAGTGTTTGTTGAAAGACATGTCGTACGTTAATCATTTGTTAAACGAGGCTGTCGTAGACAAGTCTTACATTTCAATTTTCAACTTCATGCCAAGGCAAGGGTTATGTTCCTTTCCTCTTTTGTCATCTCCGTTTATTATCCTTCATCTGCGAAAAACCCTAACGCCCGAAAATGAATAAACGCTCCCAAATTTCACTCTTAAAATCACTTTTGAAGAACCCTTTTCAATCTTCTCCAAAACCCACATCTCCAGTTTCCCTCAATTTAATCACTCAACAACTTGCTTTCAACTCGGTCCTTATCCCTAACTCTCACTCAACTCAACTCGGCCCCGACTCTGTCCCATTCTCAACGCTGCATTCATTTCCACACTCGAAGCCGTGGCCCCACCTCGTAAAGTCTCATCAAAACGCAAGAAGTTGCTACTCCAGTGAGTCGGGAGCTCAGTCAGGGAAGAAGTTTGACTACAACGGGGAAGTGGACATGATAAACCTCAAATTTGCAGAGGCGAGGGAGGAGATAGATATGGCAATGGAATCAAAGGAGACTGTGTACTTTGATGAAGAAGCTGAGTGTGCTAGAGCTGCAGTGAAGGAAGTTTTGGACTTGTTTAATGGGCTGTTGTGTAAGCTAAAGGAGAGTGAAAAGGAAGCTTTACAGAGGTCTATGGGACTCAAGATTGAGCAGTTAAAGGCTGAGCTTAAGCAGTTGGATGACTGAGTGATGGTAAAAAATCGGATCTTCATTAGTTTTCTCATTCATTATAAAGCATTATTGGTACAATTTATTGTAGTGAATTGCAGATTATCTTGAATAATGAGTTATGAGAATTCGGAGCTTCTCGATGTCTCAGGACCTTGATATTAGTATATTGCCCGGGCTGCTATTTGTAACTGCCTTGCTTTGAATAAATTTTTGAAAGTGAAAATATGGAACCCAAAGTGTTTTGGTACTCTGGTTACTACCCAATTATGCTCAACATATATGGTGATTTCATTCCACAACATTTGTTGTTTTATTTTATTTTTTTGATAGTGATTTCATTCCACAACATTTGTTGTTTACTACCCAATTATACTCAACATATATGGTGATTTCATTAGTTTTCTCATTCATTAGAAAGCATTATTGGTACAATTTATTGTAGTGCATTGCAGATGATCTTGAATAATGGGCTATGAGAATTCAGAGCTTCTTGATGTCTTAGGACCTTGATATTAGTATATTACTTGGGCTGCTATTTGTAACTGCCTTGCTTTGAATAAATTTTTGAAAGTGAAAATATGGTACCCAAAGTGTTTTGTTACTTTGTTTACTACCCAATTATACTCAACATAGATGGTGATTTCATTCCACAACATTTTATTTTATTTTATTTTATTTTATTTTATTTGATAGTCATTTGTTAATTAAAAGTCAAGACAAACATTCCCTCAACTATATTTTTTCTTCTGGGTTTATATGTGTGATTAGATGAGAATAAACTAAACATAGATGAGCTCAATTGTTGATGATTTTATGCTAAGCTAAGCGGCTACCTGCTTTCTCATATATATTGCAAGTGCGTGGTTTGATGGGTTAAGGCATTCACATCATGCATCTATTGATTGGATTCCGAGTGTTTAATATCAATTTAAATTTAGTGCCTTGTCAACAATTAGGTAGAATAATTTCTCTTTGCTGCAAAACAATTCTATCAATTCTATCATGGAATCCTTGGAATGAGTTCTTATTTGCACTTTAAACACAACTCAAAAATTTTACCCGTGTGTCCAACTCGGACAGAAGTCCTCGCTATCATGCCAGCCTGAACCGTAACATCGTATGCAAATCAGAATACTGTGTAAGCAGACATATGTAACATGTTGCCTCTGTTTTTCAGAAGCCTAAGGAACTTGGTCCTGTCCTCAAAGTAGTTAAATCGCCATGAAGTAATATCATTTTATATTTTTCAGTGTTGTGGTTGGTAGAGCAGGTAAATATGTTAGTAGCTTTGTTATATATTAGAACCGGTCATATCTCATATAATGACTCTGATTTGTGTAAAGGCCATTGTTCAAAACATAATTTGGTGCAACTTTTCTACAAATTTAACCTATTCTTGTCTTTCATACTACTGTGAGTTAATAATCCTGGAAAGGGGAACCAGAACATGCATTTCAAAATCTGAAAACCTGTCATATGAATTATTGAAACCGGGTTTAAGATCTACAGACCCACACCTCTTAGTTTTGATTACTAGGGAGAACTTTGAACTTCAATATTTTATATGCATTTCATGAGTTGGAGCAAATTAGCTCTCCAATTTGCAGCTTCTTTTTAAATATATAGGATTTTTGACTCGTCTACTCTTTCAATCATTTACACATTCCTAGGTTATCTGACTAGCAATATGAGATTGTGGAGAAAATCACTAGAATCTTGGTAACATGAAGCCATGCATATTCTGCAATTAGCTTGCCAACTACTGGTGTGAATTAGGAACTTTTCTTTTCTTTTGTTTTTTCTTTTAAATTTAAAATTGAATATTTCTCCAGCATGCTATGTTTTCATGCCGAGAAAATGGCGGACAGATGGGTGAAAAGGATGAAGGATGTTGTACAAAATAACCATATCTAGTGGGTGTTTTGAAAATATGGCAATTTTTTAAATCCATTAAAAGTTGTAAGTCAAAAAGATGCATGAACATGAAAAGAAATCAGCATTTAGTTTTTTGGACCGTATCATTATCATTCGATATCAAGAAGAATATGGACAAAGAAACCAGTGGCAATGCAAAATGGTGTTTCAGTAACATGGTAGTTCAACAAGAACCACAATTTGTATCATGATTGTGGAAGGAAAATTGAGAATTGCTGAACATGGGAAGAAAAGCTTGTATTGTTCCTGAAAGAGATAAGATTTCAAATAAGGTAGGGCCATGAGAGGAACATTAAGAAAATGGTTTGATATGGCTTTAAGGGACAAGAAATAAAATAAAGATGCTCGGCCATTGAACCATATCAAATATTGGGAGGGCTTGAGTTTTCATTTTCATTCATTCGCCTCCTCTTCTTTTGCTTTCCCATTTAAGCTTTTGCAACCCCGCAACCCCGCAACCCCCCTCTTTGGTTCATTTTTGGCATCATTGAAGTTCTGTTTCTACTTTTGATCATTTAGTTAATAATCATCAAGCTTTGAGAATGTATGCAATTTCTGCAACTTTAACAAAATGGTACTTTTTCAAAAAAAATAACAAAGTTGCTTTAGTCCTTGTTTCATTCTTTTCCTTTTATATTGCCAAAATGGGAATAAGAGGGTGAATTTTTTTTTTTTTTTGTTGACAAAGGCAAGCAATGGTAGTTCGTGTGGTGATCACTGATCATGCCGTGTCTCACTTTATTCCTTATTTCCTTTGGAACTATTCTGTTGGAAAATCCTATTTGAGGAGGCAACAAAACAACTGAACAAACTTGAATGTCTTCAACAAGGCTTCCGTTATCTCTTTCGGTTTGTCCTTGCATGTTTCTCTGACTGTCAAAACTACAAAAGGAGAATCCTAATCACTGTTCTTGACTTCTTTGATTTTCTTTCTACGGTGTCGTGCACTGTCAGTTTGAGACACTGCACCTGCACACTGGATTGGACTCTTCTCCCTTTTTCTTTTATAATTGAAAAAATAAAGAAATAGAAATGGAAGAGGGTATTGGTGCGGGCTAGTTCAACTGGTAAGATATACTTTGGAGTACGGGGGTTTATGGTTCAAATTTCGTTGATATCAGGATTATAGAGGATTTTGACTTATACCGAATGGTTAAAAAAGTTTAGTATTCAAATGTCCGGAACGAATTTGATTTATAATGATATGCTATTTAAAAAAGAAGAGGATGTAGTATGTTGAAGTAATGAATTGTTGATCATTATATTAATAGGTCTTCTTTCTGAACATAACTTTTGCAGGAGAACTTTAAAGGGGTCGCGGACCAATTGGACCAAAGTTAAGAAGAATTTTCAGTAGTGGGGGAGACAAATCTATTATCTATTTAGGCATGTGGGAGAGTGGTGGTTTGGGGCGGGGGTGGGGGGTGTGGGTGGCGGAATGGCCTGTTTCTTGCCTGTCTGCTTTTACCATGCAGCTTTGGCCCCACTTGAATATATGTTCTTTTCGTGGGATTTTGTTGCTTTTTCATCTTTTCCTTTTTTACAATATTAGCTGAACTCCAGGCCAAAAGTAACCCCTTGCTTAGCCAAACTTTTGAGTATCTTGCTTGCATGCATTTGCTTAAAGACTGAAGTAGATGTGGATCTGATGCAACCAAGCGGAAACTAAGGGATTGAAAATGGGATCCTGACTCTGATGCCGTGTTAGTGAAACTACGTTACCCAGAAGGTTGAAGTTATTCAACAATCACTCAAATCGTATTCAGCTCAAAATTTCTGGCATAAATTGTGGGAAATTTTGGAAGTGTTATTACAAGAAAAGAAATTAAATTTCAGGGGCATAATTCTGAATTTCTAATCTACAAAACGCCGCAAGGCAAATATCGAGCAAATGAGAAGACCACCAAGAAACGCTGGAGAAGTTGCACATGGGAAAATGTAAATATGCAAAACAAGGCAAAAACACAAAATAAAACATGAAGCAAGTCGAGTACATTGATGATTCTAATTAAAACTGTACAAGAAAACCCAAGACACCACCTTGAATTTCCCACAGTAACAACGCTTCCTTTTGTTATCTTGGGATGAGAAAGAAACTCGATAACTAATGTCCTTAAAAGAACTACAAAATGAAAATAAAGAAATCAACTTTTATTTGCGGACTGTTTTATTAGAGGTTGTGAAGTCTTGCCCAATTCTTCAGGTGCACTCTTCACTTCCATTAACAATGCAACAACTTCCTTCATTGTTGGTCTTTCTGCCGGCGAAGAGTTCACACAAAACATTGCAATGCCTAGTGTTTGAAGCATTTCTTGCACCATTTGATCTGGTAAGCCTTGAAGCTTAGTGTCCAGTATTGATGCAGCTGGTTCGAAGCTTCCCATTTTCTTTTTCACCCACTCAACTATATGTAGTCCATCGCCTATCTGGGGCTGAACGGCACTACGCCCACTTAGTATCTCAAGCAAAACCACACCATAACTATATACATCACTCTTCTCAGTTATGTTCATGGTGTATCCATACTCTGCATTGAGCACAGAATTATATTAGATGTTGATATTACGATTTATCAAAAAGATTAATAGAAATAAGTAACCATTATTTCTAAGAGATGACACCTTGAAGCCACAGTCATCAAAATGAACATTATGAATTCTTGAAACATCACAGGTATTTGTAGGGATGCAACTATAATTTCATTAAAACAATTAACTGAAAAGCTATCCAAATTTGAAGAGAAAGAACAATGATTTGCAATTTATACTTGCCTGGGGCGATATAACCATAAGAACCGGCTACTCTAGACATTGCATGGTGGTAATTTGTAGAGTTCATCAACTTTGCCAATCCGAAATCTGCCAAATAAGCCTCATACTTGGAATCGAGAAGTATGTTATTGCACTTAACATCTCTGTGAAGTATAGCTGGAACACAATCATGGTGGAGATAAGCCAGTCCCTGTGCTGATCCAACTGCAATCTTGTACCTAGTTTCCCAGTCCAAGTTCCTATTCCCTTGCAACAGCTGTTGTAGATTGCCATTCGAGATGTAGTTGTAAAGTAGAAGCTTAACACTTTTATTGGAACAATAACCTAGGAGCTTGACGATGTTTCTATGCCGAATATGTCCGAGAATTTGAATTTCAGCTGCAAATGAGTCCACTGGTTCTTCATCTCTTTTTGTTTTCCAAAGCTTTTTCACAGCAATCAACTCACCATTAGGCATCTCAGCCTTGTAGACGACTCCCGAACAGCCTTTGCCAATCACATTTTCATCTTTTAGACATTCCAGGATGTTGTCAATGGTGAAGTTGAGCTTTTGAAAGGGAATGAAAGTCCATGGATAAGAGAAATCTTCAGCTCCCGGTGGTAGAGTTGACATTCTTGAAGCTTTCTCCACCTTGTACCTATGATTTCGTGTAACTAATATCCATGAAGCAAGAATGGCCATGGTCACTAGAGCCAAAATAACAGCTATCAAAGCTATAGTTTTGGCAGATTTCAAACCATTTTTCTGAATGAGACTTGAGGAACAAGTAGACCCATCGGTGGATTGACAAAGATGAGGGTTCTGCAGATATGAATTTGATGATAGAGTTCTAAAGAATGTTGTAACAGGAATAGGACCTGAAAATTTATTGAAGGAGATATTCAGGGATGTGAGACTTGTAAGGGAACCAAGGACTTTGATTCTTCCATATAGCATATTATGCGAAATATCAAGTGACTGCAACTGTTTCAAGCTAGACATTGTCTCTGGAAGCTCTCCTGTAAATGCATTTGAGCTCAAGTCCAAACTAATTGTCAAGCTTGTTAGATCACCAATCTCTGGTGGAATTTCACCAGATAGGCTATTGTAGCACAAATCAAGCAGAGTCAGTTTCTGCAAATTTTTAATGGATTTTGGAATTGACCCAGTCAATAGATTGTTGTTGAGAATAAGCTTGTTCAAGTAACTGAAGTTTCCAAAACTCCTAGGAATTTCACCTTTCAAGCTGTTTCTGCTGAGATCAAGCTGCTCTAAATTCACAAGCTCCCCTAACTGAAATGGAATTTCCCCAGTAATGTAGTTATTGTGAACATCCAGCAGCTCAAGAACTGTAATATTGGCGAACTCCGAAGGAAGACCACCAGAGAAATGGTTCATGTACAAGTCAAGAAAGATCAAGTTTTGCAATTGGCCTATCTCCTTCGGAATCTGCCCTGAAAGCTGGTTTTCTCCAAGCCTTAATCTCACTAATGACTGACAATTCGCAACACTTCGTGGCAAAACTCCTGATAATGAGTTTCCTAAAAGCAGAAGCTTGCTCAGCTTCTTCAAACTGAAAATCTCCTCTGGAATGGACCCTGCAAGCTTGTTCCTCGAAAGATCAAGTGCGTACAGTTCTGTGCAATTGCTAAAAGAGGCTGGTATTGTTCCAGACACTAAATTGCCCCACAAGAAAAAACTCTGCAAGTATTTCAAGTTACCAACCTGCCATGGAATCGAACCAGAAAATTGATTCTTGTCAAGCTGAAGAGCAGTTAAGCTTGAACAATTACTCAACTGCCATGGAATCAAACCGGTAAGCATATTATCAGACAAATGAAGCTGCTCAAGAAGCACAAGCTTCCCCAAGTCACCAGGTAATTCACCAGAAAGATCGTTAGCAGAGGCATCAAGCACAACAAGTGCTGAACAATTGGAAAGCTCAGCTGGAATTGGTCCAGACAACGTATTGCCCCATAAAAGCAAACTAGTAAGCTTTTGCAACTTACCCAATTCAGATGGTATTGAACCAGTAAGCTTGTTCATATGCAGATACAAATTCCTCAACTCTGAACACAATCCAATTTCAGGTGGAATTGATCCGAAAACCTCAGTATCATAAAGAGCTAATGTCTGCAGATTGATTAAGTTACCAAATGTAGGTGGTATGACACCGGAAAGGCCGGTGGCTGCAGCTCCAAATGTGGTCAGATTTGTAAGCATCCCAAGTTGTGTAGGAATCTCACCTGTTAAGTAAGGATTCCCGCCAATTCTAAATTGTTGTAAAGATACTAAAGAACCCAGTTGAGATGGGATTGAGCCATTGAGCAGATTGTCTTGTAAACAAAGGACTTGAAGTGAAGTAAGATTGGCAAGCTGAGGAGGAATGCTACCTGAGAGTTTATTGGTATTTAAAAAAAGGAACTGAAGCAGAGAGAGCTGGCCAAGCTCTTCAGGAATTGGTCCCGCGAGAGAGTTAGAGGAAAGGTCCAAGAGGCGCAAATGAGTTAGTTGGCCAAAAGAAGGAGGGATTATGCCTGAGATATTTGTTGAGGAGAGATTGAGGAGTTGCAAAGAAGACAAAGACGAAAGCTGAGGAGGCAAAGCAGAAAGGTTGAGGAACGTGTTTGGGAGAGACAGGGAAATAACTCTGTTTTGAGGAGAACAAGTAATGCCCTGCCATGAACATGGAGTCAAACTTGAAGGGTTCCATGAAGAAAGTATTGATGATGATGCTTTAGCAGAAGGGCCAGCGGCTGAGATGAGAGAAAGAAGTGCTTCTCCATCAGGAGAGAGTGAAGAAACCAAAGTGTTTGACATTGTTAACAAGATTAAGAATGATAAAAACAAGAGTGTTTTTTTCATTTGAGCCATGGGGGAAAGGTTATGGTTTCAAATGGTTAAATTTAAGATAAAAATGAAGGTTATTTGTGATGAAAATGCTGGTCTTGGTAATGGTGATGATGATGAAAGTGAAGTCCACTCTAGGAGACAACATGCATGTGAGAAGAGATTAAATTTTCGGCTGGTGATGGTGATTTTAAAGAATGCTTAAACTTCACACTAAAGAGTTGAACAACTTGAACCCCATTTGCATGTGCAGAAAAAAACTAAGGCAAAAACGTTCTCAAGGATGTCATAGATCATCCATTAATGAAGGATTTTATTTATCAAAAAAGTTAAGTAGAAAGATCAAAACAAACCAGAAAATTTTACCTCTAGATAGCTAGTGCTGAACAACAGATAATGATGAAACTGGACAGCCTTTGTGGCCTAAATATGGCAGCTTATCGCACTTCATAAATGCTGTACATGATATGGAAGTGGTGATGGTGATGGTGGTGGTGGTGGAGGTGGCGGCGGAGGTGGCCGGGGGTGGCTGTGTGTTTGAGTTTTGAGAGCTAGTTCAGCTTTGTTTGTTTGTTACTAAGAAGACTTGGAGGGTGGTGAGAGAGTGTAGTTGCCCATTGCTTTGTGTTTAAATACTTCGAATATTTTTAAAGATTTTTGGTTGAGTGATTAGGGCGCCACATTGTTTCTTTTATTTATTTATTTTTTTAAATGGCCCATGTTGCCCTCATTAGTTATCGTCCAGTGAAGGAGCAATGAAGCTGCTTGACTCGTTTCCGCAAGGGCAGTGTTGACCGTTGCATGTGTTGCTTGCTGTTTATATCACCAATTCTCACCATCATTCATCAGCTTCCTGACACGTGTCATTATCAGAATGGATTGCAACAAAAGAGTGGGTCTCCACTCTGAATGGGTCCTCAATGATCCCTAATCCAACGGCCAAGGTCCCCTGAACCGGTAGATGTTCTCCAGCGTGGTTGACGCGTGTACTTCAATTTTATTTTATCTTTTCACATTCACGTACTACTACTAGTGCATTACACAATGCAAAACTTAAAAGATGCGAACAACTTAAAGCTGGCTGCGATGGATGATTGAAGATAGAGCATATCCAATATAGTTTAACCCTAAAAAATATTAGTGTATAATAAAATAATTTATAATTAATAATGAAAAACTTATAATTTTTTTTATTTACTATTGTTTGTAATTTTTAAAATTTTATGATTCAGTAAAAATAAAAAAATAGACCGTATCAAAATTTATTTCGAACAAACATTGTTTATAATTTAGTTCGAGAATTTAGTCGATACTCGTCTAAAACAAAAGTCCATTCATTGTTCAATTCGATAATTTATTTTAAATCATTACTCCAACTTTATTTATGAGATATTGCATGATTGCTAATAAATGTATATTTTCTAATGAAATAGGTGATGTTCTCATTAGAAAATTAAAAATCGTTTAAATTAGTTTAAATCCTAATTCCTAATTAAGACTGCAATTAATATTTGATGAAAGAGATGGGAATCAAGAGTTTGAGAGTTCATGTCCACAACTAGAAGTTGAGGCATATTGAGTTTGTAATAATGTGTGTGTGTGTGTATACATAGTGTGTGTGTATAGATGCATACATACACTTATTATCATATAAATAAAATGCATAGGGAATGCAAGACTGATGATAATTTATAGGAGTGAGTCTGAGGCAGGCAGCTTAGGAAATTGTGAAAGTTAAAAGCAAGGTGTTTAGAGTAAGTAATTAGCAACCAATTTCAATGTCTTTTTTCACTCATTATATTAATCCACATTGTCTTTCATTTAAATATATAAAACAATTATAAAATAGTCATTAGGGTTTAAGGCTGGCGTGAGAATAGAGGAATTTCTTGGTAAGAAGAAATTACTTTGTGAGTCCTTTTTTTATTTTTTATACTCTTTTTACTGTGAGATTAATTTACTGTCAGTGAAGGGAAATTAAAATATATTTGGTTACCGAGGAAGAGGAGGTGGGTTTGTTTTGGGAGTGGAGCAAAAGATAATGTAGATACAGTCACACGAAAGAGAGAGAGACAGAGAGAGAGGTAAATTTTACTTATTAGGGCACATTTCACGATTAGGGTTTTTATTAGGATTTTAGGTTTTGACTATTTCCTAACAATTTAGCCGCACGAGACATTTCTATCATTAATGTCACAAAAATTTTGAAATTGGATCGAGTTCTTTTGGTGAAAAAAGGAATATTTGGGTAGAAAATGGCCATAGTAATTAAATTAGATTTTTTTTAATTTCTTGTAATTTTATATTTGTATGGTCAAAAATTTATTGTACGTACTCTATTTAATGTTAGAAATACGTAAAATCTCTTATGTTAGAAATACGTAAAATCTCTTATTTGAAAAGGACGGATCTCACTACATATTAAAAAATTGATATTAATAATATTTTTAATTCAATCAGATGTATTAAGTATTAAATTTAAGATATTTTAAGTTAGGTTAAAATTAAATTTAATTTAGGTTTACGTTTCTTAAGGTTCAAGTATCACTAACTCAAACAAACATTTATGTCCAAGATTACTTGCTTAAGCTTAGTGAAAGAATATATACGATATGATGTAATATTGAGTAAACAATTGTCCACAATCTTAAGAAATTAAGCATTAAAGCTTAGATTAAAATATTGGAGCAATTATTATAGTAATATGGAGAGGTCCAAGGAGTTCCCTGTCAAAGCTACAAGACTCGCATAAAAGGGTCTAAATTTTTATTATGCTAATGCGCCGCTGCATTTTTGTTTAGAGACATAATATTTGATTATTTTTTCTTTAACCCCTAACTATAATCGTATAGTGTCCACCATGAGTATTGGTAGCTTCGATAGCCCTCACCTCGCCTTCGGGACTCAATTTTTTTTTTCTTTAACTCCCTGCAATTATAAACATTTGAATAGTTCATGCGAGACCTCACACTCGCTCCATTTAAAATTAATTTTAACTTTGGGTGTCAATAATGGATCAACATAAAATCTCTGAAAAATTTAAAGAAAGAAAGAAATTTATAGATTGGAGAATAAAAAATCATTTATTAGGGCATGTCTTCGTTTGTCCGTCCATTAAGATACGAAAGAGCTGGACATAGGTCCGTGGGCCAAAGTGGATTGGATGAGGAAGGATCATGCAATTTTTTATTTTTTATTTTATAATATCTTCATTTATTGTAATTTATAAAAATTTAGTTCATTTAAGTATTTGCTTATTTTGCAAACAATGTTCCCTTAATCTAGGTATTGCAAATTTGCAACCTTTAATACTTTGCAGTCAACATTTTTTTTCCATATATTACTAGATTACATTTATTGATGTCTTCAATCCAACTATCACTACAATAAAAAAGGCTTTAGTGGATAATTTCATTACTAAAATATACAATTTTTATTGCTAAAGGCTATAACTACGAAAAAATTTTCATCATCATTTCGTCCAATAGGAGCATCGCATTACGTCTTTAGTGTCGAATTTTCAAATTTTATTGCTAAAGTACTTTTAGCGACGAATAATAATTTTCATCTCTTAACAATGAATAATATTCCATCGCTAAATGTATACTTTTAATAACTAATGTCGTCACTAAATGTACTTTTAGTGACAAATAATTTGTCGTCGCTAAATTTACTTTTAGTTACAAATAATAATTTTCATCGCCAAAAGATATCGTTTTTCTACAATTTAATTATTATTACTATTGTTAAAATATTGTATGTTATAATACTAAATTACAATGATAATAAACGCCATTATGATAAAAAAATTAATTTAAAAAAATTATTAATATCGATGAAAAATACAAATAATTACAAAAATTTTAAATCTATTTTTTTAAAAGAAAATTGTTACAAACGAATATAAATTTCTTGATTTTCTTCATCTTAATGTAATTAATCTTCAATATTCCCTACAAATAAATATGCAGTAATTATTTAACAGAATAAACACAAACATAATAATAATAAAAGTTAAGTTTACATTAAAACATCTCCCACTATTCACGCAAAGCTTAAGTCTCCTCTCGCATACATGAAAAAGAAAGTGGTTTAACTAAACTGCCACATGCATGGCTAATAGTCATATGATCACCCTTTAAGGGTTCTTAACACAATCAACTTTTGGGCAGAGCACTTTGATAAAAAAATGGAAAATTACAAATGTTAGGCAACCAAACAAACCAGGTCCATGATCAACCCTTGTGGACAAATACCATAACAAAGGCGGACTTTATGGCATCTTTCTTAATTGTTTTTTGGCCTTAACTCATGGAGCCCCAAACCCTATTCTTATAGCTTGGTTGTCATGTTCATTTGGATTTTATTTTATTGTAGTAACATAATTTATTTCACATAATCTAAAGAAAGAAAGAAAGAACGAACGAAAAAATTACATGAGAGAAGAAGAAAACATGTAGAAGATAAAAAAAAAGAGACACCCACTTAAAATGAGTCCCTGCCTCATTTCACTTACATATATCAAGATTTTACAAAAAGCTGAAATTGCAACACATCTAAGCAAGCTGAAAATGAAATCAATTGAAAAAAAAAAAAAAAAGCTCTGTCTTACTTTTTTACATCTTCACGACTAAGGAAAACAAGTTAGAGCTATGTTTAGAGAATAATGACCTTAACATAATTAATCTATTCAGGAAATGGTTAGATATTTACGAGGTAATAACATAAAACCATTAGACTTGCAACATCGAATGAGATGAACCGTGCAAAAATATGAAATGAGCGAGAGAATCATCTCATTATTTCCCTCAAATGGGAGCATTTTAGGCAATTTGGAATAAGCATTACAAAAAAAGAATGTGAGAATCGTAATATACATATAAAACAGTGGCGGATTAAACAAGGGAGTAAATGTTCATAGCTCAGGCAGATCGTCAAATGCTATATAATTTGTTTCTATTTGTTGCCCGATGGATTGTGATCTGAAACATAGAATACTTTCTCAACCAAACTGATTTATGTTTCTCAAAGAGATCAATGGCCTAATATTAGATTCTTCCCATTTGATGCCGTGATGCACATGGGCTTCAGAGAGGGAGAAACAAGGACAGTTTTTAGATTTTGCAGCATGACGTGACTATGAAAGCCTAAGAGTTAGCCTGATTTACGTATCCTGCTCAAATCTGAACCACTTCCAATTTGCACACATACTTGCTTCACTATCAAAAGGTAGAGTATCAGTTGGAAGGGATTCTGACTTGGGGCTTACTGAAACAGGGGGCAGCTTCTGCCGGTACTTTTTAGCCATCTCTTCAGCTTCGGAAAATACTCTCTTTCAAGAAAGTAAGAATTGATATCAGACAAGTTATCGTAAATGAACTAAGAACCACACACTAAATTCCTTATTAAAAAGTAGGATAAACAAGAAAATTATATGCACCTCTTTGTCAGAAACAAATAGGCCAGGCTCACTTTCAAGGTCAGCAATACTGCAATGTAAGCAAAATTGCCATTGTCAGATATTATCCGCAACAATTTGTTATCTGCAAAGATTTTCTAATATAGACAATTTATATGCCGATCTTGCTCAAGCATTAGGAATATATCCAACAAGTCATGCTCATGCTAAAATATTTAACAGATATAATTTGGAAAATGTCCAAAAGGTTTCAAATTAAGTCATCTATTTTTTCAAATTTCATCTTAGTAAATCCTACATAGTCCATACAGGAAAAGCATTTTGTTTTGCATCTGCTAAAGTGATTTCAATCCAAGGAAGTAAAAGTTAGCAGTAACTAAACCTGTTGACAAAATATCATGAGAATCAAAACTTGGTTTATTTAGTTTTATTATAAAAAAAAAAAGTTGAATAGAGAGCTCTTTAGGCCAGGGCAGGATTCTCTTCCAAAAGTCAAATGGTTATTTCACATACCTCAGGTCCAGGAATTTTTTTTTTCTTTTGGGTATAGAAAATAGAGAAACTTTATAAAATATTAGAAGGGAATAAGTGTTACAAAAGTGAATCAGAGGTCCACAAACTAAAATCTTCCCTACAGTAAAGCTTTTGGCGTTCAGGTCCAGGAATATTAAGTATAATGTTTGTATCAAGAGAAAAATTCAGGTAGCAAGTGAACAGTACTATTTCTAAAAGAGAAAAATTTTAAAGATATTTGATGCATCAAACATGCATGGAATAAACGCTTTTTTCTTTTTGAAGCAAATAAACTAAAAAATCTATCAAGACTGTCTTTAATTACCTGAGAGAGATTTTGTCAGGAAACATTGACTTCACAACAAGAACTTTAACCCTCTCACCCTCGTTAAGCAAATCACTGACAGAAGTAACTCGGGTGCGGCTCATATTGGAAATATGGAGCAGGCCACTAATACATATATATTTGCAAAAAGTCTCAGATCAAAGTGATGCCATAGATAAGTATATATAGAAAACACTTAAGAATTGAGCAACAGAGAGAAATGATGATAAACCTATGCTTTACGCAATTTTACTGTCCCTGTAAGCAGCAAGGGCATTAACATGAAACTTCAGGTCAGCAAAGAAAATGTAAAGACAATAAAATTTAAAACTTCCCAAGAAAAGAACACACCTTCTGTTACTGTCACCTATTCTTATTTGAGCTCCATAGGGATAGATTTTCTTAACAGTTCCTTCTAAAAGTGTCCCCTCCCTGAGGTTTAATGTTGCCTGCCATATCATACATCAAAGTAATCAGGCTGTCTTTTCTTCCCTGGAGAAGTAGGACGAAGAGGAAGAAATCCAAAGTACGTCAAATAACAATAAGGTACCAAAATGCCACATTAAAACTGACCCAAGCTTCTCTCTCACTCAGTATTAAGTCATTAGTATCTTCATTTATTCGAGTAATTTGTACATACTTGCGGCGCCCCACCTACAACATCAAGAAACCAACAATGCATTAGAAGCATACCATCAATGCCAAAAAAGGAAGAGAACAAAAAACATAACAAATGAAACATCTGAGCGAACCCTAGTACATCGATAGTATATAAGAACAAGAGTAACCAGAAAAAAAGAACTTACGCTCAAGAGAAACAAGATTGCCAAAACATGCTTGAAGGGACATGACAGCCGTGAAAAAACATATATAGAGTTAAAACAAAATTTTTCCTTCCTTTTTGATTGCTGAGTTTAAGATAGAAGTCCTTTTTTTTTTTTTGGGCAGAAACAGGTAAACCTTCTTGCCATCACCTCTAATAAAGCAATGAGGTGTCCAGAAGTCACAATATCATCTCCATTTGAAAAATTTAGCTACCTAGGTGTCTTGCTAACAAGATCTTGCAATTAGTTTAACAAATTCATTAATGTCAGAAGTGAATATAACTGATTCTGAACTAGATATCTTAGAAGTGCTTCCTCTCTGCATACCTGTAGGATACCAGTCTATGCTAGATTTAGCCTTCTACAATTGGTGATATACCAAGCCGTCAGCAGCAGCAGATTGTTAATTTAACATCTATATGTAATGTTTGAAATTGAGATGATAGTAACCATTATTCATGGTCAAAGGCCAGAAATATTGTGACATAACCAGTTAAAGAGCTTAGAGTATCATTAATCAAAAGTCTAAATAATCTCAACTAACTTTCTCTTTCAACTCAGTGAAGTTGTTCACTCTACACAGCAACTCAGCTTTAGGAAGGAACGCTCGTAGACCCTGCAAGATCATTTGAAAATGATCAAATCTGAAACACATGTGCAGGAACAAACGAACTAATAAGACAACCAACCTCAATTCTTGTAAGCAGGCCACCAGTATTCCACTCTGTAAATTTAACCTCAATAGGTTCATTGAGTTGTTTTATCTGTCCAAGATGTGGCCAAACTCATCAAAACTACTCAAATTTCATCATAAGCAAAAATTGTTAATCATAGGCCATTTCATTTACTGGAAATTGAACGCTTACATTAAAACAGTTGCTAAGACAAAATTAAACAGATAATTCTGTAAAAGCATACACTTAGGTATTCTCAATTTTGGCAGCAGATCAAAAGTATTTGACTCTTGTTCATGCTTCGAAATGACTCGTACAATTCAGAACATCATATAACAGGTAATACAACAAGATTATAAATTTTCAACTGAATTTATATATCCGGCAAACTATAAGAAGAAAGCAAGAAAAGAACCTGCCTCACTCGATGCCAAGCCATTTTCCGGAACAGCCTCCTAGTAGAAAGCAACGGCCTACCACTAAGAGTCCTCCCAAGCACCTCAGCAAACAAAACAGTTCCAGTCTCCACAATAGGTCTCCCTGGGCCCGAGGTCCCACTCATAGCGATAGCATCACCATCCTTAACAATCCCCATCTTCCCTCGAACCATAAACTCCTCAGCATCTTTCTTTAAATCACACAACAAAAGTTCCATCTCTTTGTCATACAAAGGCAACACTTCCTTAGTCAACATTGTACCCAACAAGTCTGCCCCAACATTCACATCAAGTTTATTCTCATTGCCAGAAACGACAACACCAATAACAAAATCACCCGGTTTTGGCTCATAATACTCCACACTAACCTTATCTTCCTCAACTTTATCATCTATAACAATGCTCTCCCTTGAAATCCCCACTTCACTTCCCTCTTCTTCTACCTCTTCCACTGAATCTCTAGGCTTAAAGAACTTTAAAAAGGGCGCTAAGGCCTCTTCCTCATCAAGCTTTTCAGATTTTTTATCAACTTCTGAAGCAACCCCATTACTTATAGGCACTAAATTAGGCTTGTTCAAAAGCTCAAGTTCTTCATTCCCTTCAAGACCTTCATTTTCAACATTTTCAGGAAATTGGGCACTTGATAATTCACCAAAGACATCCTTTTGGGAACAGAACACAATGTGGGTACTCCGCAAGAACCGAAAACTAGCAGCAAAAAAGTGAAATTTCCTACTTTGTTGAAGTGGGTACTTTGTGTTGCCGTTTTGTACAAAACTACAAGTGCTAAGTGGTGGTGCTGAGTTGAGAAGAGTGAAAGTGAAAGACTTACAAGGCTGAACAAGAGTTTGCATCTTCTCTTATCCTGCAACTCCCCACTTCATGAGCTACAAACAACTACCGCATCTCCGTGTCTCCGTTTCGAGTTGGATTTTTTTTTCCCTTAAATTTTCTTTTCTCGGTTTGATATATCTGTTTGCTGCATTGGGCTTATTGTTTGGGGCCTCTTAGAGGCCCACAGTTGAAAGGCCCATTCTTGTGGGCCAGTAGATTATTAAGGTTAAGATTTAAAAAAATATAGATATATTTGCACTTGGGGTGACATAGAAATCTAAAAACAAAGCAAGGCTCTTCCACACGTCAGCTTTCATTACAATCCAAGAGTTAGTGAAGTAAATATCACTTAAATATTTATGAGAATTAAAATTTAAGCAGAGTTTCATTAGTATTGATAGAAGTTGATCTCAGAAATAATCTAATTTGTACATATCAGATATAGTCTCATGTAATATGAGTTATAATTTGAATAATTGTCTCATATAATTAAAATAAAAATAAAAATTCACTTTGCTTTTCATAAAAAAAAGGTCTCGGATTTTCACTAAAATTCTTCTCATTTGAATATTATTTATCATTTATTATATATTATGTCAATCCTTAATTATAAATGTCTCAAATGAAAGTTCTAGATTCTCTCCCTAAAGCAATTCCAACCAACCCATCAAACAAAACCCAATGCATGCAAAATCAATAATTCCACAAAGCTTACATTATTTTTGAATAAAAGATTTAAAAAAATTGTCACAAATCGATCATTGAATTCAACACAACAGCCTACAAGCATGAAACATTCCACGACCAAGACTGAATTATAAAACCCTACAATGGATAAAATACATTTCATCATCAATTATCATCATCACATGCTGTGTCTAATAAAAATGTTGCTAGATTTTGTATGATTGTCAAATAAGTAGTGAATATTTTAGATATTTTTATATTAAAAAAAATTCAACCGCTACTCCAAAAAGTTCAAAATATGAACTTTTACTAGTAGAGAGAAAATAATTTATTTAATTTTTAAAAGCTTTACTAAAAAAAATAAACAATAATAAAATTTTGACAAGAGCTTATGAGATTAAATAAGCACTTATAATTATTAGACAAACCATACAAAAAAGGTGATTAATGGAAATTGTTAAAATATAATGAGAGAACTAAATATCACAGATCACTAGATTATTGTATTCTAAATTTATTACAAGCTTTAGATTCTCAAGCCCAGTTACTCAATTCTCGTCTAGAAATGTGCATCAAATGCCTCAGAAGAAGAAGCCCATAAATAACTGAAATTAGAGTGGAACCATTAGCACTCTTCTAGACTTCTCATAAAAACCCTCTTTCAAGAATACCCCGTTAAAAATAGGAAAATTATCAACCATATATCCTTAAATGACACCTGTATCAAACGTGTGTGAACACTTTTTAAGTGTATCATTCGTATACCCTAAGTTGACAAAATACTTCTGCTGTCCACTAATCCGTTAATTGCCGTTTGCAAGCGCTAACATTATAAGGGTAATCTAGTCTTTTAAGATGGACGAAACTTTGATTAAAAAAACGACATGTCATCCCATTTACCTAGAAAAAAATGATATGTCATATGATATATATTGATAAAAATGACATGTCATTCTATTTATCGGATAATTGTTAATAATTGCTAAAAAAAACTACTTTACAATCGAATTTACTCGTCCAAAATTTAACAGAAATTTTTAAGATCTACTCCTCCAAGCTCCAACTGGAATTTTTTATGGTATAATATATATAATTGTAAATAATATGTTGTTAATAACTTTTTTATGGTATAATATCGATATTTTTATGGATAATTGTTAATAATATGTATCATTAATAAATTTTTTTAATAAAAAAATGTATTGTTAATAACAAAATAAAAAAATTGTGTATTGAAAATTTATGTTAATTTTTTAGGTAAATTTATTTTTTTACCTCGTTTTGAGTTTCAAGGGTGAAATAGTCAATTTGTCACAATTCTGTTAACTTTTTAACGGAAGTTAACGGATTGGTGGACGACAGAAGTATTTTGTCAACTTAGGGTATATGAGTGATGCACTTGAAAAGTGTTCACACACGTTTGATACGGGTGTCATTTAAAGGTATATGACTGATAATTTCCCTTAAAAATATTGTTAACTTACACTACTTTTAATAACATCCATTTTAATTCCAAAATTAACATTTGTATTCTTATTTCTCCAATCTTAACACACCCCCATTTGAGGAAAAAATATTTTGATTCAAAATTTTTTAACTAGTTAATATGAAGCTTTATGACGATTAATAAGAATCATTTTAAATTTTGATTTCCTTCAACTTCTTTTGCTTCTTAACTCGCCACTTGCTTCTCAAATTTTAAAACCCTTCTCAACTTACAGCATAGAAACTTGACGATAAATATTCAAATAATATCTTTTTTTTTTGTAGCTTTGCATATGTGCCCAGAATTCGTAAAATTATAAAAAGAAAATTATCGTAATTGATAAGGAAGACGATCCTGATGCAATGTTTTATTTTATTTATTTATTTTGAATGACATAATGCATTCCAGGTTTGAATGAGGATGAAATTATAAATTCATTACAGAAGGGCTTTAATAAGATTTTGGACAGGTGCCAATAGTCCACCTATTGAAAGTATTGAAATAGGTTTCAATCTCTTAGGGTTGCAGTAAAGAATAATGATTTTTTAATATCAAGAAGATACCATCAAAATAGCAGTGAGGTCACCGTTCATAATACAATGCCATTGTTGCATACAAAGTGATACTATTGTTCATCTAATGCTCCCTATATGGTGGAGATATGTTGGTAAGATGCATCAAAATTAGTAAACAACAAGAGAGTAGCAACCGTAACTTTTTGGGGGTGATATAAGAAATCTAAAATCAAAGCAAAGATTTTCGGCATGTTCACCCCAAGATCGAATAATATATGCCCATGCCTGTTCCTTAACTGAATTAGTATTTAGGAGAAATAAAATTGCTGTATGATTGGATGAATTACTAAATGAAATCAAAGATGTAATCACAAAGTTGAATCAATAAAAGTTCACTTTGCTTTTCTCCAAAAAAATTAAAAAAAAAATTCCAACCAACCAACCAACCAAACAAAAGCCAATATGCGAAATCAAGAATTCCATCAAGCTTACATTATTTTTGAAGGAAAAGATTAAAAAATGTGAAGAATCGATCATTGAATTCAACACAACAGCCTACAAGCATGAAGCATTCCACGACCAAGACGGAATAAAAACCCTAAAATGGACACCTCGAAATACGTTTCATCATCGCATGCCATGTCTAACAAAAATGATGCTGGATTTTGTAGTACTTGTCACAAATTTGATGCACTTCATTTAAGTGATTGATTATTATAGGCTAATAGTAAACTAATACCTATATATATACGTATATAAAATAAAGGATGTATGAGCTAAGACAAACTAGAGCTTTTCATTGACACTGTTGTCTGATCAATTAGATAATATTATCATATAAGTCTTATTTTAATCTTTAAATACTAATTAATATTTAATCTTGGTTCAGAACAGCTTACTAGAGACAAAATGCATGCAATTATTTTAATATCTGTTGGCATGTGAAGTTGGCACTTTAAGATGAGAAGATACCCCCCAAAAAAATTATAACTACGGGCATCACTGGGTATTTTATTTTATTTTAGCTCACAATCCAGTTTATAATAAAAAAAAATAGCACCGATTAATTTGGAGAAAACACGTAACTGGTTTCCCTGAAATTCTTAATTTCTTCAGCCCATATGTGTGATAAATAAATTTTTGTTTTCTTGTTGACTTTCGATTTTGCCATTGTTTTGATTTAATTTGTGGTGGCGATGATAACAAGTGTCGACAACAGGGAACATGAAGGATACAATTTTTTTGGAAATTTCCACCTTTGAGCCTATTTTGCTTCAACTCAGAGTCTTTTTGGAAATACATTTTGATTTTGTAGCTATATTCTTCCAAATGTTATGTTACGCCAGAGATAGATTTAAAATATCATAAAAAAAAATTTTAAAAATAATGAAGTGCCAAATGAAAGTATATGCAGCGAATAATGAAAACAGAGTTAACTTTAAAAATAAGATAAGATGGGAACTGGGGCGGCTCTTTCTACAATTGTCTCAAATTTGGAAACCCCTGAGTGGCCGCTGAAAAGTGAAAACTTCTCCTCTCATCAGGAAGGTTTCTTTCTGCTTTCCCAAAAGAAGACAACCAAGGAAATGCATATCCACCAATGAGATTCATTCAATAATTAGAAGATAAAATTGTTCTTAATCTTCACGAAAGTATATTTCGCTTAACAAATTTCAGCTTGAACACATAGAATTTTATGATAATTAGACTTAGTTTATATGGTCTTCGACAAATTTTTTTGTTTTTTTGTTTTCATGAACTAGGCAGAAAATATTCAGACTACTATACGTTGCAAGTGAAATTAACCTAAATGAGTCTCGGCAAACGTCTGATTAAGTAATTATTGTGTTGTTGTGTCGGCAATTAAAAGAGCCGAAAAAAGAACAAAAGAAGATGAAGGAAACTCGGAGCCAATTGCGGTCCAGTGGATGATGATATAATATAAAATAAATAAATAAAAATACAATGTGTTGCACATTAAAAAAAAACAAAATAGGGAAGGACACGTGGAGCGACACAGTCGATGAAAATGGAAGTAATGATAAACTGTCTTCAACCATGTGTTACGCAAGTCATATGTATGCCTATATATATATATACATGGAGAGAGAGAGAGAGAGAGAGAGGGACAGACCAGAAGCAGTCGCAGTTTTACAACTAGCGGCATAGATTAGCAGCCATTAATGAGAAGACCAAAACAAGAGGGCGGGCGGGCCAGAGAAATTCCAAAAATTTTCTGTTCACTTTCCCAGCTGCTAAAACAGAAAGAAAGCTAAAATTTGCTACTTCAAAGTTCCTGCTGATCTGATCTCCCGTCTCTCGCATTCCAGAAATAAGAAAATAGTGCAGCAGCGGCACCAGCAGCCCCTTCTTTTAGGAAAGAGAGGGAATAGAAACTCTCAGTTGATATTCAGGAATCAAGATTCTACCTTTTACATACACACACACACACACAAACATATATCAAAGGTATGATCTTCTTTCTCATAGATATGTTAATTTGTTCTTCTTCTTTTTTTTTTTTTCTAATTTGTTTTGATTGTTTATCCTTTTCTTTTTATTGCTTCAGTTTATTAGAATTTAGATCTTTATCTTGATGCATGATTAGAAAGTTTTCTTAACCCGTTATAGCTAAATAATTTTACGCTCTTAGTTTGATATCATTATTATTATTGGGTTTAAGAAACTGGAATTTTTTTTTTTTAAAACAAAAGCTACACTAAAAAAGAAGATTAAAAACTCTCTCTCTTTGGCATTTACATATTACGAGTTCGCTAAAATGGTGTCTCTGTTTGTGATGATCAGTATGCAAGTTTAACCGGTATCACTCTTTTTTATTTATTTATATACAATATATTTTTTTCACACACACATCCATATATATATATATATATATATATTGTAATTGTTATTAGTGAAGTCTTATGTTTGTTTGCTTATTGATTGAGCCTCACTTAAAAAAAGAAAAAAGATAAAAGATAAAGATAAATTGATATTAGTCATAAAATTAACTTCTTTTTGGAAGGAAAAGTTGAAAAAGAACAAGGAGGATGACCCCATAGTGGGTGACATTATATTATATATTATTATTATTATTTATCCCCTTATGATTATTTCTTTCGCAAAAATATATTCTGTGAGATTATAAAGATTATACTTTTAGGCCAAGATTGTCATTAGCTTAGTTATCCTCGTGATAGCTAAAGATTACACTATGAATTATCGAACTCTTATCCATTTGGAAATCTTTTTTATCGTTTATTTAAAGGGAAAAATTGAATTAATTAATACTTATAATAACGTAAAATTAAAGCAAAACTACCCTTAACACTGGACAAAATCTAGATCGTGAATATCTTCAGACATGAGAGAGATATCCATGTGGATTCTGACTGTAACCAAAAGTTAGCACAAACATTTATTAAACATTAGAAGTCATTGCGATGGCCAATGTCTGGTGGGTCCCCACGTTATGACCAATTTCCATTTTATTCACTATTTCTTTTTTATCACGTAACCGGAAGCTCTTGCATTACATTGCATGCTATTACGTTTCTTGTTTTTCATTTTCTTTTTTTTACGTTGCTGCCGACAAGTTTTGTGTTTTTCATTAAAGATTGATAAGAAAATTCGAGTGCCCGTTTGATTTTGAATTTGGATACAAATACAATTATATGCTTTTGAGTTTTGAAAAAAAAAAAGAAATTCAATAAAGTTTCGTCTTTTTCTCTTGTTTTTCATTCTTAATGTGAAATCCATCCAATTACTTTCATCAAAATTAAAAATGATGTTATTTGGATTTCCTTATTTTTCATTTATTCCTTTATTTGAGCCATTTGCAAACAATTTTAATTTTTTTTTTTGGGTTATTAGAAGGTGATCTCGATGATGTAGTTTTCAGCAAGCATTATTAATCATGTTTTTTAAGTGAGCAATTAGAAAATTCAAAAATTTGGCAGCATCTTTAACGTGTAGGTCCATTTACTAGTATAGATGAAATGACTCACTAGCTAACATAGCTGACCAAATTAATTACATCCAATATAATTAGTAGGCACGCTAAGGCCAATTTTGTAATTACTGGATATAAGTTTAATTGATTTAATAATCTATCAGTGGATGGATAATCAGCATCATTTCTGACTATGAAACTGGCGTCTTTATGTGATTTAAAAGGGAAAAAAAATAAAATGCAAATGTTCATAAAGTGTTTGTAAATCAATTGAATTAAATATTAAATTATACAATTGAAATTAATTTACATATCAAAATTAGATCGTCAAGAGATTACAAAGATCGTGTGTTTAAGTGTAAAATAAGTATAAGAAATCATATTTAGATATTATCTGATGTAATTGATTATTTTCTCATAAATCAAATTAACACCAAATTAGTCATTCCCTTAAGTCTATCCTTAACCGTTTAAATTCACAAGAGAAAATATTTTTTTTTTTCAATTTTTTAAAAGGAGGAGAGTATTTTTCCGAGGCTGAAAGGAATAGAAGAAAGATGGAAACCCTAATATTTTTATTTATTTATTTAAAAACAAGATTCTATGACAATGAAATACAAAAGTTTTTGTTTCTATTTTATTAATGTACATTACAGATTGTAGATAACTATTTCAATTTCAATATTGATCTAAAAATGATTCATGCCTCCTAAACTCTCACCTCAAATTGTACAAATAAAATTTATACAACAATTTGTAGATATATATGTATCTTAATTTTTTTTTCTTTTTCAATATTCGTTTTTGAACCAATTTTTTTTTTTTTTGAAATCATTGTGACCGGGATATCCACAAGAACAACACATCATTATTGATACACAATTGCATTAATTAATACAGAGGATCAAGCCAAAAGAGGTGGGGATGAGATATATGTGGGACTACATAATTTTATTTTTTAAATTCACTAATCAATTGCCTGGCTTTTTTTTTTTTTTTGTCAAATCTAAATTACAATGACAAGGAAGCAACTAATGGAGATTATGACCCATTAATGAATCGAAAATGCCGACCCAAGTTAATGACCAATTGTCTAGGGTTTCTCATTTTCTCTCTTCATTTAAAAATTCTCCACACAATTCTAACCACAAGAATTTCTCTTGCTCATGGCCCATGTGACCAACTTCCAGCCAAGTTCCTACTTAGTGCCGCCTTAATAACTCAATCCCTTTTCCAATTTTTTGACCCATTCCATTTGAAAATGCCATCATTTTTTTTTTTTAATTGAGATCATTGTTTTGTAAGACAGGCAACTCAATTCCAAATGGTAAAATGAGAGGGATTAAGACTTAATTAGGTAAACTAACTAGTATTCATTTAATTTAGTGGTAAACTTCAATACGAAAGCATAATTGGCTAAAAACCAATGAACTCATTATCCACTCTGGAATTCAAGAACGCCGGGATAATGACATATGGAGCCTTAAACTTTTATACTTTATCAAATAAGGTCATATGTTCCGAACTTATATCATAAGTCCTAACTTGTTCGAAATGACAAAAATACCAATTATCGCCAACTCTACAGGCCAACGCGGAAACTTATGTCCTGAATTGAGAAAACATAAAAAAAGTCAGGGATCCGAATGTTATTTACGCCTGACCGGTCGGTGGCCATAACTCGCATCAAAATTATTACAAGTCTACCGCGCACAAAACGGTTGCTTAGAGCCAACAAGCAGTTCGTTATTGTATTATTTTTATTTTTATTCTTACTTCAAAATTTCATTCACATTTCTTCAACTGCTTGTTTTCAAAATCTCTCTATTAAATTTCTCCACAAAAGTTCACTGCATTGCTATTTGTTGTTGTTCTTCTTCTTCTCTGCTCTCCCATTTTTCTTCATGTCACCAGCTATGAAAACACAGCGCTCAAAGCACCACCAGCCAGAGGTAATTAATCAATTACACTTCATACTTATTTTATGCTTTCCTTTTTTCTTTTTCTTTTTTTCATTGGGGTTTTGGGTTTTTATTTGGTTGTTGATTTGGGAATACTGAGAGAGAATTTGCAGAGAGGTTGGGCTGAAATCTGTTCTTGTTTGGGCTGCCTACAGCTCTTTTGGCCTCGAGTTGTCATGCGCAAGTGGCTCAACATCAGCACCAAAGACTCTGATTTCAGTGCGGACACTGATGAAGATGACATCGATGATGATTCTGACACTGAAGGTCAGTTCAATGGTCACAATTTTAAACCCCCATTGTTTGTATTTTCTGTAATTTTCTTGATTTTTTTTTATAGTTTATGTGTATATTTCTGATTGAGTTGTCACTTTTATTTCAAATAGAATCATTAGTAGTCAAATATAAGTGGTAAATAGTATCTGTCAAACAAAAGTAGTGGGGTTCATCGGACACGCACCATTTGGGAACTGTGGATTTTGTTTGGAACTTTGTTTTGAGCTTTGAGATGGCTGTTTTGCAGAATTTGCTCAATCGCGGTTCAGAGTTCCGAAAGAGGAGGAAAATCAGTATGATCCTAATGGTAATTCTTTGAATACAATGTTGAAATTTCTTTATTTTTGGGAATGATACGATCTATTCTTGACGTCTATAGTTGGTTTATGCATAATTCATTCTGAGAAATTCTCAATTTTTTTGTTTGGGGGTTGTCCTATTTTTCATTTTCATCTTCTTTTGGTTTGAAATTTTCCTTGTGCTTTGAGGACTTCTGGTTTTTTTTTTTTTTAAAAAGAATATCATCTGAACTAATAAAACCAGATTTTGCTCCTGTAGTAATCTCAGCTTCCACTCTTTAAGTCATTGGATCAGGTAATGCTGACTATATTCATTAGGTCAATGATTCTTAGGTACCAAAGCATTACCTTTATCATATTAATTACTTTTATTTAGTGGAGGAATTGGTCAAGGTCAGCAAGGGATCTTTCCTCTCTTTTTATCTTTTGAATTGGATTTTGTAATGTTCCTGTTTTACATTGGAAGATGCTTAGAGCCATCCCATTGATGGGAACAGCCCGCTGCATCCAGTTTGATAATCTGTTTAATTTTATTTTCCACCGTTGACTTTGTCTACCACATATGTCTTGTTCTTAATATGCTATTCTCAATATTCATTTTGTTGATGATGTTTTTAGAGTATCACCATTCCCTTTTGTTAATTTTTAGTTATTCTTGACCGTGCTTAATAGAAGAGGCTGAGAATATAAATTGAAGAGTTGCTTCTTCATTCCCTTTGCTAATGCTTAGTCCAACTGGTAGGGACTTCAGAAACATTTCCTAGAATAAGACGACGGAAATCAGAAACTTTTAGGGCACAGTATATAAATACAAAGGAAGTCAGGTATGATGCTCCTTACATGTAACTTCTTATTTCAAATCAGAAAAATAGTTGCAATAATTTTGAGCTTTTTAGAAACTACAGTTCTAATGAGTGCCATTAGTCATGAATTTATTAAATTTCTGATCCCAACTACTCTTTGTGTCCTAGAATATGCGCTGGTACATGGAATGTTGGAGGGAAACTTCCACCTGATGACCTAGATATTGATGATTGGATAGACATGAATGAGCCTGCTGACATCTATGTGCTTGGGTAAGTACTTTCCTAATATATGTTCTGAACTTCATGAACGTGCTTGCTTTTGCATTATAAATCTATGAGCTTGATGACATGAAATTCCCACCGCCACCCCCAAGCCTGACATTCTCCAATGATTTATGGTGGATGAAGACGTTTTTCATCTTACTTCTTTATTTCAAAATATCATTTATGAAACTGGTTATCGGTGATTTCATCTATTTTACCTGTCCTAATGAGCACATTTTAGGATTATGATAACCATTTTGTGTTTATAGTCTTCAGGAGATTGTACCATTAACCGCTGGGAATATCTTTGGTGCTGAAGATAGCCGTCCTGTTCCAAAGTGGGAAAATATTATTCGTGACACCCTAAACAGAATTCGGCCTACCACCGGCAGGGTTAAATCTCTTAGTGATCCCCCATCTCCATCCAAGTTTAAGCCATCTGAGGATATTCCAGATATAGAAGAGGAGGTAACACATGAAAGTGATAGTGATTTAGGTGAGGAAGTTTATCCGCTGGATGATGAAAATAACGGTTTTGATGAAGTCAATGATAAACCAGTCAATATGTTCACGAATTATGAAGTTTCAGCCTGTGCTGATAGTGCCAAACTAGACATGCCAGCAGAAAATAATTTACAAAGGCATTTTTCTTCTCCAAAGAGGTTTGATAGGTTATATTGCCTCCGAATGGAAGAGAGTGAGGGAAATGTTGAATCACCAGCTGTGCAATGCAATGGCCAAATAACTAAAATGCTTAGTGGGTCAGAAAGGATTGGTTTGAGCTGGCCAGAGCCTCCATTAAACTTGCTGACTCAGAATGTTTTGGAGAGACCAAATTCCTTTAAGACAGTTAAATCTTTCAAAACATCCAAGTCTTTCAGGAGATATAGTTCTTTCAAGTCAGCTGTCGATGATATGTCATCAGGGCTTGCATTACTTGCAGAAATTGACATTGAAACTCTCATGAAACGCAAAAGAAAGTCATCATATGTAAGGATGGTAAGTAAGCAAATGGTTGGTATTTTCCTTACAATATGGGTTCGGAGAAGCTTGCGTAGGCATATTCAGAATGTGAGGGTGTCTACTGTCGGTGTTGGTGTGATGGGCTACATTGGTAACAAGGTATCATTCCTATCCTTTTTCTATTTCACATTTTTCTGTGATTAATTAGCTTAACATTAAGTGTGGCAATATTTCAATTGTGCAGGGTTCTATTTCAGTTAGCATGTCAATTCATCAGACACTATTTTGTTTTGTTTGTACTCATCTAACATCGGGTGAAAAAGATGGAGATGAACTCAAAAGAAATGCAGATGTGCATGAAATACATCGAAGAACTCGCTTTCGTTCGCACTCAGAAATTGGATTTCCCAAAAGCATCTATGATCATGAGTAAGTATTTGACATCTAATCATGATAATACTCAGTGTACATTTCAGATTTTCTTTCTTGCTTTGAAGCAGGACGGGACAATGCTATGTCTCACGCCTTTCTTTTTGGTCCTTCATTTCCTTAAAGCTTCAATGCTTCTTATATCATAAATGAGTGTGCAGGTCCACTTCTGTGTAAGGTTTTAATTTAAAACATCCTGGTTAGCATTATAAATATGGTCTTCTGTTAAATTTTTTTCCTTATTAGAAAGTTAATCACAGATGAACTTCATCTATAATATGTTTGTATTTTTTGGAATGTTACACTATTACGCTCTTATTTTGCTAGGTCGGATCAAAAAATTTATCAACAATGATGCTTTTTATCTTGAACTTTTAAGGACAAAATTTAAACTCATGAAACTGCCCATAAGAATGCTTTCAATATAATCAAAGACTTTGTAGTTCTTCAAATACTTTTGAACTGATAAATGCAATATGAAATACTTGCTTGTAAGTTACTTGCCTATTTTATTTTGCTTGTTGATTCAAGATCAAATCTTTCCTTTTGAAGAAGATAACAGTCAATTAGATAAAATTGATTTCTTCTGCAGACGAATAATTTGGCTGGGTGATCTGAATTACCGGATCAACTTGCCGTATGAGAAAACAAGGGAACTTATCTCCAAAAAGCAATGGTCTAAGTTGGCTGAAAGTGACCAGGTATCTTAACAATATTTCATTTGGGATGGACATTAATCGTTTTGCTTCAGCATTAACACTTTAAATTCAGTACATATTTTCTTGATAATCTGTGAATATGGATAGGCATTTTGGTGGGTCTGAACCTCTGAGGCCTCTGCAGTTTTCTTATCTCAAGTTGACAGGATGCTCTATTGCTTTTAAATAAGTTGATATTTTTTAATGACAGCTTCTACGAGAACTGAGGAAAGGTCGTGCATTTGATGGATGGTCTGAGGGTACTTTGATTTTTGCACCAACATATAAATATGAATTAAATTCAGAAAAGTACTACGGAGAGGATCCAAAGGTTGGGAGGCGCAACCCTTCTTGGTAAGTCTGCAAGAATACTTTTTGTGGCAGGGGTTGCTTTCCCTCGGGATCATTTTTGTTTTGATGTGGTTTTCACTCATCTTCTAAAAGGGCAGCATTTCTCTTCGAATCTCATAAAGAATATGAAGGATGTGAAGAAATTTGGGATTGCTTGCCAAAACTGAAATGTATGGTTAATAAGATACTGATTAGTCCAATCCCAGTTTACTTACAAGTTTTTCTTGCGAAACTTAAAATTTTCAGGTGTGACCGCATTCTTTCGTATGGTAAAGGAATGAGGCTACTGAACTACAGAAGGAATGAAATTAAAATGTCTGACCATCGACCTGTGACTGCCACATATATGGTGGACGTTGAGGTATTTTCTCCTAAGAAATTACAGCGAGCCCTCACATTGACGGATGCAGAAATTGAAAATGAGGATGTTGTAGCAGAGATGGGTATTAATGCTGGAATCGGCTGCTTTAGATTGGAGCAGGTGAATCCTTTATCCTTTTTGTGAAGTTTAATAGATTCTCCAGGCCTAAAGCTCAAGGTTATAGGTAAAAGGCCAAAAATAGCTTTCAAGATTACATGACTGTAATCTGAACAATGTAGCATAAGACAACTTGGTCAAACACGAATATGACTTATTTCTGTTTAATCATATAATCGGAGAATTTGAATGTCCGACTGTTAGGAAACTACTAAGGCTAAAAGCTTTTTGCTTCTATCGTTAACTAATATGGTTTCTTTAGCCCTTGAATTCAATCTCTCTGTCAACATAAGTCTGCTTTCTTATGCAGGATATCTAGGAGCATTAAGGAAGTTTAACCAATGGAAAAACTTGGAAGATATTTGATGTTGTGAGCTCCACGAATCATGATATTATTGTCACACTTTAGATTAATTCATTTGATTTTTTTTTAAAATTTGTCACGATATTGTAAATAGCAGTTCTTGTGCATATCTGTAGCTCTAGAGATTCTTCTCACTTCTAGTTTCTGGGAAAATAAGTAAGATTGATCATGTTGGGTTTATGCCGAGTTCTTAAGAGAGAATTTTCGGCAGTGTGTCTCTTAACTGCATGGACATTTACATTGTAGAAGCAACATTGTAGATGCATGGTTTTGTGAGAAATCCAGCCATTTAATTTCAGTCTTATGTTTGATTTATTTTCTTGTTCATGTGATCAATATTTAATATGTATATACTGAAAGTCTGAAACCATTAATGATGAAGAACATCAAATTGATAAGATCCATGTAGTGAAATTTTACACAAGAATAGATTCTTTTATTGCCCCCTTTTTAACAGAAACAGGAATAGACTTGGAAGTGTTGAATTTTTAATATTTTAGGTTCATTATATTTTACATTTAGCTTATAGCCTAGTGGCATTCATGCCCTCAATACATAATAGTTCAAGCGAGCCCTATTAATAAAAGTAGATATTTGCTTTAAAGTGCGGGCAAAACCAAAGTCAAATTGATTGTCTGAAGAAAAATGTGCATAAAAGAAAAAAAAGCAGAAAAAAAAATGTAAATCTACAACGCTAACGGTTCAGCAAACCATCTGAAAAAAGAATGGCAAACTCAACTCAAGAACCCAAATGCAAAAATTATAAAAAATGGGAAAACTCCTAAGCTGAAAATTACCAACTTGACCTGTGCGCAGATTACAAATTATGTATCTGATTGTGATGTCACTAGAATTTAGGGTTCCTTAATTTTATTATCCGAATTAAAAGATGCTAAAGTTTGGGCTAAATGTACAGTCATAAGTGGGCCCAAATACCAAACTCAACCCTTTTCTGAAAGCCCAACAAGTTAGTGGTTGATATGTTGTCACGTAGCAAAACCTCAAACGTTTCATTCTACAAAATACGATTTAAAATTTTAATTTTAATTTTAATTAAAAATTTTATCACGCAAAGTCCGATGCTTAACTTTCGAGTTCAGATTTCACCCACACAACTCTCAATGTTCCTCCTCCAAGTACATCAAATTCACGCCTTGAACATAGTATAATATTTGCTTTATTACCAACGTTTAATTTCGTTTAACAGAATTTGATCTTTGTTTCAACAGAAATGGAGAGTTGCAGCTTTTGGTGTGTATGGCTATATGAATTTCACCAAAAACGGCTTCAAGTAAGCTAATTTCATCTGTGTACTTTCCAAATTTGAAAAGAAATTGATGTAAATGAATCAGATGACGTATAAGGATGCTGCATTGGTTTGTTTATTTGGTGTCAGTTTTAGAAGCTTTTGATCTCGTACTCCTCTTAACAAATTTATCGAATGCAGACACACGGATTATTTAACTCAAATCTTCTTGATTTTCGCAGCCTTTGCTATCGCATTGATTAGAACATATATGTATATATAGGACCACTCTTTTGTGCCCATCATTTTCTTTCTGAAGTTACGAGCATTATGTTCAAATTACTTGTCCTAATGATCCACAATATCATCATTTCTGGGTAATGATTCTGTGAAAGAACAAGTTAGTGGGAATCGTATCTTTGGTCAGTAGACACTAGAAATGAGTAGTTTTTGTTTGTTAACTTTTTGGTTTATAGAGAACACTCCAAAAATTTCAAACCAGAAGATATGCAAGCTCGCATAGAAGGGAAAAATTGCATAGTTACAGGAGCAAATGCTGGCATTGGTTATGCTACTGCTGAGGGTCTTGCTTCACGGTATTGATCTTCTGTATGTTCTGCTGATTATTTGATTTATCAAGTTAAATATTGCTAATTTTTTTGCCCCCAAGGGTGTGGCCGAGTAGTTTTCAAGCAGCTTTTTTTGGCTAGCAACCTAGGTTCAAATCTTGGGGGAGGTAAGGGGCCAAAAAATGGATTGTGGCTTTGCCCACCCCCTTACCTTGAAAAAAAAAAGGGAAAACAAATCAAGTTAAATATTGCTGGTTGTTCTTAGACAAAATATTTTGCAACTGACATCTTTTGTTTAATTTCTTTTCAGTGGGGCCACTGTCTATATGGTTTGTCGCAGTAAAGAGAAAGGAGAAACTGCTGTGTCTGCAATTCGGTCTAAGACAGGCAATGAAAATGTTCATCTGGAGGTATTTTTCTTCCTTCACTTTTTAATTTACTCTTTGATGTATCTCTTTAATACTGCTTCTGTGAATCAGAGCTTCATTAAATTCTCAAATTTTTGTAATTGCCCCTTCGATATTTGGCTGCAAACCTTTTCCCCTTGCATTTTGCTCTTAAAATTGCTAATTAATTTTAGCTTGCAGCTGTGCGATCTTTCATCTATCACCGAGATCAAGTCTTTTGCGAACAGGTTTTCATTAAAGGATAAGCCAGTTCATGTTTTGGTAAACTTCCTTACCTTTTGCTACAAAGTACATTTGAAATGCATCATTTTACATGATTAAACAACCGAGTTATACTTTTTTGGTTACGTACATATATTTTGTCCAGACATTGAAATCTTCCATTTTTTTTTTTTAATGAATGAATCAAGATTTTTTGTACTTATTCATAGTCCTTGGCTGGGAGCTATGCATGTAAGCTGCAGTTAATAGCTATCACTGGGTTTTATTCTGAAACTGATGAAAAATGTGATTTCCCTGTCCTTTACTACGTTAGGTTAACAATGCTGGCTTGCTTGAAAATAACCGATTAATCACATCTGAAGGGTACATAATCACTTCTTGGTATTATGTGTTCAAGGACAAATTAAATATGTCGCCTCTATTTTGATCTCCTGGAAACTTTATGCTCTTCCATTTTATTTTCTCTGTATCTCCAGATTTGAGTTAAACTTTGCTGTAAATGTATTGGGCACCTACACCATAACAGAGTTAATGGTTCCTTTGCTGGAGAAAGCCGCACCTGATGCTCGAGTGATCACAGTCTCCTCTGGAGGAATGTATACAGCTCACTTAACTGATGATCTAGAGGTAACTATTTCTTTGGACTACATGGCTGCCTAAATTAGATCACTGAGACTCACTGATTTTCCAAATAATGGTCTTAATGCAGTTTAGCAGTGGAAGCTTTGATGGGATGGAACAATATGCTCGAAACAAGCGAGTCCAGGTCAGAAACTTTTGTTAACCCATAGTTTCCATAACCTTCCTGTGATATTTTATGATGTGAACCATAGATTACAGAGAATAAATAAAATGGTTGTGGTAAATTTCACCGGATGGATGTCTGAATAACTTTATGCAGAATACTTGTCGATGTAGCATGTCTTAACCTTCTTGGAAGAGTTTAAGACTTTCACTATCTACTTTGTGAGAAACAAGTGAGATGCTAAATTCTTTCATAAGTATTAAGTAATCCTCTCATGTAAAGTTCTCCTTGTATATTAGGTGGCACTAACTGAAAAGTGGTCTGAAATGTACAAGGAGAAGGGGATTGGGTTCTACTCGATGCACCCAGGGTGGGCTGAGACACCTGGCGTAGCCAAGAGTATGCCTAGTTTTAATGAAAGGTGAGGCACTTTCTTCTAGGGATCACTCTATGAAACTCCATTTTTCTTATCCACAACTCCTTGATGAGCTTACAATATGTGTTTCAGGTTTGCCGGGAATCTTCGAACAAGTGAGGAAGGTGCAGACACAGTCCTTTGGTTGGCTTTACAGCCAAAAGAGAAATTAGTATCAGGTTCATTTTATTTTGATAGGGCTGAAGCACCTAAACACCTTAAGTTTGCGGCTACTGCTGCCTCTCATGCAAGAATTCACCCCATTGTGGATGTTCTTCGTTCCATGGCTAACCTTCGTTAACAAATTAAAGCTATCAATATTGTCTACTTTTTGATGTCTTCATAGAAATTTGAATTGTAAATTTGATTTACCAAGTTACAGTTGAAGAATATAGGTTTGGCAGATGTGTTTGCTGATGATATCCTTCATCCAAGGTGGTTGTAATTGCCTAAAACAAATTATTTATTGTTAAAAATATATATTTTCTGAAATAATTGATTATTGATTTAGTTCACTTTTCTGTACGTAGCAATTTCTGCTTTCTGATATAGCTCAAATATCAATATTTTGTTGGTTGATTGTAATGGATTTTAAAAATTTTTGCATGCTTACCTAGGAAAATGTAAACGTATGAATTAAAAAAATATATAAAAACATTAGCATAACTTTATAAAATGATAGAGAGCACTGGGCAGAAAAGAGAAGACAACATTCTGTAACCAGACTCAAAATTTACAACTGGATCAAACAACAATAACCGAGAGTCGGTTATGTTTATAATTCTAAAGTAGCCGTACCAAAGCTTTGATAAATACAGTTTCCCTTTCATTTTACACAAATTTCACCAAGAATCTGACAATATCTCTTGGCTTATACGAGGTGTCCATTTAAATTTATTTTCTGGCAAATGGCTGAGGAGCTCAAGAGCTCTTGCTTTTTCATCCAGTACTGCTGAAATCTTTGCCTTGCATATTCCTTGTAATCAAAATCGATTTTGTTCACATAAGCCTGCGGATCAGGAGAAGTTAATGATTTGAACATGCTTATATAGATGAAGGGAGAAATGAACAAATGAGAAGCTGAAATGCTTACCGAAATTAGTCCCCATAAGCCCCAGAAGATATGGTTTGCAAGAGTATATTTCTCCACATCAGCAACCAGCTGATTTACTTCAGTTTCAGTGGGTTGGTTCTCTATAAACATCGAAGAAATGTCCCATAGAATTTCAGAATTCCAAGATAATGAAAAATTAAAGTTATCAATCATATGTTCACAATCTAGATTCTTGTTTTCCAAATGAATAAATTGAGTAGAAACATATGGACTAACCTGCAGAACCAACGTATGTCTTGATAAATCTTTGGCGATCCTCCAGTTCTGATGCCAAATACAGTCAACAAAAGCAAACTAATTAGTCCAGTACAGGCAGTAAAGTGAATATAGGTAGATTTGGAGATAATGAAACACTGGAGGAGCTGGTGTCTGCAGTTACTGACCTGGGTATAAGCTATAGTCCAGAATGTGAGGTGTATCAGAGTGGTAATTTGCTGTCATTTCACAGAAGTGGTTTGCAAGGTCATATGCAACAGGATTGTAACTTGCATACTCGTAATCCTGCGATGACAACAAATATCTAAAAACATATTCATCATAGTAAAGTTGAAGAAAGACGTTTGATAATTTCATTTATCACATTGTTAAAAGTTGTCAAAAAAGGCATGCACTGAATGGTTTGAAGCATATATGCTTGAGACTGCTTTTATGTTTGCTTTTAGAATTAAATTTCTAAAGCTGTAAACAAAGTATTCTCAAGCACCACATGCATCCCATTGACGAATTCTCAGAAAAGCTTAGAATTAACAAGATCTTCGTATATGCTTTCTTAAAATTCAACATGTTCTGAGAGAAAGTAAAACTTACAATTATAATAATTGAGCTGGTCTCTTCATCAATCATAATGTTTCCATACTGAAGATCATTGTGACAAAAGCCAATCTCTTGATGGTCCTTTGGCAACTCTTTCTCCAGCATACTGATTTCATCCTCCAGAGTACACAAGCAGAATTCCTTTGCATCTTTAGCAGAACAGAAACTTTTGGCCACACTAACCCATTTCCTGTGCAAGAAAAGCATTAGATATCTACAGTCCTGAAAGGAAAAAGCACTAATAACTTTCTCCAAACATATCGCTACCTCAGTCTGTCCCACAGTAGTGCTTTCCTTGGACCAGGCATTTGGAGATCATGAAATTCTCTCATCTTAGCTGCTACCAGCTCAGAGATTTTGGGGTCACGGATGTCAGCAGCCGACAGCGTCTGGAAATTCAACAAAATGGAAAATGTTTATAAGTACTGTCAGTAAAGCAAGGTATATATGTGTAGGGAAAGAGCACTAAGTCTTGTCAACTTCAAATAATGCAGACCAAACTCGACTGTAAAGTCATGCAACGCGAATCAAATATTCAGGCGAAACTGATGCAGTTTTTTTTCTTCCTTTTACTATTTCTGACGGAGAATGGGAATTAGGATGGCAGGATCTGTATTTATGTAATTATATTTCACCAGGATACATATTGACTTTAACAGAGAAGTAAAAACAACTTTTCCGAATAATATGCAGAGATTACTGAAGCTTCAAGCTCAGACGACAGATCCATAAAACAATAAGAAGAAGAATTGGAACGAACTCTGTTTCATAAATCAAGATTTCTCAGGCCTCACTCTTTATCACTATCTTAAACCAATCAATCTAAATTTAAAGGAAATGTCAATATATTCATACCCTGGCATGAATGAACTCTTCAACTCTTCCATCAGCGAACCGCCCAAGAAGCCTAGGCCCCTGGCCTTGGCTTGACATGCACTCAAAGGTTCTAATTTCGTCATCCCTATCGAAGAAAACCTCGACGCCTTCTCCATAAATCCGGACCAAAACTTTTCTAACAAGACCATTATTTTTTGCAGTCCACGCTAGTTGGTAAACCTCATTAGTCATTGCACCTTTTATTGGAATCACCTGCAATGCATCCGAATCATCGATAACATCTCCCCAATCAGAAGCTACTGATTGAAGAACTTTCTTTAATTCTTCTGGAGAAGAACTTGGTATCAATTCAGTTGTCTTTATAGCCATTCTTGTAGTCAGCTCAGCACAAAGTGGTGATTGCAACAAAAATTGAAAACTTCACCTGAAATAATAAAGGTAAATAGAGTAAGAAAATAAAATCAAGGGCATGATGAATTTTCAAGATTGAATCTCAATCGTGCTAAAATTAAAGTGAAAGATTCAAGCAACACGCAAAGCAAAATTTCTTCTGAACAAGCGGTCAAGAATCAAGAATCAAAATTAAAATTTACAAAAAAAAAGAAAAAAGAATCATATAAACCTCAGTTTGTGTGCGTGTCTATGAGGAAGCAACATGCAAGAAGATGAGTGAAAAACGAAAAGAACCCAATTGAGATATAGGCTCAGAGAATTGAAAGGATCGAGAAAATATAACACGAAGAATCTAAATAATAAATGAGAAAGAACAAACATCTCACGGTTCTCACCTAAGAAGAAGAGAGAAACTGAGTTGTCAGGGAGGTTGAAAGCAAGGCAAATAATGCCAAGGCTCTCGCCATCTTTATAAAGTCGGAAAAAAGAAATAAAAATTAAAAAAGAAAGTCCAGATATTAAAAATGGTTTAAATTATTTTTTTTATCTGAAAGTTTGACTGTTGAAAAAGTGGAAGCTTAATTGCCTCGCCTGTCTTCGCTAGAGCCTAGACGACATGAACAGCGCTCCATTCACATCGGATTGGAGGTGGAATTTATGGATACGGTGACGTATGAGGGTTCGAGAGAAAATGGGAACGGACCAATCATGAGCTGACAGCGTGGACGCGGCAGCTGAATCTTTGCTGGAGATTCTGCGAAAGTAAAGATAAGAACAAACACTGATCAACTAGATACAAGATTCAGGTAAGAACGTAAAAAGGATAATAACATAGAGATCCCTGATACCTTTTATAATTTCTCAAGTGAGGCATAGTTTGTCCATTTATATGAAATAGGTCCTAACCTCTTAGTTAAATAACTAAAATTATGATGGTCCTACACTATCATTATGATGGTCAAAGTTAAATATTTTATAGGGATAATTTAGTTATTTTTTGACCTACCATGTTTTGTCAAACACAAGTACTTTTCACAAGGTGATGTTTTAATTGTGATTCGTTTTAATTGTGATTCAGCAGTTAGTTGTGTACTGTTAGCTTACATACTCTAATATTACAGTTATTATTAAAATTCAAAATTTTAAGCAAACTTTGTTAATTTTAACACCGGCCGGGAACCTATTCACACAAAATGAGCAACTATGTCTTCAAATGAGCAAATGTAAAATAACAATGACTTGAATATTATTTGCCAAAAGGGAATTAACATAAAATGAATGTCGACCGCAGGAAGTTGGCAGGCATTATTATTATTATTATTATTATTAGGATTAAAAAGTTGAAACGAATAAACACTTTTTTAAAATATATCACAGTGACTTTGAGTGCGTTTTGTGTACACGTTGCAATCTGTCCTTATTTAAACTTCCCTAAAATATAAAAGATTTTTGTTGATCCGGGTTTATTTTATGTAATCAAAGATTTATTCTGTTACACTTCTATTTATAACCATGGGTCTTTGCCGATGGGGCTTTTAGCTTATTGACGCAAATTCGACTCTCAACCTTTCAAATTAAAAAAAAAAAAGAAAAAAGAAAAAAGAAAAAAGAAAAAAAAAGACAAGTTACGGATTTATATTTATTTAAAGTACATGATTAGATTAAGAGAACAAATAAGTTTATCGTTTGTTTAGATATCAAGAGGCCAGCAGCTTACTGTTATGTCAACGACTTTTTAGCTTTTACACCGCCACGCAATTTATATTATTAAATATATCATACGTGAGATAATGATGCGTAATCTGATTTTTTCTTTTTCCTTTTTTTTTTTTTAACCTTCGGTATACAAACAACCACGTAATTTATTTTTTTAATAATAAATTAAATACGAATTCTTGGGGAAACCATTTACCCAGACAATGCGGAAAACGTGTGAGCTTTGTCGGTGGATAGTCCTTTTATTATTATTATTATTATTATATATATATTTTTTTGAATTAGTCGGCAAGTAGTCTTTAAAAAATCACATTCTTTTTTTTTTTTTAAATAGATAAAAAAACACGCTATTGTAAAGACATTTTAGCCTTTTGGATTAAGTCTTTTACGCGGCAAGACACAAGTAAAGACTTTTATAACATTTGCAGACGGATTGGAGACATAAATTTAGCTTGCAGATGTAACATATTGTATATGGTTTAATAAGGCACCAACCTACATATTGCAATAATTTCATACAACATCAGAAGAGATTTGAAAGGATTCGCGTAAGCCATGGAGATCACAGATAACCAAGTGACAAACTTATTACTTTCCTCAACAAAGTTGAGATCACAGATTGGAAGACTTATAATATATGTTTTATTTTTTTTTAATAATAATAATTATTAGTTGGATAAATATATCCTCAAATAATAATGAAAGTACATTTTCGAACTAGTGTTAATCCATCCCCGAATTATATTTTAAATAAATATATTTAATTTTTAAATAAACGTCATATTCATAAGATACTTTGATTATATAATCCTGTTAAAAGAAAATTCTCAGTTTTTTTTTTTTTTGGCTTTCGTGGGACCAAAACTGATTCTCAGTTCCACGTTAAATAGATATGGGATGGGAACATTATCATATTCTCAATTGCTTTTAAGGACTGACGGTCCATTCAAACTTTTGACTGTACGACAATTTAGATAAGCACCTATAGTTATATGGTCATGCTTTGAAGGAAAGGGATGTTGTCTCTAACCATGGACTTTGGATGCTCCATTTACTTTTAGAGAGAAAAAGTCTGCAATCATATCCGATCGTTGTGACTTTTGGACCCTCCAAAAGCCAATTTAGGTGCTCATGCTTTTAATTTCTTTCTTTTTTTTTAAATCCAAGATCATATATATATATATATATGTGAAATGGATTTCTAAAAGCTGAGTGCTTAAATTTGTTGACTAGTTTGGTTAATTTCTTTAACCCTTCCATTAATCAATTCGATATCTTTCAAAACGTCAGGCTGCTTTCTTAAGCAGGGAGTTTAAGCCACCATAATCAAGAGAGATCGATGATGCAAGCGAGCTCCAACAATCACGATAACATTATATACTGTCACAATTTAGAGTAAATTCATTTGAACAATTTTTTTTTTTTTTGTTGGTTGGGGGGGAATGTTGTCACGATATTGTATATTTTACAATTCTTATGCACACATATCTGTAGCTCTAGACATTTCTTCTCACCGCTAGGTTAATTTATGGGAAAAATATGCATGCAAAAATGATCAGGTAGAGTTGAAAGTAAATGAATATGTATGCTTAAAAATTTCAGGTTCATCATATTTATTTTGCTGGCGGTGCTGCCATATTGCAATAATTCAATACGCCATTAGAAGAGGTCTTCCAAAAAAAAAAAAAAAAAGAGAGAACTCGTATGATCAAAAAAGTGATTCTCAATTCCACATTAAAAAGATTCGGGGAATATAATCGCATATCATGTTGTTTTATTCTTCAATTGTTTCTATTTTCTGATAATTGATGGTACCTTCAAACAGACCTTATGATCATTTCGATAAGCACGTATAATTACATTTAAATAAAGGGATGGTATTTGTAACCATAGAATTCGGATGCTTCATTTACTTTTTTAATGATTGATGGCATCTAATTTTTAATCGTAGAAAACATGATGATCGATCGTTACTTACAAATATCAAATGCTAGCAGTTGAATTTAATTAACCGTCTGACCTGAACTTTAAACGCGAAGTCTCAGTTTTTCAATCGAAATAAAAAGCTGGATGAAGCTGAGTCCCTGCTATTAGATCTTAAAAACTGCTCGTTAAAAAGCTGAAAGTTAATCCAGTTTGAACGAGCTTGAATCCTGAGAATTGAAGTGTCTCTGGGCAAGCACCTTTTTCGTTTTCTCGAGAACACCAAAGAAAATTGAGCCTCCGATGCCGATCCACAATACTCTAGGCCCCATTCCCTGCAGCAGATGGCCGAAAGAATTACCAACTATAAAAAATGATTTTTATCAAGTACATAGCAAGTTTTCAGCCAACTGAATCTGTTTCTTGTAGCCACATCAAGTAGTAAACGTTGTCTCCTTAAGATTTTTACGAATGGCAGGAAGAAATAAAGAAATACATTATTACACTCGCAACATCACAAGATTCACAACTCTGAAATAATATAGGTTCAGTGTATCCACCAAACCTTAAAAAGAGTAGAAATTCCTTCTTCTCTTGCGATAGTACTAACACAATCACAAATCCCTTTGTACTGGTTCGCTGAACCCTGCAGACAATGGAAAACAGAAATGATAGATAGCATGTCTATTCATGACATATGATTTACGAAAGAAGAAAAAAATGTCTTACCTGAACCATTAACCGTGTCTTTATCACATCAAGAGGCCCAGTTACGGCTCCAGTTATTGCTCCTGCAGCCAAAAGGAACTCAATTCCACAATATTCACAAAATGTATTGCTAAGAACGTGCTGGGATCATATGGCAAGTGTAGTCTGTTTGGGAAATAATCTACAGGGATTCATTTCTATATAGATTGGGGGTATTTATTTTGTAAAAGTCTTATTATTAAGTGGGACTAGAAGTGGCATGCAATAAATTATTTAGGAAGCATTGGAGTGCAAGCCGAATCAAGAAGGAGAGGCAATTAGTGCACTCATTATATTGGTGCGCATATGTTTTACAATTATCTTGGAATTCGTTCACTTAATAAAAAAAAAAGAGTTAAAAATATTAGGAATTTGAATGGATAATATCAAAAAACAATCTCTTCTTTTATATATTTCAAAAGAAAGGATGTATGAGTTAAGTGTCTTAATGCTACAATTTAATACAGCAATTAGATACAGAAATGAGATATGGAAATGGAGCATTTGGAGGTTTAGGTTGTTTGCTTTACTAAAACATTATTAATCAACACAGTTGGGGATAATAACAGAAAATATTACCACAGTGAAAGAAAGCAAAAGTAGGTGCTCAGCACAGCAACAGCAGCATATAAACAACTCCAGGCACACTTAAAAGTCATATGGGATTGTCAAATTACCTGCAAAAGCACCAACAATTGCGTTCTCAGCGTTGCTCAAATTTCGTTGTGCCTGCAGAAAATTAGTCATGAACATAAGCTAACTCGCTCCAAAGAGATTGCTTTATCAAGGGCATTGGTATTCTTTGAGTTAGACAACTGGGCTTCAAGGATTCATATTTAAACATTTCCATTTGCACACAAATAGGTGAAAACCCAAAGTTCCACTGCGCTGAAAAGGCGATCTCTTACCAAGTGAACATTTGCAATGATAGGTCAGTTACCATAATAGTTACACTTACTGCTAGCTTATAACCTAGCAACAGCTGCTCATAGATGCAAAATTGAATAGCGTCAAAAGGCAAGTCTCGCAACAAAAAGGATCCATATCCCTACAATTTTAGAAACAACATTCATGACATGTACAACAACAATTAGTACTGAAATGCATGACAAGAATTCAAGTAAATGTAGAACAAGTGCAAGCTTCTACTTTAATTTTACTAATACTGACATCATGATAAGAAAACTTTGCAATCCTCAGACAGCATTTCATTTCTCAGACAACTTGAAAACTCAGACAGCTAATATTAACATACCGCAAAAAGCCCTTTAAGGCCCTCCCTACGAACAATAAGGCGGACAGCATCTGGAGCTGAAGTGAATTGCCCAGTCTGGATACTTTGCTTGATCACCTGGGAAGTCTCAGCATGATAAGGGGTCCTGGTATAAGATTAAATACGGCAAATTAAGATACAAACTTAAATACCTCTGTTGGTACACGAACAAGAGAAGAAGCAGCCCCTCCAACTGCACCTGCAGTCTGAATGATGTCTTAAGATTTTTACATGACAGAAAAATGCATGATCCTGCAGCTAGAAGTAAAAGTTCCCTATGTTACAATTAAAGGAGATTCATAAGAAGAAAAGACAGATTTGAGACAAATCTTCCGTCGATAAAATTCAAACAAACTGCACAATGCCCAGGGAGTATATAATAGACAAAGTCATAAACAGCCTATAAAGATTCATAAATGGTTTCAATCTATAGTCATCAATGTAAATCCAGGCTAAAAATCCCTTGACAATACAAAGGAAACTTACATGCATGAACATGCATCTTTTTGTTCTTATAAACTGTTATCATGCTTTACAGGTTGAAGTATATAGAGAGAAGTATGCACTATATCATCCCTTAGATCCAAGGTTATATATGCCATGTTAACATAGAGATTATGGAAGGAGGGGGAAAAAAAATCAAGGCTAGGTTGGAGCTCTGCATTATGTTCTTGCAGCTTAATATTTCGCTAAGCCAGTAGACTCACCAGATGAGCAAAAGCACTTAGGTTTTCAGGGAAGGTCTCTAACAACTTCTGCTTCACAGGTTCATATATGCCAAGAAATATGGCAGAAGCCCTGCAAAGAATAAAAAAGTTTCATCAACCAGATGCATCGCACAAAACTGTGGGGGAAAAATAGGGAGAGAGAAAGCAGAAAAAGCATTATAACATAAGTTCCACTCAAAATGATCAACAAATTAAGACCTAAACTGGTGCATTGACCCATCAAGAAGGCAAAAAACAGTTAAACAATCCAAATTGCACCCATCACAGAAAAATGTCTAACTATGAAGGAGATTTGACATTTTCAAACATTCTACGAATGCTTCAGCAAAGGAGAACAAAAAATTTATGATTAATTTGTTGTTTTCCTATTATATTGGATGTTATATCCACATCAATTGTTCCTTTCTGTCCAATGGGAGAAAACAAATCTGAGTGAAGAAAAAGAAGCAGCAAGATATAAGAGACCATAGATCTGAGCGAGCAAGCCAATCAATTTCACTCGTCCAATGTCTTCTCATACAACTACTTCGATGGCAAAACAGCTCAGCTCAGCTCACCAACAACATCTCCAAAGCTGATCATATTCAACCCAATCCACATGCCACTATCCTCAGCCCAATCCATAATTAAGCATATTTGATTCCTTCAACCAAAAGCTACATTGATATAACAATTCAAGTATATGTTGCCTTCATGTACTACCAAATAAGATCATTTTCGATCGACAAACAGTAAAATCAACATGGATAAATACTGCCAGTCATAGCATAGTTGCCACCACAAATTCACAACGCATGTATAATATATTTGTCTTCACTGCATCCTTGTTGCTTAATGTATGCAATTCCATTGAAAAGGTAATAAAACACAGAATGATCCCTGTGCAACAGAAAATTTGCAAATAGAAACACTTACGGGAAGGCACCAGCAAGATTTCCAACCAAACCAGAATATAGACCCTTCAAATTAATTTTCCCTCCACCGTGAGCTGCCTAACATTGAACCAATACACAGTCAAAATTTATTTAATAACATGAAATTATCAAGAATTACAGCCAATGCTACACATTGTCATAATCCATTATCACATCAAAAGGCTATATAGGATCATATTGGACTGAGCATCTGGGCTTGATGGAAAGAAATAAAATGGCATGACACTAGTTATATTTTCCATTCTTGGGACAGAGTGACTCACTGTTAACTCATTTATTGAAGGTGGCATATACATTTCCGGACAATTCTTAATTAACTTCTTTTTACTTACAGATAACATGATTAAGAAAAGAACCTGTAAGTCTAACTATTCCAATAGTAATGCAGAACATAAAACCAAAAATTGTCAAGCAGGTTCAATGTTTCCGTAACAGCAACTCTAACCAATGTAATACAGAACAAAGTAACAGAAACCGCCTGCCATTATTACAAGCAGTCAAAAGAAAATTTGATATAATTAATTGTAAAATATTTACCTCCTTTTTTCTTTAAATTCAAGATCAGTAAAATGAACCTGGGGTAACTCTAAAATTGACAGTAAAAGGAACAGACAAGAAAGAAAAATGTTGTTGACGATCAGCCTACCTGAAGTCTAGTTTTAATAGTATCAATTGGGTATAAAGCTGCTTCAACAAAAACACCAGCAGTGCCTCCAGCTATAGCACAATCTGCAAAAGCCATGTGCAGTAGTTAGAGCCACTGCACATGGGCAAGCTAGCTTTGTGATATGGGGCAACATGAGATTCACATCTGAAGAAATATAAGCATCAATATGCTGACAGCTCAAGGAAGTCCACGACTGAATGAATTGTTTGTTTCCTAGAAGTTTATTCCAATTTTCAAAAAATTGAAATAACTTCGAGTAAAATCAGCTATTAATCTGCTATAAAACTTGATTAATAGGCATTAAAAAGTTTAAAACATACTTGTAATATCCATACAACATACCGAATAAAACATGTAAGAAGTTAAATGGCTTATCTTCTTCCACATTAACAGATGCGAAAGCCACTCTTGGTTCATCCCTACCGTTCCACAACTTGCTCTTCAACACCAACTCATCTGTAAAACCATAACTGACTACTGCTGTGACATTAAAGTAGTGGACAAGCGAAGATAAAAAGACAAAATAAATTAATAAAATTGGTTAAACGAGGTTATATGCTTGATGACACGTTAGTTTGCGGTTAAAAGATTGAATGTGTAGCAGCATTACTCTCTCATATACATAAACTGCCACGTGTACCACATCATTCTTACATTCTCTTAATTTTTTTTTTTTTTTGTTTGGGGAAAATTATAGTTTCATTTGACCAGCGAACAATTTGACAGCAACCAAAAACCATAACAGAATCAATCAGAGGATTAATCAACAATACCAGATGATTTTGTCGGAGAGCTGCTAGCATTCATAGCCATTGATCCGTTTCAACTTAGCTACAAACTGAAATGAAATTATTCGGAAAATTAAAAAGAAAGTTGAATTATAGAGATCAGAAAATTAAGCAGCAGAGAATAAATAGTAATTAGGTATTTGTTAATTTGTAAAGACTTAGTATTAATTACTTACGTTATTTGAAAGCCTTTTCGTCCTTCTTCGGAGCAAGATCAGGTCAGTCATAAGCTGGCATTTATAAAGTGATTTTACATTTGTAAATGGGCAATAAGTAACAACATATAGTGGGTCTTTAACTTTTATATTTTTTTAACTCCGAAGGCCAAATTTTTTTTATTTAGGTCGTGTAACACGCAAGATTATATTGAATTAAATATTAAAATTAGATTAGATTAAATTTGTTTAAATTATATATAGTGGAGCCCAGCTATAGTATTACAGTAGTACAGCTAGATTCAGTCGTCAGATCCAATTATGGTAATCACTGTGTGTTGATCCAACTGCTGAATCCATCTGTGGTATGATACCACTGTGGTATTATAGTTTTATCTTATATAGTGATGATATATATATTTGATACAGTATTATATTATATTTAAATAAATTTAAATAGTATTTAAGTTAAAGTTAATTTTAAATTTCAATATTAACTAAAATATTATTGATTTAAATCTAATCAAATATTATACCAAACATAAATCAGCTCTACATATAATTCAACTTAAATATAATTTAATAATGTCGAACATAATCTACTATTTTATCCTAAAAACTAGTCTAATTTCACACTTAATCCTACCTCTCACGTATAGCCTTAATTAAATCATGTATAAAGTCCATGGTTGTGATCCCTACTAAAATAACTAAATTAGCCTAATAATTTATCTCTATCTTTAATTCTTTATTAAGACGGATTTGTGTTAATATAACACATACAAACTCATACTAAGAAAAATATATATATATTGTTATTGCTAGAATGACACACTCCCAAAAATAGTTTTTCAATATTACGAAATATAATGTTGTTTGTACTATTTGATGATACACTTTAGAGATTCCAAGATTCTCACTCCAAAGATTGTATTATTTTCTTTTGTTTTCTTCAATCCTGCCCAAGTTGCTACCGTAAGCATTATCCTCTGGTATCTAGCGTGGCATCGTTCTATTAGTCGATGAAAAACTTTTGACTTGGATTCTTTTTTTTTTAAATAAACAAATAAAAAAATGAGAAAGGACCACAAGCATAACAAAAATCAATAAGTCATGACAAGATATTGGAGGGGTTCATAAATTTTTCTTTAATGATTTTATTTTATTTTTTGAATTTATTAAAAGATAAAAAATTTTATCATAATTTTGTTCACTCAAAGAAAATTTTATAATAAAAAATTTTATTATACATATATCGGTAGTAAAGTTGCAAAAGAAAGAGAAAATTTGGAAAAGAAAATATATCTAAATGTTGAAGTGGGAAAATAAAAAAAAAATTATAAATTGTATAATTTGAAGAAATAAATTAATAGAAATTCGTCAAAGGGAGATGTGGCAACAGCTGCAGATAGCGACGATGGGAATAATAAGTCGGCCCACGTGCCACGTGTAGGGTCACCTTTGCTCTTTGGGGCGTTTGGGAATTCAGTGGCCGTTGGGTGTTGCTTATTGAAATGACCAAAATGCCCCTAACATGTATATCCCATTGACCGTCTCTAATCATGCAAGCTAATTAAAGCAATTATTTTAATTTGTATCCGATCAGGTGATCCGTAATTGCAAAGTGTATTCCGTATCAAAGATTTACCTTCACATCTGGAGTGTGCTTTTGCATTCCCCAAAATGCCCTTGATTATTGGCCCTTTTAGGGGGGAATAATCAATCAAATCTAATAGTTAATTTAAATGCCATGCTAATAATGTGGTGAAGTATTTAATTATATTATTTAGTATTTAAACCGGCCGTGATGCTCGTGGAGCCACGTGGGCAAAACGGGACAGCCAGGATGTCAAACATTACGGCTTGGAAAGCCTCGCAAAGTATCTTCTCAATAATTTGATTTTGGTATAAATAAAATGGATTTGTTGTGATACGGCCGGGTGAAATGTTGTTTTCCATATGAATTTAATTATTTACTTCATGTTATTTTGTGTTGTTAGTTTTGCGTTTTGCGTTAATAATAAAACTTACAGACCGTTGTCAATAATCATTTCCATGAAAATTATAAATACACAATCTATACGGAAAAAAACCATGTTACCACCGGCACCGTTATTGTGTTTCATTATAATTAATGTAAGTAATTTCATGTGAAAAGAGCTAAATTAAAGTGAAGTAAAGAGCTACTACTACTACTAATAATAATAATAATAATAATAATACAGTGGTAATTCGTTCAAATATTTGAACTCTTATAAAGTTATAATTAAGGTCTCTCTCTTTAGCCCATGACATTGATGGAGAAAGGAGAATCTAATCGGGAAATGGTGCACGAAAACTTGAAAAGAAGAAACAACTTCCAAATAAATTACATCATGAAAATAGACAACTTTTTTTTTTCCATTTTAAATTAGCTAGATTATATTGCCAGCCTCTACTTTACGCACTTGCTTTTTACCTTGATTGAAATTATTCATCAACATATAAATTATGGAAAGATGAAAAATCCTTTTTGCAGTCCTAAGCCATGAATCAACACCACTGATCAATTGTTTATTCTCTATCTTATAAGTAGCTCACTCCAAGACAAATAATTTTAATTTTCTACCTGTCAAAACAAAAGAGGAATTAAGAATATTCTTATACATGGCAGCTGCTGCAAAGATTCAAAGCTTCAAGTGCATAACCTTTCTTCTCTCGGCTTCTATAATTCTCAATCTCTACTTCATCGTAAATCTTTATGAGGGCCGTGAATGGAATCTGAGTTGGAGTAGCAAAGCAGCCAGAGAAGCTGAGGCTGTGGCTGCCGTTTCTTGCTCAGGCCATGGAAGAGCTTACTTAGATAGCCAAGTTTTTGATGGAAACCAGCCTGTTTGTGAATGCAACTCTTGCTTTTCTGGCCCCGATTGCTCTCTTTTTTTGCCTGGTTGTGCTGCTGATGCTGATAGGTACTCCTCTAACTCTTTTTCTCTTAAACAATCACCAAACTTTTCCTTGCAGAAAAGAAGAAAATGGAATTCTGAACATGTAAGTAATTTTTTTCCGATGTAACTAAAAAATAATTAACCTTATTTAGTGCATTTTGCCAAGTTATAGGTCCAACAAGCGCCAAACATGTCACTATTTTATTTATTTATTTATTGATTTCATTATTACTTGCCAATATATGAGGTCTGTAATTAGGAAGAGGGTATGCAGATTATATTTTCTATTGGTGGTGAACATGAGTATGGACATTAACTCTTCAAGAAAATTTGAGATGATGGAAAACATCTGTAATTGAAAAAAAAAAGAGAAAAGGAAAAAATTTAGGGTTATCTTTGTCAAAATAGTATTTTTATAAGTTAATAAAAATAATGTTTCACGGAATGATAAAGTGTTAAAAATAATAATAATAATAGTAGTAGATAGAGACTTGAAATACGTATTGAATACACTTTTCTTAAAACGTTAATTGCCCTCTCTCAATAGAGATTACTTATGGGTTTACCGACAAGTATCTTTAAAGATATAACAAGCCTTTAATAAAAATATGCACTAAGTAAAAAATGAAAAATTTACTAAAAAAATATAAATATTTTATATCTGATAAATTTTTCTGGTGTTATAGAAAATTTACAAGGGTAATAATTATAAAGAATTAAATTTTAATTGTTATGACACCGCCACCAAAAGTGATTTTTCAATACCCCACCACCAAGTATTATGACTTTTCATAATTAGATTTGACTAAAAGACTCCGCGAAGCGTTATGACTTTTCATAATTAGATTTTATTCTTATTTTACCAGAACACAACATAAAGAGTATAAAAATTAGAAGAAAATTATTGTTATGAGGAAAATATTATGGTCTGTTTTTAAAACATACGTACTACGAAAGATGGTCGTTATTAATTAATTAAGATCACAGTGGGGATCCATTGTTCTTGGAGCCATTTTGGATGAAGCATGCAGCAAGTAGTGCAATTCTGATTGCGGGGTGGCACAGAATGAGCTATCGTTTCGCGCATGCTTCTTTCATCTCCCAAGAGCTTGAAAAGAAAATCCGCAAACTTCATTCCATTACTGGAAATGCAGTAACCGAAAATCGCTTCATCATTTTTGGCGCCGGCTCAACACAACTTCTCAATGCCGCAGTTCATGCTCTTTCCTCTGATTACAACTCCTCTTCATCGCCTGCTAGAGTCGTTGCTTCCATGCCCTTTTACCCGGTCCGTGCTTTATTAATTTTTGCTAATTAGTTTTTATTAACTTAATTAATTACCTTTTCTCTACTACATCTCTGAATTAATTAATTATTTGTTTTCTTGGTCAGCTTTATCAACAGCAAACAGACTATTTCGAATCAGTGGATTATAAGTTTGAAGGAGATGCGAATTTATGGGGGAATGCTAGCTCAGATACGCATCTGGTTGAGTTTGTGACTGCACCAAACAATCCCGATGGACAAATGAACAAGGCAGTTCTTAAAGGCCCATATGCAAAGTCAATTTATGATCATGCTTATTTTTGGCCTCATTTCGCTCCAGTTCCAGCTCCTGCTGATGAAGAACTCATGATTTTTACAATTTCTAAGCTCACCGGTCATGCTGGCTCTAGATTTGGGTAATCTTCAAGAAACTGTACTGATTTTATGTCACAGCCTAGTCAAGTTTATGATTCTTACACTATGTCCTGCAATGAATTTGAACCAAAATCCATGGTTCGGTCGCTGCGCAATGATAATGCGATGCATTGTATGTAAACGCAGATGGGCAGTGATAAAGGACGAAGCCGTGTACCAAAGAATGTTGGCGTATATAAATTTAAACACAATGGGGGTTTCTCGGGACTGTCAGCTGAGAGCTTTTAAGCTTCTGAAAGTAGTGCTTGAAGATGGAGGAAACAATATATTTGAATTCGGATACAACACCATGAAGACGCGTTGGGAAAATCTGAGCAAAATCATCTCATTATCAAACAGATTTTCTCTCCAGGAAATTGCACCCCAGTACTGCACTTACTTTAAGAAAATCAGACCACCTTCTCCAGGTAATTATTAATCAGTTGCAGGATCTTATTAAGTCAAATTAAAATGCTAATTAATTAAAGTTTCCAAATATATTAACAATAACTACTACACCACATATCATGCAGCTTATGCATGGGTGAAATGTGAGATGGAAGAAGACAAAGATTGCTATGAAATTCTGAAAGCTGCTAAAATCATTGGCCGAGAAGGCAAGTTGTTTGGAGCAGAAGCCCGTTTTGTTCGTCTCAGCCTCCTCAAAAGCCAAGATGATTTCGACCTGTTGCTTCAGCGACTGGATGAATTGATCTCCAAGGAATGAGCTGAAACTATTCGAAAAACATGATCAACCACCCGTTGATCATATAAATATGAAAAAAAAAGGAAAAATATTTCATGCATGCATCAAAAGTATCTAAAGCTTTTTCTTTTTCGTAATTATAAGCTTGATGTTTCAAAATAAAAATTTGGAAGGAGAAAGGAGTCATGGCTATTGACCCTCTGTATTGGTGTACAAGATACAGAATAGAAAACTATTATCGTTAATTTTCTATGTAGAAATTGCTGAATTTTTAGTAAATATGAAATTAAACAAACCATTTCTGTAAAACATTTTAATTCCTAATGATTTTGGAGGGGTGCACAAGTTTAAGAATGACACTTGGCGATGAAAATTGAAATTTCTTAAAATATTATTTGAAAAGTGAGATATTTACTCAACAACATTAATGGTGTGTTTACTTCATGAGAATAAGGAATGGGAATGAAACCCATGTTTACTTGCCAAAATGTAATTTGGGAATGAGAATAAAATGTGTGGGTTCCATACAATTTGGAAATAAGGAATATGAATTCCATTCCCATAGGGGGTTGGGAATGGGAATGAAACATAAATTTACTTTTCTATCCTTCTAATTTTTTCATATTTCTTAAATTACCCTTGTTCAAATCACAAATAATTTTATTTTTTTAAATGTTATTAATAATAATAATAATTGTTATTATTAAATTTTATTATTTTAGTCATTATTAGTAATTATTATTATTATTAATATTATCATTATTAACAATAAAAATAATGATAAAAATAATAATTAATAAAATAATTAATTTATCATTATTAACAATATTATCCTTATTATTGTTGTTATTATTATTATTAATTTTATTATTATTAAATTTATTATTATTAAATTTTAGTAACTTTATTATTTTAGTTATTTATAATTATTATTATTAATAAAAATAATAATAACAATAATTAATAATAACTAAAATAATAAAGTTAATAAAATTTAATTATAATAATAATAATAATTAATAATAACTAAAATAATAAATATTAATATTAATAACAATAATTAATAATAAATAAAATAATAAAGTTAATGAAATTTATTTTTAATAATAATAATAATAATAGTAACAATAATTAATAATAACTATAATAATAAAGCTAATAAAATTTAATTATAATAATAATAATTAATAATAACTAAAATAATAAATTTTAATATTAATAACAATAATTAATAATAACTAAAATAATAAAGTTAATAAAATTTAATTTTAATAATAATAATTATAAATGTTAATAATGATAATATTAATAAAAATAATAAAAATAATAATTAATAATAACTAAAATAATAAAGTTAATAAAATTTAATAATAATAATAATAAATTAATAATAATAATAAGAACAATAATAAGGATAATATTGTTAATAATGATAAATTAATTATTTTTATTAATATTATTTTTATCAGTATTATTATTATTAATAATGATAATATTAATAAAAATAATAATAACAATAATTAATAATAACTAAAATAATAAATTTTAATATTAATAACAATAATTAATAATAACTAAAATAATAAAGTTAATAAAATTTAATTTTAATAATAATAATAAATATTAATACTGATAATATTAATAAAAATAATAATAACAACAATTAATAATAACTAAAATAATAAAGTTAATAAAATTTAATAATAATAATAATAATAACAACAACAATAAGGATAATATTGTTAATAATGATAAATTAACTATTTTTATTAATTATTATTTTTATTGTTAATAATAATAATAATAATAACTAAAATATTATTATTATTATTATTTTTATTTTTTAATTAATATCATTTTTATAATAATATTTATACATGTATCTAGTCAATGAAAATTACATTATTTAATACTATGGGTATTTTGGTAAATTGATTATCATTCCCATTCCTCATTCCCATTTATTTTGCCAAATAAACACATCAATGACATTCCAGCATATTCTCATTTCCATTTATTTTTGACAAGTAAACATTGAAATCACATTCTCATTCCTCATTCCCATTCCAGCCCATTTCCATTCCACCCAATTCACATTCTTTAGAAGTAAACGCACCATAAAAACTTAAAGCTACAAATATACCCTCGACCTCAAATAATTTGAGGCTCAGAAGTAGGGATGGCAAAATCCGGGTCCGGGTCCGGGTTTAGTCTTTCCGGTTCCGGATCCGGATGACCAATTTTAATTACCAGACCCGTTTATAACCCGGATTTTTTAATGTCGGGTCCGGTCCGGGTTAAACCCCCGGGTTTCCGGATTGCGGGTTTTAAACCCGGGTATATGGCTGAAATAAAAAAAAAAAAATCAAGCACGCCAATTTTGGCTCTTTGGTAGTTGCAGAAACAAATAGAACTCATGGATCTTGCGAAGATAGTGGAGGATGAAGAAGATCGGAAAATTAAATAAAAAACAAAGCCACATGATTCCAGAGAAAGCCACATAATTCCTTAGTCCAAATCTCAGAAATAAACAAGCAAACAAAGCCGCATGATTCCATAGAAAGCCGCATGATTCCTAGCCCAAATCTCATAATAAGTCTAATTTTAACACATAAGGTAGAAATTGAAACTTGCAGAGAAGTGCGGCCACCGTGCGATGTTGTGATGTTGATGCTTGATGGATGATGATAAACCGGGCGGCGATGTTGTGTTGATGATGATTGATGGATGGTGATGAATCAAAGCGTGTTGATTTTGAATGGGTAATGAACATAAGGAAGCGGCGGCTGTAGGAAATGATGAAATGTAGGGTTTGCTTGGTTTTTTTTTTTCTTTTATACTTATAAATAACAATTTTAAAATTTAAATAAATAATATTTAAAAATCCAGGTCCGGGTTCCGGAAGTCCGGGTTCACCTGAACCCGGAACCGGACTCGGATAAGGCCGGGTTTAAAAAATCAAAACCGGATCCGGATAAAATATACATCCGGTGCGGGTTCAACCCGGTCCGGTTCATCCGGGTTCGTGCGGGTCCGGGCCGGGTCCTGATTAATTTGCCATCCCTACTCAGAAGGGTGTGTCTACCTATTCTTTAAAAATAAGAGATATTTATGTAATAAAGTGAAATATTAGGGAGTTTAAGGAACAAACCATTGTTGGAAAATTACATATGTAAACTAAAATTTAACTACTTTTCTTCTTTTCGTCAGCCGCCGCACCCACTGGTATCTGGAACAGCGAGGCTAACTCCACTGCAACAGTTAGTATTTTCTCTTCTCTTATTTCATTTGTCTCGCTTCTGGGTTTGCTTCGCTTCTCTTTAGTATCATCTGTAAAGTCTCTCAATTCATTCAAGATTTTTTAATTCGCGTGAATGAATTGATTGCATTAAGCAATTGTTATTTATGGATTTACTTTTTTTTGTTTGTTAATTTTCTCCCAACTAAAACGTTGTAAAGTTCGGTATTAGAGTTTTTTAGTTAAAAGTTTCAATTTGTGTTGCAGGAATTTTGATTTAGAATTTCAACTGTAGTAAATTAGCCAATTCCCAAGTTTTTAATATGATTCAATGTATTCTCTTTGTGTTTTAACTCAATTGGTTAAGGTTGCTGCCGAAAACATAATGAAAGAGCCTCGCTGCAAATTCTGGCTTCCCAAGAAGAACAGATTCTGTTCAAATGCTCGTCTCAACGATTCTTCTTTGTAAGCTATCTCTTTCTATTTCTTCTTCTTCTAGTTCTGTAGCATATATTATTTCTCACATATCTTGCAATTTGATTGTGAGAAGGTTCTGTGGCAATCATAATCGGAGGACCGATGGTCAGTGGATTCCATGCCCAATTGACTCTTCCCAGTAATTTTCTTCCACACTGCCTAATCATTACTGTTGGTTCTTATGTGATGTCTACATATTTTGATTTTGTGTTTTTATTTTCTACAACTTGGTAGTTCTGTTCTTAAAGAAAACCTTGACGGACATGTCAAGAGATGCCCTCTATTGAAACAAGTTCGGTCTTTAAGTCAGCAACCATTTTATCGTAAGGGCATCAATGCTGGCAAAGAAGATGATGAGGAAGAATGGGGTGCAGTCACATCCACAGTAGTTCAAGATAATGTGACCTCTGAAATGAAGAGGAATGCTGTTTATAGCATGACTGTGCCCGAATTCTGTAATTTGATTAAGAAGATTGAGTCGCTTCATGCTCTAGTATGTAATGGTATTTGTGACTCGTTTAAGATTCCAGGAGCTTGTGGTATGTGGATTAAGAGAGAAATAGACAGGTAGTTAAGTTGAATTACGCGTTTGTTCTGTTTTTGGGTTGTTTGAATTGAGATGAGTTGATTATTGGCAGGAAATTACCATTTCAGGAGAAACATGTTACGCAACAGGCATCAATCCTTGGGAATTTGGAAGAATTTGGGGTGTTGAAGAACTCTGTTGGAGTGAATCAGGATGATGAGAAGGCTGCACCAGCTGTGGTTGAGTTTGGTGCGGGGAGAGGATACTTGACGCAAATGCTTGCAGATTGTTATGGCACAAAAAGGGTCTTTCTGGTTGAAAGAAAGTCATACAAGTTGAAGGCTAGTCAAGTTGAACTTAATTCAGCTTGTTCATCTATGCTATATTGATTTAGTTTCTGTTGTTAAACTATTTTATGGTGGTATGGTGGTGGTGCTTTTAGGCTGATCGGTCCTTGAGGCAGAAAGAGAGCTTGACAATAGAGCGGTTGAGAATTGACAGTTAGTGTTTTTTTTTTTTTTTCTTTTTCCAGAATTCTGCTCCCAGGAATGTTGTTTATGATTCATTTGTTAGTTTGCCTTCCACATTTACATTAACTTTTGTGAAGATGAATTCACTTAGAATGCTGTTTAATATTCTCCTCTTTATTTGGCTCACTTAAGGGGAAATGGTGTAAGGTTATAAGGTTGATGAACTTTTGAACACTTTTGATCCCCTTCTAGGAGCTTATGTAATTAGAAGATCACGCATAACCTATTCCTGCACTTCTTTTCTACTGGAAATATAATGATTATATTTGCGACTGATAGTTAATCAGTATACATTTAAAAAAAAAATGTTTCTTACTTTTTGCATACATTCCGGAATGCAGTCCAATAGATGAAAGTCGGTTTGCATATTCCTTACTTTTCTGCACTTTATACATCATAAATCCTACTTCTGCAGTTGAGGATTTGGACCTGAGTGCTGTGGAGTCATTAAGGAATGTTCCTTATCTGGCAATTGGTAAACATCTCTGTGGTCCTGCCACAGGTAATTTGCACCTTATTAACTATGAAGCTTGTAGTTGAATGTTGAATGTAAATAACTATCAGTTGCACAAGATTGCTTCATTGACTGCATTCTGTTTTTCTATTTGAAAAACTTTTTCTGCAGATTTGGCTCTAAGATGCTGTTTGATGGAACCATATACACAAGATAATGTTGAACACTGCAGCAGTGACAATTACATGAGAGGTCTTTCTATAGCAACATGTTGCCATCATCATTGCCAGTGGAAACACTATACAAGTAAAAATATTGCCAGCCTCACATAATTAATATACAACCAGTTGCCAAAATGGCACAGATCATTTAGTTCTAGGCTGACCGTGCTACTTTGGCCTTCCTACAGATAAAAAATATATGTTGAATCAAGGGATCACAAAGGACGAATTCCATGCGATTTCTTGGTTTACCAGCTGGGCAGTAGATGCTGATCATGGTTTCGATCATCTCGATTTTACTGATAGCAGAATGCATTTAGAATCAATGTAACCTCTTTGAACTTATGTTTATTCAGATGGTGCTATCTTTGTTTGTTAATAATCTCAATGTTTTCCTATGTAGAACTTTTTTTCCCTCTTTTTATCAGTTTATAATCTATTACACGGTTTTATACATGTCTGCAGTGAGAAAGAAGTAGGTAGTGAGCTTGCAGTGGGAGTTGAAGACATCGTGAGGAATATGAAAGCAGTTGAAAGGGCAGTGTTGGGATTTATGTGCAAGCAGATCATTGATGCGGGTAGATTGACGTGGATGAAGGAACGAGGGTTAGAAGCCAAGCTTGTTAAGTATGTTCCTTCGAGCATCTCTCCTGAAAACCATTTGCTGATTGCCAAACATGCCAGTCTTTCCTAAGGTGTCATGGTTTCTCTTTATCTATTTTGTATTTGAAGTTGTAAGTTTTATTAAAATGCTAAAATTGCGGCTGTAGTAACAGTTTTGCTGAATTATATTGTCATTGAAACTAATTGTGAACACTTACATTTACAAAAGAGCTGATGATTGAAAAATAAGAACTAGTTGTCCAGTTTAGTGGATCCATTTAACATTGTGTTTTGTCAGTATATGCAATTTTCTTTTTGTGATATTGCAGATTGCTCTTGGAATAAATAATTTTGGTATTTGCAGACAAGCTTCCCATTATTTGATGATGAAGGACGGGGCGCAATTGCTAGGGATAAAAATTAAGCCGGTGTCTTTGCCAGGTGTTTGTTGCTAAGCTTTGTATGTGATTGCCAAACCTTGGCCACTTGGCAGCGGTTATAAAGCAAAGCCTAATAAAATGTTGACAAGTTACCTCTTATTACAAGAAGAGGTAGATAGAGAGCAAAACTATAATAGCCAAGCAACTTGGCCGAGTCTAAACTCATATAGCTAAACTCCCTTGGGTTTACAAAAGAAATCCCAATAATACTCGCGTGATTAAAAGTGTAGTCAGCATGGTGATTGCCCAATTCTTTTGTGAAACCAAGTCTAAGGTCTAGCTGTCGCGACCAACCTTTATTGACATAAGTGATGAAACCAAGTACGCAAGTAAAGACAGCAAATAACAACGAAGAGATTAACCAGACAAGAGATACTCACACGCGATCATTATTTAATTCCAACAAAAGGCAAATGATTGCACTATAAAAACTGAGGGAGTAAGGCAGTTGTGACTTGAGTTGCCTAAGCAAGGCAGCTAAAGCCTCGAGAGGATTCATAAATGACTTGGAAAGAATCTAATGCGATAAGAGTGAGAAATCGACTTAATCAAATTTTCAAGAAATTTTCAGGAGGACAAATTGATTAAGTTTGAATATGTACAAATGTTTGTGGGCGCTGATTTGGTTTGATTTGATTTTATTGAAGCATGCTATGAAAATGCATTGTCCAATCTCCCTCACTCTTTGAACTCAAAATCCTCTCCGTTTCCAACGAGTTCAAAGACTCCGACTTGTGCAATAAAATGGCATGACATCTAATTACTAAATCACCAGACAACATGTTGTCTACTTGTTCAAAATATAAACGACATTCATAAATTATGTGCGCCGTTGAATACTATGTATGCTACGTCGTCTAAATACAACTTTACAACGACGTTTGATATTTGAGAAACAAACGAACTAGCGTAAAGATATACCATGTAAGAAACTTCAACTTCCGAACTTAGCCTCGTATCATTAATTGAAGCCTCGCCAAAACCAAACTTGAAGGAGGCATCTTGTTCCAACTCTAAAACCAGGGCAGAAGTTTATGCTTGGTTTCCGGGTTTTATTTATTTTATCTAATGGGATCCTCTGTGTACCCTTAAGAAGTTTAAAGTTTATGCCATATTATATATGCTCCACAATTTGATATTTTTAAATGTTTATTATCCATTATGAGCTTTGGTGGGTTTTGTTTGTCTTGTTTTCATTTCCACAACAACAGTAGTCGAAGATAACGTTGCCTGTGAAAACTAAAACGAAGAGGAACGCATGTTATTGATTTTAGTTAGTTTCTGTTGCTACAGAACTGTAATTATGTTCTAGAGCTCTTGAAGACTAGACAAGTAAAAATAATTTTATCCATTTATGCAAAGATCCTCCCAAGCAACTTCATTTTCTTCATGATTGGGAAATGATGATGAATTGTTCCATTAAAATGCTTTGCTCCGAGTCATATTTCCTATAACTGATAGTCTCTGTTGTGGATCTCAATTCCCAACATACTGGGTTTGTTATTCTAGAATCATAATCTAGGGCTCTTGTTGACCGGACGAGTAAAATAATTTTATCCATTTATTTTGAGTAACGAATGCTATGGTGGTGCTACTTTTAAGCTGATCGGTCATTAAGATAGAAAGGGGACTTGACTATATATTGACTGTAAAAGATGACACGATTGCAGCAGTAACAATCATGATGCACAAAAAATAAAAATAGAATAATTTTTTAATAAAGACATGCTTATTTTAATAAAGTGAAGATATCATTAAACAAATAAAAGAATATAAATTTTAATATACTAATAAATAAAAAAATACAATCTTTAATGTGTGTATATTTTATTTTATCTTTTTAATACAACATAATATACAATTAGGTTTCACATGATGTACACACAAAGACTTCTATACCCCAACTGACCTTTTTGGTGACTGTTTGTGTTTTCCAAGTGTGAATTTCTGTGTCCTCTTTAATAAAAAGCAAAGTAATGCTCCAATAACAATCAAAACAAAACAAACTTCCATGTGGAACCCCAAAAGAAACTCCAGCAGGACAAGCTTCTCCTTACTGTCACAGCTGCAGTCACAAATGCTTCGTGGTGTGTTACCCTCAAGTTTGCTATCTGGCTCAAGAATAAAATCTGCTGTAGCTGTTTCTTCCAACCAGATAGATGTGGACTTCGGTTTGTACCCAGGCATACTGGCCATAACTACAGCAGATTGTTTAAGCCCATATCAGGAATATTGGAATTGGAGAAAATATTTATTTGCTCTAATTCTACTAGTTGTCAGAAAAGTCATTATCAAAATGTTATCATTTGTGTTGTGATATGCACAAGCATTTCATACTTCTGCTATCGGTAAAAGATTTTTCTTTCAGGAGAAGAAGTTCTAATCAGCACTTCTCAAATAACCTCCACCAACCATTCTATTTTAGTCATTTGTACTTTAAAATTCCCATATGCGTGAAGACATTTAAAAAAAGAAAGAAAAAGAAAATCAATTCCTGAAAAGAAACTTTATATACCTTCATATCTCTTGCCAGGTGTGAGCAGTCGATAGTAATCAGCAAATGCTCTACCAGCATTAACCTGTTCAACAATTTCTAAAGTATCACCATTAATGCACATGTTAAGGGGAGAAAAGCAGCTGAGACAACAGTTTTATATGTCGAACTAACTAGCCCAGGAGAATTTCAGAATCAATCATGTTAAAAACAAAGAGACAAGCACATACATACAAGGAAATATAAACAATATGCATGCATGTAAGAATTATGAAGATACCGTATAATTTATTCCCTTGATTGTGATTGAGCCAGGCAATGGCCTTCCGCTGTCTGATGAAAAGATCCTTCCACGAACTCCAGTCTACAGATGTATAAAATCCAAATAGATACATGTCACATTCATTAAAATGTCAAAACACTTGATATGGCTTCTTTAAAAAATGAGATTATTGTCTTCCATGTTTCCCATGGAAACCATGGAATAAAGACCAAAACCATACTTTTAAGACAAGAATAAATGGTTAATTACAAGCAAGATTCTGTTGATGAAACAAATTTGATTATGCATGGTAATTAGTAATTGGAGGACCTACACTGTAATTTCAAGAACAAAAATAAAACATAGTATCACAGTACTCTACATGAGAAGGAAAAAGAATAGGCAACTCAAATCCTACCTTCACAAGGCTTGCAACAAGATTAAGCATGCTCATTCTGTTGTATTCCCAGATAGTAGGAAGCTGCATGCAGATAAAACGGGTTATATGACTAGATGACCCTTCTTCTTATTTTGGCGTAAGCAACTTGAGTAAGAAAAACAGTGCAAAAGGAAAGTTACTCATCCCAAATATCTATCCAAACCTATAAAACATAACCCAAAAACAGTTAAGAAAAATCATATGGTGAAAGCAAAACATTCAAGCAATGATAGAATACTAACAAGTAAACAATACAAAATGCCAACATATAACTGATGTAGAGTAGAAATAATGATGAACCATGACAAATAATCATAAGTTTTGTGTGTTAAAATAAGGAAGTAAAAGTATCTTTGTGTATTTAATCAAAAAAAGTAAATTGCAAAGGAGGCACATATCTCCTAAGATCTTAGTATGTCAAGGGGCATCATTTACGACAGTAGGAAGATCACCGATATGTTGTCATTCTACTTGTTACAATCAAATACTATTAATGTAAAGACAAATCAAGGATTTCCGGAAATAGAATTGAAAGGGCCCCTAATGAAAAGACAAATCAAGCATTTTTCAATTCTAAATTCTGATCTTATCACACACAAATGACAAGGAAAAGCTGACAATAGATTTTTTCATTATCTACTACATCTCTTCCCAAAGATATTACTGAAAGAAAAGGATTTCCGGAATCAGAGAGTCTTTTGACTCTCCAATGCAGTTCTTCATCCAAGCTTAAATTTACCAGAAAGTAGGAGAAGATGGTAAACGCAGATATCCAACCTCTTCAGCACTAGGCCATTTGTCATCACTAATCTCCAAGGTCAACTCAAAGCAGCCACCATATATATAATTCCAATCCTGCATGCCACCATATATTGGATACCTGCAGCAGGTTATGATTGAATGACTTCAAACAAACGAAAATGAATCCAAAAGCTAGAGAGAGAAAGAAAGAACTCGTAAATCTGACAAGTTTATTAGTTGAATGACTGGAAGAATGAATAGTAAGTCCTTAGCAAGTTTCACATCATTTACTTCTCTAATATTATCTGGACAACTAAATTATTCTACACCATCATACCAAGAAGCTCCATTGATAATCCCTCCTTGAAATTCTGTGCTCAAAGACATGTTATAGTGTGAGCGACTATAAACACTAGCCAGGAACTGGAATGCTTCATCATCAGGACAACCGTAATAATATCTCCTGAAATTGGTCCAAATTAAACCATCTTCAGCACAACTAGTTAAGAATAAGAGGTAAAACAAACTTCACCAAAAAGCATGAATAGAACTTCTTCTGAGTTGATTTAATACTATAGGTTATCCACTTCAAAAATTATTTTAAAAATTTATTAATAAAGAGATGCAAATAGGGATTTTGTATTCAATATATCAAAATGTAGATGCTGTTAATTGTTTGACAATACAGAGTATTGAAAGAGACAGATTCCCTCACTATTGCAAAAATGCGAGAATACTTAAATATGTTAGAAACTAACAGAAGATCAGATTATGAGCGAAAGCTAAGTCCTACAGAGCCTACTACAAGGACAAACAAACAATCATAACAATAGAATGGAATGACTGGAAACCACATCATTGCGGCATCACTAATTACAAATTAGAAATGTATACTAATTAAGGATTAGAAGATGAAGTCTACTAGACATATCACTAAAATTGTAATTTGAAATTATTGCATCAGTTTGACTAAGCAAGGCCTAAGCAATGGTAACCTAGCCTACTGCAGATAAATAAACTCATGACTTTACGATAGACAAACAGTAAGAAAGACCTGCATGAAGTAAAGAGGAAACAAGGAAAATAAGGTAGGGGACAGAACCATCAAGTTATTATTTGAAGAAGTGAGCCTTAGATAATCACCTTTTATCTTGAGTGCCATCCCATGGATAATTAGCAACGAGTGCACCCTGTAAACAACAAATGCCATAATCAGGGACCATTCTCTCCAAAGTTTATGCATAGTCTTCTTCAACCAAGAATACTTCTATAACCGAATATTTATTGACTCTCTTCAACATTCATGAACCATTAGATGGACCTGTCAGATGGACAATCTCAACGTCCTTACCCATTTAATAGCTCCATTTGTATTGAATTCTGAACAACACTTGGCCAATGATATTCACAAAGAATCAATATCTTGCAAACTTGTGCTTCCATCATATAGAGTAATCAACTTATGCACCCACCATCTTAGCAACACAATTTCCTTTATGAGTTTATTTGTTTCATAACTCTGCTATGGTTTCTAAGTCATTCTGTAATCTGTATCTCCTTAGCACCTTCTACTGTTTTTTTTTTGCAACACCCCCGCCCCCCCCAAACACCTTCTTTTGATGCAAGTAATTAAGAAAAAGAAGAGACAAAGAACAAACGAAACTCAGAAGGTTTTCCTCGTGCTTAAACTGGTTATCTCACAAGTTACCAAAACAGATATCTGAATGAGGGTACTCCGCTCCAGAAATTTTCTTGGTGAACAAGTTTTGATTATTAGCAGGTATTAGGGAATTAATACTGCTCAAAGGAGCACGAAATAATCATGGAGAGAAAACACAACACCATGAGTACCCTTAACCAAGTTTAGAGACTGAATAAGAGAAATTACCCCATGCAAACTGGCTGATGCTGTGAAATGTATCTGTCGCACCCAACTCATAATTGCTCTTGTTTCAGGCTGACACGCCTCCTCATCATTATTCATAGTAAAGAACTGTAACATGGTATTATTCAAATTTTTAAAGAGTAAACCATACAAATCCAGAAATCCCTTTTCACTATCAGAAAAAAAAAAAAGAGAAAACCAAATAAATCTAGCAATAAAACTAGCCATGAAATGTCCACATACTGTGGAAAACCAAAGTTTCAAAAAGTCACCTGGTCTGGAAAATCACGATTTAGATCAATGTTGTTGGCATTACCACGCCTCTTGAGTGCATACCCATCAGGATTCATTGACGGAAGTATATGAAGGTGCATGTTTTCCACGATCAACCTAGCCTGTACAGACCAAAGAATATTCCAGGATAAGATAAGCATTTGGACACAAAAAAGTCTATGAAATAATCATTTGTGACTGTGGAACTACAAAGAAGTGGCTAGCAAGTAAACAGCAGTTTTAGAACAAGAAAGCAGCCAAGTGTGGCAGCCAAGCTGCAGATAAAGCACAAGATAATTAAGATCCCGTGCAAAATAACAGCAGATAAAGCACATTATAATTTTCCATGTCAGTCAAGGAAAAGAATAAAGGAAAATCAAGTTAAGTTAAAAAAGAATAAAGGAATACCAAAGGATCCTTCACATGGTTATCACATATCCAGTTTGCTAGAAGTATCAGAAGCTCACGACCAACAGGTTCATCCCCATGTACATTTCCAATGAACTGCAATATCAGCATATTAGTATCAAGTGTCCAAAAATTAGAATAAAAGAATTTCTCAAAAGCAGCTGTCAGAAAAAAATAAATTATGATCATAAATGCTATAATGTAGATAATATTGAGCAAAAAGAAACTAAAACAACAGTATTCTCAAAATGCATATTAAAAGACATTGTCCTCCTCATTGGATAATTTGTACCAGCTTTATTATGTAGTTTTCCTCATAAGACATCTTTATATCACAGTATTTTAACTTTAAGAACTTAAAAAAAAAAATTGGGACAAGCAACAGTGAATAACTAAAGCATTGATAAAGTAAGAAAACAAAAAGAATTCACTAGCACTCCAAGCAGAAAATAGAACAGCAAGAATAATGAAACTAACAACGAAGAGAATTCAAAACCAAACTGTTCTTCCACCCAAACCAAGTTTCACAAAAGCCTTTCATGTAAATGACATATTCATTCACCTTGAATGCAGGTTCTGGCTCTTCCACCCCAGGATTGTCCGAAATCTCAATCACCCACTACAGCAAATACATGAGGGAAAAAAATTACCAACTGAGACACAATTTTTGGCATTAAATATGATTCTAAACAAAAAAAGGGTTTGTTGTTACCAATGGAAATCCACTGACACTCTTTCCAATGCTAAACATCCAATCCAAAAACCCCTCAAAGAGAGAAATGAAGAACAAATTAATACCAATAATCACATGAAACATTAATTATCTCACAATCATACTCTTTAACTTTGAAAGCACAACGGCTATACTGTTTAATAAACACACGATTATACTTGGCAGCTAATTTACTAACCACGAAACCCACTTCCACTCGAGAGTCAGCGATTGTGCTCCATCAACCGTGAATTAAAATTAACAACAACTCAATCACAACCATAAATCCAAAATACATTAAAAGAATTAAAAAATAATACCTGTAAATCCTAGAAATGTTACTGCATCTTCGCCCGAACTCCTTCACAGCTTTCTCTAATTCAGCGTTAGTCATATAGCCTTTAGCCTTATCAAAGCTGAGTCACCAACAACTTAATTAACAAAAAAAAAAAAAAATTGATACATAAGCTGAAATTAATAGATAATTATAATTATTACATTTATTAATACCTAGTTTCCGAGGGATTGCCTTCAAATAAATGTCTCGTAGAACCTGAAAAATCTGAATTAATCAAAGATCAGTAGTTGTAAAATGGAAGTCAAATGAAGAGCAAAGAAAGGTCAACTACAGGTGAAAAAAAAAATGAAACGTGATTAGCTCCTCCGTAATTCATTAGATCAAATGAAGAAGACGACCTGAAAACGAAGTGGAGAATAAACTACGCTCAGCTCCTCTCGTGAGAACATAAGAGAAATTGAGATAAAGAACGAGAAGTGAGAAAATAAGCTTCATTATATTTGTTTTATTGGATAATTTTTTTAAAAAATTTATAAAAAAGATAGCTTTTTATGAGTTTCAGGTGAGCTTTTCCGTTAAGCCCGTGTCTCTGTGATTTTCATCTTAGTTGATTTAGCGAACTTGCCGAGCTTGAGAGGGAAAATTTGTTGGGTGCTCCTGGAGCATTTAATATGTGTATGCTTCAATCATTGTTGAATATAATCATGGTTAGTGAGAAGGAGACGAAGATGCGATCGCACGTGGGCAGCACGTGATTCGATGCTAAAATCACCTTACTAACATTCCGAGTACATCCCTCGTTCTTTTTATTTTGTTATCACCACAAGTGCACATCGTTTCATGGGTGTTTCTAAGAGCACCACTGAGGTCCTATATACACCCCTCTTATGTCTTTCTGGATAAGGGATGTCATTTGTCTTTTCGATTCAATCATTCTACGTAACGAGAAGCCATCAATCAACGTGCTCTGTTCTCCTTTAACTAATTTATATGTATAACAACAGATGCTGGGTCCTTCAATTTTATACTCTTTTAACTCTGAAAGACAAAACTTTTGAATTTGATCGCGTTTGGCATCCTGAATTAGATTTGATTGGGTATTGAGATTAGATTAGATTACGTTAGGTATGTAGTGATGTTATATATTTGGTGCAATTTTAGATTAGATTATATTATATTATATTTAAATGAAGTTAAATAGTATTTCAGTTAAAACTAATTTTAGGTTCAAATATTAACTTAAATATTATTAAACTTTATTTAAATCTAATCAAATATTGTACCAAATATGAATCAAGCACTACATATGTCCCAACCTAACATAATTCAATTTTGTCAAACGTAATAACATTTTATCTCAAAAATTAGTCTAATTCTACACTTAATCCTAACTCCGAAATATAACCTGAGGAGTGGAAATTCTGAGATTGTGAGTGTGGAGTGGGAATGAAGATAAATTATTTACTTACACTAGAACATGAATATGTAATTGAAATAAAAATCCAATTTATTTGTTTACATTATTTTGGATTGGGAGTAAATGATTTCAAATTATAATTTTACCCTTAGTTAAAGAATTGTAGTTGTTAATTAAAAAATTAATTAAAAATAAATTATTTAGTTTATTATATCTGTAAATTAATAATAATTAATAATATTCTTAATTATGTAAATCACATTTTTATTAATTTTATTTTAATTATGTAAATAAAAAATTATTGATAAGTGCAACACAAACGAAACATTATTATTGATAATATAGTACAAAATTATTATTTTCTTAGAATAAGATATTTATTATTACTAACTACTAATATTAAATAAATATAATACTATTATTTTTAAATAAATATAATACTATTATTTTTAAATAAATAAAATAATATTATATATATTCAAATAAAGAGAGTATATGGCAATATTATTAATTCTCTATGAATATAATAATATTATTTTTAAGTAATTTTAACTTAGAATCAATGTAAATTATTATTTTCAACTACATGTGATCATATTATATTTAAACAAGTTTAATATTATTATTTTTAATAAATGTACTTTATAAAATAATATAATAATATTACTTAAATAAATATGATATTATTTATTTTATTTTACTAAATATAATAATATTACATTAAATAAAATAAGGGTAAAAAAAAGAAGGAAGAAGTGGATTCCCACTCTCCACTCCAAAAAAAAGTAGGCCTTAAGGAATGAGATTCTCACTCTTCTTTTAAAATTTGTAAGCAAACATTAGAGTAGAAGAAATTCATACTCCTCACTTCCACTCAAATAGGTAAACATAGTATAGAAAGTCCGCTATCCAAATAGAGATTTGAGAAGGGCGTTGGTGGAGTTGCAAACTTTAATATTCATAACCTCTTTTAACCAATTTATGCTCTTGTCAACTTGTGCTTTGTTTTTTCGTTAAGACAACCGCAAAATAGTCACTTGAATTACCGGACCACGTACGGACCAAAAATGGCCAATTCCTTTTGACGACCAAACATGCCAAGACAATTAAGGTGACCAATCCTACATATGTGTTTCAACTTCTTCTTAACGAGTATATATACGTTCACTGATATTTTAAATAAGGATATGTATACTAAAATTGGAATCATTATTTATCAAGTACAACGAGGAATTTAACAACAATTTAATAAAAGATTAATTCACATGAGGTTGAGCACCAAAAAATTTGAAAAAAGAGACCTGGTAATATATATGGGATTTTTCTAGGATATAATTCGTGAATAAGTTAGAAGATGAAAAAAAAATATGTGTTTGTTTTCATACGCTATATTAGTGTGTATCTTTTTCATATTTCAGATTGTCTCAAATTTTATGAAAGTGAGGAGTTTCCTGATTGTAAAAATACAATATTCAAATAGGTGTAACTAGAAATAATGTACATTATATTTAAAAATTTTTTCAGGATGACTGTTTATAAATTGGGATTTAAGAGTATTTTAGAGGGAATCGTGTGGCTGTAATAATATGATCTACGCCATTTGAGAGCACGCCTGTATCACATTGGCTCAAGCTCTCGTCGGCAATGACAATAACAAAACTAGTTAGAATATTCCGTTTCAATGGTCATGAGAATGCTGGTACCCGAGATTTGCGGTTAACTTTTTCAACTACGTGTTTTTGAAAATTTAAGATATGATTCATCTTCATATGAACCTTGTCAGGTAGCCTAGATTATATATGATCGGGTCATGGATATAATCAAATCAGGTGTAGAAATTGTGGTGACTAATATTGTTAGTCACAGAGTGTAATATAATGGGAGATTATATTAGGAATTAGTCACCTTAAGATGATATTTATTTATCTGCTTTCCTTGCCTAAATGACATTGTTACAATAAATATTATAGAGCGACTATAGTTTACAGTCACCAAATAAAATTTAAATATATTAAAAAAAAAGTGTTTCTGTATTGTTCGGTGACTACTTTTATTCGTTACTATATCAAAGTATTTTCAATTAGGTCGAGAAATATAGTGCGACTATTATTCTTAGTCACAATATGAAATAAATTTAGTAACTAACGTTAAATTAGTTACTTAAGAAGAAGCATATTTTGGCGCCTCCTCTCCCCACTGTAATTATATTTGGCGCCCATCTACAACAACGGAGGACGAAAATTTTGAATTAATATAATGACTAAAGACTTTAGTCCCAAAAGTGTGTATAAAATTATTGAATTATTTGGTAGCTGTTTTTTTAATTTAGTAACCCCATCAATCTTTATTTGTTGTAAAGCTTATAAAATATTTAAATAGCATACAAGATATAAATAATAAAATCATCATTCATCAGTATAACTATGAAATAGAATATTGCAGACAAGAAATCGACTATAAATTATGAGAAATATCAATAAATAATTAAGGAAATAAAATGTCTCATACGAATTCAATTAATTGAATTAATCATTTTCATTAAATATCACTTAACGTCTTTTTATAAACAGCACCTTGTTCTGGATAAAAATTGATTATAAAGTATTGAGACAATCAATCCAATACATGTATGTGTAATTTATATAGACCAAATGTTACAAATATAAGTTTCCTATCAAAAAGAAAGTCTAATAACTATTTCCGTGAAGAGGATTGATTCAAACAAGAAGAAATTATTCATCCTAGCACTAACCATTTATGTTTTGATATTTAGAATCAATAATAGGCATAGGCATATTCAATTTATGTAAACATGTACTTAATTTTTTTTTTTATTTGTGTGAAATTGAAACTCTTGCATTGTATGAAAATGTAAACTATAAATTTTGTAATAACTAGCTTATATGTCTAACTTTGTGACAAAAGTATATTATCGACTAAATAAAAATTATATATGATTCCTATCAAAATTATCTTATAACTGAACATATGAATATTATAAACTGCTATAACATAAGTTGTAATTTATTAAATGTTTGAATTAATCTTTCTTATTTTACTAATTTGGATCTAAAATATTATGAAGTGATTATTCCTAAACATAAAGCACGTTAATGTATCAATTAATATCTTTGCTAGTTAGACTTGTTGGTTTATATATATATTTTTTTAGTTTTATTCATATGCGCTTAAACTAAATCGATAATATTTATTTTTTAATTTTTAGAAAATTATTAGGATTGACTTAAAAAGAATCTCTCACACACACACTTCACAAAGAAAACCCAAATTGCCTATGACTCTTCAAGCGAACCAACAGACCCTAAATCCCTGTGAATGGTGAAGTCCACAACACAATGAGATTCCTGCGAGCTTAAAGTCCCTCTTGTTTTAGTGAAAAAGGTACCAAACGTGTTCACTGTTGATTGCATTTTGTATGTATAAATCTTATGTTTCTCTATTATTTTCTTATTAACTCTTTCACTATAAATTGGGGTTTTCATATGCCATAGAGAAAATTCCCCTCAATATGACTGGGTTCTGAATTGACGCTTGGATTGGGGGTTAATTTGGATGATTCATAATTATTATTAGAAAAATTAGTCTATTAACTTTATATGGATTCAGTTCGTTGTTAATATGTTGGGAAAAAAAAATTGTTTGCAAGTGAAGTTATCTTTATTAACTAAATCTTGAATATCTTTAAGAAAATAAGTCCAAATTTAATTCTATAAAATTCTTTAGAAACTACTCGACACTGGAGGGCTTGCTGTATCCTGATGAGCATCCTTTTTTTTTTTTATTCTTTCCTTTTTCTTGCAATTGCAGGAAGGTTATTGCATTATAAGACTATAGATGGTGATTGTGATGTGTGGGCGATACTGTAAAAGTCAACTGACTTTATAGATGTAACAACGCACATTAAAAGATGTAACAACACATCTATATAACATCACCGCTATATATCCGAGTTCTGAGTTGGCATTGACCCAATCTGTTTTTCTATTCATCAGGATACAGCAAGCCCTCCAGTCTAACATCCAATGTGTATACGATATATTACATCAGTTGTAATATAAAAATTTTAATTCTGACTTTATAGATGTAACAACACACATTAAATCAATGGAGGTTGTAAATTTTTTTTTTAATTAAAAAAAACCAATCATGAATTTAAATTTTTAAAACTTACAATTAAATGAATTTAGAAATAAGACTAAAAGATCAGTGTTTGAAATAGTTTAATTTAATTGGTTATTTACTGCAATGGATATCTTAGTTTGGCCTATAACAATCTGAATTTGTACCATGTATTTGCATTGACGATGATGTTTTAAGTTATGCGCCTATCAACTGGCCTAGCTAGTTGGTTTGGCCTCTTGCTCTTGCACTGGAATGGAAGCAAGAGGTTAAGGGGATATATATAACATGCATGTTCTTAGTTTGAGATGGTGGGGACGGCGGGTGCAAGGGAAAAGAAAATAAAATAATTTTCATAAATTACCTGGTTTAAGATACCATAAACAATATTTTATCCTAGAAGATTTGATTATTCAAGAGAGCGATTAAACATCATCGTCAAATTAGCATAGATGTTATAGCAATAGTGAATTCTCATGTTTCTAATGGATTCTTTTTTTTTTTTTCTCAAATTTTTTATTCTACCAAATCAAAAAATATAAGCAACTCTGCAGTCAAAATGAAGTACCGGCATGATTTTTTTTTTTTTTAAACCGCGACAAATTTTATTTTAAAACTATATGGAAGTACTGGAGATTATAGGCTAAACATCAAGCGAATAAAAAATACATGCTCCAAAGCAATACACTCTCTTTTTTTTTTTTTTTTTTCCAAAAAATAAAAGAGTAGGGGAGAAACGGGAGTGAAAATAAATCACTCATAAAACAAACCAACGATGTAGCATTCATTGATATCATCAGAATGAAAGTTCAAACCACACTCTTATTCAACAAACTAAACAACGAAGACTAAAAAAAAAAAAAAAGACGTACAAACGAAAAATAAAACCACTCACAGAAAGAAATAAAATTATGCAAACAAACCAGGCAGACGTACATATCAGCATGCATGTAAAATTTTCAACGCACTACTGCGTGCAATTTACCGAAAAGTTCAATTTCTCCTATCTTCACTCCAATCCTGTACCTCATCATTTCTGTCCCAGTAGCTTGATCATGATAATATTCCTTAAAGAACACAACCGTATCGCCGACTTGCACATTCTTCTCCCGAACAAAATTCAGCCAATCACCGGAGATAACAGGTTTTCTGTGAGGTCCTTTCGCACGGGCTCTCAAATGAAATCTCCATGACCGACCTTGATCGTGGGCATCAAATGCCACGAATTCTAGAGAGCGCTCACCAGCTGCCAATTCAAAAAAACCATCATCTAGACGTTCGGTCGAAACACAAAGTCTGCCGCTGGCATCACAAGCAGTGATCTTCTTTGAGTACACCTGCATCTTTCTTGAACCAGACTTTAATTCACACTTAACTGTGTAGATATCAGAGACTAGACAGTAGAGAGAGTGCTTTGCAAGGGGAGTGCGAGGCCTATTTATAACCATTCGAGGAGAGAGTTGGTGCACCGCTGGATATTTCTTCTGACGACTTTGAAAGTGAAAGAAACCATGTTGTTGAATTCGGAATGTGGTCTAGGTTGCCAGTTCAGTGATAAAAATAGACTATTTTTCCTGATCAAGACCCTACAAATTAAATATGAACCAATGTTGTTGAATTCGGAGATAACAGGTTTTCTTGAACAAGATATTAAATTACGCGAACTGTGTAGACGTTAGAGACGAGAGAGTGCTTTGCAAGGGGAGTGCGAGGTCTATTTATAAGCATTCGAGGAGAGTGTTGGCCCACCACATTCCAAACAAACAGACAGATGTTGTATAATAATAATCCATTATACATAGTGTAGCGAAAAAAATAAGTAAATCCAGCAAGATATAAAAAAATAAGTAAAAAAAAAAAGACCTCCAAAGAAATTAATCTAGATTGCTTCAAATATATATATATATATATATATATGAAAACATCGTAATAAAATGAATATTTTTCATGCCATTAATATATCAATAGAACTAAAATTATATATATATATTAAAAAAAATTAATCAAGAGGATAAAGGATAAACAATTTATATGATACAATGTGCCAAATGCAATTTTATCACGTGAATGAAATTAAGAAGAAGCTGGACAACGAAAATCCAGTTATTTTGCTATCAATTTGATGAGAGCATATTATTGGGTGTGCAATACCAGCCTAGCGGGTACTGCTGCTAAACTGAGATTTCGCTATCAATTTGACAAGTTTTTGGTGTGCAAACTTGTCAACTTGACAGCGAAAAAAGGCAAACAAATAGAAAAATGTTACGAACGAATGAAACTTGTTATAAAACAAGACAAAACAATGAATTAAGTTTTTTGGGTGCAAACTTGTCAAATTGATAGCGAAATAAGGCGTTGCCCGTCTTCACCATTTAATTTTAGTTGCTAATAATATGTGAAATCATACTACATGTATTTTCAATCTGGAATATCAGTTTAGCAGCAGTCCCCGCTAGACTTTTCATACTCAGATGCAAATATAATTTATTAACTAATCAAAATTTTGTTAAATAAAACTAATTTAAAGTTATTTTAAATATGTAAGTACGTTATAAACTAAAAAATTAACTACAAATTATTGAAAAATAACTTTTTCAGTCTTTCAAACAAACTACTAAAGGTATTTAATTATTTTTCTTTTTCACATACTGTTTAAAAACAAACTACCAGATAAGTTTTCAAATAATAAAACATCCCATCAAAAACATAATTTTCAATCTATGAAACAAGTTTAAAAAATACTAGTTGAGAAACAATACCAAACGCACCCCTATGATCTCACTTATTTTGCACTTTTTTAACCACAACAATTTTTATTTTTTTTTGGCATTAAAGAAAAAGAATTAATTTGCATTAAACAAGTGGCTTACAGCTTATTCTCAAAGGTTCAAGTTGTTTTATAGATCGTTGCGTGCACTGATGACTTTACTCTCATTGGTTTAATTTGAGGGACCGCTATACTGAACATGGTGTTATGCTAATTCCTCAAGTTTCATTATTCATGATATTTTTCTTAAAAAATTTTGGTAACGATTTTTTAATTATATACAAATCTTTTTATTTATATATTAACTTGAAAAGTGTTACACAACTTTCAAAAAAAAAAATTGATGTATCAAACAAATTTATTTCGCTGGCTACCCAAATTTGATTCTTAAGAAATGTAGAGTAAAAACATTTATTTGTACCATATCCATCCCTTTATTTTAAAACCGGGAGAGAGAGAGGGGGGTGGGGAACTAAAGCGCACCCTTAATTTGTTTCTTAATGAAAATTTATCATTCGCAGTCCATGATCTAATCTTTTAGTTAAGCAAATTTATTCACGTGATTAGGGATTGATTCTGGACACCTTATATATAGGATTCGTTGTAATTTTTTTTTTTTTTTACTTAAGCATTTAGTTTTCATTTATTTCTACCATAATTACAAATTTACTCATTTAGATTTAGTGTTTAGTTGATCTTTTTGCTAACCTTTTTAAAAGATCCAATTGGTACTTATTGAATAATAATATAAAACTAATTAAATTATAATCATATATTGCTATACATGCACGTATGACGGAAGATTATGAAGAGTTGAGCACATATCAATTCCAAACTGAATCTAAATCTTATAATCACGTCTGTCTTAATAAAGCTTATTTATTTTAATTTCTGGACTTTTACCATTTTACTTATTTGTTTGGCTTCAAAAATAAGAAGCAATTACACAAAAAGAAAAATAAACATTAATAATTAGGGACAACACAAAAATACTCATACAGGTTCAAGCCAGATGTTGCTCATGAATTTAATCCAGATTGTACAACAGCAGTAATAATCTAAAAGGATTTTTACTGTTTGGTTAAAGTTAAACCACGGAATTTTTCCATCTAATTTTTCCGTTTAGTTTTTAAATTTACCTGAAAAAAAAAACTTCACTTCAAAGAATTGTAACTCAAAGCTATGAGTAGGAAATAAAGTAGCTAATCCAATACTAAGAGTCTAGCATAGTATATTGGTAAAAAAAATTTAAAGGGTCTTTTCGGTTGAAATTACATTAACTCATCAAAATAATCACTCATTTGACAGATTTGCTAAAATACATTTATCCTCCACGCTCATTTTGAACACTTGCATTGTCTACGAAGTACCTGATAATCGTGACATGAGAACATATTTAAGATAGTGATTATAATCTCATATTGGCATCAATGTTGTCACAACAACAGACCAACAACTTGTAACAACATACAATGACTTAATTTCGTTGAATGGAAGATTTAGTAGGTTTCAACATTTCATTCGTAAAGCAATATCCCCAAGCAAACTCAGAAAGAAACCGGCACAAGCAATCATTAGGCACAAAAAATTAAGATGAAAACTATAACCATGCTTTTTAATAGCACATAATAACATAATATACAATTAGGTTTCACATAACTTACACTGAAGACCTTCTCATACCACAACTGACCCTTTCGTTGACTGTTTTTGTTTTCCAGGAGTGAATTTCAGTCTCATCTTTAATAAAAAGCAAACGAATGCCGCAATAACAATCAAAACAAAACAAACTTCAATGTGAAACCCCCAAAGAAACTCCAGCAGGACAAATCTTTGTCTTACCATCACAGCTTCAGTCACAAATGCTTCCTAGTGTATTACCCTCGAGTGTGATATCAGGGTCAATAACAAAATCTACTGTAGCTGTTTCTTCCAACCAGATAATCGTGGACTTCGATTTGTACCCAGGCATACTGGCCATAACTGCAGCAAATTGTTCAAAACCGTATCAGGATTGGGTCAGAAAAATATTTATTAGCACTAATTCTACAAGTAGTGGGGAGGGTAACTATAAAATGTTATTACTCATATTTTGAAATGTATCAGCATTTCAGGAGAAGAAGTTCTAATCAGCACTTCTAAATTAACCTCCATCAACCATTCTATTTTGGTCATTTTCACAATATCCTGAAAATTTCCATAGGCATCAAGAATTTTTTATAAATCGATTCCTGAAAGATAACTTTATATGCCTTCATATCTCTTGCCTGGTGTGAGCAGTTGATAGTAATCAGCAAATGCTCTGCCAGCATTAACCTGTAGAACATAGTTCACATAGTATTATGCATATGTTATAGGGGGAAAACAGCTGAGACAAGCCAGTTTTAAATGACCCGCCCAAAATAATTTCAAAATCAATCAAGTTAAATCAAAGAGACAATTACATGCATACCAAGAAATATAAACAACATGCATGCAAGCATAAAATTATAAAGATACCGTGTAATTTATTCCCTTGATTGTGATTGAGCCAGGCAATGGCCTTCCACCGTCTGATGAAAAGATCCTCTCACGAACTCCAGTCTATGGAAGTACAATCCAAATAGACAGAGGTCACATTTCATTATAATGTCAAAACACTTGATATGGCTTTTATAAATTTGAGATTATAGTCTTCCATCTATCCCTTGGAATAAAGACCAAAACCATACTCTTAAGACAAGAATCAATGGTTAATTACAAGCAAGATTCTGTTGGTGAAAAAAATGAGATTATACATGGTAATTGTTAGAGAACCTACAATGTAATTGCAAGAACAAAAAGAATAAACAATATCACAGAAATCTATATGAGAAGAAAAAATAGGCAAGTCAAAGCCTACCTTCACGAGGCTCACAACAAGATTAAGCATGCTCATTTTGTTGTATTCCCAGATAGTAGGAAGCTGCATGCAAAGAAGAGAACAGCTCATATGACTAGATGACCCTTTTTTTTCTCTTGTGGTGCAAGCAACTAGATGACTTAAAAGTACGAAAAACAGTGCAAAAGAAAAGTTACTCGTGCCAAACATCTACAAATACAAACTTATACATCATAAACCACAAACTGGTAAGAAAAGTTGGATGGTGAAAGCAAAACATGCAAGCAATGATTGAATACAAACTGACAAATAATTTAAATTGCCAACATATTGCTGATGGTGGATAGCAATAATGATGAGCTATGACAAACAAGCATAAGTTTTATACATTAAAATAAGGAAGTAAAAGTATCTTCATGTATTTAATCAAAAACAAAAAAACGCAGAATAGGCAAGTATGTCCTTAGATCTTATTATGTCCAAGAGAATCATTTATGACAGCAGGAAGGGCACTAATATATTGTCATTCTAATTCTTACGATCAAATAGAATGTTAAGATAATCGCAAGGGCCCCTAATGAAAAGACAAATCAAGTAAATTCTGATCTTATTACGCAAATACAACAATGACAAGCTGATTGTTTCATTATCTACTACGTCTCTGCCCAAAGATATTACTGAAAGAAAGAGCTTTTCTGGGAATCAGAAAGAGTCTTTTGACACTCCAGTGCAATTCTTCATCCAAGCTTAAATTTACCGGATACTAGGAGATGGTAAAAACAGATTTCCAACCTCATCAGCGCTAGGCCATGTGTCCTCACTAATCTCCAAGGTCAACTCAAAACAGCCACTATATATATAATTCCAATCTTGCAAGCCACCATATATCAGATACCTGCAGCAGGTTATGCTTGAGTCAACCACCAGACTTTCAAACAAATAAAATTGAATCCAACAGCGAGAGAGAGAAAGAGAGAACTCGTAAATCTGACTAGTTTGTCAGTTAAATGACTAGAATAATGAATATTAAGTCTTTAACAAGTTTCACATCAATTCCCTTCTCTAATATTATCTGGATAACTAAATTATTCTACACTGTCATACCAAAAGCTCCATTGATAATTCCTCCTTGAAATTCCGTGCTCAAAGACATGTTATAGTGAGAGCAACTGTATACACTAGCCAGGAACCTGATAGGCCGCCAATTAGGTACACATATGCAAAACCGAGAGTCTATCAGAACCCCGAATGCTTCATCATCAGGACAACCATAATAAGATCTCCTGAAATTGGTCCAAATTAAACTTTCTTCAGCAAAATAGTTAAGAATAAGAGGCAATACAAACTTCACTGAAATGCACAAATAGAACTTCTTCGGAGTTGATTTAATACTACAGGTTATCCACCGCAAAAATTGATTTAACAGTTCATTAATAAAGAGATGCAAATAGGGATTTGTATTCAATATACCAAAACGTTGAAAAGCTAGAACCAATGATTAGGTGCCATTAATTGTTTGACGATACAGAGAGGATCTAAAAAACCAAATTTCCTCCTTATTGCAAAAATAAGAAAATACTTAATCATTTGGATTGGGGGGGCAGAACCGAACCAGAACAAAAAAATTACCAGTTTAGTTTTCGGTTCTAAATTTTAAATCCAAAAACTGAACCTTAAAAACAAATAAATTATTTTTTAAATTAATTGACAGGTGAAAAAACATTATTATTATTATTACATGTGCACACACCATAACATATACATACATAGATACACATACATAGATACACATACATACATACATACATACATATATACATACATATATATATATATATATATATATATATTTATTTATTTATATATATATATATATAAAACCATAATTCCCCATCACCGTACACCATTACCCCACGTCTCCCCAGTCGGGTCTGCAGCTATGCTTCCCATTTGCTGCTGCTTCATGAATTCATCATACACCTTTCAACTTTTGCGAATTTTATTTTTTACTTGTTTTTCTTTGCTTTTTTTTTTTTGTTTGTATTGTTGTACCAGTGAGAAAAAAAAATTATTGTGTGTTTTCTTTTGTTAAATTTTATTATGTTTAGATTTTATTTTAAATTAATAATTTCATAATATTCTTTGGTATCTAACTTTTATTGTTTTTGATCTACTATAACAAAGATCACAGAAAAAATATGATGAAATCTGCAAAGAATAAAATTTTTGCAGCAATTGTTTTAATTTTTAATAAGGTCTAGAACCAAAAAACCAAACCGGAACTGAATCCGACATTTCTGGTCTGGTAACGGTTTCATTTTTTTCCTGGTAGAATCAATACCGATCCGAACCAAAAATTTTAGTTTGTAACGAATACCAATCTGAACCGACCCAATGCCCAACCCTAAAGATCATATTATGAGCAAAGTTAGGTTAGCTGTAGACCTACAGTATCAACCACATGGACAAGCAAACAATCATAACAATAGAATGGAATGACCAGAAACCACATCATGGTGGCATCAGTAATTACAAATTAGAAATGTATACTAAATAAGGAATAGAAGATCAGGTTAAATAGCCATATCACTAAAATTAGCACAGTATTTTGATATAATTGCATGAGTTTGACTAGGCAATGGTAACCTAACCTACCGTAGATAAATAAACTCATGACTTTGTGATAGACAAACAGCAACAAAGTACTGCATGAAGTAAACAAGAAAAAAGAAAAATAAGGTAGAACACCGAATGATTCAAGTTATAAGTCAAAAGACTAAGCCTTAAATGTAAATAATAACCTTTTATCTTGAGTGCCATCCCATGGATAATCAGCAGCAAGTGCACCTTGTAAACAACAAAAGCCATAATCAGGGACCGTTGTCTCCAAATTTTATGCATAGTCTTCTGAACCAACACTTCTATAACCAAATAGACAAATCAACATTCATGAGAGGTAATGTGAGCCTGTCAGATAGACAATGTCAAAGTCCATACCCGTTTAATAGCTCCACTCATAATGAAACAACAATTTGCCAATGATATTCACTAAGAATTACTATCTTCCAGACTTGCGGTGCATTTCAGTCATCCATCATATGGAACAACCAATTTGTGCACCCACCATCTTAGCAACACAGTTTCCTTTATGAGTTTATTGTTTCTTAACTCTTCTATGGTTTCTAAGTCATTCTATACTCTATACCTCCTAGGCACTCCCCCCCTCTTATTTAAGTAATTAAGAAAAAGAAGAAGAGCCAAAGAACAAAGGAAACTGAGCAAGTATTCCTCATGCTTCAACTGGTTCTCTCACAAGTTACAAAACAAATATCAGAATACAGGTACTTCACTCTATAAATTATTTTCAGGTGAACAAGCTTTTGATTATAGCAGTTATTAGGGAATTAACAATGCTCAAGGGAAAAAGAATAAGCATCAAGCATGGATAGAATAGAACCAGAAACACCATATCTACCCTTTTACTTAGTTTGGAGAGTGAATATGAAAAATTACCCCATTCGAACTGGCTGATGCTGTGAAAGGTATCTATCGCACCCAACTCATAATTGCCTTTGTTTCAGGTTGACACGCCTCCTCATCCTTTGTTTCAGGTTGACACGCCTCCTCATCATTATTCATAGGAAAGAACTGTAGCATAATATTAGTCAAATTTCTTTGTATCATTAAATTAAAAGAGTAAACCATACAAATCCACAGATCCCTTTTCACTATCAGAAATGTCCCCTTACTAGGTGATATGAACTTTATCATCTGAGCAGAGTCTTGATTGGAAGCATGAACCATCATGAACAATTTTTCTTTTTCATTTATTTATATTTTTTAAGAAGCAAGAAAAAAAAATTTACTAAAATTATATTAAAGAGCCATCATATACCATTTTAGTTTACTGAATCAGATGAACACTTGAAGTGCAAGATATTTCAACTTTGGGTATATAGTACTTGAAATTCTTTTAAAGTACACCTTGTAATCCTGAACAGCAGAAGAATTCTTCAAGGTTTGATAAAATCATTTAAGAATGAAAGAAAAATACTTTTAAGTGCACTTGTCCCTATTTTCTCTCAATTTAGGATATGACTTAATTTGGAAAGAGCCCATTTTCTCATATTTCTGTGAGTTGGTTCATAGATGTCATTTGTTAATAAAGTTATAAGAAACTAAAGGGACCCTACTATTTAATGTGTGAATTCTTGCTCAGAAGAGTCTAATCACTTATGAAGTACGATTTTAAGGTTCGATTTGGTTTTCATGACAAAAGATGTAAGAAAACCAAAGTTGCAAGAAGTCACCTGGTATGGAAAATCACGATTTAGAACAGTATTGTTTTCATTACCACGCCTCTTGGGTGCATACCCATCAGGATTCATTGGCGGAAGTATATGAAGGTGCATGTTTTCCATGATCAACCTCACCTAGAGAGACCAAAGAATAATCCAGACTAAGATAAGCATTTGGACAACACAAAATCTAGAGTCTATGAAATAATCATTTATACTTGTGCAACTACTAAGACGTAGCTAGCAAGTAAACAACAGTTTCAAAACAAGAAAGCAATCAAAAATGGCAACACGCTTGCAGCCAAGCTGCAGATAAAGCATATTATAATTTTCAAGTAAGTCAAGGAAAAGAAGAAATAAAATCAAAGTTGAACAAAAAAGGAGTAGAGGAATACTAAGGGATCCTTCATATGGTTATTACAAATCCAGTTTGCAAGAAGTATCAGAAGCTCACGACCAACAGGTTCATCCCCATGTACATTTCCAATGAACTGCAATATCATCATACTAGTATCAAATATCCCAAAATTAGAATACAAGAATTTCTCAAAAACAGCTGTCAGAAAAAATAAATTATGATCATAAACGCTATAAAGAAGATAACATTGCGGCAAAAATAAACTAAAACAACAGTCCGCACAGAATGCATATAATAAAAGACATTGTCCTCGTGATTGGATAATTTGTACCATGGTTATTATGTAGTTTTCCTCATAGGACATCTTTAGATCATATTATTTTAAGAAAAAGGGGGGAACAACAACAGTGAATAACTAACGTGGAAATACCTTCTTTGAAGAAAACAGAAAGAATTCACCGGCACTCCAAACAGGAAGTAAAACAGCAAGAATGATAAAACTAACAACCAAGAGAATTCAAAACCAAACTGTAGCTTCCACTCAAACCAAGTTTCACACAAGCCTTTCATGTAAATGACATATTCATTCACCTTGAATGCAGGTTCTGGCTCTTCCACCCCGGGCTTGTCTAAAATCTCAATCACCCACTACAGCAAATACATGAGGGGAAAAAAAATTACCAACTTGGACACAATTTTTGGCATTACATTTACAACTCTAAACAAAAGGAGACTTTGCTATTAAATCCACTGACACTCTTTCCAATGCTAAACATCCAATCCAAAACCCCCTCAAAGAGAGAAATGAAGAACAAATTAACACCAATAACCACATGAAACATTCATTCTATCACAATCATACTTTTTACTTAATAAGGCTATGTTCCAGATTGTTGCACGTCTGCTAAATTTAAAAAGCACAAGAGCTATACTGTTTAATAAACACACAATTACACTCGAGAGTCAGTGATTGTGCTCCACATCCACCGTGAATTAAAATTAACAACAACTCAATCACAAACATATATCCAAAATACATTAAAAAATTTTAAAAAGAATACCTGCAAATCCTAGAAATGTTACTGCATCTTTGCCTGAACTCCTTCACAGCTTTCTCTAATTCAGCATTAGTCATGTAGCCTTTAGCCTTATCAAAGCTGAGTCACCAACAACTTAATTAACAAAAAATAAAAATAAAAATTGATACATAAGCCGAAATTAATAGATAATTATAGTTATTGCAATTATTAATACATAGTTTCCGAGGGATTGCCTTCAAATAAATGTCCCGTGGAACCTAAAAATCAGAATTAATCAAAGATCAGTAGTTGTAAAATAGAAGTCAAATGAAGAGTAAAGAAAGGTCAACGATAGGTGAAAAAAAAAAAAAATGAAACGTGATTAGCTCCTGCGTAATTTATTAGATCAAATGAAGAAGATGACCTGAAAACGAAGTGGAGAATAAACCTCGCTCGGGTCCTCTCGCGAGAACAGAAGAGAAATTGAGATAAAGAACGAGAAGTGAGAAAATAAGCTTCGTTTATATTTGTTTTATTGGATAATTTTTTAAAAAAATTTTATTAAAAAAATGAAAGCTTTTTATGAGTTTCGGGTGAGCTTTTCCGTTAAGTTCTTGTCTCTGTGATTTTCATCTTAGCTGATTTAGCAGACTTGTCCGAGCATGAGAGGGAAATTTTGTCAAGTGCTCCTGGAGCATTCAATGTCTATGCTTCAATCATTATGGAATATAATTTATGATTGGTGAGAAAGAGACGAAGTCGCGATCGCACGTGGACAGCACGTGATTGATGAAGGGACCCCTTTATTAGCCCAATTTCTATATCCGGTGATGCTAAAATCACCGCTCTCATGTTCCGAATATATCCCTTGTTCTCTTTGTTTTTTTTATCAGCTACAACTGTACATCTCTTGATGGGTGTTTCTAAGTCCACTATCTGGTATTCTATATGGACCCCTCTTCTGTCTCTCTGAATAAGGAGCGCCATTTGTCTTTTCGATTCAATCATTCCATCTAACGAGAAGCCATCAATCAACGTGCTTTATTCTACTTTAATTAATTTATTCATTATAACCTCAATAAAGGCGATGCTTTAATCAAATCCGGATTCCCATCTCATCCTTCACCTCAACCTTTCACCTAATGATGGAAAAGCCATAACTTAATTTGGTGAGATTCGGATAAGATATATGTTTTCTTTCTTAAAAATCGGAAGCAAGAGGAAATGACACCGATGCTTCAGTTTTAAACACAAAAAATGGACCTATTAACAATCCTAACCCTACTAATCAAGATCAAACTCCCACGTATTCATAAATGAATTCGAATGATAAATGAGTTGTTATAATCAAATCCAATTCGATTTTTAACATCTCTAGTACATTTATATTAGTAGAGTGATAGTATCAAACATGAAACAATAAATCTTTTACTAATCTTATATTTCATATCATTTACTCATCATCCAATATTTTAATAGTGGATTTGTCACTAAAATTTGTCTTAGTGGTGGTGTGCAGCAACTCTTCGCCTCATGATTGAAGTTGAGATTTTTTAAGTAGCTTTATTTATGTCATGCAAGTAATTTTTTCTTTTCCTGGAGAGGTCTTGACAGAAGCTTCTGATGCAATTACTAAGTTTATACCATACTAATCTAGTATTAAAAATAATAAAAAAAATTGTATGTATTGTTATTTTTACATATAACTTTCATCTCAATATGAATATGTAATGGTCTTTTATGTATTTATATATAGAAAAAAGTAATGAGCGGGACTATATAAATCTAAAAAAATTATTTTTACACCCACTTTCTTAAAAAACTCATTCGTAAAATTTAAAAACAAAGGTTTTACTTTTCAAATTTATCTAAATACCGAAAGTAACACCATCTTCGCGTTCGTTTTAACTAATTCAATTATAGTTTATTTGTTAGATTTAAACACTCCTTAAAAACTGCAAATTCACAACATCAATATTCATCTCCCAACATCTATAAACGGCTAAGGCAACATGATTCACGTCCAAATTGAGGCTATGAGAAAAGAACAATCTCTTAAAAAATCACAATCAATTCACTGGAATCATCTACATTTGGTTGCCCACAATTCAAGAAACTCTAGTTTTTATGATAATTTCCATCAGATTTTAATCTCTCCAATTCCCCCCCCCCCCGGCGCGTTTAAATTTGATGAGTTCATCATATTACATTAAAATAAAATATTATGGAAGAAATCAACTTTTATTGAAACTTAAAATAATTTAGGTATTAATTAGAATACTTGTTATATATTTTATTATTAGAACAAAAACTGATAGAGAATATGAAGATGATGAAATAAATAATCAATTCGAATGTTGAATACTAATCATGTTAGTTCCACACAAACATTCAATTTTGATTTTGAATAGAAAGAGGAATATAGATTAGGGTTCATCTTTTTTTATTTTTAATTTAATGTAATTCGTATAATATGAATTTCAAACATTCATGATTTGAATGTAAATGTATTTACTAATAATTCACTTTATGAGTATTTTTAGAATATAAAAATTTATAAAAAAAATATTGGGAAATTTTCTTATATAACCACTTTCAAAACCCTATTACCAAAAATAACTTTAGAACAAAATGTCTTAAAATAATAACCACGCACATTTATTATGGACGAAATTGCCGTCTCCAAAGACCATTGTCAAAATCGCCTAAATCACTTATGTCGTCATTGCCCATCATCTCATAAATTTCTTTTTATAGCCCCATCATCACAATCTCACCATCGCAGCCCCAATTATCACAACCTTCATCAGCAAAAGGTTTTGCATTGTCAATGGCATGAGGATTCGAATTAAAAAATGACTCTCTTGCACTTTTACAATAATTTTTAATTGATTGGCAGATTATTATTGATAGAGAAGTACACTAGGGTATGTATTGACATGAATAATTCAAAAAATTTTTAAAATTAATGTTTGCAAAATATAAGCACATTGAGTGCTCGTTAAAATGTCTATAAGAATTTTTTTTTAATTATCTCAATAAATTATCTGGATATTCCTTGGAAGATTAATTAAGTTTTATATATGGGTTTTGTAGATATTTATAGAAATAAATATCTTTATTAATTTTTATTACAATGTGGGTAGATATTTGCTTGTGTGAATCTAAAAATTAGGAAAAATCTGGTAAATTATGTATTTTTATGATTGTAGAGGAAACCTTGTATTAATTTTTTATATTATGATTGCAAAATATATCTTTTTTTATTTCTATAATCATAGAAACACATAATTTACCAAGCTTTTCTAAATTTTTAAATTCACACAAACAAATATCTACCCACATTGTAATAAAAATTATAAAGATATATTTGTTTCTACAAATATCTACAAAACTCATATATCAAACTTAATTAATCTTACAATCTAAATTTCAAAAAACACTAACCTTAATTCCTTCTTGAGGTTTTTTTTTTTTTTTGTGTTGATTAATTTTGTCTTCAGTGCTAGTTAACAATTGTTGTTTGATGCATATAAAATTGGAGTAGTTTTATGTTTAGTTGTTGAAGAGAGCTTGAGAAGTCAAATGGAAGGAGTTTCATGGAGTTTGTGTTTAGTTGTTGAGGTGAAATAATTTGTATTTAGTTATTGGTATGAAATGAGAAAGGAGCTTTAGGGAGGAGTAATTTAGTCCATAACATGTATGTATGGTTATTATTTTAAAAACTTTTATTCTATGACCAGTTTTCATAATAAGTTTTTGAAAGTGGTTATGTGAAAAAACTTCACTAAATATATTTTATGGAATCAAATAGCTCCACCAAAAAAATAATAATTTATTTAACAATTGTTACTACCGTTCTGGCGCATAACATTATCGCGAAGCACTCAGTATCCAATTAATTTACAGTTTCAACGGCAAGACTTGTGACAAAATAAAATGCGGAGCATAAGGATTCCATCTCTATGCATGTATAAAAATGAGAATGTACCAGCACCTAAGTAAACGTTCGCGTGGTGATACGCTTAGAGCTGGCAGCCGGCGTTCTAAACAATTTCCACGAAACTGAAATAGAAACAAACAGCAAAAACGCGAAACCAAACCAAACGAAACGACGCTCGCACTCCATCAGAGCTGATTCCAACTGATTGGCACACACCGTAAGTGTAACCGGCACTCGCATTTTTGCTGCCTTCTCAGGTAAAACTCAACATTTTCGTTTTTTGATTTAACTGTACGTAACTGTCATCGTTACTTTGGATCTGTTGACGAATTGACGTGAATTGTGATTGTATTAATGGTAGATCTGATTCTGTGAATTGCTTGATCTTGATTCGGTGCAAATAGTTTTAGTGCTTGATCTGAAATTGTAAGGATCTGATGTTTAACGGATGGGTAGTCTTGAATGCATCTAAGATTTTTTTAAGCCTGTAGTTACTCAAATCTAGTTCTTTGAAGTAAACTTTGACTTTGGTTGTCGTTCAAGTTATTATTATTTTTATTATTTGGATAATTAAGTGGTTATAGCAGAGTGAGCTGCATCCAGAATCGTGTATTTTAAATGGAACGTAACGGAGTGTTGATTGCAATGGTTTACAGGTCCCAAGTTGTGTGGTTCTTTTTCCTTTTTTTTTTGGGGAAAAATTAATACAAGGTTTCGTATTCTCAAGTTTGTTATGCCAAATGATGTGACGTCTAATACCAAATCAAGAATATCAGAACGATGTAAATGAGAAATTTAGTTGCTCTCACCATCGGTTTTGGTTTAATATTTTTACATTATAACGCAAAAAAAAAAGAAGGAAAAAGATGTCTGATGTTGTTCATTTTCATTTTTCTTGCTTTTCAATCAATCTGTGGATTATTCTGTAGTTTTATTATTTTTCATTTAAATATATTAAATCATAAATTACAATACAAGTTGACTATTGGTTTATCACAACTTGACAAGTTCTCTAACTTGTTCCAATCTTGTCTTTGTAGGAGGTTTTGTTGCCAAATAGGGTAAGTCCTTTGCACTTCATTTGCATGTGGATGGGTTTTTTCGTGAAGACCAGGGAATAAACTAGTTGAGGCTTGTAAATTGTACCAAAAAAAAAAAAATGAAAATGTCTCTTGCTAGCAAGGGTGACAGGAAGGCAGCTGCTGATGCAGCTGCTTGGATGTTCAATGTTGTCACTTCTGTTGGGATTATTTTAGTCAATAAAGCGTTAATGGCTACATATGGCTTCAGTTTTGGTAAGCTTCAGTTTAGAATCTGTAGTCAATTGTATAAAGAAATTTGTTTTCATTAGTTAAGCTGCATTCATGGTATAACCATTTGGATCACCTTTCTTTTCAGTTTTTCTGTATCTATCTCTAATTTCAATTTTTACAGCCACAACATTAACCGGTATGCATTTTGCTACCACGACCTTGATGACGGGTGTTCTAAGGTGGCTGGGATACATCCAACCCTCCCATTTACCGTTCCGGGAACTTCTAAAATTCGTTATTTTTGCAAACTTCTCTATAGTTGGAATGAATGTCAGTCTAATGTGGAACTCAGTGGGATTCTATCAGGTGGATACTTACACCTTAAAAACTGGGATTTAGCCATTGATATTACATATTCTCTATCACTCAACTCTAACTTTCTTATCAGATTGCAAAACTGAGTATGATCCCTGTATCCTGCCTTTTGGAAGTTGTGTTGGACAAGATTCGATACTCCAGAGATACAAAGTTAAGCATCGCAGTTGTTCTTTTGGGTGTTGGGGTTTGCACAGTTACTGATGTGAGCGTCAACGCCAGAGGCTTCATAGCTGCCTTTATTGCAGTTTGGAGCACTTCTATTCAACAGTATGTAAGTTGTCCATCCTCAGCACAGCACTCTTAAGAGTTTTCAACCTTCTAGATCTCTACCGTTGGCTAATTAATTTGTGCATATATTTCAAAATTCTGTCAATTTTTTATGTATAATATAAAATGGATTGATTAATAGTGCTAGCATTTTTTCAAGTGCAGTATGTACATCACCTTCAGCGGAAATATTCACTTACTTCTTTCAATCTATTGGGACATACCGCTCCTGCCCAAGCTGCAACGCTGTTGGTAATAGGCCCATTTCTTGATAATTGGTTGACAGACAAAAGAATTTATGCCTATGACTACAACATAGCCTCAGTGGTAAGTACATCAGGATCTGTTGCTCTCTGTTGGAAGTTAAATTGTTCATTTAAGTATTTATACATAAACTTGTTTGTATTAGTTTGGTGATGTTATGCTGCCCCCTGAGTGATACGTGTTATTTGGTCCTTATAGGATTTGTTAATTTAGGCCCTGTTTAGTACTGAGATTGGACAGCTGTATTTTAAAAGTTACTGCACTAAAGTATTTGGTAAACACTAGTTGCTGTAGCTTGGAAGCAGAGTTGATTTGATCCACTACTTATATGATGAAAAACTTATAATATCTATTATTTTTATCAAAATTATTTTTTAAAAGCCATAGTTACTACAGAGTATTTACTTTTATTTTATAGTTATAATTTTTTTTCCACTGCAAAAAAACTACAATACCTTTATACCAAGCAGTGCCTTAGATTGGTTTTTGTCCATAAAAGGACTTAACATGCTCTAGTGGTAGCTTCTGCCAGTGAAAACTGTCATGATATCGGTTTTGGAATTTAAATCTGCTTTTTTAATTGAAGTTTTATAATTACTTAATGGTTTATAGAAGCTTCATGACCCTCTGGTAGCCTGGTAGCCAGTCATATGATGCTTACTGGTTCTGTTAGTCTTAGAAAAATTTCTATGTTTGTCTCATAAAATTGAACGAATCCCCTCTGGTAGCTAATCTGTGCTTGGACATGCAGATTTTCCTAATCCTGTCATGCACAATAGCTGTAGGGACCAACCTCAGCCAGTTCATTTGCATCGGCAGATTCACAGCTGTGTCCTTTCAAGTACTCGGTCATATGAAGACAATACTCGTATTGATCATGGGATTCTTATTTTTTGGAAAAGAGGGTCTCAACTTGCATGTGGTTCTGGGTATGATCATTGCTGTATTTGGAATGATTTGGTACAGCAATGCCTCAACGAAGCCCGGCGGAAAGGAACGATGGAGTTCACTTCCTACAACCAGACCACAAAAACATGGTAATTTGGGAGAATCCAATGAACATGATGGGAAAGTCTAAGTAGGATGACACTGAGCATACAAAAATAGCTGATTTCAGGAAATTCATTGATCATTTGAAATTAGATTTTCGACCATTTGATTCAAATTATTTTTGCCCGTCATTCTGTCAACTTTAGTTCTGTATTTGTATTGAATCCAATTTAGAGAGAAAAAAAACAATACCTCTTTCGATAGGTATACCTTTTTGCATTAGAAATATAAGTTTTTGGTGATTATTCTTTTCCCATTGTAATCTCCGTTTGTTCACACTTCATGTTCTTTCTTTATCTAATGGATCGGAGACGTGGATCCTTCAATTCATGTTGTGACCATCCTTTCCAACGGAAATTTATCAAAACAAAAGAGTTTGTGCCTACCATCTTCGCAAGTATTTTTGGTCAGAACACAACAAAACTTTTTAAATCCTAATAGCCTCCAATTTTATCAGAATTTTACGGGGACCCTTATTCATTTCATGCCAAATAGCTACGATGGGCAACTTAACATAGCCAAATGGGCAACCTAACATAGCCAAATGGGCAACCAGTCTAAATTTGATTAGAAGTAAATCACATCTCTTTCATTTTGATCTCAAAAGTTTGAATTGTAGCTTTTTTCAATATTGGGCGTTTGGGCTTATTAAATCCACAGCTAAAGCTTTCGTATCAAGACACCCAAACCTTAATTCTTCAGGAATACATACAAAACAAAAGGGCTCAAAATTCAATGAGATAAAAGAGGGAGATGAAATATATGTTGCAAAACATCTGAATAAAAATATTACCATAGAGAAAATAATAGATAAAAGACAGACAGTTCAAATGCTTAAAACCCATCCAAAGAAAAGAAAATAAATCTAATATTGTCTGATGCAAATGTTCAGCAATAGCAAGTCCAAACTCTTCCTGAACCTGTGTATAGATTGTTCAAAACATTGATAAGGGACAGCTCAACGCTTCTTGGAGACACCAACAGTCTTTCCACGACGACCGGTGGTCTTGGTGTGTTGTCCACGGACACGAAGACCCCAGTAGTGCCTGAGACCACGGTGGTTCCTGCATGAAAGATGTGACATTAGTAGGTATTTTTCATTGGCCAAAAGTTTCAGAACACAGCTCGTACAGAATAAAAGAATATTTACAAGGCAAGAGGAGAGTTCCTAAGATGTTTTTGAAAGATAACTACTATACAGCCTTACCCCAGTACAGTTAGTCTTTTGGCCACTTAAGAGACCATCTGTAATGGAGAAGTGCTAATATTTTATGTTTTAATTGCTTCATGTCATACCCCAATGTTCAGTTAGTCTAGTCAGGCGCAGGAGCATAGTATCTCAGCATTGAATTGCGACATTTCTATTTCAGAAGGAAGCTCAGTTATGTTTTAAAAGCATCGCGAAATAGCCTTCTCAAGAAACAAGTACAAACAAAATTGATTCCTTCCTTTGAACTTATAAACATCTTAAAACAATTTTGTGGGAGCAGCTGACCATAAATCCAATCAGCAAACTACGACATGGCAAGAAAAAGTAGTTACCTGATCTTCTTCAGACGCTCCAAATCATCTCTCAACTTCATGTCCAGCGCATTGGATACAACCTGAGAATACTTTCCATCTTTGTAATCCTTCTGTCTGTTCAAGAACCAGTCAGGGATTTTAAACTGTCGGGGATTTGCAACGACGACCATGAGATTGTCAAGCTCAGCAGCAGATAGTTCACCAGCCCTGAAAGCCAATATGGTACATCATGTTAAGTTTTATAACACGGTAAATCAAACACTTCATTCAAGTGAACCTGTCAAATACACCAGAAGACATCTTTGCATGGACATGGCCGTGAAACAACACAAAGAAACAACATAAAATCAACACTACACAGATGTCATAAAAAGTAGATCCCTTCAAATATTCTTCAAACATTTTTCAAACTTTCCTCTAAAATAAGAATGGGTTTACAAGCGCCCATTGATGTGTTTCTAAATTGTAAAGACACTTTTTCTTAGCAACTAATGTTTTCCAATGCCAACCCAATTATACTTGACAACTAACGATTTCATCCAACAGCACTTGAATCTCCAAACCTAACTTAACTAAAGTCTGCATAATTTCACAAACAACCACATAAGCATCTGAAGGCAATACACGAGTACCATATTCACCAAAGCAAAACCCTAGACACACGAGTTAATTTTTTTTTCTTTTTACAGCAGCAAAACATGTACAAAAAGAAGAAAAGGCAGACCTCTTGTTCATGTCAACATCAGCTTTCTTGCAAACGATGTTAGCCAGTCGCCTTCCAATACCCTTAATTGAAGTAAGAGCAAACATAATCTTCTGCTTCCCGTCGACGTTAGTGTTCAGCACACGCAAAATGTGCTGAAAATCTTCGTTCGCCACCAGAGACTTCATTCAAAAATCAAAACCCACATAAAATTAATTGATATTCAAACAAAAGATCAAAATCCCAGATACCAAAAAAATATAAAAATAATAGAAAAAGATGAAATCTTTTCAGAAGATTAAGGCGATAATTGAGAACCCAGTTACCATTTTCGATTGTGAGGATTGATGATGAAGAGAAGAGAGGCTCTTCGGCGACAAATGAAGCTGCAGCAAGTAGCCAAGCCAACTGAGAAGTCAAATTAGGGTTTTTAAAGTTCTTTATATATGATGCAATTGCTTCACTCTTTTAGGGTTGTGTTGCTTTATGACGATTGTGCCCTCCTTCAAGCTTCATAAATCCAGGCATGTACTGTATATAAATTGGGACCATATTTTTATTATGATATTGATCATTATATTTGTATTTTTTTTTATCCTTCAATTTGTTCTAACCTTACCTATACATTTTTAAAAAATTATTTTAATTTTTATCAATAATTTTTCTTAAAGTTGCTACAATTGAACTAACCATTTATTTATTTTAAATAGCTTTCAAGCATTAGTATTTAGTTGGATAAATGATAGTTTACTTCTTATGTTTTGACTAAAATGTCCATTTTATTCATATATTTTTTAAAAAATCTCAAAATATTTTTACTATTAAAGTTTTTTTTGACGAGATTTTTACTATTAAAGTTAAAATACTATTCTCTTTATCTTTTACAATAATACCCTTACAACAATATTCTTATCTCTTCAAGAATATTAATGAAAAGAAAAAATGTTAATTTATTAAATATCCTTAAAAGTAACATAAAAATTTGTAATATTTTAATTTTAAGACTAATTTGGTAAAGTAATTTTTTTATAAAATAACTATGATTAGTAAATTTACTGTAAGGATATTAAGTATTACTTTAAGTTGTCTTATATTAATTTATTTATAAATAAAATTATCAGCAAGATTAGTGTATAGGTACAAAAAAATTACTAATTCTTTTATATTGATATTTATTAGTTAATTTACTAATAAATTTTTTATAAATAAATTAATCAATGTTAACAGTTAAGAATAACACTGTAAGGATATTGTTATAAAAGTAAAGAAAAATAAAGTAAGAATGTAACTTATTTACCTATAAGGATATTTTAAGGTATTTTTTAAAATATAAGAATTAAATGAATAGTTAAATCAAAATATAGTAACTAAATTAATATTTATTCGTATTTAGTTCATATTTCATTGATTAATAAAATTTCTAAGTGCATAATTTATTTTCATTCTAGGGTACCATTGATTGATATTTCAATGTACATTGTTATCTGACAAAGATTTGATTGAATCTAAATAAACTTGGTTAGCATTTTATTCGCCATGAAGTATGAACGGACTTCTCGATAGTTAATGTGAAAAAGCAAATAATAATAATTATAATAATCTGTATATTCATTTTTTTTGTAATCTTACTTCTCTTAAGTTGAATCTGCGGACGGTCGATTTTTAGACAACACGTTACCACGTCTATCTTACCATCATTGAACGTTACAAGGATCACAAGTTTTCTGCTATCATCCCAAATTGTTCGTTGCGCTTCTCAAAGTTCGCATTACAAACTAAATTGAAGGTATAAAAAGATCGCAAAAGCTCGTAACAACGATTATAGAGAAGTTTCTCCCTGCTTGTTATGGCCAAAATGTCATGAAAGGATGCAGTTTGAGCTTCTCATTCTGCTTAATTACGATTAACCGGAGTTGATTTATGAAATAATTTAATTTACCACCGTGAAATAGTAGCGGCAAACAAGAAAACGCTATGGAAATATGATTACCAAGGCAAAACCAGCAAGCTAATTTTGCCTCTTCATCCCATCCCGGTCTGCAGAAAATCCAAATCACATCTAGTACTCTAACCAGAAAAGTTAGAGCTTCAGCCTATATATAACAATACAGATGACCTTGATCACAACCCCGTCTATTTTGCTTTAGTACCATACAAAACACGCCTGAAGAGCAAACATAGATTAAAAACCAAATGATACCTTTCAAAGCAATTGATCTGGTTATTACCATCCATAGATCTCACTTGAAAAAATAAATTATAATGACAAACCTCAAACGACTGCTGTAGGTTATTTTATTTCATATAGATATTGTACAACCTAATTCCTTGGCAGCGATATCAAGAAATTGAATCGGCATTCCTGTTGCAAGTTGGCTATGAGCCTCAAAAGTTAAGCATTTTTCGATGTCAGCTTGCCAGTTAATTGCATCAATATTGAAGTAGTGTAAGGAAGACCCATGGATGCCATTTCTTTCTACTTGCTCAATATTTGATTTGAATGAACTGGTATGTAAAATGTCACGAAGAACTGAAGTGCTCAGTGCGCGGACATGGGCACTTGGATGAGAAAGGCATCGGATCGTTGCTGGTAGACGACACTGCAAACATTGTTGGAAAATATAAGTGAACAATGCTAATCCAGACCAAAATAACTGTAGTAATAGTTTTATTTTTATTGTTTTTTTTTTTTTACCTTTAAAAGGTTTGAAAGACCATCTGCAATTGCTAATCCAGACTTTCCCCACTGCAGGATGGGCTGAATTGCTCTAGATGTTGCTTCCAGTAACTACCAATTCAATGCATGTGGGAACACCAATAAGACAACCAAGCATTGGGAATGCATTCAGAAGCAAATATAGCACTGGGTCTATTATCTAAGCTTCCGTAAATTTTCAACTAAGCGGATTTCTGATGCTTAACAACAAGATAGACTAGGTCTACTATATGGGTGAAACAGGAGACTTCAAAATATATTCTTAGGAGATGTTACCTCAAGTTGTGGCAGTGTGCAAGCTTCACCATCAACTAGCATCCCGTCTGTGGCACGTAGAAGCAGATCTGATGCGCTTGCCAATATTACCAGTGACTCTGGACTGTCATAAATTCTCATCAGCTCCACAATAAGTTTTACAATCCGCTGGTTGATTCTCCACATCTTCTGACCCTGATCATCATCTTTGGCTATCCAAGGTTGCAATTCCCTTTCCGCCTGACAAGCACACAGAGGCATGAACGTGACTAAACAAATAAAGCAATTGAAATGCAATATTATACAGGAAAAGGCTACTAATTTGGACATCTATTAAGTAACACCTCCTTCCATATAAGGCATGAATGAAACACTACAAACACAATTGGGATTGGTACTTTTAATGCCTTAGACAGAAGATGGAGTAACCATTAGCAAAATCAGGCAATGTTCAAATCGGCAGCCAAAAAGAAAGTGAGCAATTTTATTTCAAGCAATAATTTACAAGTTGAACAAAATGTGGACCTGAAGAACAACAGCTGTAGCTGCTTTTGTAGGTGATGCCGAGACAACATTGCACAGTGCGTCAACCACCTGCGCAAACAAACATAGAAGGTCAAGACATATATTGATAGTGACATACAACAACTGCATAGGTCTCATGTATATCGGTTACATAAATCGATGTTATTTCACTAGCAATGAATCAACATAATGCATGAATATATAATTATAAGATCATAAAGGTAATGGAGATAGGAAGAGAATAGCATCAACACCCCAACTAATTTGTGAAGGAAAAACTCAACAAAGATTTAAACAATTGTCCCAACAAGGTTAGAGTATTGTGGGAAATGTATTTCGCTGTTGATTGTGAGACATCACATTTGAGCACCATAATGAATGGCAACATATGGTCTGACATACTTCCCAAGTATTTTCTCTGCGTAAGCACAGGTCCTTTTGTTGATCTCACCAATTCAATTGCTATGCAAGATAAAGACCAATTTTAGTAAATCTGAGTGTCTTACGCTAGGAGGCTTCTATGGTCAAGGCTGGTGATAACTAGGTCGCATTTGGCAACTTGTATTACACGGTTTTGCTAAAGTGGGATTTTGAAAAGATGAAGCAATCCTTGAGAAAACACTTCGGTGGGATGGATACATCATTCATTGCCCATCCAATAATATTTAGCATATACACATTCATTTTGAAATTGACCAATCATGCTATTAAATGAGAGAGAAAATTTTAGAACATATGGCATGATTATGTTGGACTGTCCATCGGGATCTTCCCATGCAAGTTTTCTGGCAAGCCTGTAGGAGCTATTTACTAATAAATGGGTTTATTGATGCTCAGCAACCATAGTGTAGCAACTATCCTGTTTCTTTTCACCACAGGTCCTATTTTCACTATCTTTTGTACCACATAAGCCTGGTTGGTGAAAGAATAAAAGTGTCTCAAATTGAAGAACCAAATTAATTTATAAGAAAAGGCTTCTTGTACGCCAAGGTTTTCCCAGGTTCTTATCATTTCATTTATTTTCATGAAATTTAGTTGAAAAATTAATCTCAAATGCATGTTACTACATATGTTGTTTGATTTGTGTCATGTGCAAATAACATGGATTAAATGAAAATAAAAAAATAGACATCAGAGGTGTGAAACATTTCAGATTACCTGTCGCCATCCTTGTTGGGCAGAAGTGCTTTCAGCACTGGGTTGGGTTTCTGGGGCTGCAATCAACTTGTTCCATAGTAGTGAAACAACAGAGAAGCACAATTCTTGTTTCTCTGCAAGTACTGATCTTAAAAGAAATTGTGCACTACAATTGAATCCTATATGCCTGTCCATAGTCAGGAAATTGGCTAAATCTGAAGCATCCAATAGGAAACTTGCAATGCCTTTACCCAAACCATTTCCTGAGCTTTCATCCGAGCATGATGCTCCTTCACTTTTAAGATGAATTTCTGGTTGGTCTGAAGCTTCACAATGTGATGAAGATGCATTCTCTGGATCGAAGTAGCCACCCTTCGCACATTTATGTAGTTTTTGCCCATCAGAACATGCAATGGAGTCCCTCCAAATAGGTGCATGCATTAAGTGTGCTTTCAATGGCTCAGCCTTGTTAACAATTGATGCAACAGCTTTCCTGTGAATATCAATGAGATTATATAGAGATGTTGCCCTACTATAAATTTCATTATCCCACTTGCATCGCATCAAGACAGAAAGAGCATGCATGCAAGCCTTGGACCGTCTAAACAGTTCTGAAACATGTGCAGCAACCATAGCAGCAGCCACTATCTCATTTGAACTGTAACCCCATGATGTGCCTATAGAGGATGGCTTCAGTGAGAACAGCGCCTCTAATATTGTCAAGATTCTGTGAGTATGATGAATCGCTGATTCAATACTGCTTTTGCACTCATTAGAATTTCCATTTATTTTGGCAGGCTTGGCTAGAGTTTGTGCATCTTTGGACTTTGAATGATTACCACGCCTTGAGACCAAAGGAACCAACTGAAGCTCACAAGCAAGAGCACAGACGGCAGCCAAAACATATGAATCAAATGCTGCTACAGGCCCTTGTCTTTTCACCTTTCTAGTTCTCAGATCTTTCTGTAAGTCCTCGGTGCTTTCATCAGGAAAATAATTTTCTTCACCTCTTGGTTTCTTGCTCCCATTGGACTGAGCTTCATGACTAACACACACAGTTAAGACAATAAATAATAGACGTGATGCAAGCTCCACAGAGGCACATGATTCTAAAAAAAGTGAATGGACCATTGTTCGAAGCTCTGCCACAGCAAGATTTTTAGAGGCAGATCCTATGCCTGAAAGATGCCTTGCCCTTCGAGTGTTTTCTGGAGAGGACTCGGGTGGGAAAGTTCTTTTAAGAATTGCTTCAACAGTGGCAACAAATATCTTCATGAGACATGCCTCTGAAGGGCTCCCACGAGGAAGATATTCCAGGACTTTAAGGAGAGGGATGTATAGGTTCCATGATAATATGGGAGGTTGCAATGGAGTAGCAACTATAATTTCAGGAAGATCAACTGCTGAGGAACTTAAAGGAATCAGGCCGTAAGCTGCTTCCCATATTGTACAGATTCTCCATTCCACCTCAGGGCCATGAGCACAAAGCACTGATGCAATTCCTTGAGCAGTGGCTTCAATAGTTGAAGCGGCTGCAGGCACCTCTATCTGTTCAGAGATATTTTTTAGGATGATAATCAGTAACTGCAAAAATATATGCAGCACAAACACAATATATGTATGCATGTATGTCTCTGTGTGTGTGTGTGTGTGTGTGTGTGTGTGTGTGTGTGTGTGTGTGTGTGTTATACACAAATAGAGCAGAGTAGGAACTTTATAGCAAGCACAAGCATAAAACATGAGCAATGAAAGAATAAGCTGAAAATTGCCACTGATAATTAGTACCTGCTTCCTATAGCATGAAATGTAACCACCCAAAGGTTCATGTTGAACTTCAACTCCATCAACTTGCCTTAATGGGGGAAATAGCAATGCAGGCTGTGATAGTATGCGAAAAAGTAAAGCTGCAGCAGCATCAGCAGCTATACCCACTCGCATGGACATTGCAACCCCTATTGCACGCAAAAAATGCAAATGCATCCAGTTCCGAGGAAGCTACAGCACCAAAAAAGGCAAAACAGTAAGCCAAACAAATGACAAATTAAAAAAAAAAAAGAATTGAATTTGATATTAAATTAAAAAAATTGAAGGACATGATTCTAAAAACTACAGCATTAAACATTACGGATATTTCACCAAAGAACAATTTACCTATATGTCGAACAAAAAGGAGCTTTAACGTGGCGTACCTTTTCTAACTAAAAAAGCCCATAGATGATTAATATGAAAGCAGCAAAAGAGCTACCAAAGGAGTGACTGAAGGATTCAAAGGGAAACACAAGGAACAGTGTATGGCCTTCTCAGGCAGCAACACAATCTTTTAACACTTTGGTTGGTGATGTGAAGTGTTACATAAACTTCAGATAGTTAATACTACCGCTTTAACCTCTAATTAATAAAGTACAAGTTAAAATATTCTCACTAATTGTGGTGGCACTGCTTCAGAAGGTAATTGTGGAGGGTCCACAACCGTAAGATGCTATTTGCGGTGCCTAATAAGCTATAGGCTAGCTTCACTATAAAAGATTTCTTTCCCCGTGGGAGAAGCCAATTCGACACTTCTGACTTCCCCTCCGTAGTACCCTTGCCGCGCTACTGCCCCACTTCACTAATTATCTCTTAAGGCATTGTGTTAAATAGAATTACTTCTATCTAAGCAGTTCTCATTTCTGATTTCTTTTATAACTACTAGTTGTTTGGGAGGGGAGGGGGAACACAGAGAGTATACCGCTGTTCCATAGTTACAACTCTAAAGGCAACAGACCCTTATGATGCTTAAAGCAGATTACAGCTAATTCAAGCCCTTTTCTAGCCATGCGCCCTAACTGGGTAACTTCAAGAACTTCTGCAGGCTGTCCTTCTACAACCTATGTCTAACAATGTCAGCAACTTAATGTATGACCTTTTCTTTAGCTAAATCCCAAGACTTAAAACCTTTGTCCCATTAAAAGATCATAATCCCCACCATTTGCACATATTTCAGAAACCAAAAACAAATCACAGTTGCAAACTTAGATCTCCAAGCTGAATCCTTTTATACGGCTAATGGTTTTTGTGAGCAGCTCCACTAAGATGTGAACAAGATGCCAATACTCTAGTCAGTGAATAAGTAGAATTCAGTTTCATGGAATATTTTAAGCAAGTTACAGTTGGGTTAATAATTGGTCACAGTTGGGTTAATAATGGGCCTGGCAAGTTCAGCCATGGGTCAGCACTTAAGATATCGCATGCATTGTCCCATCCTTACCCTTAGAAAAATAATTGTGGATAACAAAGTAATTTAAAGTGTGTTAACTACAGAAGAGTATATTTTTGAGATATCTTCACAGAAATAATTACTTTTTCTTAATAACAATAGTTCTTTCAACCTGGACTGGGCTAGTTTTGACCATTGTTCACTTCCTATGGTTTTGGTCAAATACAGTATTTCTAGGGCAAAAATACACGGCCAGACAAGCCCTAGAAAGCCAGGAAAGTGTTGAGATGTAAAAAGCATAAAATGATATTTGCATATGGTTACTTCCCCAAAATACATGAATCAGAATCTACAACAAAATATATTCTCACAGACTAATGATTACTGAAACTCGTACAGAGTAAAAGCATACCAAAAGTTTGAATGTCATGGATAAATATTGAGAAAACGCAAGCATGATACCACAACTAAACTGTGCAATCAAAGGTACTCCACTTACTTTTATACCGGTTGCATACTCCTCAGCAGCCCGAAGAAGTTCTACAAGCTGCACGGCAGCATCAAGTGCATCTGGAGCCCATGATGGTGGCGCTTCTAGAAGTCCAAGAAGTAGTCTCTGGGTGGCACTTGGAGTTGCGAACGCATAATATCTAATTCAGAAAATTTTTATAAAACAATTAAATGAATATTATAACATGTAGGGCATCATAGTTGATGACAGGCATATTCAAGAACTGTAAAAATGACAACCCATTGGTTCATGTTCAGGGCCTGATTGGACACTTGTACAAGTTTACACATTTTGATACTTGATCAGCACACTGAACATGTAGCTAACCATTTCTGAGTTAACCTGTATCATTTTCATTATGGATTTAATCACTAGTTCTTTTGTGCTCCAACGAGTGACTTCAGAAAAATATATGCTAAAAGGTTATTTACACCAGACAGCAAGCCTTAGCAGTCATGTTTCCTATTTTAGATTTTGGGGAATCATCATGTCCGACACTCAATCTCTATATAAATTAAAATGAGACACTCACACTCATGTTCGTGCCCATAGGTTTATTGAACAAAATATTGAAGAAAAGCCGGTTAAATGCCCTTGAAGGTTCAGAGCTTTACCTATGAAATAAGCGTGCATATGGCTCAAGTGCCGGAAGCCCGGCAACTAGATGCTCATCCAATGCTGTTGTTGCAGGAGGAGGAAGCAGGAGTGCTGGGACAGCAGCAGCTGTTAAAGTAGCAGTCTCATAGCGAGCAAGTTCGTCATCACAAACACTTAATATAACACCAGCACCATTTGCAACAGCCCACCTTGGAGTGGATGGCATGAGCTGAGGATGCTTTCCAGATCCACGAGAAGATGCTAAGAAGAAACATCAGTCAATTAACCAGACTCACGATCAACATCCTTCTTTAAACTGCAGTCGCTAGTTAATGACATGCACACAGAAATACAAATACAAACAAACACATACGTGAAAGAAGAAGAGCACTTCTTTAATAACACAAAATTCAACTAACCTATTGTAGGTGGCTTGAGCTCACCAGCTGCATATTTTCCCATGACCCCACTACACCTGTAACACAAAGGAAGGTGGAGGGGTTGATCAATCCAAGGGCATGTGAGCTACAAGGCATTAAATCCAATAATAAACCAAAAGAAAGAACCTAATTAAATGGAGAATGCTAATTTTTGCCGGGTAAAAGAGCAAAAATTAGTATATAGCGGTTTGATGACAAATTTTGTTGCCAATTGGTAATGATTATCATCTTATACCAAATTTTGGTTAACTACTAATATGCCAGCACTGAAGAATTTACTTACCACCGAAAGTAGTCACTTCTGATCCCAAGGGGGGCAGCAAGCAATATATCTGTAATCCAGGGGGACAAGGGCCTTAAAGGTTTCCTCTCTTGTTGCACCAAAGGCATATTGCTCAGTTCTCCATCTTTAGAGTCGCTTGTTGTAGCATGGCTACTACTACTACTTCTCTCAAATTCACTATTCTGCTGTTCCGTCTTGTATATTGGGCGATTGTAATGAGTTAATATTCGTAAAATCTCCATACAAGCCAAAGCCCACTGTTCACAGCACTCGTTCTGTGAAAAGAAATATGCCATTGTATGAATCAGCACCAATAAGGTTTTCCTTTGGTTGAAAAGCATATTAAATTCTCTATTCAACAAATTTGAACATCAACTAAAAAGTACACTAAAAATTACAGCCTATCAAGAATGAATATTGCTTAGAATATACTTAGAAGGGAAAAAGATTATTAAAGATTCACTAGGTTAATCAGTTCTGTTCTCATACCTCACTGTTTGGACAAACTAAGGAAATGAAAGAAGCAAATGGGGGGCTACTCTTATCATACACCAACGTTCCATCAATGATACATGATATAATTGGAAGAGCAACAGCATGCCCATGCTCCGGATGATGAAGGACAAACATCGCTGTTTGGTAAATACAATAAAGAAGTCATTATGTGAGAAAAGGTCTTGCTTTTTGACGAGAAACAAGAGGCAAAGAAATTCTTGAACATAGCGATCAATTATTCTTTAAAACAAGCATGGATAAAGAATCAGTACCCAGAACATCATCAAAAAGGCACCGCTCCTTATGTGGATAATGGTTACGAATCAACTGCACAAGAATATAAAGAGTAAGCAACATCGCCTGAAAATCCTTGAATCTTGAGATTCCTGGTGATATTTGCATCAAACTACGCTTAATATATCATATCTGTATATTTCCCATTGACATTGCACATGAAAATTTTGCACAAAGATAAAGCATATACCTCTGCAATGTCCTCAGGGAATTGCTCTGATGTAAATTGGCCAAAGTACTCCACGTAGGCAGTAGTTTGAATCTATAGAGAAGCCAAGAGATAACATGCAATTAATAATTGTAGAAATTTGGAATTAGAAAGACATTTTAGTCAACAAAATGAAAAAAAAAAAAACAGCCTGCCAACAGGAAACTGCACACACCAACTTATAAGTTATTTCAAAAGGAAGTACAAAATCCACTAGACCACCTACTTTTCCCCTACAGAACTATTTTAGCACCAGGTTGGAGCATTGGAAAGCCTGATTAATGGTAAATATATTAATGGCATGTTTAATCTCTCAAAATAGTAAGGCCAAGCCCAAATAAAAGAAGGTTAATGACTCAGTTGACATACTTTTAGTAGGTTAAACATATTTATGGCAACTTTAGTCGGTATCAGGTATTTTATAGAACATATCTCACTACTAGAATAAGAACAGTGCTGGGTAACAAAACCAACAAACACCACACAGAAGGTTACTCTATACTTAAGAGACAGAATGAATGGCCATAACAACTTGAACTCAGATGGACGCTCTTGCAGCTGAACCTCACATTAGATAACCAGAGATTAAATCTGTGTGAAATCGCCAATAATAATCACATAATTGTGAAAATTCAAAAGAGCTGACAACATGGAATAAGGAAACTACACTTGTGTTCAAATAGAAACGTCTCATTTTGATTGCTGGTTTCCAATATGACAGCAACCATACATACAAAGGCATCTGTTGCAAAATTTAATACAAAAAGAGCTAATAGACCAAAATATTAAATTTAAAACTCTCTCCAATACACGTTTCTTTTTGCAGGCAACTCTTCCCACAAACAAACAGATAGCAGCAAAATTACAACTCTCAATTTTTGAACTTTCGTCAAAACAAAAACCAAACGAGACAGAGTCATTGAGAGAAAGGAAAAAGCATCAAACCTTGCGTTGCTCAGCATCTTGTGGCGGAGGCCAGAACAATGATGAGAATTGAAGTCCATCTATCCACCTCTCAGATGAACTGGCCATCTACCAAAAACTATCGTCCAACTCTATCCTTTCTTCTTTCAGCCAGTCACTTACAAGAAAACGGAATTTTCCTTTGAAACCGCTACCAATCAAGAATCAAAATATCGTAATTCAACATTCCAAACAACAGCCCAAGATTCAGTAATGAAAAGAAAATGAAGGCAGCTTTACTATAATTTGCAAAACGAATTGTTGACTGCTGCTACTGCTGCTACCGCAACTCTTTAAAATGAATGAATTCACTACAGTGTGTTAGCCTCTGTCTCTAAGTAGTCTCAACCGTCCAAAATTTTCATAATTTTCGTACTCAAAACTATTCTGCAAAAAAAGGAAATGAAAATTATAATAAATAATTTAGTACTACTGATAATCAGATTTATCCATGTAAATAAAATAATCTCAAGACTTGATGAAATTGATAACAAAAGTTATATAAAACTTACTTAAGGTAAAAGATAATTCACATGAATTTTTTTTTTTAAAAAAAAGCACATATCAGCAAACAACTTTCTTCCTTTTTTTTTTCCCTTCCCTTGTTCTTATTTTCGCTTCAAAATCACCAAAACCTCAGCTTTATGTTCATTTCAGCTGATACTTATAAACAATAGAAGAATCTTCAACAAATAACAGCAGCAACTTCACACATATTTAAAAAATAATAATAATACTAAACAAATGCGTAGAATCAAATTAACTTTCAAGATCAAAAGAACAAAATAGAGGAAAAAATATTGCAATAAAATTAAAATTAAAAAAAAAGGGAAAATGAAGCTGGAGAAAGTGCCTGAAATCTAACTCTGCGTCTCTTAAGAATTCGTGAGCTCCTGCAAGTTTTTATTATGGAAATTTGATTGGTTGAAAACAATCGTCACTGTAAAAAATAATATTATTATTCTGCAAATAAATAAATAAATTACTTGAGGAATTTATTAAGAGGTTGTAGTTCTGGCAGAGAGAGATCTTTAGATGTGCTCTTAGGCCTTAGCACAGATTTGATGCATACGTGGCAAGGATATTTTCCTCTCCCCTTAGAGGCCACAGTGCCACGTCATGCACAATGCATGCATGTATGGTTGCAACATGCATGCATAGTTCGACATGCATGCATGGGCATGACCAGAGTAGCGAACAAGAGTCATGTTGCCAAATGACGAAGTTGCCCTCCTGCAAGTGGCTATCCCCACGAATAAATAAATTATTGGAACGAGGATGTTGGGCTGTTCGAAATATTTTATTAATATTTTAACTGATTTGTGAGAAGATATTTCCGCAGGAGTTCTGTTGTTTTTCAAGCTAAGGTGTACGTCTTCCTCATATCTGGACCGTACACGTGTAACATACTGTTGTAGGAGGCAAGCACCGCGCTGGTTCAAATGGGACAGCAGCGAAGTAACATGGCCGTTGCTCTTAAAAGGCGACAGCAACTTCAAAGTATTACGCGCCTGATATTTTTCCTTTATTCTTTCTGGGCTTCGTCGATTGGTATCCTTTTTTGCGTTATTCCAGCCATTTTGATTTTCGCTTATTTGCTCTTGCCTAGCCAACGTGAGCTAAGTAACAACACGCATGGTTTAATGGATGCAAATCTCATGCCTTTTTTTTTTTTTCCAGCATGATCGATTCTTCAATAATTTTTCTATCCACGAAAAATACTAATATAAAAAGATAATAAAAATTATTTGTTACACATAATAAATTGTTATCATGTATTAAAATTTAATTTTAATACCAACATTGCGTCTCTACTTAGTTTCTTAAGCTTTTAGAATTGAAACGGTTCGACTAATTATATGATATAAGAGACAGGTTTATATATAGAAGTGCTCATTTTGTGTCAATTAAATGACTTTTTTTATGTTGTCACGTGCTATATTATTATTACTTATAAAATTTTATCAAAATAAATCATATGAATAATATGATGGATAATACAATGTTAATCTTCACACTCCTTAACATATATTGCTAATACTACTGAAGGAATGGAGTTTTCAATCATAGTATGACTATTAAAGAATTTAACATATAATGTCAAGTTTAAAACTTGTTGTGCATGTAAACACCTTAACTTGGCAAAGACAAAGTGACTCATGATTAAGATTAAGAATCTAACAATTAAGGTCACAATTTCTTCATTTTAAACCTGAAAGTTACAAAATTAATGTACTCAAATACTATATACTACCTTCTTTCTAACCCCCTCCCAAAAAAAAAAAGGTAGCTGAATTAACTATTGTAACAAATCCCTTTCATGTGACATACGAACATGTAACTTTGGGCACGGTATTTCGAAAAAGGAGAGATTCATCTGACGTGTAGTGCATTGTGCTTTATATTTATGTATACTAAACACATGGATGTCCATTTCTGAGTTCACTAAAGTTTTAACTTTGCATTATATATAAACCTTTTCCTTATAATTTGACTTCATGCAATTCATATTAGTTGATGCAAATAGGCGGTGACTAATCATAGAAGATTTGGCAGTTATTTATTATAAATTACTCCTAGTGGTTTTGAAAGAGGAGAGAAAAAGATAGGCACATAAGATGTCATTGGTCAATATCCATTGACTTTCGAAAGGGAAAATAACACTAAAATTTTTGCCAATCAGGAACAAAAACAAAGCAATTTATTTATTATTAATTTGGAGAGGTCAATAAAAAAAGTTTAATACTTGTAAATTTATCCCAATTTGTAAATGGGGGTTGATTAAAACCAACATAATCATTCCACTCTGAAGTGGGGGCAACACGGTGCACGAAATTTCGAATTTGCAATAAGATTTTAACTTTTTTTTTTTTTTTGTTTTGACACATACTTACAAATGTTCAAAGAATTTCTAATGATAAACAGTTAATGGCGGAGTAGGGCTCATGTGCCAATCGGCCCAATCCTAAAAGATACGATGAAGGGGAAAAAAAAAATAATGATGAACGTTGAATGATTTAGGATACGGCCTGGAGAATTTTATTAGATACAAAATAATCAAACACAACAATTGAATGTTATAAAATTTTTAATAATTTGATTGGGTTTTTTTTTTTTTTGGGGTTTTTGCCCCAAAGGTTTGACTTCTTCTTTTCAGGTTCAAAGTTCAAACTTTCGGGTTTCGGCATCTCACATTCTCACTCCGGCCGAGTCTCTGTTGATAGGACAGGACGAGGACCGAGTTAAACCGGGATAAAAAAATAGTACATTCGATTCGTCGCGTGTGCCCCATTTCTGAGTCCCAAAATGGGCAACAGTCAATGGTTGCCCGAAAAGAATCTAACTACCGTGGAGTCGACACGGTAACAAATTCAATGGCTGGGAATTAACGGGCAGCCACTAGAAATATCTGGTTCTCGACGCACCCTCTGCAGATATTTTGCTTTTGAAAACCAAAAATAGTTGGTGACGTGTAGCCAATCGCTGGAAAGCTATAGATATACACGACTTAGATCTCGCCAACACACACGTGGCGCAATGCTGTGATAGGAATATATCTTCTCTGATCTTCTTCGACTCACGCCCACTTGCTTCCGCTTGATTTCTGGTGGGGCCACGGCTTAATATATCATGGATGGTTTGTGGTGCCGCATGTGTAAAGATGGTAATGGATGACCATGCATCATCACATCCGATTAAGAGATAAGCTCATGCTCCACGCGTGCGGAGTTTTGATTTGCGGACTTATTGTATTAATATCTCCGTTGACTCGTAAGCCGCGTATGAATTCACTTGCGCTTTCGGTTATTGGATCCTTTTCCTCATAAATAATAATTTACTAAAATGATTTATCTGGTACTGTCTTAGATAAGGTTGTTTCCATTCTATTTAAAAAGTAGGCTGCGTCATAACAAAAATATGTAAAAAGGGAGCGAGAGAGAGAGAGAAGAATATGCAATTGCATTAAATTGAACAATGGCTAACTTTAAATTTAAGGAGACATTAATCAATTATGTTGTGGGATGGTATGAAAATCAACGACTAACTAGATAATATGTATTCTTATATAAGAAGAAATATCAATGATCGAGAACTCAAAAGTTATATATTATAAGAGCAAATTAAATAAACATTCACAAAAATTAAATATTTTTACTAGATAAATCATTAGTTCGATTGGTTGGCATCTATTCTTCTTAACTCTAATGTGAAAAATATGAGTATTTTCAATTGTTGTGGCGTTTATTATTAGATTGAATTTTAATTATATTGCACTTTGATATATTGGATTAATTGTATATTTTTCTAGATTTTGGTTGCATTGAAGTTTTGTTTGTATTGCATATAATATTACAAGGAAGAAATCTATTCCTTACAATATTAGTTCTTTATAATTATTATGTCATAGCTCATCCAAAGCAGATGTGCAATACAACTTTTAACAGATTTAATACGGGCTTTAAAGAGATTTTCAACAATAAAGTATTTGAAACGTATGTAGAAAACCAACAATAATGAGATGACAATGAAAATTTACCTTTTAATTTCATGCACAAATTAAAGTCGTGAATAGATTAATATCGAGTCAAATCCGTCAAGGGAAAAGGAAAATTAATTAAATTTTTCCTTTTTTTCTCTCAACGTGATATAATTTTACAACCATTAACATAGCGCCTCTTAGCAAATTCCAATTTGATTAAAAGGAAAAAAAAATATTAAATAAGTAGTCATGATTCTCACAATAGAACAATCTAGAATGATAAGAACAAAAACATTGGCACAGCAGGCAAAACAAAGGAGATAAAATGTCGGTTACGCACTCGCATTTAAAACTCTAAGAAAATTAAAAGTGGCGGCCTTGTCGGTTCAATCACAAATTATTAAAGGATTTACAGGTGTAAGCAAACGCATCATCGTAACTTTCCTTATCAAATGTCAAATGAATCAAACGCCAGCAAGGCCTACGAACGTTCTTACACGTGTCCAAAATTTTCTTGGTGGGTCCCGCTTTCGCGATGGCGCTCTTTGATAGGCAATCGTGAAATAACTTCAGACGACAGATTCAGACGGCTGGCGATGATAAATACCGTCGCGTCTTATAGAACTTTCATCATCAATGATTGAATTAGATTGGAGAGAGCTCTAGAAGGTTGATTCATTCGCTACATAATGTGATTCGCTGGTTTGCGTGCGTATAAAATTAACCAAAAGACTTCTACGAGGCTCGAATTGGAAAAAATGAATAAATAAAATACAGTGAGAACTTGTGTGAGACCATTCAAATCACCACTATTTATATAAATAGTAACTTCGCATGGCATTTGAGTTAGTGTGACTTTTAGAAGCTCCATAGATACATGTAGAGCTTAATGCCCATATCAGCCTTGCATGTTAAGGGAAGCTTTTGGGTCAATTGGTTGCTTAGCGTTACAGACATGATGAGATCGAATTACCAGTACTAATGATAATAATAAAAAGAATCTTATTACATATTTTGAGTTGTTGACTAAATAAAAACTCGACTAAGAAAGATACAATTAAAAATAAAAAATAAAACTAAGGTTATATTTTATATTATAATTAATGTGAAGAAAATTATAAATATAAATAAAAGTTAATAATACGTAGTAAATATAATTTTTGAGTAATAGTTTTGACAAAATTAATAAATATATGATAATTTTTTCACCATAGAAACATAAAATCAAGTAAACTTAATTTCTAAGTTACAACAACTTATATTTACTAAATAATGTAATGTTATAATTTCGCTACAATTGCCCGGCTTTAACTCTAAACATGACCTAAATTATATACAGTTGACATGTCTCATTCTTCAATGCATCTTTAAAAAGATTGTATATTATAAAAATAACAAAATAGTTACAATATCGTTTCGCATGAATATTATTTAAAAAATTCAACTTCTTTTCCAAAAGACAATGAAATTTAAAAGATGCTCAGATACAGTTGGTATGTGGGAAAGAAATAAAATTCAAAAACCATTGTAACATTCTTGTTCTACTTATCCACAATATAAGTATGAGTTTTTGCTTTGAATTTTTTATTCCAAATTACGTTAAAAGAAAAGTGATAGCTGACATGCCCTCCTAAACTTATTTTTAATTATTTTTCTCATTATTTGCATACAACAAAAAAAACAGTAATTTTAGTATTTTTGACACTTATTAGTACCTATTTATCAATTGGGCTACTGTCTTATTATGGCCTCTAAATTCTCAAGGCCAGGTACTCGAATTCTCTATTACCACCTATCCATCAGTTGGGCTACTGTCTAATTGTGGCCTCTAGATTCTCAAGGCCAGGTACTCAAATTATCATATTTGTAATGTGCAAGACGATCCCATAAACAATGGAGTCTTTTTGCCCCTTTAAAGCATATTTTGAGCCTCGCAGAGATTACTGATTATAAGTTTATTGCTGTGTGCCCCGCAGCCCAGGCAGGCCGAAACTCAAAACGGTCAGCGGCCCTTTCTTACAGCCCACAGAATATTCAACAGGGTGCGTTTACACAGCGTATTTACACGCTGTCTACATTTGTAAATGACTAGAAGAAACTGGTGTGTTTATTAACGATTAGGACTCCAATCTCTCTCTCTCTCTCTCTTTTTTTTTTTTCAATTCTTATTATTATTGTTAAGGATTAGCACTCAATCCAATCCTTTAGGACGTTAGTTTTTCTTTGCTTTAAATTTGATATTAGGTTGTTTGATGCAACGAACCTCTGCCTACACAGGCAAAGCTGCTCGTTCAAATTCCCAAAAAATCCATCCATCTCCTCTTCATGACTTCATTCTTATTAAAGTCAGATGCTTGACGAACAATTATGGTACCTGAATCACAGGCCTCACATGAAGTTTCAACATGTCACTCTGTTGTAGAACATGTCTTATTTTAATCTTTACATAAGTGTAAAGGTTTTATAGGGATCTCACATAGTGTGGGACTATAATAATAATAATAATAATAATAACAACAATAAAAGTGAGAATTTTTTATTTTATTGAAGTAATAAATGAGTTAAAAAAAAATACATTTTAATGTAATGTATTTTATCATGTAGTATATTAAAATGTATATTTTTGTATTTTTTATTTTATTCTTTATTTTAATTATAAAATTACCCTTTCTTTTACATATTAATTTTTTTTTTTGGGTTGACATTATCTTTCTTTTTAGGCACAATAGTTGTCAATAAAACCTGCATGGCTTCGTCGCATTTAGGAGTAAAGTAATAAAGAATTTTTTACTCGATGATTCACGGAGGTTGGAATGTTTGGCTAATTACACCTTGGAGTTCACTTCTGGAGTATCGCATGCTATACTATGGCCATTGTCCCATCGTTAATAATTGCATCTACTGCTTTCAAGAGCAATTTTATGCTTTTTCCTTCAAAGAAACCGTGGGTAAAGTGAGAAAAAGCCACTTTGACCTTTAATTATGCATTTCTTGTGCTAATCATTAACATAGCACGACCCCTCTAATTATATATATATATATATCTCTAATCTTTTTTTGTTAATTATGCATTTCTTGTGCTAATCATTAACAAAGCACGACCCCTCTAATTTGCGGTTCTGTGTTAGGAAACTTTTTCATGTCATGTCTTCTTTAATGGTGGTCACCCTAATTGTACTGTGATAGAGTTTTAAGTGGAGTCTGAAGCAAGTGAGAAGAACCTCTCTTGGTAAATGACATGTATTTCTTGACAACAGTCAATATACAAGTATACAAGAGATATTATATGTAATTAATACATGTATTTCATGTGTGTATTTATTTTAAAAAATTATTATATAATTAGTAGTATATAACATATAGGCATTAATTAGATATAATATGTCTAAAATTTATTGTCAATAGACATTTAAAAAACAATTTTAACACCTTATGATTCTGACTTTTATGTTTGGTGCCAATTATTGTGCAGCCATCGACAACGGTATGAAACAATGTATGAACGTGTGACACATCATGTCAACTAGAATTCTCATATTAACATTATGCGTGAATACCTCATTTGACAATAAATCATAGTTCGTATGATCCATATTGGCGAGACCAAATTCGAAAGAATGGTGTGGCATGCGGTATCCATCAATTCCATGTCAAACTGAATAGAATTTCCAACAAAGATGGGTTTCTCAAATTGAAGTAACTCTTTATTTTCTGTAACCCACAATTTCACGTATGTGCGTGCGCACACAAGCACAGTCATTCGTTCGCGCGCATGCGCACACACACATTGACATGCACACGCGCACGCGCAGCTAGAAGAAGGCCTATGCACGTTAGCTAATTGAAAAAAGAATAAAGAATAAAAGATATAAATCTCATATAGGGCAGATGACAATTTAGGGATGGTAAAATTCAAATCCGGATTAGACTTTTGGTATCCGGATCTGCATCTGGATCCCGAAAAAAAATATGTGAATCCGAATGTGGATAATATCTGCACGGATTGCAAGCGGATATTATGGATATCCGGATCCGCATAATAATAAATTTAAATTTAAATTTAATAATTAAAATAATAATATTAAATAAAATTCAATTATAATTTAAGAATCAACAATTTAATATCAATTCAATATAAATAACATGCAACAACATCATAAATTCACAAACAATAATTTCACAATATAAATCAAACATAAAAAAATTAAAAAAATCTAAGGTAAACCGATTTATTACAGATTCTCTAATAATAATAATAATAATAATAATAATAATAATAATAATAATAATAATAAAGTTAATGAAGATTATAGAGTTAATTATGCTTATGGATTTAAACAAATAATTTAATTAAAAAATAAAAAATATAAGGTAAACCGATTCATTACAATATTCTCTAATTATTATTATTATTATTATTATTATTTTTAACATATTTTTTAAAGTTAATAAAGATTATAGAGTTAATTATGCTTATACATTTAAATAAATAATTTAATTTATATATTTTTCAATTAAAATTTAATTAAATAAATAATTTAATTAAAAAATTACAGATCCGGATATCTGATTTTCCAGATGCACTTGCATCCAGATCCTGATCTGGATCCGCACAGATTGTGATTTTTAAGATCAAGATTTTTTAATATGCGGATTCAGATTTTTCTAGATTTGGATCTTCCGAATCTTTGTAGATCCTGGCTGGAATCGGATTTTATTGCCAACCCTAGATTACATAGATCCTGATAGAGTGAAAAAGCAATTTATGTAAAACCCGAACTAAAACCTAAAATTGAACCAATTTAAATTATAAGGATATTATCAATCTATCACCACCCACAACGCATGGTTGATTTTAGATTTTGATATGTTTTTTTAAGATTTTATTAGGTCTTGGCTAAAAAATTAGAATGATCAAAATATGGATTATGAACTATCCTAAACAAGTTTTTTGGGTACATTTGTACAAGACTTTTAGTTTATAAGACAAATCTAGTCATTCTATCACTCAATGTTTTCTAACATATCATCTTATCACAAAAATTTTTGGACAATTGTATTTTCCACTCAATTGTATTTTCCACTCAATGTTTTAGTTTTTGCAATTTATAAATTAAAAAAATAAAATCAAAGAAATAAAAAGAAAGAAAAGAAAACCCATGCCAGTGACTTGAAGTCATGACAAACCATAAATTAAACAAGCAAAGCAGCTAAGCAAGAGTGTAGCCGCGACACCACCCAAGAATTGCATCCATCACCTCGAACCAATGTTATTTCTGCACTGAATTGGTCTATACATATAAAGTTTGACAACTAAGACAATTTTAAGTTTTAAAGAATAAAGAACAGATGAAACGAAAAAAGAAGTAAGAATGGATACAAAATGATAACCTCATATCCTGCACCCATCAGAATAACACCCAAATGGCCAGGTCTTGAATAGATGTTCTCGGAAGAGTATCTAAAAATTCCTACTTTCAAATGACTTAGTAGAATGTAAAAACCTCCATATGCATACGCTATAAAATTGTGATAACAGAAAGCTTCTCCAAATAATTTCGAGTTGAACAAAGGATTTTAGTAGAAATAACCAGACCTTACAACCTTAACTAAAATTATTGAAACCTAAGCCCAGCCCCCAGACTCGTCTAGGTCCAACCTAAGCCTGACCCATTCAAGTTTGGATGGGCTTTCAATGAGCCTGGACCTGTCACTAATTACATGGGCTTATGCTCGGACTTGGGACTTGAAAAAGTGTGGACTAACCCTACAAGTTCCCAACCTTGGTAGGACACGAGTGGCCGTAACTTGCGAACTAAGCCTTACCAAGTGTAGGATACTAATTTTTTGGATAAAATATTTATCTAATGTTTAGCAAGTTCATTTGGATTTTTTTCTTTTTTAAATTATTGATATATTATAATCAGAATTCTATTGATATTTAAAACTAGCTAGCAATCGTGACTATCCTTCTCGACCTAACGCCCTCACTTAATACTAGAGAGAAATTTATTCTATCCCCAAAGCGGAGAACTAAATAAACCTCCATCAGGAGGAGAGTCAAGTCTCAGACATTGCTGATACTCAAACTCATGCGCCCAAGATTATTGAGTGCATGAGTTGTAGCCCACTGGCAGGCTCTCATTTGGATTTGATTAAATGGAATAGGAAAATTATCATTTGTATGCTCTATATTTGCTCTGTTATAAAAAAATATTTCAACACTTTGAGGGTGTATCAATCGTCTATTCTAAGTTGACAAAATGTATCAACCGACCACCAAACCGTTAGTTGCCGTTTGAAAGTTAACGGAATTACAGCGAATTGACAATTTTACCCTTGAAAATTATCACTTGTATACTCTTAAATTCTCTTTTTATCACTTGTATACCTTTAAATTATCACTTGTATACGTTTAAATTATCACTTGTATTATATAAAAAGACCAAATTACCCTTCTGACGTCATCATATTTAAACGACAACTAATAGTTTGGTGGTCGACTGATACATTTTGTCAACTTAGGGTAGACGATTGATACATTCTCAAAATATTATAGTATTTTTGATAATAGAGTAAACTAAGGGTATACAAATGATAATTTTTCAATGGAATATTCTCAAATTTAGTCATAAAATTATATGATTAGTCATCCTAATTTTTACATGGGTTTAAGGAGGATTAGACTAAATAATTTTTGTCCCTTTTATGACTTCTTCTTATTTATTTATGTATTGTTATTAATTAATTAATTATTTTTATTCATGATTTCATAAAAATTAAGTAATTTATTTTTTTATTTTACCTATGACATCTTCTTTCATTTATTTATTTGTATTAATATTTAGTGGTAAAATACTTAATTAATAGTATATTAAATGTATTAGAAAAATTATTACAAATTAAGAAACATCCCATTTGTCATTAGATTATTATGTAAAACATTAATATTTGATAAATAAATAATTTTATATTTAATTATTTTGATAATATTTTATTTAACATGCAGTAATGTACATCGCATACAAAAACAAATAATTTAAATAAATTCAATTATTCTTGTTAATTCACTTATATTTAATTAAAAATAATCTAATATAATATCTTACCAAATATTAGATGGTAATGCATCATGTAATACCATCTAACCAAATCCAATTAAATTTTTATAATCAATCCAATCCATTTCAGCCTGCCATGCGAAACGTAGCCTAAGAGGGTATCATCACCTAATTCGGTCTCCACATGGAACCGTAGATAAAAAGGCTTTTGTATTATTCCCATAAAACTCTTCGATCAATCGTTGCAGTCACCGTTAAAAATCTCTTTTTGCTCGAAGAAACCTAAAATCTGAACCATTTATCAACATGGGGAAGAAGAGAAAATCGATTGCGACGAGTCTCGACGAGGTGGATCGGAGCATGTATGCGTCGTTTTGCAGTGCCGCGAATTCGCTCTCACAGCTTTATACCCAAGCCATGAACCAGCAAAAGCTCTCCTTTCAAGCCGGTGAACGCCACGGACTTGTACGGTTCCCTTTGGTTTATTTAATTCTTATCAGAATATATTTGTGTTACTGTTATAATTTATCTGCTATTGGATTCAGTTTTGTGTGCAATTGATTAGATTAAGTGCAATTGTGAACTGGGTATTATTGTTTGACTGAGATGATTGAGTTGGCTGTTTGTGTAAGGTGGTTTAAGAAATAGGTCGAAGAAACTACTTTTTTTTTTTTTTCCTTTAATCAATTCAATGAGAAGCAAAGGGAATTTTATATAGGGAAAGATGGATATTTTGTGTTGGCTAGTTGGACAAGCGTAATGCATGAAGGGTATGTTTGTAACTTTTGTGTTTCTGCTTAACTTTGAAAGCATAATAGCTAAAGTGTTAGGGGAATACTCATTGTTACTCTGCAGCAAATATTTTCATCAGACCGCTCTTTTGTACTTGCTAAGGCTGCTAACTGGTGATTCCAATCTAGAAAGTCCTAACACTGCTATCCTGAGCATACCTTTGGTTTCATTAGTTTGCTCAAGTGGATGTTTCTTTATTTATTTGTTGAAATTTTGTGACTGTGGCAATTGGCTTGTATGGATTTCTAAAAATCATTGTTGTTACTTGTGGTGCAAGAATGCAACTAACATAAAGTTGGTGGTGATGAAGTGTTTCTGTCCTAAACGGTTTAGAGAACATGACTAGACCTGTACGCAAACTTCCATGCATTCTTGTGAGTGGAAATAGTTTACTTGAAGGAATTGTTTCTTAATGTATTAGCAAGTAGCATGGGTTGCTGATCTCTATCACATGACTTGATTGAGTTCATCTGAACCAAATTGTTCAACTTAGTATTCTCTTTCTTCTCGTGAGGGAAACCAACGGTAGGTTGACTTTTGACTGCTAATGGTTAATAGGTAGAGAATGAGAAGGGAGAAGATTGGGTGGTAGAAAGATTGAAATTTTGCAACTATTCACTTTTCTTTTCTTCTTCTTCCTCTTTCTACCTGTATGAGAGAACTTCGGGGCAGATAACATCTAAGCTTGGTACAACAAGTGTGGCTGTTATGCCTTTTCTAATTGTTTATGGTTAGAACCTTGCTTTAAAAAATTGGCTTTTTAAATGTTTTGGCATAATTTGGAGATTGATGTTCTGTCCTTGTTGGCAATGACGAATGAAGTTTTCCTTTGTTGCAATAGATGTTTTTTTGCTTGTGCATTTGGCCCTTATATATTTATTCTCTATCCTTTGTTAACTTTTTAAGTAGCTTGGAATGCATCAAGAAAATTTTTTAGTTACCCGTTCATCTAATTTTTCAGGAAAAACTATATCAGTGGATTTGGAGACAAGAAGAGGGTGGATCAAGAGTGACAACAGTTGATATACTTAACTACATTCAGGTTTGTTCCTAATTCATTTATGAGATGACATTCTTTCTCTGAGTGGTGGATGTTTAGTTTCCTAGTTGAAGCTTTTATTCTGACAACGACCTTTCATTTTTTATCAACACCTGTGCTACAAAGGATTTTGAGAATAAAATATTGCGAAGGCTCAACCATTTTTAATCTCTAAAGAGGAAATGAAAGAGAAATGTTTTTACTGGCAGGGAACTGTCATTGGACCTTCCAAAATAGTCTTATTGGGATGTATGACTGAATGTTAAACGGAAGATATTAAATGTAGATAAAATAATCAATTTGGTGTGGGTTATATGCTTGGTGAACTTTTCCATGTTTTATTAGGGTGAGCTGTTTCCCTTGGGCTCTATGATTCCAGCAACAAAGAGGTAAATGATGGTCAAAGGGATCAATACTCTTTCTTTCACTCGGCAAGACTTATTTTGGTATTGTTGCTCGGGTCTCTAAATGTTCAGTTACTACTAATCTGTGAATGATGAGGGATTGCAGTGATATTGTTACTTGTATAGATATTATGGAATTTGCTATGTTGCATGGTGATTCTTTGATAATTTATTGTATCTGAAATTCTGAATCGAACATTCTGATCCTTGCAGAATGAGCTGGACTGCAGTGTAGAGGAGCCAACAATGTCTCCTAGGGCACAAGTCCGACATCAGCATTCACAACCCACAATGCAGTTCACAAGTCCTGGCTTCCCTGTCCCTTCTGGTTCTTCTGGCCAAACTGCTGGTCAGGGAACTCGGTCTGAGCACTGCGATCAGCAACCCAAAAATTCGGTTTTCTCAAATGCTTTATCAAGCCCTATTCGTCGGAGTCTTCAGCACTATCAAATCGCGCAGGGAGGAGGCTACTATCCAAATGGTGGCATGCCTCCTACTGCTGGAGGCCGGAACAATGATCCCAACTTTTTTCATCAGCAAAACAGGGATGCTAATCCTCCCAACTCCAATGATTCTTCAATGGACATGCATGCCGATTAAAGTCGCTGAGATGATTTCTTTCAAGAAGCTTCATGTCATTAAAAAGCTTGGACGGGCTGTTGCAGTTAGTATGCTGTTTCATTCATGGTTGTTGGCACATGAAATTGGTTAGGGTTCCAAATTGATACAAGAATAAACAGATGATGCTGGTGACTCGTTGAAGCGTGTGAAGAAGAATGGTTTTGTTTGTGTGTTCTCATGAGGTAAGAAGCAATATGATGAACACCTTCACTGATCACTTGATCAATTCTTCTCTTTAAGTCTGTTAGCTTCGATTCTTATAGCCTTTTGTAAAGCAAGCATTTTGCTGAATTAGTTCTGCAACTTTGGAGTTAATGCTGCTTGTTATATAAAATTGTGTGCCTTTGGAGTTACTTATGTTATGGTCTTTTATCTCTGTAAATTTGCAGTTCTGTATATCTCCTTTATAATGGGAAAGGAAAATGCCACCCCCATAGCGTCAATGGTGCCCCCACCCATTCTTTGGTTTGTCTCCACCCATTCTTTGGTTTGTCTCGACCCTTTTCCAAACAGACTGCTAGGGAGTGTTTATTTATGTCGTTGAAAAATGTTTTTAGCTAAAAGGTAGAAAAATTCTTTGGCATCTTGTTTTTAGAATATATTTTTTTCAAAATTTGATTATAATGTATTAATAATGTTCACGGAAATTGATCAGACCGTGTTCTTTTTTCAATAAAATATAAAGATGCACCCTTGTAGGCGTGATTGACGATCGTTGTTTGTATTAGACAATTATCGTGGGGTCCAAATTTCCAAGCCCATTCTAAGGGCACACACTTGACAAGAAATGAATATGCAGCTTACATTCCAGCATCAAGTTTCATGCTCTCTCAATCGGTTTTGTTTCGTCAATTGAGATTAGTAGAGAGTCCCAACTCAACTTGTTTATTGCCGTAACCCTTAATTTGGACCCACACAAAATGACCTTTCGATATTCTTTCCCCATCCTATGTAGGTTAGGTTCATGTTAAAATCTTCTACTTACCATGTAAGGGGTAGAAGTGCTTCTAAACATCCACAAAAAATATGGTTTTTAAAGTCTTAAAAACCTAATTTATAGGTTGATATTTTGAATAAGCTATAAATATGATGCAAAAACGCATATAACGCCTCAATCATCAACACAAACACACAAAAGAGGCGACATACATACACACACACGCGTAACACACACATATATATATATATATTATTTAATAAAAGATCTTTTAAAGTATTAACGTGAAGGATAAATTAAAAGACAAGTAAAGTATATATTTCAATTTAAATTATTTTGTCTTGTAATATATTGGAGTGTGTGTGTATATTTATAGTTTTTATTTTTTAACTGATTTTTTACTCTTTAAGGAATTCTTCATTGCTTCGGGGAACGATATCCCCGTTCACATAACACTATGAATCTTGAAAAATAATTTGATTTACATTTACATGATATTCAAAACAAAACTAAAACAAATGTTCAAATGTATATCCGAGAAAGAAATTAAAGCATTGTAGGTTATTATTTATCAGAGACCCCACAAGACCATCTTTGGCCAAAACCCACATGCACGTCAAGGCCATCTTTTGGCCGAAATCCATATGCATGTCACTTGAGAAAATTCAAAACTTTTGTTAGAATAATTGTGTAAAGATAAATAAAGTTCATAACGCACTCACTTTTTTGACCATTCCTCAATCATTGATCCAACAGGGAGGAACTTTCATAATCTTCTTGAAACGCCTAGTTTATGCATTTCCCAAGGTGCACTAATCACGTAACCCAAAAGATTTACCCATAATTGATTCTTAAGTTTGTAATTAGCATCATTATTAATTTCTTGCTTGACTTCACCCACTACTACTCGTCCGAAGTTCCCCTCAGCTAATTTTCTGGTGAATAGTAGTACGCGTTCAAGCAAAGACTTGTAAGCCAAAGTTTGGGAATAGGGATTGGGACAGTATCCCACTGTGCATGCTCTGAGCTTGTTAAATCAAATTAACATGCATGGGGTTCAACTTTTGCCAACTTTGATTTTCTATGACATTTTCCTGTCAACAACCACTCACATATCCTTTTCAAAATAATTAATTATCATCATTTTTATTCACAAGAAACCTCCTACTAACTAAAGTTTTTAGTGGTCCTTTTCTCCTAGCTATTCCTAGTAATAATAAGGGCAGTCACTGTTCTTCCATTAGAGGCTTAGACCAACAGCACCATTTTGGATTACATCATCTTCCTTGCTTCTTTGGTCTTTGTACTGTGTACAAAATTAGAGCCCTTTTCTTTTTAATTAGAAGATTAAAATTAATATTTTTGAAAAAAAAAAAGTCTTATTGGGCGGTCAGTGTTGACTTATCAGACACCCCTGCCACTGTGCCACATGAATTTTGAATCATAAGCTAAAAGGTAGGTCAATCTGGGCATTCAATGTCCGCATTAATTCTTCGGAATTCTTTGCTTCCTCTTTTGCGGATGTCATTTATTACTCCAGGCAATCGACTCTTTTTTCTATCATTCAATTTTTTATTTTGCTTTAAATAATAAGATAACGGATTTTGTTTCTCTTTTTTAATTCCAGGAGCCATCCCTCTCACTACTTTCAACTGTTTCAGAGTTGGTCAATGTTGTCATTTTTTTTTAATTTTAATTACTAATATCTAAACTTGACATTAGAGCAGTTAAGAGCAGCAGTTACATATAATGCTATAGCCATTGTACTTCTAATTAATCAAAAAACTTCAGCGGTTCCAAAGCACAAAAGCATGCAAACAAAGGCAAACTTTTAACTTTTACATAATTCACTGCAAATTCAAATAAATACTATGATAATATTTCTTTTTCTTTTTCTTTTTCTTTTTTTGCCCCAAAAGTTAAGGGCGCGAAATTAAATATGATAAAAATAATAAAATAAAATAAAATAAAATTGGGCCCATATATATTTGTAGTATCCTGTACTGAAAGAGAGAAGTCACCATCGCTATCTTTCTTTAAATAATTCCAACCAGATGCTAACTGATTTTTTTTTTTAAATTTTTTTAAATCTCTATTTCCAATTCCTCGCCGATTAATTCGATCCAACATGCCGGCGCCGCCGATTTAACTCCACTCAACTCGCTCTCTGTCTCAGATCCGTTAATTCTTCTGTCAGGTGGTCAGTTCTGCCCTCGTCCTTTCCTCTTTGATCTATTTTGTTCCGTTGTTTCCCGAGAAAATCGACTAAAATTTTATTTTTTTTAATTTTATTTGATCTCACATCTCTTTAATTTTTCTTTGCTGTGTTTGCCTCAGTGAATAATCATTGTTAAATTCTTTTAGTTTTTAGCATATTCGGAAATCCTCGATTAAAAACAAAGTTTGGATATTTTTTTTCAATTGTTTAAAGTTAAAAAATTTGTTCATGTCATGTAACTGATGGGAATCTCTGGTTATGAATCTTTGTAAGCATGTGATGAGAAATCTAAGAAGATTTTTCAGTATGTTTGTTTCGATAACTTGACGGACTGTGAGTTAATGCGTTTGATGAAGGGCCGGTGATTAAGAAATTAGATTGTATTGTGTGTCCAGATGAGAAGAACTGATGTTATTGGCAGTGGAAGGAGGAGGGTTTTTCTCTTCTTCGGCATCTGGGTATAGTAAGGGCCTGACCCTTCTATTCTTGGGTCAGAAGAACGACGACGACAAACCCATGAGAGTTTCGCCGTGGAATCAGTACCAGTTGGTGGACCAAGAACCTGACCCCGACCCTGACCTCCAGCTGGCTTCCGCGGCTAAGAACAGGCTTTCCCGCGGCTGCGCTTCCTTTGTTTGCTTCGGTCGCGCTTCCGCAGGACCCGACTCGCCGTCACATCTCAAAGTAGGACCTGCCCAAAATCAGGTTGTCTCGCCTGCGTCTCTTGGTTTAGACAAGCGACTTGATCGTTCGATTGATGTTGAGGATGATAATGGTAATGTGGTTAAGGCTTCTCTCAAGAGTAGCTTGAAGAAGCCTTCTAATAGCGATTCAGCTCCTGTTCAGAATGTTATAGAGCACCAGCGCGATTTATTGAGTGAAAAAGGTACAGATATCGCTGGTCATACAGAAAGGAGGAAAGTGCAGTGGACCGATACTTGTGGAAGTGAACTTGCTGAGATTAGGGAATTTGAGCCCAGGTAAGAGAATATCTCATTTCAGAATGGAATATGTCCACTGTGTGGTCTGACTTTTTCTATTTTGACTTTTACTATGCGTTTGTCTCTGCTAATGCCGTCGTATGTTGACCTTAGGTACACAGTATGTTTGCTGATCAATAGTAATTTACTTATGCATAACATTCTCATGCCCTTTGCAATTTCCATTTAGCTAGTTACAACCCCTTGCTTCTCATAAACTATCTTTATAGAGGCGATGCAACCACAATCATAACTATGGTTTGGAGGTTGAGGAAATTTTGCTTTTAAACCAGCTTGGAGAGGTCCTGTTAATCCAATTCTTTTGAAGAAATAACTTTTTATCTGCATTATATTTTTTATTGTTTTATTGTGTTTTTCTTGAACTTGAATGTTTCTCTGAGGATCAATGAGTTTTTACAAACTGTAAGTATTGTATTTCATATATGTTGTGAAGAGTAGGCAGAACACGGTTTGCCAGTCGAAGTATGTATAACTTTCAGCAAGCTCCTCAAACTGCTGAATAGGATATCAATAACAATATTCTTATTACGATGAACTACACTATACTATACATATTCGCACAGAGAAGTTTATATGCCCATATGAATTGTTGAAGAATTAGTAACAAGAAGGTTCAAGTTTATCTTTCTCACTTGGTACTTTACTGGTTTAGTCAAAGTTTGATCAACCCTCATTGGATACCAGTGGTTCTGTTCTCCTGCCAATTTCAGTTTTTGGCCTTTTAAAAATATTTTCCTGTATGCAAGTATACTTTTTTTCTTTTATTAAATTTGAAATTTTCCCCTAGGGGCAGACTTCTAAACCATGCTTTGAAAGAGGGGTCAAATCTTACTTTCTTATTATTTTTTTTTGCTGTAAGTGTGTAGTTTTTCAAGTTTCCTACTGAATTAATATGGTGTGCTACTGTTTTTTGTAAATATACTGGGGTTGAGAAATGGAATGAATTTGTGAACAAAACAAAAGAATTTGGTACTATTATCCCATAAGCCTTTTCCCCCTTTTGCATATCAGTTAAAGTTAGAATATTTGATCATTAGACCTGGTACAACCAAACTTCATCACATATTTAGAACTTCATTCTGTATTCTTCATCTATGAGACCCCGGCAACGTTCATGGCTTTGGTGATACTCACAGGTGCATATTAACTGGTGCTTGTTTGCTAGCTGGAGTTAGAACAACCTCGAGAAACTTACTGCTAGTGAAATTATGTTTTCTCAAAGATCATGTCTCGGCTGCGTTCAGTCTACTTGTACCATTTCTTCTGCATATCCTGGTCCAGTCAATGTTAATATCTATTCTGTGGATTTGGATTCTAGATCTTTGTCCCGAATTCCTTTCTACATATCTGAAGAATGGACTTGCTTATGTATAGATGTCTCATGTCTCCTTCCCCTCATCTTGTACACGTATTGGGTTGGAACTTGCATGTCTGAGTATACACGTGTTGTTTGTTGTATTGAGAAACTGACATCCTGCATAGATATTACTTCCAAGTTCCAAGTTCTGGGGTCGCACTATTCTGTAGCAGCATAAATTGTTTCCATGGTACTTTTGACAGTTTCATCATCAGATATGGTTGGATTTCAAAATTGTAATGGATGAGAGTTATATCCATATGGTGAAATATCGTTGTTTAGCATGTTTTTCTTCAGCTCATGCTAAGTAGGTGTGTATGCAGAAAGTAAAGGTGACTTATTTGTATTCTGTTCCGTTTCTTTTCTTCTAATGGCAGTGAAATGGGCGGATCAGATGACGAATTTGATAATGGAATCGAAAGAAGTTGTTCATGCACGATCATGTAGTTCTGTTTTCTTTTTGGCCAAGGCAATACGTGGACTCAACTTTTCTGAAAATGCTAAGGGGCTTCAGGTAAATTACTAATGCAGTCTGGTTGCTGGGCGCTTCAGCTGATTTCCAATGCAAAGAAGGAAAAGTGAGCTTTTGACCTCTGCTGAAGAATGAAACTCCAGGAGCTTCATATTTCTGGGCACCTTGGTTAGATTGATTATTTGTGTCTATATTTCAATGTTGAGGATTTCAATTTTGTCACTTGGAGCTTCATGTTTTCCTATAGCATCCTTGTTATGCCTGACTGTACTTTCGATTGTTTTCTTCTTAATTAATGTGTTATATTTTTTCTTCCTCGGATGTTAATCTCACATATTCTCCGGCCCTCCCTGACTACTCTTTCCGATTTAAATTCTCTTCTAATTTTAATTTGCCTGTATCTTTTGGCACCCTAATAAGGAAGAGGCAGAGTTTTTTTTTTTTTTTAATTTAACCTTGGAATTCAATTTCACCTTCGAATTTTCAGTAATGGAGGGGATGGTAAAAAGAAGGGGGAAAAAATGACCACGTAAAATTTCTCGTTCTTCTCATTTAAAACACTGTAAAACCTCTTGTTACCGAAATTTCTGATGACGGATGTGAAATATTACTGAGAGTTGGATTCCCAATCCCATGGAAGGCGCGTCAGTTCCAAAGCACTCAGGGATTCTGCGCGTGCCACCCACGTTGTCTAGAAGCAGTGTGAGGCTTGGCGCCAAATTAACCAACCATTCCATTTCCTCCGACTGGACAAAACTTGCTTTATCAACCATCTAATTTTTCAAAACTTGGCTTCACCTTATCCACACACAACGCTCGCCTTCATCTTTTGATTCCGGCGACACGAAAAACAAAACAAAATCAGAAAACAGGGAAACAAAAATAAAAAAGAAAGAAAAATGTCTGTGGCATCATCAGTCCCATGTCTCAGAGTCCCAACTTCGTCTTCTTGTTGCTCTTCTTCTTCATCATCAAATCCATCGAATTTTAGAATTTCAAGAACAAAGCTTAGTCCATTTACCGTAACTTGTTCTCAAGCTGATGGGCCAATTAGAAGACCCGTGGCGCCTCCTCTAAGAGAGCCATCTCCACCGTCAACGGTGAAACCAGTGTCTCCATCACCTCCACAGCCGTCGCCACCATCTCCTCCTTCTTCTTCAGTGGCTCAGCCGCCAAAGCCGGCTGCTGCGGTGGAGGGCAAGAATGTGGTGACTTTGGAGTTTCAAAGACAAAAGGCTAAGGAGTTGCAGGAGTATTTTAAGCAGAAGAAGCTTGAGGAAGCTAATGTCGGCCCTTTCTTTGGGTTCATTGGAAAGAACGAGATTGCCAATGGCAGGTAATGTTTTTACTTTCTTGCAAGGTTTTAAATTCAGTTTTAATTATATAGATTTATGATTATGTTTGGGTTTGAAATGCATAAATGGAAAATCAATGAGTTATCAAGTGTGAGCGGGTTTAGAGACATTAGTTGCCTTTGCTGCTGTGCATTCAAAATTAAGAAGAAACACCCAACAGTTATAAACATACACTATGTGGGTTATATGCATAAATATTAATTGATATGGGAGTTTGTGAGGATTTTGCAATTGCTGGTTGATGTTTACTTCCAGTTTTGGAAAATGGACAGCTTGTTTGAGACATTTGATGCATGTTTGATGAGAAGATTCTTGGTAAGATTTTGATATAAATATTATGGCTTTAAAGAAAGGAAAGGATAATACAACCTGATGGATGGAATGCTTTGGTTTAGATTGTTAGCTTCTAGCTTGATATAGAATTTCTCATGATGCATTGATACTAAACCAGTGAAAAATAGAGGAAGGTAGGGTAATTTAATTAGGCTTCTTGCATACTAGTGTATATTCCCAAGAATTTTGAAGATTTCCATCAGGTAATGGGCGACAAGGCATCCGAGAGAAAATATTAGGGGTAAAAAGGACTGTTGGAGGCGCTTCGGGCCATGAGCTGCACAACTATCCTGTCCCTCTGTCCGCCTCTCCACGTGTTCGATCAAATTTGATTCTTTCTCTCCTCTATGACGATAAGACTTACACATGCAAAGCCAGTCAACAAGAAAGTCGTGGGCGCTCTTGGAGCACCACATCACAAAACTGATCTGGTGCTCCCGTCCAATCATGAAGTGACATCTTACGCCATATCTTCAGTTAAAATTTAATTCCTTTTTACTCTCGCAATATGTTTTACAGCCATTAAGTAATTTCATTTTTTTGGGGAAATCTAACTAATTCTTCTTTCCTCCCCTTTTTTCTTTCTAGCAACAGTTCCTTTGGATGCTGTAATGTCGCAATGTGGCATAGAGCTTTCACTTCATTTCTTCTAAGGTTTATGTACCTTGTTAATGATTTGAAAGTCCTAAAGGAAATTATGCATTCTGCATATAGTTTAGCTGTCATTGAATTTTAAGAGTTAAGTGTTCTGAGTTTGATCTGGATTAATGCAGATTAGTATGTGAAATTAATAAGCCTTTTGTAGTCTCCTTAAAATTGATTCAGTTATGAGCAGCAATTTTTTGGAGATATAATATATCTTGATATTACACTTTTATTTTATATCCTAGAGTCCATTGCTAGAATTTTATTAACAGCAAGAAAAATCAGTTCTTTATTTAGACTTGGGGAGAGATTAGACGTGGACCAACTCTAGGCATACATTTATTAACTCAGAAGTCCACAAACTTTTTATTTTTGGACTGGATGAATGTACTCATGAAACATATGCTTTTAGGCTTGTTTTGGAGGGATTGCAATTTAGTCTACATTAAGTAGTGATAAACTCATAACCAGCCCTTGTCATAGCCAGTGGCGCCCCCTGCATGTCCCAAAAATTCTGGAAGACATGTTTTGTCCTGTTCAATTGAAATTACAAGTTTGCCCTTGTTGAATTGATTATTTCATTAATTTATGTTCAAATTCTTGTAAAAATATCTCATCCATTTATAATTTTTAGCCCAATTGTAGAATTTAAATTAAGTAGACATGCCCAATTAAATGGAATCCATTAAACTCATTATTGAGAATACAAAACAAAATAAATATCTGAAATCATATTTTAGCTTTTCACGATTTGGGCATTTTGCTATCTTTCTCTTAAAGGTTAAAGCCTTGATTTCTAGTTAAAACTCAGATACGACATACAAGCATCATCATTTCTTTGCATTTTATATTGGTAAAATATTGTGACCCCACAGATTTTATTTTTTGGCTATGCCACTGGTCGTAGCTACTATCGCATTGGATGGATTCCTATTACATGAACTCTTTCTACAATGTAATTTATATATGTTTTTATATAATTTTTTTTATGCTCAATGGATTCATGATTTTTTTTTAAATTTAATTCTTTACTTGTGTTATTGCTGGTAGATGGGCAATGTTTGGTTTTGCTGTTGGGATGCTAACAGAGTACGCTACAGGCTCAGACTTTGTCGATCAAGTAAAGATCCTTCTCTCCAATTTCGGGATACTAGATCTTGAATGAGTTGTCTGCTTCATCATTGATACCGTCCATACTTTTTGTTTTCTGTAATTGTTGTAACACATTAAATGTTTCATCCACAACTTCTTCAAATACTTGTTTAGTATTCAATCAATTCAATATGGAAAAGCCTTATTTTCACAATTCAGCTCCTATGCAAGAGTAGTAGTTTTTCTTTTAGTTATTTTCTTGGTCACAGTATTGGTGTCTCTGTTTATATTGATTATACATTTGGATTCTGTGACCCGCAATTGGTTAAGCTGCCGCCTTTCTTCCGAACAAGTTGCAGCCAACTGTTGAAGGTTGCTACATCATATACCATTTGAAAGCTATGGTTTAAATGCTGACTGATATAAAGACAGACAAAGCATGGTTGTGATCATCATTGGTGTAGAGAGACAACTTAAAAAGATATATAACGCAATGAAGAGACTATATTTCAGCATTCATTGAACCTTTCCTCTTCACTAATTGCCTAAACTTTATTCCTTTTAATCTATGTTTCCAATTTAGCCAAACTTGACAGCAGTTCAAGAGCATCATAGAGTGAACATAGATAACGAAAAGCAAAAGGCGCCTAGTTTGTACTACCATTAAAAAATAAAGCAGCACGGGTACAACAGTTTATCGTCTCAACATTTATTTGTATATGGCATAGGCAAGGGTAACTATAAACAATGCAGATAAAACACGCAATGCCCTTCGAAGAAACAACATTCTCTCCTGGATTCGTCCAAACCGAGCCTCAACCCTTGCTATATGCTCCTCTAATTCATTCAACCTACTTGCCCACTCATCAATAGGAAATGGGAGTATGAAAGCGTGGTTATTGCCATTATCATTTTCAGTTCTTGGTTCTTGATCTTCACTCAGAGCTGCTGAATCATCTTCCCACGACTGATAGTAGCACATTTTCAGTTGCTGAAGCTTTCTGCAATGGGGAACAATTTAATATAAGTTACGCCATGTCCATGATTTAGCTGAACCCAATCTTTAAAGTAGTTAACAGTTTCATTTTAGTCTCCTAATGCCAAAGAAAACGTGTGTCCTCTGTTCAAATTCTGCCGCTCCAAATAATGATCAGAAGGAAATAAACACAAGCAATTCGAGATAGACATTAATCTTCACTAGTAATGCCATAAATGAACTTGGTAGCACACGTGCACTCAAGCTTGGGTACGTATGTAACTATGTATCTATGTGTTTGCATGTGCGTGTGGGCATGAGGATTTGTGTGCCTATGGAATATGGATGTGTTTTCTTAAATCTGAATTGTATCCGACAAAATTTAAGAAATATAACGAATCCATAACTTTCTTTCCGTGTTTATACGGATTAAGATGGAAAATAAGAAGAAACGTCGTTCAGGGATTGAGCTTTCCAAGTACATTTTTCATTTTCCTTCGTGAACCCATTTTCTTCCCATAGTTCCACCTAACCAAGCAGTCTGAGGCAGTCAAATTTTCACCTACATAAAAGAGCACAATGCTCTAGCTAGCAAAACGCTACTTAATTTGAACAAGATCACAGTTGCAAGTGGTGAAAACATTCAGCTGATTATTCAAGTTGATTCTCTTTTCTCATTTGAAAAGCTCTAGTACTAAAGGAAAAGAATGATCGTGTTATCTTATGCCTTAGTTGAAGCCATTATGAAAATTAATACCACTTGCAATTTCAACGAGAACAAGCGTGACCCACGAAACATTAAAACAAATATCATTAGATCTGTTCATTCAATCTGTCACAAAAAAGAAAAAAGGTTTCATCCGTGATATCGCTCAGGGAACAAGAAACTGTTCAAGTGTTCATCGTGGTAAAGTTTGTAAAGAAAAAAATAGGAAAAAAGGAAGTGGACCCAGTTAAATAACAAATATTAGGAGCTAAAATATACATCGAAGAACATTTCAAGGACCAAATGACTGCTACTAAAGATGATCAAATTAGCACAAAAACTCAATTTCTTTTTAAATGGTGAATTGTAAAAATTACTTCAAATTTTGAACAGAGAAGAGAAAAGAAGAAAGAAAATATCAAGCATACCTCAAAGCAGGCTACAATACAGAGATGAAACCTCAGTGTACAAATATCTTAGCTTTTACTGGGTTTTTGCACAAGTAACGGCCATTGCAACCTCGTGACTCGACGAGAGTTGAGTGAGCTGTAAATTGGCTGAAGTTACTCGAGGACAGAGCAAACCCCGTCAGTTGGCCCCATATTGATTCGATGACGTGGCAACATATTAGTGGAAATTTGTATACTGAACTGACACTTTTCACTGTCAGAAGCAATGCATTTTCTGACTTGTTCAAACCCCATTCGTCCATTTGTCTAATGCTTGTTTCCCTCCCGCCAAAAACAGTTCAATCAAAAAACTAAATTAAACAAATAAACATTCAAATCAAATTGGGAAAAATAAATTGTAAATAGCGGATAAAGCAAAGAGCAAGAGAATAAAAAGATTTAAGGAAAAATATACCTTTTTCTGCACAGGAAAAATCCAAAAAATGCAGGCCAAAGACGGCATTTCTCGTCATCGAAAGTCTTATTTTTCTTTCTCTTTTCTTCTTTGCGCTCACTTTTTCTTCTTTTATGCAATCAAGAGTCAATAAAATTGAAACTTGATTAGACCCAGAAAGCCATGGGATGTGTACAAGCCAAGAGTTCAATGAACTCACCACATGGGGGCGGGGGCTTATACAAGTTGAAAATGGAAAATGGTTACGTGGGAAATAAGGCATTGATGGGTCACAGAAGGTCAACGGGTCAGAGATATAATGGGAAGGAAACGGGTCGGTTTCAAAAGCTCCAATTGCCAGTGAATTATGATGATTTTGAAAATGGGGGTGAAGAGAAGGTGAGTGGGGAACAAAGAGTAAGAGACAACGGCACCAGCACCGGCAAAAGTGGCGGTGGAGTCGATGGTGAGTTAGTAAATGGATGGCCTAAGTGGTTGACTGATAATATTCCTAGAGAGGTTTTGGCTGGATTGGTTCCTAAGAGTGCTGAGTCTTATGATAAAATTGATAAGGTAATTAAATTTCTTTTCTTTTTTTTCCCCCAAAATTTTGATCTTGATTCTATTAGTTTTGTTTATGTTTTAATTGATTGTAAATGTTGATCAAATAAATTTAATTATTGAATTTTATGATTTATGAAACAGATTGAATATCATGCTTTTTGTGCAATTAGCTACTTATCGGCTGAATTGCCATTAGGAGAAAGTAACTGCTGGCTATCTAAATTGGGTTATATTTTTGGTTTTAGGTTGGCCAAGGTACCTACAGCAATGTGTATAAAGCTCTAGATAGGGATAACGGAAAAATTGTTGCTTTGAAGAAGGTCAAATTTGACACATCAGAACCTGAAAGTGTGAAATTTATGGCAAGGGAGATTATGATACTACAGAAGTTGGATCATCCCAACGTTGTAAAGCTTGAAGGGCTGGCAACATCGCGCATGCAATATAGTCTTTATCTTGTTTTTGAATTCATGCAGACAGATTTGGCTAGAATTATCTCCAATCCTGAAGGGAAACTCACTGAACCTCAGGTGCAAAATTATCTTTTAATTCATTGAGAAATTTCATATTTTGAGGTTTTGGTTTGTTTTGCAGCTAACTTGAGTTTTGATGCAGGTTAAGTGTTATATGCAGCAGCTGCTTTCAGGCTTGCAGCATTGTCATGATAGGGGGATTTTACATAGAGACATCAAGGGATCAAACTTGTTGATTGACAAAAATGGGGTGCTAAAGATTGCGGATTTTGGGCTTGCAAATTCTTTTTCTCCTAGCAAAAAACGTCCTCTCACAAGCCGAGTAGTGACACTTTGGTACCGAGCCCCTGAGCTACTTTTAGGTGCCACAGATTATGGAGTAGGTATTGATTTATGGAGTGCCGGATGCCTCTTGGCAGAGATGTTCTTGGGCAGGCCAATCATGCCTGGTAGAACAGAGGTAACAGCGTTCAATTGATCATAGCAAAACTTTGAATTTGTTCACGTTTGATAAAAGTTATTTTGAGTATATTTTGAATCAAGGTGTTCTGACTTCTATCCTACAACTGCTGACAAATGAAATCGGTAGCTGTTAAATTAAGCAGAAGCAATACAGTTACAAACATACCCTTGGTTTCTAGATTCCTTGATTTTCTTATGACTCGGCATATGATGAGCCTTTCTATTACTTGTTGGTTTCTCATATTATCAAGTTTTGATGATTTAGGTTGAGCAACTGCATAGGATTTTCAAGCTATGTGGCTCACCATCAGAGGATTATTGGAAAAAACTCAGGCTATCTACAACTTTTAGACCTCCACAATCATACAAGCCTCGTCTATTTGAGGCTTTCAGTGAGTTTCCCGAATCTTCTTTGGGTCTCTTGAGCACCCTTCTTGCTCTAGATCCTGCATATCGCGGCTCTGCAGCTTCAGCTCTCAAAAATGAAGTAAGCACAAACTGGAAGACGATACAACAAGTGTTTATGATGTTTCATGATTTTTTAATTCTATCACTGGATTGGCTTTAATGTTAGTATGTCCCTCTTGCCTGCAGTTCTTTTTCACAAGTCCATTGGCTTGTGACCTTTCAGGTCTGCCTGTTATCTATGACAAGGGAGATGAATTGATTGAAGCCAACCAACAGAGAAAGCAAGTCAATTGATCGTCATTTTAATATTTGTGAACTTAAAGATTGCGCTTACACTTCTTATTTCATATTTGCTATTATTTCAACTCATTTTGTTACTTCTCTCATCTTTTAGGATCAGGAGAGCTAGAATGAAGCACCGGTCTAAAACGCTATGCGAGCGTAGAATTGGAGATCAAGCCTCTCAGCTAACAAAAGAAGAAAATCCATCTAAGAAAGAGGTAAAAAAGAAAAAAACCATTACATTTGAGAATTTACTGAAAAATATGCAGCTGTATACTGCAAATTATATTAATCCATACATTTACTCTATGTTGTTTCAGGATTCAGAGAAGCCTGTGGGGCTAAATTTTCAAGGCCAAGAGCCTTATAGCAGTGCAAGTAGTGCCTCATCAGGTACAAAGGCTAATCAGCAGTCACATAGCCCGCCTTTTATGCTCTTCCCAGTTGCAGCTTCTCATCATCAAAAGATGTCACCCAGAAATAAAGGCCATCCAAACAGTACCAAGAACATCAAGAACCGGCCTCCATTACCAAATTCCAAAACACGTCCCACAACTCACAACGAAGATAGTGGTAATGTGTGCAGATTAAACCGCGTCAGCAGGTCTGCATCAACGAGAGAATTCAGAAAATTGTACCAAAACAAGCAATTAGAATCTATATATGCTTGAGTACAGACCATATGCAATGCTCAGATTTTTCATTTCTTTAATTTCTTTGGTGATTTTCATTTATATTTTGCTCTTTTTTCATAGTTGGTTTTGCACATTTTTTTCCTTCTCTGGACTATATACAAGTAAATAAACATATATTGCTTTGATATATCACGAATTTGTCGACATTTTATCCTCTCTGGATAATTGCCATTTGAAGTTTTCTTTTTATTGCTCTGGGTACACGGTTGATGCTGGCTCTGAAGCTTTTAGTCCACTTCAAGAAGTATACACATGTACATATAAAAGGCTAAAAGCTATATAATGTGCATAATGAAAGAACTTCAGGGCCTAATTTATAATTTGAATGTAGAAGATAGATGCCTCGTGCATTTATCTCTTGAGAATTTTTACCCCAAACTTCTAATCTCTTTTGGACTTTGGCCTCTGTAATTTTAACATTATCATTTTGACCTGATCAACTTTAAAATTAAAACCTTTTGCCCCAGATTTATGGACTTCGTGTAGAATTTTGATTTCTCTACTTTAGTGACCCCTAAGGTTTCCAATTTTATTTATTTCAAATTGTTTTACTTTATGCTTAATATTAAAAACACAACCATTAAAAATATTTGTGTTTTGATTTGATTTTAGTTCAGCTTAAAAACATTATAAGAGTTTCACTTTGAGTGGTAAATTTGTGAATGATGTGGGCTGTCCCTCTTTAGGACAATTTTTTAGGGACAATTATTTATTTCAAACTGTTTTACTTTATGCTTAATATTAAAAATACAACCATTAAAAATATTTGTGTTTTGATCTAATTTTAGTTCAACTTAAAAATATTATAAGAGCTTCACTTTGAGTGGTGATTTTGTGAATGATGTCGGCTGTCCCTCTTCAGGATAATTTTTTAGGGACAAACCAACTTTAACGGTCAAGTTAGGTAAGTGTTAGAGAATATGATGGGTTTCAAAGAAACTCTTGAACAGGAGAAAATTGAGTGTTGTGGGAGTGAAAAATCATTCATTTCTTGTGGAGACTAGCTTGACCTTATAAAAAAAGGCGTCCTTAAGATATTTTTATGTCTTTTTGGACACGTGCCAAGTTATCGATTGTTCTCATCCCTAGGTAAAAATTGTGAAGTAATTTTAATTGTTTATTTTAATTCTTTTTAGTATTTTAGGATGCACACATGTCCTTTGTGAGACTATCTCTGTTGATAGTATGTCTCTCTCTTATATTAACTCATTTCAAATGAGCAAATGGGGTTGAGAGAACTGCTGACTTCACAGATGATAGTCCAAGCTATTACTCAGTTGGTTTCAGTTGGTTTCCTCTCTCATCCTAGTAAAGACCAAACTGTTAACTGTGCTGATGTATAGCAATTTTGGAAAGGATCTGTCGCTATCACAATGGTCTTCTAGTAACATATGACAATTTTGAAGTATTTTATGAGATGTTTTCTACACTTTTCAAATTGTTAAGGCAGCTCATATTCTTTTCTTACAATCTTTTCATTTCATCCTTGCCCTTCAATTTCTTCTTTCTTCACAACTTGTAAGGATACATTGAGTGTAGAAACTGTTATACACATGTCACATTCTAATAATTTGACCCAAATTTTACCACCAACTGTTTGAAACGTATTAACTTTTTCTTCGCAGCTAATTTTATCAAGTACCGGCAACACTCCGTTAACACTCCATTTATATTCGAAATTGAAAAGGTGTCAAGTGGATGTTTAACGACTAATTTAACTGCCGCATGCGGTTGCTTATATGCCATTCAATATTAATGTGCGTGTTGTTAGTCAAAATTGCTTTTGCATAGACAATGGCCAAAACAAAAGTGCTTTTACACATATCAAGGAAAAACAGAATAAAATTATGCAGAGGGGCCAATGCGTGATCCGGTAAAATACTCATCCATTAGCCGAAAGCAAGTAGCAATTTTTTTTTTCTTTCTTTTGATACGAAAATAACAGTAGAATGGAGAAAGCATTTTTTACTTTTATACTTGTGTGGGATAAGATGACAAAGGTACCTTCAGAGGGGCAAAAAGAGAAAAATTGTTTAAAACATGTCTCCTCTTCTTTTATTTATTACAAAAGAAGAAAAAAAGACCGAAGAAAATATTAAGAAAATAAAAATAAAATGAAGTTACCTGCTCAAGTCCTGACTGTTGATTAATAGAAATCTTAAAATGTAAAATATAAATAAATCACTGTTCTTTTTCTTTTTTCTTTTTTTTCAATTTCTGTTTGTGATTCTTTGTTTATAATCGTTTGATTCAATAATGCAAATGCCACTCATCATCTAAGTGGTTCAGAACGCAAATTTTATTTTTTTCAGTTTTAGTGCACACACACACGCATATCTGAAAAAGGTAAAGGATGGTGGATTTAAAGTTCCCAAGTGCTGGAAAGAACAAGAACTAAGGAGTAAGAAAGAAAAAGTAATTACTTCAAGTTATTAAAAGATGGAGGGAGATATATAGATTGGTTAATTGGATGATCTTGGGCCTTCTTTTTTTTTTTTCCTGATTTGCCTATGGAGCAAACTTTCAATTAAGGATTGAAAACACAATTTTTTTTTTTAAAAAAGACATAATTAGCCTGAAAAAATAAACAAAAAATGTTTTGACATCATAAGGTTTTAAGTTTTTTTTTTTTTACACTCTTGTCTTTTTTTGGTAATTTTTAGAGTTAATTAATTTGCTTAAAACACGCTGAAAATCAAAATTAGCTTAAAGTTCCAATATCAATTCTATTACAGAGCAGAAGAAAAAGATATATATTTTAACCAAAAGCTAATAAACCCCAATTAAGTTTCGATGAAGCAGAAAATCAATTTCTGATTTTCCCACATGAGAGAAAATTCTTCCTCTCTGATTTTTTTTATACAAAGAAAGGCAATCAAGACTGAAGAGAGAGAGGGAGAGAGAGAGAGAGGAAAGCCAAAAACTCTTATAAGCTTTGATTATTAATTTACATGTTGCCATAACGAACATCACTGAACTTGCCTTTGATCCATTTGAAGCTGTTTCTGACACTTGATTTAAGCTTATTTTCCACGGTAAAAACATTATAAGATGCTATTCTCTTCTTCCTTTTCATCTCCGGATCACTTGACGTTGCAAATCCATTTCCTTTGCTGTATGGTCCATTGAAAATGTACGAATTTGATTGGTTGTCAAAATCGAACTCGCCCGAAAATGACGATGAGTACTCAGGGAATGACTTGCTCTTCTCCATTATGATCAGAGTAAAATTGATTTTGAGAATAATAAGTTGTTTAGCCTTAGCTATTCAGGTTCAATATATATTATACTTCTTTTGGGTTTATACTTCTTTTGGGTTCTTTCCCTTCATGGGATTTATTTTATAGCTAGCAAAACTATTGAGGTTTTGGTACACATTCACATCAATTAAATTTTATTGGATAAGGTATGGACGGTAGTGATTACTTGCTTGGATCGAAGAATTTTATTAAGATCCACTCCAAATCTAAACTCTGCTAAATTTTTTAAAGATTTTCAACTATTTTTTTTTTATCATTTTAAATTTGATACCATTTAATCACTTGAGTGAATTTAAAATCCATTCCTAATCCTAAATTAGTGACTACTTTCATTGTTTTAATTTACTCACTATGAAGATGAGATCTTTTTGATCCCTTAAATTTGATACCATCTTAATTACTTGATTGACTTTAAAATGCATCCCTAATTCTAAGTTAGGGATTACTTTTAACTTTTTTTTTTAATTTATTATACATCAAATCGCTTGAGTGAATTTTAGTTGTAGAAGATCAAATCATGATAAAATTTTGATAAAAAAGAGATTAGGGATCATAACATAGCTAATAGAAAGTGGTCTATTTAAAGTACACAGACTTTTTATTGGTTAAAATTTTCACTAAATTTATCAAAAAAAAATTTACTAAAATTTCCCATTTATAGTCCACAATTTTAAATTTAACCAAAATGATTATAAAATGCAATATAAAAATTTGATACCTATTATACAATAGCTGTATAGTGGCTCTCTTTTCTTCCTTCCTTTCTTTTTTTCTTTTTTTTTTTCCATAATGATAGTCGCGAGATCTTTTATAATCCAAATAATTTAGAGGTACAAGAACAAGAGTATCTCAATATTTAGATACGTTGGTGGTGATCCAGTGTGGTGGCAGACCATGTGTGATGTTGGTAGCATGCTTTGCTAATAGTTGCGATATAGTGAGGGGAAAATCATGAGAGCCAGTGGGCTGATGGGGCCTAGTTGTTGCAGGACTAAAGCATCATTTAGTGATGGCAAAAATGAGTTCACATGGCGATAGCATTAGGGATCCCACTAGAACTCACCAAAAAGTGTAGGGGTCCAATTCTAGTTGAGTATTCACAGGCTTCAAGATATGTAATTGAAACTAGCTATTAAATTATTGTATATATATATATAATCAAAATTCCACCGAAGCCCAGTTAAAAATGCAGACACATTGCATTGGACAACGAATTTCAACTTCAAACACGTCCAATGTCTATAGTCAATTTTTAATAGACAGCCAATGTAAAATTTGCCTTTATGAAAAGCAATTAAAGGAGTCATCGTCCACTTTATGCTTACTTTGCGTTGATGGCTTAATGCCTTGTGGGCCTTCGTTGTTTTCTTCTGGGGCATGCATTAACTCTCTCGAGGCTTCCACTTCATAAATAATCCTTGCAAATTGCATATCTTTGTGTTGGCTTTCTTGATTATTCTCAAATGTGATGTGATATCACACATCACGTTTGGAATGATCACAACCATTGATTTTCTTTGGTGGGACCCAACATTAACTAAATAATCTTCGTAGATCAATTTCCTTATTAAGGAATAAAACATTTTATTTGGGTAGGACTCGGCCCCTATTAGTCTTGTTTTTGCACCGGAGATTTTGCTGCCTGTAATTTCTTTAAGAAAATAGGGCCTTTTCAAAATATTAAATCACAAGTCATGGCAAGAGAGACTCCAATTAGTTTCCAAAGTTTGCGTCTTAATGCTTTTAGGCAAAGGATTTAGAAATATTTAGTGAGTATATTCTAAAAAATATTAGTTTTTATTGGATTGAATACAAGAATTTATATTAAAATTTCAAGCTAAAATATTGCTACCCATAACCCACTATTACATTATAATAAAATTGAAAAAAAAACTTATGATTTGACGATTAATCAACTATCGTGAATAGAAACAAGGCCTAACACACAATACTTAGAAGATCTTTTGGATTCTCCCAAACCTTTACACTTCCAATCTTGATGAGATACACACCATATGGAATATCTTATCTATTTGTACAATTATTGCATATTGCACTAAAATTAGTGGGAAGAAAATAACATCACTGATTAAGATTTGTTATCACAATTATAAAGAATATAAACATCTCTCGGTTGTGGCATCAATTATTGATTGCCCACCTAAGCTCAAGCCTATCTATTAAATGCTTTATTGGTTTCATAAGTATACCATGCTATACAAAATTACAATAGTTTGGGTTACGAATATCCTTTGACAAAATTATGCATATTATATATATATATATATAATCATTTTAGAAAAAAATTTAAACCTCTGTGTACAAATACAGATTGAATTTAAGCGGTTAATAGATCCGATCGAATCAATTATTCTATACTAATTGAACATGTATTCTCTTAAAGTATAGTCTTGTAAAGTTTTATTAGCGCATGCAACTGCAGGCAGGAAGATAGACAAAACATATTCTTGTAATTAAAACTTTCGAGGATAATCATTGATCGAGAGGACAAAAAAATTATATATATATATATATATATATATATATGTGAAAAAAAAAAGCAGACATCGTATTGAATTTGCATGCAGAAAGGCAAATGAAATGGAATCATGTTTGGTCCATTATCACGGATAAAAAAGTTGATATGCATGCTTCCACTAACAAAAAGTAAAAATAGCTAGCTAACCTCACTTGGAATTTGGCATGAGAATTTTGGTTTCTAAGTTGCATTCAATTGTTATTATTTTTTAATGTAAAATTGCCGGCCAAGGCCGATTCTTGAACAAGTTGGATAGAGATCGGTAGAAGGTAAGGTATGTCATCACAACATGATACCATGTACTTTTTTTTTTTTTTAAAAGGGTAATGATAAAGATTTTTAGTATGTGAGTCTCAAGTACTGATAGAGCTGTTTATCTATAATTTTTATATAATGTGTTATAAGTTTATCAAATTAATTATTAATATTTGATATGATGCGATAATTATATATAGTTGATACATCATGAGTATGATTCGAGTAATTTTGATTTCTTGGATTATAGTTTTTTCAATCTCGATAAAACAATGAAATTTACTATAATGAAAAGGATAGTATGTCTTTAAAGAAGAACGTATATATTGAGCTTTCTCCTCTCCTACTAATTAAAAAGTTGGAACCAAAATCTTAAAAAGATATATCATCCACCTTTAATTAAAAGATAATTTAATTTTAGTATGAAGGTTTAAAATATACTTAGTAATGATTTACATTCATTAATAAGTTTTTTTTTGTGTATTAAATCGTCTGGTATCCGAATACCACATTACGTCTCGACTAATCGAGATTCAAGTCGAGTAGGACCACTAGGGCGGTAAAACTCTCCCAATAAATATTTAACATAACTGCATTCTCAAGACTCGAATCGAGAACCTTAGTTAAGGTAGAACAGCCCTATGACAGCTGATCTACGTGCTTATTGGTATCAATTAATAGTTAATAGTGTTAATTTATGGTGAAGAGTTTTGTATATTATAAAAGGTGGATTTGATACTATGTACTGCATTGTGTACATTGTCTTAATTAATCCACAGTTTCCAGTTTCATACATGTCCACACTAAAGAAAACTTATGCATGGAGGTAATATTTAGCACTTCCCATTGCATTGTATTAGAATCCCACATTTTATTAGAACATTTCAAATTGTTGCATGACAATGCACAAATAGAAAAAACTTAATGGGACAAAACCTGCAAAATGGAAACAGGGGGGCCAAAAACAAAAAAATAAATAAAAATTAAGAGACACTTCTCTAGTTTACTTTCAAAACACCAATCGAGTAATTTTCGTCTTCTCTTCCATCTTCCAAACACACAGCATACTTGCTCCACCACCATGCCATCTTGATTCACTGTAGCTCCATCACCATCCCGTCGTGTGATAACACAGTCCCACCACCATACACCATAGCCTCACTTCAAGACCAGGGTTTCGTTATTGAATATTTGGTACAATTGGTGTTTGTAATAATTTAATTGGTTGTTGGGTGAAAAAGGTTTTCTTATAATTTTTTTTCTTGGAACAGGTGTCAAATTTCTTGCAATTTTATTATCAGACTTCAACTTTGCAGAGACTGTGTTCTTTTTCTTTTTATTTTTCTTTTTTGCATTAATTGTTCATTAAAATTGATATTTGGTTTTATTAAGCTTATTTTAAACTTTTTTACAATATGAGTCACTGATAAATAACTTATTTAATAAATGGAAAAAAAGTCTGCTAGCATTTGGAAAAAGAAGTTTAATGTCGAAAATTATAGAATTATTGAATTAATTAGTGATTAATTTGAATTAATCATTACAGTGCAATGAATCGTTAAAAGAGACAAAATAAAACTAATACATCTCATTATAGTATTAAACATCATACAACATTTATATATATATAATATAATATTAATATAATACAACTTAATACAATAGATTCTATATTAAATAATGCATATACAGTGTGGCAAATTCGCCCATAATGTAAAAGCTAAAGTTAGGCTAATGTTCAATTAAAGATCATTGACATGATTTCTTATCACAATCTCAAAGAAAGAGTGCGCAAATCGCAATAAAAATTTATGAATCATTGGTAGCAATAATCTCAAAGAAAGAGTGCGCAAATCGCAATAAAAATTTATGAATCATTGGTAGCAATAAACCACTCTGTTGATAATATCGATGGAGGTGAAAACAGCAAACATGGTAAGTGAATAATAATGGCAATCGACAATCGTGAGTAAGAAGATGCTTTTCCCATTGTTAAGATAGAAGAGGGACTAATGTTAAGGGCAAAATTTTAAGTCCAACAGGTAAGTACAGAAGTTAAGATGTTGAAATTTCGCTTTACATTTAGATGTTTCTAACTTTAGAATTCTCCTTCATTTGTAAGTACATACGAACTCTCGACATACATATAGAATGTAGATACTTTAGTCACAAGTACGTAGAATTCTCTAGCTAAGGTGTTGAAAGTCTAAGAATATTATCTATGGTGGTTTGAGATTGTTTTCGAGAGGTTTAAAGTGATTTTGAAAAAGTAAAAATAAATTTTAGTAATTAGAGTCAGTTTGGTAATTTATAATTTTTAAAATAATTATTAATAACAATACTGTAAAAATAACTGGTTGTGAAGAAAATTAATTAAACATGTGATAAAATTTATTTTTAAAAGTGATATGAGTGAGTGAATTGGCACATAATATTGAATAAATTTTATTTACATATTTATACATATGTATATAAAATATTTTTAATTGTTTATATATAATAATTGATGGCTAAAATAAATATTTTATATTATTAATTTGTTTTTATTTTATTATCTTAATATAATTTATAATAATTATATTCTCTTTAATGTTAATAATTTTATTTCCTAATTAATAAAGTTAATTTTAAATTTTTATAATATACACGAGAATACATATACATAAAATTATATTAAATATGAAAATTATTCTCACAAATTAAATTTTCAAAAATTAATCTTTTCTTACTTTTCAAAAATTTATTGTTGTGTTGTTTCGCGTTGCTTTTGATTAAGAGAAGGAAAGAGAAAATGGACGATAGGTTTTGTCTAGGGGAAACTTGTACGTGACTTGTTATACCAGTAGTACAAATTGATCTAGTCTCCATTTAAGTTGACCATCAGAATATACGTCGCTGTCTCGCTGGTTTCCCGCTTATATACAAAGTGATCCCAAAAAAGTTTTATAAAAATTGCAGAAGCTGCTTTGCTAAAAACTAGCATTTCAAAATTCATTTAACTGCTTCTGAAAACATACGAGTTAAAAACATCTTTAACTCCTGATCAAACGCCTTAAAACGTTTTCTCATCACATCAACGGCTAAACGGGCCAACGGAGACCGTGTTTAAAAAGAAGCTTTCAGAAAATCAGCAGGAATTTTTATTAAGTTCTTATTATTTTTGTTAAAAATAAAAACCTTAATTTTCATTAAAAACTTTCCCTCCAAAAACTCGTTGCTTCTGAATGATAACAAAGACCGCCTTTTGTTATTGCTTTAAATATATTTTAGGGCGTTGATTAGGAATTAAAAGGTGTTTGTAACCTGCATATTTTCAGAAATAGTTAAATAAATTTTGAAATGTCAGTTTTTGGCAAAGCAGCTTCCGCAATTTTCATAAAATTTTTTTGGGATCACTCTGTATGTAGGTGAGAAACCAACGACGTATATTATGATAGTCAACCCGAATAGGGACTAAATCAGTTTGTACTACTGATATAACAAGACACGTACAAATTTCCTCTTGACAGAATCTAGCGTCCGTTTTCTCTAATAGAGATCCCCTATCTATAACACTCTGCTGCGAACATAATTTTGAGTAAAATTCCATCAGCTCATCTCTTTGGATTCGGATGAGACTACAATGTTTATCTTTATCTTTATCCCATCCTTGTTGCCGCGGATTAAATTCAAACTGCTCTCTCTAGAATTTCTTGCTCACGAAGTCCCAGGCCCTCTTCGTGAAATGGGCTTTACACCGACATGCGGACATTCTTGAGCAAAGCTAAAATAATGGGCTTGGCTTATTTGGAATATATATATATGTATTCGGAGGCGCGAGAGAGAGCCCGCTAACTGCTAAGCTTTCTTGGGAAGCGAGATAGGCGTAGATGGAGGAACCATCTCTCACTTTTATTATTTCTACTGCTTATTTTTCTGTTATAACAAGACTGCGATTGAATATGAGCTAGCTAGTTGGTTAAGTGACACAAGAAACATATTTCGGATTTGAATCACCCTTACATGAAGGACGTTAATTGATTTTAAGAGGAGTCTAGGTCACATTCATGTAACTAGTACGTTAAGCCATTGCTGCTTTTCAGTCCCCATCTCTCCAGATAAGGTTCTTGTAATCTATCTAGCTATCATCAATCATATTATAATCATTCAATCTCAACTGATCTTCTTCGTTTTTCTCCATTTTCCCCACACTAGTTTTATTTTTTCGGCATAATTGTAGCAGTGCTGTTTACTTGTATACAACTTGAATCTTCAAATCATAATAGAAGTTTTTGGTCTCTAGTTTCTCTAATTCACAACATCTATTTCCTTTTCAAATTAATAGTAATAATAATAATAATAATAATAATAATAATAATAATAATAATAATAATAAGAATAATAAGTGTTTGGGGGAAAAATAGGAAAGATAGCAGAACGCCACGTGTCGACTAATGGAATAAGTTCAGTGTAATCCGAGGTACCCCCCATGACTCAAAGAGTAACTCGAGAATCACCCCACGACTCGAGGTACCCTCTATAACTCGAGGGCAACTCGAGGTACCCTCCATGACTCGAAGAGTGACTCGAGGTACCTTCCATGACTCGAAGAGTGACTCGAGGTACCCTCCATAATTCGAAGAATAACTTAACATACCCCACGCCTGAGGAGGTACCCCACACAATTGGGGGAGTGACTCGGGTACCCCCCCGACAGATAGGGTACCTCATATTATTTAGGGTACCCTCCACATCGGTTTCGAAAAAATCCGCCATGAGAAATGTCTCCATCACATGAGGAATAATATTTGATTTTGTCATGTGATTAAATGCCAAAACGTCTTCATCGAAAAGTGGGGACAAATGCCTGCCACCACAACCAAAAATAATGAGACACTACCCCAAGGACAAGTGGTCCCCAAACGCCTACCCGACAGCCCACTGCAGAGGTGCCCCAGACCACTCCCAAAGACGCGCCACGTTTCCAAAAGATGAGATACGGCGCGAGCGCTTTTCTTGATTCCCAAGCATGTGATAATGTACCAAAATTCATGAGAAAGAGAAAAGGACGTCACCAAAGAAAGAGGATATACCACGTGATAGCTAAGGTACACCATAAATAAAGGTGCCTAGGTTTTATTCTCCATTAAGTTCTCACTCTCCATCACCACTCACACTCCGAAAATAGGTTTTCTTCAACCTCAAAACCCTAATTTACAGAGGGCTAGCCAGCTCTCTTCATGATAAAAGCTTGAGTTTGCTAACTTGAGCGTCGGAGTGTGATCGCCGGGGTACCCCCGGCTTCACCTCTAACCTCGGTTTCACTGTTTTGCAGGTGTGTAGCTCATCTCAAGGGGTATTTTTCTTGGTTCGAACCCTTAACCATTGTTACCACTTACCTCTTCCCTTCTCACCTTCTCCGAACTCATAAAAGCATCGCACACAACAAACTAGGGAGGTACCCCATCTCCCCCAAAAATACAAATTCATTGTTCTAGATAGATTAGCCATTTTAGCACACCCAAAATCTGTCGAAAACAATAAGAATAAGAATAAGAATAAGAATAAGAATTGACATTTTCCCCCATGATCGTCAACTCTTTCTGCTATACCCTTTCAGCATCATATGTCCTTTTTTTTTTTTTGAAAAGGCATCATATGTCTTTTTGAATCATATTGAAAATTGAAAATTGTTTGGTATGTATTTGAATGAATTTACTTATTGGCAAGGAAGTGTTCTAATACAGTCGCCGAAGAGCTGTGTTCTAGTGAATTTACTTAGATGGTAGAGAATTAATTTTGATACCAAAACTTTAGAAGTATGAACAAATTAATGCACATTTAGAAAATTATTTATACACATGTAGGCAGAAATTATTTAGAATTACTGATTTGATCAGTAGTGAACATATATAATAATTAGCAAGTAGCTTTATTGACAGAATTCACACTAAACAAGCGGAAGCAAGATAACGAAACAAAACAGATTTACCCCAAAAACAAAAAAAAGCGCAACGTTAACCTGAACCTGACGCTAGGTGGGTAGCTAGATTTTAGATAATCCCAGACCAAGCCTCTTCAACTACTTCCTCAACAACAGAAGCTAAATTATTGGAATTCTTGACGGAGCACTTGGCTCTAATCTCTCCTTGCTTCCCCGTCAGCACACTCAACTGCGACATCTTTATCATCGAATTGGCAAACTCTTGAAAGAAGAGCGACTGGTCCACAGCAAAGCTCGTAACAATGCCCCTCGTTCTCTTGTCCGTGTAAAGATCCTGGTCCGACGTCAGCAACCCCTGTCGGTTCATCAAGTCAACGTAGTACTTGTTGTCGAACACGTTCGGGGACCGGATGTCGAAGACGGTGGTGTTGTTGGAATCCGAAGCGGGGCACGTCTTTTTGAGATTTTTGGCGAATGTTTTGTCCATTGTGGGGTCTTGATTGGGATAGAGGCGGTTAGTGAATGCGGGGCAGTGAGCCAGCCCAACGGTGTGCCCGCCGGAGAGGGCCACGGTTTCCCTGGCGTTGAAGGATTTTTCTCGGAAATCGCTGAGGATAACGGTGGTGTTGCTAGTCGGTCTTGGCAGATTTACCACTGTTGCGAATGTTGTGCTGTCGCGCCTTCCCAATGGTAGGTCGTAATTCGGCCCTCCAGACTGCCATCAATACCAATGAATTGATCGTATGAGCGCTAATATTTGGAGCACAAATTTGGGGGGGAAAAAAAAAGGACAAAACGCTGATAAGATAAATTATTATTGTTATTGTAATATTATATAATGGTAGAGAAAATAATTAAGTATTTAATCAGTTGTTATTCTCTTTAAATTTTTCTATGTGTGTCGTAAAAAAAAAAATTTATTTTAAAAATGATATTTAAAATAGAAAATTTGTTGTGATAATTTTACTGCTCAGTGGAGCTATACCTTGACTTCGATGTTAAGTAGGGACAACTTGTAATAATATATATTAATCGTTATTAAATAGGGATCTATATAATCGGACGAGTGCAGATAACCATTTAATCATAAGACATAAATAGGTATTAATTAATTGGCCAACACCCAACTCCTTTTTCCTGGCTCGGGCTCTAACAGCTTTGACATATTTATTAGATATTATGGGATGTACATATGAATGACCAAATGTCGTGCTTTTTTCTTTAAAGAATTTATGTGCAGCAATTTTGTTTTTTGAAAAAAAAGGGTCACATCACATTAAACAATAACGTTGTTTTGCTCGTTAATTAAAGTCCTGATCTAAAGATTAGAAAAGAAAAGGAGTGAAAGCAGAAATGAAGATAAATACCAAGGCAACGGAATCGCGAGCAGCAAGGGCAAGAATATCGGTGCAAGAAACAACTCTGCCACACTCCTTGTGAGCGCGAGCACGAAGATCGTCTATTAATTTTAAAGCCTCTTTCCTTAAGCTTCGGTTTGGAGGTGCATTTTGCTCACCGTTTGATCCCTCGAGCAACACTGAGCCATCACATCCCTGCAAAATTACACTAAATTTGTCAAAAAAAACAAAACAAAACAAAACAAAAACAAAAGAATTTTTAAAAGGCAACCATTCTATATATACCCAAAGAAAGTTGTAAAAATATGGGGTAAACGCCCCTTTAGTCTCTAGGTTTGAGCAATCTACCAAATTAGTTTATTTATTTTTAAAAACTATCCATAATATTCATGTTCTAATATATTTAGTAAGGAAAAAAGAGTTAAACTCATTGTTATTTAATTAAACTAATCAAAACCTTCCTGATATTTTAAAACACGTCCAATAATCCCCTTGAGTGTCAAATTTTTTACCAATCTTACAACTGTACCTTTACCTTAATAGTTATTTGATAGTGAGAATATGAATACTTTTAATCATTTAATTAATTGAATAACTTATTAATCATAATTAATTAAAAATTTTAATTTTAATTATGGGAAAAAGTAGGGGAATCGCCATAATTTTTTTAATTAATTTTGAAAAATTTTCAGAATTTATTAAATAATCTAATGCAATATATATACGCTCAAATTATTATTCTCCAAAAAATAATATATTTATATATTTATTTTGCATTTAATTTTTCAATTAATTCTGGAAAATTTCAGAATTATTGGAAAAGTATGTTGATTTCCTTACTTTTTCTAATAATTTTGTATTTAATTTTTTAATTTATTGTGATTAAAATAAGTATTCAATTAATTAAATTATTAAAATTATTTATATCCTCAATATCAGATAACCACCGATGTTAAAATGGTAAGGTCAATAAAAAAATTAAAACTCTAAGGAAGTTTGGAGGTGTTTTAAAAAATTACAAAAATTTCAATTAATTTAGTAAAACGCCAGAGTTTTCACTTTATTTTTATTTATTAATTATTTTCTACTTTTTCACGTGTTGCATATCATCAAATTAATTTTAATTTTAATTTATTTCAGACAGAAATATTATTTACTTAAAAATTTAAAATATCTTAAAAAATTCTTTAAATTTTACTCTTTAAATTTTAATTTATTTACTGATATAATAAATAAGTATATGAAAAAATATAAATCCCTTCAAAAAGTTTATCAAATAAAAATAAATTAACATTATTTTATTTAATTTTTCCCCCACTGTCAAATTGAATTGGTGTGAAACGTGCTTAGCCTTACTTTTCAAATCAAGAAATGATCAACCAATGATGATCACCATTTTAAACAAAAGGGTATTTATTAAAAGCACATTAACACCATGCAATAAGTGATGCACCAGCTTAATTGAGCTATCATTTTCTTTTTGTTTTACCTGAACGAAGCAATCGTGGAAATGGATGCGAATCAAGCCAGCAGCTAGGCCAATATCTTTTTTCAGGGCCTTTTGGATCTGTTTTCTGATAATGGATTCAAGCTTGGGACAGCTCTGGTCATAAAAAGTCCATGAGAGACCTTTCACTACCGGGGGCTTCTGTGCCTCAGTCAAAGAAGAGAAAGAAGCAAGCAAAAGAGAAGATATCAAAAGAAGAGAAATGAAAGAAGAAGCTGGAGCAGTCGCCATTGTTGATTACCTGGCTTTCTAGTTGTGGCTTCAATCATAGCTAAGCGGGGGGTACTTATAGGCAGACAAAAGACTTTATTGAAGCAGCTTCCTTGAACTATCTCGGCCGTGGTACCGTGGTGCCCTAGGTCTATGACACCAGTAAACTATAGTAATAATAACAAATTGACTGATCAAAATTAATAATAACAAATTGACGAAGGGTTTAAAGACTTTTGTCAGGTTCAAAACTGGAAATGAAGAGGCACGTGGTGACCACATCTCGATGTTCACACCATTGGCATATGTCTTTTTATATTCAACCTTTGGGATGCTATCATTATGTTATAGGTACAATCTGCAAGAGCACTTGCACACGCCTCTTCATTTTTTTTTCCCCCTCCTTTAAGAACGTGATTGAATATCAAATAATAATATGTCTTTACAATAATTTAACGTTTGACAATTACTATTTACCCCCCCAAAAAAAAAGCAAACAACTTCTAATTAAGATTAAATGTTATGGAAAAAACATATTTTGGGGTTTTCCTTGTACAAGTGTTTATTTGGTAAAGTTTTCGTACTTTATTAAAATATAGAACCCTCATTAAAAAACTTCTATTCCTTTTACATCCTAAAATCTTTTTGTTACATTTATTTATTTCTTATAACGCATAAATTAAAAATTTATCTGAAATTTTAACGCGTGCAGCACAAATTGGGAGAATTGCGTCACAGAGCCGTTGCGTCACAGACCTACCCACTCTTGATAATTTTATGGAAATTGTGCATCAGCATTTACATATAAAAGTTAAATAAGATCAATCTTATCAAATAGAGCAATTCATTTTCAAACCGTTTACCAAATTTATCTCCTGGGCCACAGAGAAGATCCTTGATACTACTGGCCTTCACCGACGAACCCTTCAAATTTTGTTGTGTGTTAATTGTAATGACGCGCGGAGCCACAATTTGAATTTTACGGGGATCTTTTGGGTACTGTACCGTATATTTTGTGCACTGCCACTGCTAGATGATCAGAAGGTAGGAAAAAGAAATTAATTTTTTTTTTCAGAACAACATAGATTCTAATTGGGAATTAGAGTAGGGTGACTGTCTCTAACTCAATTATGAATAACTGTCTCTAACTCAATTATGAATAAAAGACTTAAATTAATCATACAATACTTTATAAAAGATTAAATCCTTATTTTTATAAATTGTGAATGCAAAGACTCTTTCACTAGATCAAAGATTTATTAATTAGTACTAACCAAAGTTATATGATCTATCTAACGGGTAAATGTAAAATATTTTACCTAAATGGGGCCTAATTATAAAATCTTTAATATCTTGGACTTCGAATTATAAATCTATCTCATATAAAATATAATTTTCTATTGGGTGTCCTGGCTCGCTCATCCGTATGCATCAATTCACCTTTTTAAGATTAGCTATTGAGGGTTACAAAAAGAAAGGAGTAACATAAATACGTTCAGTGTCTTCAAGAAAAATAGAAATCTCCCCCTCTCCGATCTCTTTGCTCCCTTTTCTTTACCCTTTTCAAGTTTGCCACTTAACCACAGACCGGGGAAACAAAAAAAGCCAAATTATCAAGTGAGAATTTAAGATTATATTTACGCAGTTTGCATTTTATTAACTAAATAAATAAATCATGCCAGCTGGGTTTCTGTTGTACGTGAAAGTATTATTTTCTATATATGCAGAGAATCTTGGTTCTGATCTTACGATGTCTAAAAATAATTTCATCCCATATATAACTTAAAGATATATTAAGCATGGAACTAGCTTTAAATTACAAAATGCACCAAAAGTAATCATTTCAAAGCATTAAGCGCTACCAAACTTTTAAAAATGTTTAAAAAAAAAAAAAAAAGAGCATCACCACCAATATCAGAATATAAATAAACATATCACAATTCAACTTTCCATCTGGGCAAGAGTTGTTGAAAAAACGCTCAGTTATAATATTCCCAGTCATACAAATACTTCCAAATCATCATGAAAAATTCTTTGTTTGCCATAATTTTTTATATGACTTGTGTCATGCAACTGCCCACTTTTTTAATCTTTATATTCGCAACGTTGCTAAGATATATAATAATTAATATCCAATTCAAGCCACCCACGTGCACTACTTTTTGACCCTTTCTAGAATGTAGAAGATGAAATCGGAGCATATATATATTTTTTTTACGGGTGGGCGCGGTTCGGTTCGGTTCGGTTTTTTATTAAATTTTTCATAATCGTTCGATTACGATTATTTTAAAATCATAATCGCGATTAATCAAATTACCGAAATAATCAAATACTCGATTAATTGAAATAATTCAATTCGGTTCGGTTCGATTATTTCGATTATGGGTCTATTGGGCCTATTTTGGGCTTTTTAAAATTTAAAACCTTAAATTAATAAATCTAGCACAAGCATAAAAAATTAACAAATAAAAAATTAAAATAATAAGTTCAAATCAAAATAAATAAGCAAAAAATCTTTTAAACTTTAATAAAACAAATCATACTATTTATATGCCTAATGCAAAATGAATTAAGGGGTTGTGGGTGGCGGCCGCGACTGATGAAAGGGAAAAATTGGTTTATTTTTAAAAATATTTTAGTAGATAATTCTCTTGCAAAGTTCATGAAAAGGTTGCCAATTGAAATTCAATTTCACGCTGCCAAACAAGAACCGTTAGATCAACTTCTCAAATATCCAACGGCCACAACACTAGAGGACAAAATAAGCTGCACCTTTTTCGTTCAAGTTTTGGTTCTGCAGAGGCCAGAGAGTTTTTGATGACAATGACGGCGGCGAGCGGCGGCGAGCAAGAAGCGGCGGCGGCGGCGGCGGCGGCGGCGGCAGCGGCGATAGCGGCGGCGACCCGAGGCGGCGATGACGACCAGCGGTGGCCGGCAGCGGCGACAACGACAACCGGCGAAAAGCGAAGGAAGCGGCGACCAGCGATGAAGCGGCGGCGTCGAAATGCGGCGGCCAGCAGCGGGACCAGACGACCAGCTGTGGCGGCGGCGAGCAAGAACAACAACAACCAAGATGGTGGTCGGCGTAGGCGGCGGATGGCGGCGGCGATGGCGGCGGCGGCAGCGCGGCGATGGCGGCGGCTGGAAGTCACGAGTTCATTTAGTTTAGACTGTTCTACAGTTCTAGTTTACTCAATTTAGGTTTACGCTGTAGGGATTGCCGGATTATTCGGTTTATTTGATTTTCGGTTCGGTTTTTCGGTTTTTTTTTTAAACCGAAAATCGAACCGAAAGTTTTACTATTTCAATTATAATACTTATTCGGTTTTTTGGATGTAAAAAAACCGCAAAAAAACCGAACCGAACCATTCGGTTCGGTTCGATTTTTAATTAATCAACTTTTTTTGCCCACCCCTAATTTTTTCCTCTCTTATCCATTAGATCATTTGATGAAGATTTGCCGTGATGATTTTTAATTTTTCTATCTTATTGTCATTTTATTTTTACTTTGGTCAAGTTTTTTTTTTTAAGAGACTATTACTCATGATATTTATCATCATACATATATTGAGACCTGTTTACATCAATTATGATATGACACCGCTCAGATTTTTAACCCTCTCAAATATTCGAGGGACGTCAACTCCCCTCCTGGGAGAAAGACTGCCTTCAGAGCTTGATATGACACCGCTCAGATTTTTAACCCTCTCAAATATTCGAGGGACGTCAACTCCCCTCCTGGGAGAAAGACTGCCTTCACTCAAGCTCTGAAGATCCGAGGAAGGAAATTTAAATTAAACCCCTGCAATGCGTATGCGGGGGCTCGAACCCCTTCCCTCACATTTGTGAGAGAGGAGTTCTGGCCACTTGGACTAAGCCCAAGTAATTTAAGTTGGTCAAGTTAAAATAAGTGTATTCACGGCAAATTTTTATAAAATGGGTACGTAAGTGATGCAGTACTGTATACCATTCCAATAAAAAAGTTAAATCTTTTTCTTCAACTTTTGAACTCTCTCAATGTGTACACGCTTTCTGTTGGATTATTGTTATATGCTGTAGTTAAACTAGAATTTTAGTTCAAAGGGAGCTATAATATGAAAAAATTACAAATTTTGTTAATTGTTAAGAATTTCAATGTATGGATGTTGGTGTTTCTATAACAACATCAATTTATATATTTATATGTTGGCATTTTCATTGGACACCTTCATTAATATTGCATTACCTATGTAACTTAGATTATGTCAGATTTTATAACATTGCCCTGTAACGACAGCAGATCTATGCAATTTAGGTTTTATGTATTATATCTGTTGATGCTGAAATCCGGATGGGTTGGTTAGCGACTCGATCTCAGGTCCCTGCATCAGCATTAAATTTGTTTGGTAGGAAGCTGCTGGTTATTCTCCATGAGCAGATTTTCTATGAGCAGATAACACATGAGCAGACGATCCGCGAGCAGAGAACCTGTGAGCACAAATAACAGTCAGGAGGCGCCGGAAGTTTTTCCGGCGTAAACCCTCCGACGTTCAAGTCAGTGATCTGGGTCTACTTGGGAAAAACCCATACCACAATTCATGTGGCTTAATTATGAATGCTTTAAACAAAAAGCTTTAAGTAAATTTATGGTAAAACAATGGAAATATAATCGATCTTAAAGAAAAAGAAATCATAAGAGAGAGAAATTCCTTCTGGGTAGAGAGAGAAAGAGAGGAAAAAGAGAACCCCCCCTGCGTGATGTTCTTGGGGTTTTTATAAACACCCCACACCCACGACCTTAGATCGTGGCCAAAGCCATTAACTGTTCAAATTCGTGCCATGATTTTCGGAGGAGGCTCGTGGTGGTTTATTGACTAAGTCTTGTTTTCTGGTCATCACTTGGTCAAAGTGGTCTGCTCGAGGTCATCAAGATTACCACCTGGTCGAGGTGGTCTGCTCGAGGTCATTAAGTTTACTACCTGGTCGAGGTGGCCTGCTCACCAGACGGCCTACTCATCAGGTGGCCTGCTCACCAGACGGCCTGCTCATCAGACGGCCTGCTCACCAGGTGGTATGCTCACCAGGCGGTATGCTCACCAGGTGACCTGCTCACCAGGTCTAGGTGTTGCTTATTTTTTACTTAGAGGAGAGCACGATAATGTATGAGCAAATACCTTATATTGGTCACCTCATTCTATTCCCCAAACAATATCTATATATATGGAGTCCACATAAGTGTATAGAAAGATATTTTAGGCTTTTAGCATGAGGGAAACGCACAGGGCAAGAAGACATGATCGATGAAGTTGGTGTGAACCGTAGTGGCGATGCAAAACTTGGGCAGTTGGGATTAATTTCAATGGGGGACCACAAGATCAAGGAATTGAAGGTAAATCGATCTCTACATGGAAGTTATCATTCAAGATCAAGCAAACAATATTCTAAGGATATATATTATATTAATGTTGGCACTATTCTTGAAAGATCAAGATCTAGATTATTTGATTTATCAAGCTTATAAAGACACCAACAAGCACGTAGATCAATTTAGTAAGAGACTGTTCTATCTTAATTAAGATTTTCAGTCCGAAATTTGGGAATGAAGATGTGTTAAATATTTGTTGTAAGAGTTTTGTCCTCCTAATAATCCTACCCGGTTCAAATCTGGATTAGTCGAGATCCAATGTGGTTTTCGGATACCAAATAGTTTAATATAAAAAAAATATATTAAAGACGTAATATTTTTATATTATCATAAAGAGTTTCTTATATATCTGAACGCTTAAAGGATGAAAATTTGATAAGATTAGACTCTTTATTACACGTGATTCACCTAGCCTTACATATAGGAGAGTCACTTATATATTTTGGTAGAAGCCGTATGCAAAAGAGAGAGTATTTGAGAGCTAGTATCTTTAATAATTAACCCTTTAGGGGTGATATCATTGGCTCCTTGTCTTCTCTTTAGTGTCCATCCATCATATTTTGATGTGAGAGAGGTTGTATTTGTGTTCAAACTTTATTGTTCTTTGGTGATTTGTTGATTTAGTCTTTGTGGGAGTGAAGGTCGTCGGAGCAGTAGAGGAATTCTTATACATTAATTTATTTAATTAATTTAAGATAAACTTGATAAGGTTACAAGTTATCTACCATTAATGAAGCTAAAAAAAAAATCTAAAAATTATTACAAGGTCAAAACATATAATTTTCTAAACATTGGGTAAATTTAAGCTAAAATCTTAATTTTCTTTCTCTCAGTCTCTCTTTTCACTTGAAAGCCACCGCAGCACAAGTATGCCTATAGTAATATGTGACTTGGAACGATCATAAAGATATAAATATTAAATATAATGAAATTAAAGTGAGTAATATAGTGAATTTAATGATGAAAATGAAGGATTATAATTTTTTCATGATCTGATCTCCTCCTAAGTAAAAATATATGTTGGTGATTGGTAGTTAAAAAATAAAGAAAATGAAGAAGTTAAATCCTACTCATACACTATCATTTAAAGACATATAACGCAAGATCTTTAAAAGTTCATAAAAATTCATATCGGGAGCTGATTTTTATCCCTGAATATATTTAATAACTATTTGTTCCTTCGATTTTTGCAAGTGATAATGTAGGTTAATGTATGTCAATTTTTATTCCTTTAATTCTGTCTCCAGTATGTCACTTTAATAATTCTGTAATCAGAAAGAGTCTACTTTCTTTTTGAGATGAGGTTGATATGGCCGTGGAGGAACTTTCTTTTTGAGATGATGTTGATATAGATGTGGCGGAAGTCTTACACTTTGGCATTCAACTTGTTAGTGAAATTGATTTTTCTTATTTGCGTATTGAGTTAGATTCACTGCATGTTACTCAATTTTTAATAAGACAACATAGCATTCGTACGGAGTTGTTTTGAATAATTATAGAATTATAGCGTCTATGGTTAGTAAATTAGGCGTTTAGGATTGCTTATGTATTTAAAGCTTGTAATAAAGTAGCTGATGTTTTGACTAAGTTTGCACCTCGATATTGTCAGTGTCCCGTATCCAAATGGGTAGAAGATTTTCCACAACGTTTAGCTTGTTTCCTTTTGAACTTATCCTAAAATAATGAGATCTTTTTCATACTTAATCTTCACTGATGTAATGTTTAAAATTAAACCACCAATAACTAATTCTTTGATTTATTAAATAACCAAATAGTTCAGTTTTACTTTTGCAACATCATGGACCTCACCCACTCCCTTGTCTTTAGTCAATATTAACAACGAGATAAATATACTGGTAATTGTTTTCAAATATTTCGAAGAAATAAGAAATTCAAACAAGTCAAGTTTTCCTGGGGTGCTGTTTTACTAAATAATCAATACATGCAATTTATAATGTGAGAACCGAGAAGTAATGCTGGACTTGAAGATGAAATATTATTTCTACGAAAAGAAGATAATTAAATCGTTTTCTATTTATAATGTGAATAATAGTTAAATTTTAAAAAATTAAATATGATTTAAGATATTATATTACGTTTATATATATATATATATATATATATATATATATATATATATATATTAGTATTAGTATTTGTATACGGTTAATTTTTATTTATTAACAACCGATCACTTATTAAAATTTATTTGGTAGGATAAAAAATTAAATAATGAAAAGAATATTTTTTATTAAATAAAAGTAGTACTACTGCATATAACGAAAAAGATTAACGAAGATAAATAATGTTAAATTGTATGGTTACATGTTGTATGAGTTAATTAAAGATTAATGAAGATAAATAGTTTTGAATGTTATGATTACATATTATATGAGTTAGTTAATCATAAAGGTGGTGCTCTTAATTCATCAATTGTTTCAAATTAAAGAGATAATTAAGAGAACAGACATACGTATTCATGATGTGCAGTGCACACTGTTAATTATTTCCATAATAATTATCTTCGACACAAAACCGTGTCTCTCTTACTTCTCTAATAATTTTATAATGGATTAGGCTAGCGAACCTCCAGCTTTTCGAAAACGTAATCGCCCGCTGTTTCCAAGAAAGCGATCGATGGCAACTTTAGTTCTTTTTCGTTGTAAAGATATTTTAAGCATTTTCTATTCCCAAAAAAAAGAAAAGCATCTTTAATCTTTAACCACATAATTTTTATACTTTTTTCCTCATAAAAGATCTCTCGTTGCCGATCCGCTGGCATATTCGCGTATGTTGAAGTGCATTGACGGGGTCCTTCATCATTATCGCTGTGTGTTCAAGATCATTAATCATGGCAAAAAGTCAAGATTACTGTATCCTATACACTCGATATGAACATCTCGCTTTTGAAAATTAGATGCATGCAAGGCCCATAGTTATCTAAATATCGTTTTGGTTCAATCAAGCGGACCCATAAAAGGGACCTCTTCTTGAAAGCATATTCCTATTCGATCAAAACAGCACAACCATTTGTACTAATATCATCAAAATGAATGTAAGGGTTGATATTCGGATTGTGTTGTAATAAGATTATTTAAAAGAGTTTTGAGTGATTTTTTATTGTAAATATTAATATAAATAAAACTCTGATTGTAGTATATAAAAAAATATATCATTAAAATTAGAGATTTTTAAATATATCAGAGTTATTATATTTAATTAATATATGCATATAATGTGTATATTTATTTTTAAAAATTACTAGATAATCAATAGTTATATTTAATTATACTACATATATTATATATTTATTAATTGATTGTAGTATTTTTAATGTATTTTAAAATTGCTACATTATAATTGTAGTACTTTTAAGCTTTGTCATTTATAAATATATCAAGGGCGCCATGTCGGTGGTACATAATGCCATTGCACGACCTGCCATTTTACAATAAAATGACCAACGACTTGTCATCTTCAACATGCTTGCAAACTAAAATTATAAACATTAAACATAATGCCATTAAAAAAATATACCACTTGTTATGTATAAAGTAAAATTTTAAAATAATTGTTTTGAAAAATTAGAAAAGAAACGTTGATGGCGTTTTTTTTTTTAATGTTTTGCAAAGTACATGCTTTTTTATTTTTTAAATAAATAAAAATAAAATAAAATAAACGAAATCTTCTTCTTAATATACCATGACTTATTTTTGTCATTTTATAGGGACAAGCTATTGTCGACCCAGAGTGCGGACCCCTTTCATGGGTCCATATGCCACTTGTTGAGCTCGCTCGTAGGATCATGCGATATGGACGTCCTATTGGTGATTGCAATGGACTGCAAGTCAGGCCCATTTCTGGCCACAAGACTTTTTTAAAGTTTCAATGGACCGAAATACCTAATCGATTAAAATTTAGTTAATTTTTAATTTTTAAATTATTCAAAATATCTTCTTATAATTTTCCAATTTTAAGTTCCGGTATATTATTCTATTTAAGTATACTTAATTTACATACCATTCTATTTGGAACTCCTTACTTTAATTCATTTTTCTAATTATCTTGTCCTCCTAAAATCCTCAATCTTAAATTCATACACTTAAAATTGTGAATGTTGAGTCTCATAAGTAACACCATAAATTGCTAGAGTGGTGATATATTAAGGATGAGTCACTCAACCAATTCGTTAAGACAATCTTTCTAGAGGATGACGGGGAATATTTAAATAGTGATAGTGTGATATTTAATTTATTGCGGAAAGTGGAAAAACTAAAGTAGCGTTTATTTTTTATCTGAAATCTAAATGAATTTGAAATTTTTTAAAGTTCTAAATGGGCTTTATTACAAAAATCTAAATGAAATATTTTTTTGAAATAGCTAAATATAAATGGCATCTTTTTTATTTTTACAATAAAAAAAATCTTAAACTTGATTATTTGACATTTGTGTCCTTGTAAATTAAAACAAAAAAGAGAATTAAATTTTATAGTTTAGGAAATAAGTTATTTTACATAGATATTTTTAAAATATAATATTTTCTTGTCATTCAAATATTTTTTCATTCAGATAAAAGTCACAAAAGTTTAAATTTTTTATTCAGATGTAAATATCTAAAAATCAGACACAAGTTCTAAAAAACAAACAAGCATATTTTTAAAAAATAATTAAAATTAATAAAATTTCAAATTTCAGACATTTATCAAACAACCTCCAAGTCACTCAAAATTTTTTGCTTTAAATATTCAAAGTTTTAAACATATCCAAATATCAAACAAATATATCGTCCAAACTTATCCAATTAATTTCCTAAAGAATTAAAATTTATCCAAATGATAGATAAAACAAAACGACACAAAAACCATTTTTTTTTTCACACGTTACCTTGTTTGGATGACCCCATAGCTATGTACACCTTTTTGAACATTGTGTTTGTACGTATAAATGTTGCAACGAAGAAAATGAATAGCCATGTTCACCAGGAAAAGTGCAAATTTAAGCTACCAATTCATCCAACAATTGAACCACGTAGCCCATGGCAGGCCTCTCTCTTGATTTCTCATTAGTACACATACAAGCAATCCTAAAGTACTCCCCAATTCCAACTTCACTCAACTCTTCCCTGGAAATATTTGAATCGACCATTTCAATTTCCTTGTTTCTCGCCACCATAGTCCTAGCCCACTCCAGAAGCCCAACTTCCTGCCCGTCCAACACTACCGGCAAATTGGGCCTTATTTGAGTCGCAATCTCGATCATAAGAATCCCGAAACTGTAAACGTCCAGCATCACTGTTGCCGCCGTGTTCCCGCCGAGGTACTCCGGTGGCATATACCCCATTGTTCCGGCGACTTGCGTTGACACGTGCGAGTGCGACGTATCGATTCTTCTCGCAAGCCCGAAATCAGATATATGGGCTTCAAAATCCGAATCCAACAACACATTGCTTGACTTGATATCCCTGTGTATAATGGGCTTTTCAAGCCCATGCAAGTAAGCCAGCCCATTAGCCACACCCCTAACTATCAGCACTCTCGTCTCCCAAGATAACGGAAACAAGCTGTTCAACTGTTTCGACCCATCCACGTCATCATCCGTCGACGTGTCGTGCAACCATTGGTCGAGGCTTCCATTCTCGACGAACTCGTAAATCAAGACCCGATCCAAACCCGAAGCGCAGTACCCGAGAATCTTAACGATGTTTCTGTGCCGGAGCTTGCCTAGGGTTTCCATTTCAGCCCGGAATTCACGAAAGCCTTGAAAAGCGTCTTTGTCGAGCTTTTTTATGGCGACGGTGACACCTTTAGAAAGCTTTGCCTTGTAAACAAAGCCGAAACTGCCGTCCCCGATAATTTTGTCCGTCGAGAAGTTCTCGGTGGCGTCGATAAGTTCAGACATGGAGATTTGGCTAAGAGATGGGTCAAAAGACGCGCTGTCAAATAACGCGATGGAGCTGAGGTCGGAGCAACGGTTGGGCTGGGGGCGGTTCACGGCGCGTGTTCGGTAGGTGGTTGGTTTATAGGTTCGTTTGCAGAAGAGTAAGATGATGGCGAAGATTAGGGTTATGACAACGAAGCTTGCCGCTGCTGCGATCAGTGCTTGAATAGAAGGACCCATATGAAGAAGAACTAAAGTTTTAGACAGGGAAAAACTTGTGAGCGTTCTGAGAGGAGAGGGTGAAGGAAGATAAGAAAATGACAGCCATTAACGTTGTGAAGAGGATCTTTCAAGGAAGATGATGGAGTCGTCGTGAAGAGGACGAGTCAACGAAAGAGGGCAGTGATTCGGTGGAGTGGTGTGGACGTGATTTTTTTGTTTCATTTTATTGTCTACCGTTGATGTGTGGACATTTGATGATTGAAATGATGTGTCATCGTACGAGAATTGGTTTATTTGCATGGGTTTGGTCATGAGAAATAGTAAAAGCAGGGATGGCGTTTAGCATGAGCAACTTTTTTTTTTTCTATTAAAATTCATATTATATAAAACTAGTTTTATATAACATTACTTGAATTTTGATAGTTTTTAATATTTAAGAAATACCTACTTTATTCGTATTTTAAAAGAAAAAACTTCACTCAATAATTTTTTATAATTAAAGGAGAAATTAAACCCTTACGATATTTTGTAGAGGATCGGACCACCGCTCTCACAATGGTTAAGTAATACCTTTATACAAAACAAAATTTTCATTAAACATTACAAATCCATTTGATATAAATTTCACTACTTTGTACACAACCCCCCCCCCCCCTTCCCTCCCAAAATATTACACATTTATAACTTTACACCATGGAAGTTCTAAATATATCTAAAAGTTCACAAAACTAAATACCATATAAATATTCATCATTTAGAAAAACAGAGAGAATCATACTCAATATTTAAGTTTTCATAATGGTCTATCAGCATTAATTAGCTTAGATTTGGGTTTTTTAATTTATTTTTATTTTATTTAACTAATTAAAAATGTATTTTTAAAATTTTTTTAAGATGTTAAAAAGATCGTATTTTAGTGAGTCATGTTAAAGGGTTCATGCGGATACACGTGTAAATGAGTCAATAATTTGAATCTTAACTCAATAAATAAAAATCTTGACTCGAACTCAGCCCATTTAATATTGTCAAATTTAACGATTTAAACCTATTTATTCACGTTGTTCTTGTATCAAATAAACTTTACATGGGAGCATTTCATCTAAGTTCTCAGGGACAAGAAGCTAAATAATGGAGATATAATTTAAGGACATTTTTAATCAACTGGGGGCAATTGCCCCTACTTGCCCAATGGCATCCGTCCTTGATGCACAAGCAAAAGCGGGAGTTCTCAAAATCAAAGGGTAATATATTAATGTTACAATAAAATGCCTTGAGACATCGTTTATGAATTGTAAATTTTGGACGATTTTAAAATTAGTTTGTTGAAATAAATAGATTAGATATTAATTAAGTTATATATTAATCGATGTGTTACGATTATTTAAAAATATCAAATTGAACTGATACTTGACATCATTTCATATTAAAAAATGAATAAAACATTAATTCATGAAAATTACCTATGAAATATTATATAAAACTTTGACTAAATTTAATGAAAGGTGGAGTTAAAAGGAAATATTTTGTTTATACATCAAATCATGAAACTCACCTATGAAATATTATGTAAAACTTTAAGAAATTTAATTATATAGCCACTTTCAAAAACTCATTATTAAAATTGGCCATAGAACAAAAGTTTTTAAAATAATAACCACACACACTTTTTTGGGATTAAATTACTCTTTTCCAAGGCTCCTCTTTCATTTCATGCCAACAGCTAAATACAAACTATTTTCCCTCAACAACTAAACACAAACTCCATAAAACTCCTCTCATTTGACTTCTCAAACTCACTCCAACAACTAAACATAAAACCACTCCGATTTCATACGCATCAAACAACAATTGCTAACTAACACTAAAGACAAAATCAATAAAAAAAAAACTCAAGAAGGAATTAAGTTTTTTTTTTTAAATCTAGATTGTAAGATTGATTAAGTTTTATATATGGGTTTTGTAGAAACAAATATCTTTATTAATTTTTATTACAATTTGGGTAGATATTTGATTGTGTTAATCCAAAAATTAGGAAAATTTTGGTAAATTATGTACTTTTATGATTATAAAGGAAACCCAGATTGCGGACAAAAGGTTGGCATCCCTCACCCTTCTTGAAGGCTAAGTGTAGGCGAAAGCATTCATCGCCCGAACGATGCATCATTCGCCCGCATTTCTCACTGATACCACCCATAAGAAGCACCTGGCGATGGCACCCTTTGCCCACAACATGGGCAGGCGATGGCACCACATCACCCGCATTCGCCTGCAAATGTTGCGGACGATGGATGCCAATAGCCAACATAAACCAAGCAAAAAAAAAAAAGTTCATGAAATAAGTGTAAACTTCATACTACTAAGTACTTTTGGTATTAACAAGTGGATCACTAGGAACTAGCTCAACAAATTTATTGAGAGAATTGAAAAAAATTTCTTAGAGACATTTTAACAAACATCTAATGTGTTTATATTTTGCATACATTAATCTTAAATTTTTTTGAATTGTTCATGCCAATACGTATCCTAATATGTTTTTCTATTAACAATAATCCACCAATCAATTAAAAATTATTGTAAAAGTGTAAGAGAGTCATATCTTTAGATTGAATCTTCACGCCGTTGACAATGCATAACCTTTTGTTGATGGAGGTTGTGATAATACGGGTTGTGATTGTGAGATTGTGATGATGAGGCTGTAAAAAGAAATTTATAAGACGATGGGCGATGATGGACGATGCCAAAGATGACGGAAAATAGGTGATTTAGGCAATTTCAACAATGGCCTTTAGAAAAAGGGTAATTTAATTCATGACAAATGTGTGGTTATTATTTTAAGAGATTTCGTTCTATGGCTATTTTCGATAATAAACTTTTGAAAGTAGTTATATAAGAAAATTTCCTTAAAACTTTTGACTAAATTTTTTTTGAACTTATAAGAATTTGTTTTATTTTTATTTTCTCAAAAAATATAGTCAACAAGGAAGAATGTTTAATTAGTATCTTTTTTTTCTTTCTTTTTTTCCCTAAATTCTTATACCTGATCGAGGAATTAACTGCGGTCATCAATTTCATACAGTCAGCGTTCAAATCTGGCAGTGGGATCCACGTAACCAAAAAGTGCAGAAAAAACGAGAGGCAAACTGCTGACGTGGTTAGATCTGCGCGGGACCCACGCGCAATTGCTTACGCTACTCGCAATTTCGTACACAATTTTCTTACCAATCAAAGTCTACCAACCGTAGAAAGTATAATATTTGGCTATAGAGTTGAATAATATAAAAAATTAAACAATGTACCTGCAAATAGAGGTTTACTAGCCTTGTTGGTTTCATTATATTTAGACAAAAACACAATAAAGCATCACAAGGTGAGAAAACAAAAGAGTTGAAATTCTTGGTCAAAAAAATTTCCATCGACTTTACGCCAAACAAATGAACAAAATTCAAAGAAAATTTCTAAGTTACTGGCAATTTGACGAAATGCTAATACATCATTCAGAAGATGGAAAGTTACTTCTTCAAAATCCCAAATACTTCACTTCTTTTACACTGTTTGCTTCACAAGCTTTTGCTTGGTCGGGTTTTCTTGTTGGGGTGCAGGCCACGTTCTTGATTATTGAGGAATATAGATCAAACTCTGTCTTCAATTTCGTGCAGCAGGCTTCGATCCATTTCTCAGCCACACTTGTAGCAACACTATCTTGGCTGTCCCTCTCGTGCTCCTCAATGGCCGGGCGTATTTCATTGTACAAGGAAGCAAGCTGAGAGGAGGCCTCGTTCTTCATTTCCTGCACGCAACTCGGAAAATGAGAGCCAGTGGATGAAACATCCATCAATGTAGTGACAGTTCTGAAGATGACTAATACCTAAGCAGAGCAATAGAAGTGTACTAAAATTGAATTGCAGTCAAATATGATATACCAGTTACCACAAAGCTAAACAAACTACTAACCGAAAGGAACTTAACTGCAACCAATTAGGACAGTAAGATGCTGAGAGAAATATGATAATGCATATTCTTCACAAAGAAAAGCTTTTATACACGAAACTCTAATTGCACAACGATTTCAACTTAACTCAAGATTTGCCAAGTTCCAATCGCTTTGGCTTAATTTTCAATTTTTTTTTCTGAACGAAAATTTTAAATACTATGTTGGCTTTTAAAGGCAAAAGTTATCTAGAGTTACAACACAAATACCAAGAAAGAATATTGTCTCAGCAGTTTGTCCTAAAAATGTAATGAGTATCACGTTTCAGCATGTGCAGATTAAGCCACCAAACAATACAAGGACAAGACTGTATGTACACACTCATATGCAAGTGCAAATGCGGAATTTGAAGTTAAAATGAGCAAAGCTGAGATTATCCCTAAGAGCTAGCATAAAGCTATCTATAATTGTATAGAAAGGCTAATCATACCTCGTTTCTCAGAACCTCCTCTTGAGCTTCTTTTAATGCTAAGAGCTGACATACATGTTTTGCATCAACATGCTTTTGAGCAAGATGTTTCAGCTTTCCATTAGATTTCAGCTGTGATCTTTTCTTGGGCATGGACTCCGGTCCAATATGATAATTCCGGCATGCACTGTTACTTCGGATACGAGATATCATTGCATTATTTTGTGAGAAGACCAGTTGTTGAGTATCTTGTGGATACAATTTTTTCTCCTCACTTTCTTCAATTTTAATTGCATTCACAACTACTCCTTCCATTGGAACAGATTCAAGTGGCTGAACAACAAGAGAAGTAGAATCCAAATGATTCTCCGGCTTCACACTAACATTCATCCCCATGGAGTATTCCTTTTTCCCATCAACAACATATTCAGTTTTGGTTGTTTCAACAGTTTTGAAAAGATTTAAAGAAGGCTCATCTTCAGCGGAATCATAGAGTGGAATCTTTTCCACTGAATACCTGTACCAAAACAAAAAGACAGGTTAACTTAATGTAATTGTGAAAAATGAGCAATATTTGAGAGAAGTATGATCAAGATAAAACTCAAAAAGTGTCTTACAAACAGTTTGCAGCTAGTAACAGGCTCTCAATATTATAAACAAAAAGTTTGACTTTTTTCTCTAGATGCACACCCATATCCTAAACATCACTATGTTATTCCTGCTTTCCAGTTGCTTTCTCCAGAAATAACAAGAAACAAAACAAAAAAGTTCCACGTCCAGAGATTTGGTAGTTTAAGAGACCTAGAACTTCACACTATTCAACCTAAAATCCTAATGGCATGGCCTTTATTCTGTGGGGAACAAAGGAAAGACCTTTCACCTGAATAGAAGTCTACCAAAAATCTAAAAAGTGGTGGTATCTAATCTCATTGCAGTTTCTGGTTTAAAATTAATTATTTCATAGGTCGTAAATTAATATCATATTCCAGGTCTGCTTGATAAACCAGGTATAACAATCTACACCATCTCTAGTTAATTAGCAATGTTCAGCGTTGTCCACTATTTTCTTCCAGTGCCCCGTTAAAGCAAGACCAGATATTCATTTTAAGATGAGAAAACCATTCATCTCATCCCTCTATACAGGCCTGGTGAAAATCTCTCAATCATCAAATTCACAAGGGCGACTGACTGAAGCAATAATATGTCACAGAAAGATAAAATCGGTGTACAAACCATCATTCATCAAAGCTGACTCTCATGCCACAATTGACCAAAATCAAGGAGTTAACACATTCCAAATTCAAAAGTGCCAAGTCGCTGGGCAAATCAAATTCAACCAGCAACAGCAGGGTAGGTTCATTTACCATACTTCATACCGTATTTGTGACTTCAAGTAGAGAATTGAATTTCAAACATAATTTGAAAATTGATGACAAAGTGAGAGGGGAAAAAAAAGAAGCTTCTGAATGAATCGCTCAAAATAATCCAGTAGGAGTAGGCCCATTAGCTCAAAATATTGGAAACTTTAAGGTGCATAAAAATGCATCATAAGGATAGCAAATTACCTTTCATCGTCATCTTCCCAGAGATATGTGTCCTCCTGTCACAACACGGACAAGAACTTAGATTATTACAACAAGATCAACAAAAAGACAACATTTTTTATTTAATAAAAGCCAGAATAAAACAAAAGGAAGAGGAAAACACAGTGTGAAAGCATAAGTGGAATCGGTAGACATAATATAGAATTGTTCCAACACCTAGTCCATCAGACAAGAAAGCAACATCAACATCACAGTAGAGTTGAAATAATTGGATAAGCCAATGCAAGCTAAACCATGAAGTTGGTCATTAGATACGAACATTTGGTTTCTGAAATGCATTGCTTCAGGCATCAAAAAAGGTCCAAGTAACTAAGTAAACTGTCTATTGTGCTGACCTCCAATGACATCCAAAGACCAGTCCAATTCTGCAACTTTTCCCCATTTAAACAACTTGTATCACTGCCAGGCATTGCCAGGCAAGTTTGTCAATTGTAACATCTCATTTTAGTTATTTGATTTGTTTAAACCTTATGTCCTATCAAATACTGAAAACTGTTTCCATATCCATTCTTACCGTGTAACTTTTGATGCCTGTCCATTTTATTTGCCATGACCTCAGTTGTTAAAGCAGTATCGTGGTCAGACATCTTTCTTTAAAACTCAAATTGACTACAGATCTCAGTTGTTCACGATTTACCTGGAAACCACGAGACTTTGCTCCAAGAAATCCAGAACAAGTGGCTGCACCACAGAGGCAGCGAACTTTGGTGCCTCCATACCATTCAAAATTATAGTCGTATGCCAGTTCAGTTCCAACAGGAATATCTTGCTTTGCAAATATTCCAACCCTAATTTCCCCCAAAACATTCCACTTCCTTGTCTCACAGTTGGGTTGGCTGCAAACTAGAAGAAGAATCAGTCAACGTCAACTTTGAACAACTGCTATCAATAAGGTGCCTATGAAGTTATTTACAGCAAATACTGATTATTTACCCTATTTGTGCCCTCACTTAAGTGACTCACCATGAATGATTAATAAATCTTGCATGGCTTCCTTTTACAGTGGCATCAATGGATTCAAGGGCATTGAGCCAAATGATATATGCATCCTTGAGACCTGCATCAAGCTATTAAAAATACATATCTGGTTTTCAAAGAAAAGAAAAAGAAATCAAAAGAGCATTATAACTTTTCATCTGATGAAAATACTTTCTACCTTGAGTTTCATAGGCTTGTGATCTTCGCCTTGCTTCCTTCCATGATATTACTTCACCACAGTATTCAATAATAAACTGACCTGCCTGCAATAAATAGCAAACCAAGATGGCCAGAATGATCTTATGAAGTGCAGCTTACAATAGCAAAGAATACAAAAACGAACAAAAAGACAAAAGATTACTACAAAAACTTGTTCTAGCTTTATAAGTGCTACCTTTATATTCTCATCAGCCAGAAGACCCCACCCACGGCCTTCAGTTTTAACCAACTTCGTTTTAGCGTATTGACACTTCTGAAATCTCTGTAACACATATAAATAAAGAACATCCAATTTACACCCACCAAAAAAAAAAAAAAAAAAAAAAAGACAATGAATCTCGGGAAACGACAAAGCTCATCCAGTGGGAAAAAGTGTTTAAAGACTAGTGATTCTATTTCACAACAGCTTTGAATTAAATTCTATAGCACCTTAATTACGAACATAATCCCAAATTATGGTCAATTGAAAAACTTGATTCTCTAAATTGAACAGATAATATTTCAATCACAATTGCGCCGCTGAATATATACCTGATTCTTGCAAAAAACGCCACAGGGACAGTAGCCAGGAGTGCATTCAGTGCTTGTTAATACATTCAAGCATCTCTCTCCACAAGAACTTTCCAGATTATTTGGATCAACTCTGCATACACATATAGCAATGTCCTCTTCCTTCTGCTTCTTGTGCCTATAATTATAGAAAAACAAAAATACATATATGCTGATAAAATTTTATTACGAAATCTAAAATTCGATTGAAAAAGCAAAAAATAAAACAAAATAAAATTGAACTTACTTTCGACTGAGGAACTCGTTTTGATAAATATGTTGGTACGACGGAAATTCTTCGCACTGTAGATTCTCGGAAGGAAACAATGGCATTAATTCTTGATTCGGATACATGATTTGTCACGAACTAGCATCAAGTTGCAGCCTAATTTCGGAAGAAGAAGAAGAATATTTCGTTCACCAGTGAAGTTTTTGAAAATTCACAGTGGGCTTATAACATTTGGATTCCTATATTTGGAAAACATAAAAAAACATGGCTTTAAACTATTTTCATAATGGTTGCTCACTTAGTACACCATTAAAGCGGGTTAATTAACTAAAATCTAGGCTCCCGGCCGGCCCATTCCAGCCATGGCCCGCGGAGCTTAATAAAACAAACCCAAACTTGGCTCAGTCCATGGTTACAAAACAGGCCGAACACATTAATGATCGCGCCCCATATTATAATATCATGTTTGGCTTTAGCACGCAGTGTATTAAAATAAGATTTTAATGCGGCAACACTCACATAAACTAACCCTGTTGGTTGGGGGGGGTGGTTTGGTTGTGGGGTTTCAAGTTTATTTTATAGAAATTTGCTTGCAATCTAAAAAAATAAATAAAATTAAAGAACAACTTTCCAGCACCTCAAGGCATCGATTGCACAAGCACCTTTGTCTTGGACAACAGCATTGCTAGTTGAGCAGCAATAAGATTTTAATATGGTAACACTCAAAGCAATCAAGCCGCTGTCGCATTTGTCACACTGGTTAGGCACCAGTCACATGCTGATTGTTGGTGGGGAGTTCATTAATTGAATATGGATGATGAGATTGTTGATGATGAAGATGAATAATGGCGATGAGACAGTTGATGATGAAAATTGTTTTTAGTGGATTTTGGATTAGAGGATAAATGAGTAAAATCACACCTGAAACAATGAATTTATTTTGAAGGGTTTGGGGTACCTCACTAAGTTGTGGTGTGTAGTTGTGGTGTGTAGACGGTTTTGGCCTTAGAAAGGAGCTGAAGAAGAGAAGGATTGGGATGGTAGCAACAAGAGGTCTAGATTTGAGTTAGAGATCTTGAAGGAAAGCCTTTCAATATGCAAAACAAGGAAATGAGGTTAGAGGTAAAGCCGACGGTGGTCAGCAACCACACTTCGACACTCAAGCCAGTTACTTGAGCTTTTTTTAGATGATGAGAGCTTCCAAACCCTCTGAAAAGTGGTCGCTGGAGGTCGAAAAAGACCTTAGCCCCCTCTAGTTCTGTGTGTGTGTTGGTAAAATTTTTTTTAGAGTATGAGTGTATGAGGTCATGAGAGAGAGATTAAATCTTTTTTGGCCTTTATAAAGCACAACATGGGTACTTTACCACGTGGCATTTCTTTATTGGAGATTTTTATTGTCCTTGCTAAGATTTTTCACGTCCTTTTATTGTTATGGTGGATTTCTAGCCGTTTGGAATATGCTTGGAGAGTAACAAGGTAATTTTAGACAAGTGCAGTCATTTGGTGTATATGGCGTACACTATAGGTGGTCTAAAGTTTTTTTTGCGGAAGCTGTCTATACAGTGATGGTTATTATAGCCAAGGACCACTGTCATTTGGGGGCTGCTTCTGATTTTTACTAATTTTCACAACTGGTTGTCTCTCTTTTTCTAACAAAGCATATTTGATTTGACTCCATCGAATCAAATATGCTTTTGGGCTCACGTGATGGCCGTTTTTAGGTACTTTCGTCAATTTCTTGATTCTGTTAAGGCGTACCCCGATTATCAGTCTACTTGGAGGGTGTTCCTCGTGCAGGTCGAGTACCTCAAAATGTCAACTTTCAACCATTAAAGTCTCTCTATCGACACATGACGCTTAGTTTCAATTCTTTTATTTATTCTCCAAACAAAGATGAAAATGGCGATGAGATTGTTGATGACGATGAAAAAGCCACAACAAGTAAGATTATGAAGAGCAGAGTGATTGCTATGAAGAATAAGAAGAAAACCTATATCTTATAATTATTGTATTTTTTTTAATAATAATAATAATATGCGCAAATATTATAATAAATAATAATGACAATGACAATTATCAGTATTATTGTTATTATTAATAAATCACAAGTATTATAATTAATAAATAATAATGACAATAATTAATTAGGGTATTTTAATATTTTTAACAATTTATTCTAATTTTAAGACACAAAAGTATCAATAGTGCAATACATTACAGCACCGAACATAATATAATTAGAAATTAATATATTAGAATATTATATTAAACACTCTATAATATTAATATAAAACAACATAATATAAATACAATACATCATAATATATCAAGCGCACACTTAGATTATTTGTGATCCAAAATTTGTATCACACTTTTTATAATCATGATAGATTGCAAATAAATATGGTCAAACTTTGCTTACAACAAAAAAAATTGTGGTCAAACTTTAAATGGTCAATGATCAAATCCTCTACAGCTGACAGCTGGAATGGTGGCGGCAACAAGATTTTGCCATAACAATGAAAGATTCAAACAGTGTTTACTCGATTAACCCTTAATATATATATATATATATATATATATATATATTCCAAGCGAGAGTGTCAGTGCATATTAAAATATAAAAAAATATAAATTTTATTATAACAAAAATTATATTTTTATTTATTAATAAATTAAAATTTATTTATTAATAATATTCTTATTTTGTTAAAATGATAATGTCTAGAATTATTATTATTACACACAATGGTTGTTCAAAAATTATCTAAAATAGTTCGGTTCTATTATTCCAAATTTTGTAAGAAATTTAAGGAAATAATTTTAAATATAAATAGTCTTTATAAAATTTACATAATAGAGAGGTTAATACTTTTGAAATAGTGATTTATTGTGTGGTTTCAACCAAACAGCGATGGGAAAAATGATATTGATATGATGGAGAATATTGGTATAATACAATGAATATTCAATTATAATGGTCGTGATAAAAAATGTCATGCAGCACTTATTGAAAGCGTGGTCACACAATTATGCGTAATGATTGGTGGCTCAAATGTTTTACACGAATGAATTTTCTTTAGCTTGATGAAGAAGACTACTTAATCAAACAAAAGACAAAAACAACTATAGGAGAAAAAAAAAATGATTACAAAAAACTAGTTGAGAGCTTTTCTTAGAAGGCTTGAAGTACTTGCTAATTCCCCCCCCCCCCCCCGGCGGTATTTTTCATGAAAATATTGATAAAAATTATTGTTATCAGAACATTAAACACGAACCATAGATAATATTTGTCACTATTTAACTATTTGTTGCCAACCAAAAAATTATTTTGCTAAATGATATATCGTTAATCCAACATACGTATTATTTTTATAAATTTAAATATTATAAATTTTTAATTCAACACGAGATTATGAAAAGATATATCATTTTTTTAATATTTTATTAGAATCCACTCATGCTTATAATAAAAAATTCAAAGATTTTTGAAAGATTTTTTTTCTTAAATTTATGATACAATTGTTATATAATTCTTTTATGGTAGATGGATATGATTTCAAATATTTAGAAAAAAAAAATCCCTCCGTAGAAACACATGCAAAAGGATTTTTCCACACTAGTGATTCCGCAATAAAATAATTCAACGAGGCTGATGTAATCGTAATTCCTTCCCAATAACGAAAGTGGAATTTACAATTTAAAAAGAAAAGAAAAAAAAAGGTTAAGAGGGTAATATTTGCTTCTCGAAATGTAAGTAAAGCAAAGAACACCTAGGAGGGAGGGAGACTAGGGAGGGATAGGAATCCCGAAGAATCTAACAGGAAAGCTAGGCTGTTTTTTTTCAATTTCATCCTCCTCCTTCACATGCTCAACAGTCTTATTAGCTTATCATGTGTCAGATTAATCATTACTTGTTGGGCTTTACGAACCAAAATAACCAAACGTCAAATAATCCCACCATATTCTTGCCACGTCAGATGAACGTAGCGTCATGCTGACGTAGCAAAAAAGGACAAGGAAAGTTTTTGAAACTTAAATTTAGGGGTAACTTAAGTGATTTGGAACCGTTAATCCCAGATTATTATCGTTCACTTTTCAAAAGCCATCGTCGCCCCTTTTTTTTTTTTTGATATAATAACATGTGGATTCCGTAACTTTCACAAAATTGACAAATAAAAATGCAGTTTGCATCTTTTCTATACAAGTCCCTACAATAAGATTTCGTTAACAATAGTCATTGATTAAACAGCAATTTGACTGTTACTTTTGGTAATTTATTTAGCGATTGGCCAAGTCGAGAGAATATATATTTTTTTAGTATTAATTATATATTAAATTACTGTATTATATAAATATTTATAATTATTATTACAATAGATATTACATTGATATTTATAATTAGATATACATAAATGAGAATTACATTGTTACATTAAATTCATTAAGTATATGTCAACACAAATAATCCTCAAAAGCGAGAGATATCTCTACTCCACTCGTATTTCGTAAAGGAGAAAAACTTACAAATAAACTCCACACAATCATACATAATGCTTAATTGAAAGAGTTTTAAGTATGTGGAAACTCAAACCTCCTACCGTTACAATCCCTTTTAACTGTGAAAGTAGAGGTTCACTGCTGCCCCAAAGGCTGATTGGCCAAGTCGAGAGAATATTTACTTTTGCATTCATTTCGATTTTTTTCTTTGAACGAATTTAATTTTTTTTTTCAATTAGATAAAAAGAGATATCTTTAGAATCAATATATCTTAAATATTAGTGAGCAAAATATTCTAATGATAATATACATATTAATATTTTTTAAAAAAAATATTTTAAGTGTAAATCGAGGAATCTATTACTTGAATTCTTAAGCCGTAACTCTCCAATGAATTTCACGGATATAGACCGGTGTAAAAGATTATTAATAACTATATTTTTAAATGTGATATCTTGAAAATCAGAAATCTGAATGTTATTGGCCTACCTTATTAAGCTTTTTTTGTTTATTTCCATTTGCTACATTGTCTGTACATTTTCCGCAAAAAAAAAAAAAAAAAAAGAGAGAGAAAGAAAAAAAAAACAAAAACATTTCCATTCGATTCTTCGCAAAAACATCACTTCACAAAGAACCGCCATCACCAAGATCTCTTTATGTTTCGCTCAGAATAATTAAAAAAAAATCCCTAAAAAGGCCAGTATCTGACTCCCTAAATTAGCAAGAAGCCGAGTGTAAATTCGTAGGTTTTGGTGGTGGGTTTTGAGTGAAAGGGTTTTTTTGGTTTCCTTTATTAAAGAAATGAAATGAACAGAAGCAACACTGGCAAGTTCAAAATCTTCGACTCAGCTCCTGCGTAGTCGTTAAAGAGGCAAAAGCGCGTGGAAATCGTTGTTCATGGCAAAGCGCGTGTACGAAGTCTGGAAAGGGAGTAATGTAAGAACAAGCTATACCTTTTTGTTCTTTTATTTATTTATTTATTTTCTGTTTTGACTTTGAGTGCATTGCTTTTTGGTCTGTTTATGGTTTAGATTTGTTTGCTTTTGGGTTTGTATTATTGGGTTTTGGTCGGTTTAGTTTTTTGTTCGAATTAGGTTTTGTAAGTTTCTGTTTGGTTGCTGAGAAAATGGAGGAAAATTGATGGGATATTTGAAGGTTTTGACTGAATGATTGTTTTGAATTTTAGAGACTAATTAGTATTTACTAAAAGAGAAGGTACTTCTTAGTTGCAGCTTAAGTTCAAAGAAAGTAAATGAACGGGCAATGATAAATTAGAGCGTAATCTGAGAGATTATTTTGAATGATGAAATGATAATTTCGAAAGATGGAGAGTGAGTATCATGCTTGAAAGAGTTTTGCTTTTTTATTATATGTATTTTTAAATCTCAAATATCCTGAGGTTACCAGTTCAATAGCAAGACATCAGAAATGTTATTTCTTATTTAATGTTAATTTTTAAATGTGAAAATGAACAGATAGGATAGAAAAAGGAAGATATGGAGAACACTGCCGGAATGGAAGTGGATGATTGTGGGATCAATGGTTCTGTTGTGGGGTTGTTAGGATGAGCTCATAATAGATTGTAGTCATAGTGCTGAATGGAATTTTGTTGAGGTTTTTTTTCTGTGGGTCGATGTTTCAGCAGCTGTGCTATTTTGTCAGCAACAAAGGCTGAATCTGAGTTGTAGAGAAGTAAGTATTTTGGATGGAGGTAGTGTTGTTGGTCCAATTGCAAGTTGCTTGTGTATAATGCTTGTGCTTCAAGATCATAATTTTTCTTGAAGTTTTTTTTTTTTCCTTCAAAAATTCAAATTGAAAATGAAGAATTGGGTAATGTTAATATTTTGCCAACAAAAGAAGTAGAGGATGGAGTTCACAAGGATATGTGTGTACTCCAAACTTGAAATGAATTATAATTGCATTTTTGAACACAGAATTTCTGGCCATAGCAGGATAGGGATTTTGATTGAGGTGTTGTTAGGGTGTGGTAGTGCATGTGCTAGGTTGACAGCATGAAAGGACGATAAAGCATATAGAGAAAGGATGGTTGCGTTGATGTTATGGTGCAATTAGAGGTGCTGAGAGTAGAGCTAGATTAATGTGGGATCTGCTGTGAGCTTAAAATGAGTGATGATATGCAAATTGACTGGGATATTTCTTTTTCACATTGATTTTGAACTGTGGCATACATTTTCAATAGCTGTTTCTATAATATCTTAGAGGAAGGAGAAATGGGCATAATTTTATTATATGACTGAATGAATGAATTCCATAGGATTAATGAAGATAAACAGAAGAAGTGGGTATGTTAGTCTAACATCAATTTGCATGCAATCAACATCTTGACATATAGCTGTTATGACAGCATTTGAGTCTGATTTGATCTTGGACATGGTTTAAAGCTTCGCTGGTTCTGTACTGCCTCCCAATTTTCAAACTAATGATTGCACTTTTGATGATGTCCCTGTACATCTGATGCTCATTGGTACTTTTCTACATGTGTTCTAGAATCTCTGCTTTGTAACAGGACATGCTGCCTTGCAAAAATATAATTATTCTTCTTTCATCATCTTTTATAATTCTTCAAAACTTGTATGCCACCTGTTTTCCAATAAAAGTCAATTTATCTTTAAGGGATTCCATGGCCATAACATTGGGTCCGTTACTCCTTCAGATAACTATATAAATGTATAGAAAACATTGGTGATTTTTTTAATTTTACCGAAAGCGACACAAATGCTCATAAAATGAGACTTTTTAATCTTGTATCCAGGCTTTTTGTACTCTGATCAAACCCATGTGAAAAATCATGTATGACATAGTTGAATGACAGCTTAAATCTCTGATGTGGCTGCAAAGATAGCATTGTCTGAGTGATTTATAGCCTGAAAATGGCTTGTTTTAATGGACGTCATGCTATTATTAGCTGATGCAATTAAGAAATGTTGACATTTTAGTCACCCTTTTTACTTGCAGAACAGCAGAAGCGACAATAGGGAATCTTTTGTCAGAAATAATGGGTGGGGAGGATTATTTGATTATTTCAGCATTGTTTAATGTAAAACCTGGTTTGCGTGGTTGTTAGAATACTTTTATATGTCCAAAGGAGAATATGTCTTTTCTGGGTGAAGATGTTTTCTTTGTTTTTTTCCCACCTCTCTAGTCAAGTATGATTCGAATTTACATGTGGTATGTCTGTGATGATAGTTCTGCACCTTTAACATGTACGAAGCACATAGCATGTGTCTTTTTTAGCGGCTTGTCTTGTCCAGTGTTCCAAAGTGATGGTCCTTATACTCCACTTTTTGCATTCTGCAGCATCCTTTTATGGCCTCCGTTAAGGTGCCCCATTCGCTTTTTTTAATTTTTGTTTTTCACAAATAACTCAGCAGGATCTTGGTTGACTTAGCATCACGCTGCATGCAGAAATTCCAATGAGAACTATATAGGTGGTTGGTTATGCATGCCAGAAACCAATAGGAATGCAGTTGAAGTTTCTTTTCGTCATAATGTTAGCTACTTAGCTTGGCCGATATTGATATCAAGTTGTAAAGGAGATGCTTATTAGCTTGTGAATACTAACAAATCGTCATATTACGTCGCTTAGCTTGGCCCTTTAAGTTTTTTTGTTTGTAAACTGGATTGATGTTGTGGATGGCACAATTTGTACAAAAAATATTCTTCTGATACAAGAGGCTAGGTGAAAGATCTGTTCTCCATTTGGCTTTTGTTTTCTCTGCTGCTTTTGTATTTCTTGCTGCATCTTTCGATTCTTAATGACTTGTTGAGCTTTGTGATTTTTTCTGCATTTGATTTTAATTTTTGTCCATCTTTTGCAGAAATTTATCATTGGTGGGAGGTTGATATTTGGGCCAGATGCTAGGTCATTGCTCGTCACGTTATTGCTGATCATCGTTCCAGTTGTTATCTTCTGTGTATTTGTTGCGAGGCATCTTCGCCATGAGTTTTCTCCATATAATGCAGGATATGCGATTCTGGTGGTAGCGATTGTTTTTACTATCTATGTTAGTCCTCTTAATCGCTGGGTATTTGTGTTTCATTTGTTTCATTTTCACTATTTGAATTTATTTAATATTCTGTGGTTGAGTATGTTTACACATGGATGGACAACTATGTATCTCTACTTCTATTGACCAGTGTCTGACCTTTAAGGTCTGAACTCTGATTATTCATAGAGTCTGCATGTCAATCTTATGTTGAGATTTGTTTACAGCCTTTTCTTTTGAATGGAGTGTCTATGCCTAGAGAGGGGGACTTGCATGTGGCCAAAGTATGGATTGACTGGGTATGCAACATATAATTGAAGTTCTTTGATAATCCTATTATGTTGGAATCGTTTGTATTTATAGTTTGAAGTATAAAGGCACTATACCTCATACCTTCAATATCCAGCTTATCAGTCTTTAAAAATTTGAATTTTGCTTAATTTAGTTGTGGATATCTGATTTTTTAAGATCAAGATGGCCCACACAATTTTTTTTTCCCATTTTTTTGGGCGAAAACAGGTCATAGGATCTAATATAGATATACTTTTATTTTAAATATTCTTGTCTAATTTTCATCTCTTACCTGAAGTGTTATCTCATTTTACATCTGTTATTAATTCTGATAGGTGTTGGGTCTACTCTTTCTCACATCAGCCCGAGACCCTGGTATCATTCCTCGGAATTCTCATCCACCGGAGGAAGAATTCCGTTATGATTCATCTATGTCACTTGATGTTGGGGGAAGACAAACACCCAGCCTTCAGTTCCCGCGGACTAAAGAAGTTATGGTCAATGGTGTTCCAGTGCGAGTGAAGTACTGTGACACTTGCATGCTTTATCGTCCTCCCCGCTGCTCTCATTGTTCCATTTGCAATAACTGTGTGGAGCGTTTTGACCACCATTGCCCTTGGGTGGGCCAATGTATTGGACTGGTATGCTGTCGTACAATTCAATAAAGATGCATTTATTATTTCTACGTTCATCTAGACTTAATGCTGGTACTTGCTTATTTCCGTTGAGGAAGTGTTGTATGATATGAATGTTATTGCTTTGTCCATCTGCAGCGCAACTACCGCTTCTTCTTCATGTTTGTTTCTTCATCAACCCTTCTTTGCATCTATGTGTTCTCCATGTCAGCTTTGTACATCAAGATTCTGATGGATGATTACCATGGCACAGTCTGGAGGGCAATGAAAGAGTCTCCTGCATCTGTCATACTGATGGCCTATTGTTTCATATCCCTGTGGTTTGTTGGTGGACTCACTGGTTTCCATTTGTATCTTATTGGCACAAATCAGGTCAGATGATTTCTCTTGTTTTCATCATTTTTTGGTATGCCTAATTATTTTTTTGTGGTTACTAGTCACTAGTCAGCCACTGCTATTGCTGAGTTTGACAAACTTTATTTAGTTCTGAACTGTGGCAAACTCCTCTATGGTAGAATTCGTTTGTGAGAGCACAAAGCTGTGCAGATAAAATCTTATAGCTAATAATTCTTTAAATGGTACCGCATGCTACTGTAGGAAGATTCAAAAACAGTTTTCAAATGAAATCTTAAAAATTTATCTAAATACTGTAAACAACAATAATTTCTTTTGGTTGTTTTCTGAGATTCTCAGCACATCGTTTCACATAACTAGAAATAGCATCTTCAACACTAGTTTTCTGGAATTCAAACCACCCCCATTAACCACGTGGTGTCAAATGTGTCTGATAAGTTGGAGAAACTAAATTTTAAAGAGTTGATCTTCATCAATGAAATGAATCTTAATATGAGTAGAGGCCAGGGTGAAGGACTCGAGTCTTATTAGTGAAGAGAAACCAAAGTTAAATAATCTTTTATCGGTTGCTTTACTTTCTGAGTGCATTTATGTCATGGTTGGAATGATAGTTTTTAGTCAGCGCAGACCTGCAAATATATCAACAATCTTGTACTGTCAAAGTTTGTTTCCTGAATTTATGAATGATGATTAATTCATATGGTCAATATCTTCCTTGGTACAGCTAAACTAATTTGCTCCATGTTTTCCAGACTACATACGAAAATTTCCGCTACAGGGCTGACAATAGGCTCAACGTTTATGACCGGGGTTGCGTGAACAATTTTCTTGAAGTGTTTTGTACAAAGGTAAAACCCTCAAGGAACAACTTCCGGGCTTTTGTTCAAGAGGAGGTACCAAGGACTTCTTTGCCCCGTACTCCAGAAGCAGAAGATTTGGGTGGAGATCCACGTTCAAAGGTTGAAGATGATCTAGAGATTGGTGAAGATTTGTTGAAGATTTCCCAGCGTCGAAACATTGAAGAAATTGATGAGGACATTCGGAGCAGAGGGAGCAATGGTCATCCCCACAATACCTCAGAGGTCGACTCTGTTTTGGGTTCAGATATTCGAGCTCCTACCATTCGATCAGAAACTCGGCATTCAAGTTGGGGAAGGAGAAGTGGCAGCTGGGAAATTTCACCTGAGGTTCTTGCCAACTCCACAGTGACTGAAAGCAGAGGCTATGGCGCTCCAAAGGAAACAAACCAATGATGGGATATTCAACTTGATCTTATTAGTACACCATTACTGAATTACATGAATGGTGCACAATTTACTTGACCTGTTTTCCTCGTTTTTTCAAAGTAAGTTGCCGGTGCTTTTAAATTTATGGTTACTCCACGGGGAGTCAAATTTACTCCCCTCCTAGGGCAGAAAAGGTTGAATTACCTTTATTTTGTGGGAAGCAGTTGGTAGGGATGTGTGTTTGTAATTGTTTGAAAAGAGATGGAAAGGTGAATAGTGACTTGCCATATTATTATTCTTCTCTCTTTATATTGTTCATAACTTTCTACTACCTTGGATTTGATATCTGGTGCTGGTTTTATTCTTTGTGTAAATAATGACACCCAGAATTTCTGCATTTTGTGCTTGCAATGGTCAATATAACTTTCTTTTTTTTCCTTTTTTTTTTTGTTTCTTTTACTTTTTTCTTAGCCTCTGTTTGGTTTAAACAATATAAATCAGGCTGTATGATTTGAAGGGATGAAGGTGGATTGATGTTTGGTATTTGGTGGATATCGTTACATTGTTAACATATGACATTATATTTGAAATATGCGTGTAATATTTTGTCATTGAGCCTCGGCTCAAGACAACCCTAATCTGTTCCTTTGGTAAATTTTTCGGGAGAATGATTGTTCAGTCGGACAAGCTTAAAAGTTGTCAATTTCCAATCAATTGTAAAGAATTTGGATTACACCTTCCTTGGTTAGACTTAGATTCCTTTATTTGTCTCTGCATTCATGTGATTAATTCATACGATCACTAAAATTCGGAGCTTTGGTAAACGCATTGTTTGTACCAAAACATAAAGTAAATTTTTTTTAGTAGCTTAACAGTCCCCAAGGATTACTCAGTTGACCGGTCAAGCTCAAGGGATTGTATTTATTTATTTCGGAGTGGGGTATCATGTAGCAAACACAACGGTGATGATTAAGTAGTAACGTTGCGAGGATAAGAGGCCTTCAGCTGGAGAAACTTTCCAGAAAAGGTTAAGGTTTTGATTGAAATTTTAGTTCTTTTATGTGTTTGCCCTCTCAAATTTACAAATTTAATATTATAGCCCTTTATGTTTATAATTTTCATTAACTAAAACTCTAGTTCTGCGCTCGGAAAAGAAGCAATTTTTTTTTTGTTAAATTAAAGGATAGCTTTACGAGAGAATCTGAATTAATGTCCCTAAATTGCATTGATTTATTCTAAAAATTTCATTTTAATTGAAATTTAGAAATTCAGTGTATACGAGGATTCCCGATGAATCACCGGTTGGCTTGAAGGTTTGAAAGAAATATATATTTAAGTAGGATTTGGATAGATTTTTTTTTATATTATTTTTTTTTAAAAGAGCGTACAACTTTATTTATGGATATATTTCATGCGTTTGCGACAACACCATTTTAGCGAAACAAATCAGCCACCAAGCTGCTCAGTGATAACAAATCCAATATTACTATACAACTTGACATGGTAATTTCTTGCCTTAACCGATGGAACATCCTTTTTAGTTGCTTTCAGCGAAGTATCACACGAGTCGGCGCTGTCGCCGGCAACTTTGGCATCATAATTTGCCGATGAAATATCTTCATCTAGCTCCATTTTTGCGCTTTTAAATGATGCAGCCGCACTTTCATAATCCGAAACACATTCCTTTAGGGCTGGTATTAATGCTGGTGCTGTGCATTTGTCCTTTGCCAATTTGTCAATATAATCTTTGCTCTTTGTTGTGTTAGAAACTGCTCTCTCCAGAGAAAACCTTGCCAGTCCTTTTAAATCTGACGCTGATGCGGATCCGATAGCTGAGACACAGTCTGCGTAATTTAGGGTCTTTTTGCAAACACCATCTACTAATTTTGATGGAGAATCCAGAATCATGGCATTTGTTGGTGAAGGAGAGTGCACAACTAAGAACAAAGCAATGGCTACTTTCATGATGACAATGTTGCCATGGGAATCCATCTGTAATAAATTGAAATCAAAGTTTGGGGGGGGGGGGGGGATAGTTTTTTTTCATTTTATTTTAGACATAAAGTTAATTTATAGGGCTGAAAATGATCATTAATGAGGATCTGTTGTTATTAATGAATGGTGATGATAGTTTTCCTTTTCATGGGTACCTAAAATGGCAAACTAACTTTTTTATGCGTTGCTGATGATTTTAAATTTATCCAACTTAGCTATCGTTGTTGACATGACGTGTCGACTAAGAGCAAAAGAAGATAAATTCTAGACAGTTTTAATTACCTAATTTGATGAGTTAATTTGTATAAAAAATTATTACTCTTTTTATTAATTTTGAAAGCGCAATGATAACCACTTGGGCTAAGTCTCTCCCTCACAAGTGTGAGGGAAGGGGTTCAAACTTCCGTAGACGCATTATAGAACTTTAATTTAAATTTTTTTTTTCAGAGTTCCAAAACTTGAGTGAAGTCAGTCTTTTTTTCAAGATGAGAGTTGACGTCTCTCGAATATTTGAAAAGGTTATAGGATTGTAAATATCATGAGTAATAGTCTCCCCAAGTACCCTTTCAAAAAAAAAAAAAGAGAGCGCAATGATAAACACTAATATATTCGAGAAGGTTGTATGATTATAAATATCATGAGTAATAGTCTCCCCAAGTACCCTTCCAAAAAAAAAAAAAAGCGCAATGATAAGCACCAATTTTCACTTCACAGTCATGACATTTTACCAACTCTCTACATTTATATTTGATAGTTCAATTGTTTGTTGGAGTTATCTCTCTTGTTCTTTTTATCTTTTTAGGACTTCCGTATTTCACTGAAGTTCGCATATGTTGCACTATTTGCTAATTACGTGTTAAATGATTATCTTTTAAAATTGGTCATTAATGTGTTAATTTGATAATTAAGTTTAACATTTCTGATGTCAAATCCTTTGAGGTACACACATCACATTTGTGGTCCCTAAAGAGAATACTGTAGAAAATTTTTTTTCTAATTTTTTTATTCACTATTGTATATGATTAGTGTACGCATCTATAAAAAAAAAAAGGAAGGAAAATCGACCGTATAAAGAGAAAAATTAAATTGAGAAATCTGCTACATAAAACTAATTCTGATTTACTGCCAAACAGAGCCTTACTCTGATAATTAATTGCTTACTTCACTCTAATTTGACTGCCAACTATATTCTAATTATCTACCTTTCATGTGATTTGATTACTTTTAATGTGAATTGACCTCTAGATTTGCCGCTTGATTTGTTTATGCTAATGCCTAATAGCCCAACTATATACGTAGACCTCGTTCACTGCAAGAGTTAAATTAATTAGGATTACATACTTGTTGAAAACGACCTATTATTTCACTTATATGTATTTATTTTATTTTCTTATGAGAGTCCTCCAATATTTTGAATGTTACATATTATAAAATTTAAATTCGATTGATTGGTCCAATAATACACTACTTTTAGAACCTATAAATTTAGGTTTAAATTCAATAATAATTTTATGAAGTTTTAATGACTTAGTTGGATACATTATAGGGTCATGATATTGGATGACATTGAAGTCCCTTTTCAAGACACCCAAAAATTGCAAAAGATTAGCTACAAATCATCCTCATAAATTAATGATCATCCAATCTTAGAACCTTCACAAAAAGAAAAACCCTTATTTTAAATTACTAGCAATGGATTCCTTCAGCGATATTGTCATGAAGCAACTAGCAGCATTTCTTCTTACTTCTTCATTATCTTTCACCAACAAATGGCACAATTCTGAAATCATCAGCATCAAACTTAGTTGATGGTGTTTGCAAACAGACCCAAAATTATGTAGACTGTGTTTCAGCTCTGGATTGCGATCCCTGAACTCCATCAACATCAGACCTGCTGAAAACTCTGACAAGAATTGCTCTAGAGATAGCTGTAGCAATCACAAACAGAAAGCAAAGCTTATCTTGAAATAAAAAAAGGCCAAAAACAAAAGGATTGCTCCGAGTTTAAGACCAGCAGTAAAGAATGGTACATGGGGCTATTGGCATGCGGCAATGGCGTCATTTGGTAGTGCAAGAATGAAGCTGGATCAAGATATGACGACAGCAAATAATGATGCAAAAGCTGCCAGCGACCGGGCCGTCTTCTGTGAAACTTGGTTGAAAATTGCTAAGTGGAATATTCCATCCATTAGGCTTAGAAATTATTATCTAAGTTTGTTCAGTGGTATTGGATATGCTATTACGGATATGCTTGATGGCTGAATTCGTTCGGTTGAATTTTTGTTTGCGCTCAATAATGATGGTCTTTTATATATAATTTTTGTTTTTTACAATACAATCAAGAATCTGTCCAAATCATGGTAAATCTCTTATGTTTAGGTGGAAAATCACATTTCAAATCTTAATTAATATGGTATCTTGGGATAGTATTTAAGACTGCCCTCCAAACCAAATAAAAATTCCTAACCCGTATTCAAACGAAAGAGCACGCAGCGAACCTTCATTATTGCCTTTTCTCATCTTTGCAATTAATGGTGATCACAGTTACTTTCATTAGTGTGTTTTATAAATTCTTGATTTTTATTTAAAAGATTTCCTTTTTTTTTTTCACTTGTACAGTACTTGACGTATACAGAAACTCCAAACAAACACTAAATCGTCTCCAAATCATTTATCGTCCTTTAAACAGTAATTCTACTTAAAAATTGGTACATATCAAATAATATCAATCACATTAATTGAATAGAATTTTAAAAGATCTTCCAACAGCATAAATTCTTCTTCAATTCAACATATATTCAAATCAAATCACCGAGAAATCATCCTAAAATTTCAAAATCATCGGCAAAAATCATCCTCATTAATGATCATTCAATCTTATAAATTAACTCCAGAACCAAAGAAACCCTAGTTTCAAATTAGATTACTAGCAATGGATTCTCACAGAAAACTCGTTATGAAACAAGTAGCCGCAGCAGCCATTGCTTTGTTCTTAATCATTCATTCTCCTTCACAAACAGATGCCAGGATTCTGAAGAATTCTCCATCAACTTTGGCTGATAGTGTTTGCAAAAAAGCCCTAAATTATTCTGACTGCGTTTCAGCTCTCGAAAGCGACCCCCAAACTCCGTCAGCATCAGACTTAAAGACTCTGGCAAAAATTGCTTTTGCGATAGCGGTAACTAACACAACAAACGGCAAAGATTATATTGCCAAAATGGCTAAGGACAGTAGCACAGCACCAAGTTTAATACCAGCCTTAAAGCAATGTGTTTCCGATTATGAAAGTGCAGTTGTATCATTTGACAGTGCAAAAGTGGAGCTTGATGAAGATATTATGTCGGCAAATTACGATGCAAAAGCTGCCGGTGACAGCGCCGTTTCTTGTGAAACTTCACTGAATTCTACTAGGCTGGATGTTCCTTCGGTTAGGGCTAGAAATTATTATGTGAATTTGTTCAGTAATATTGGATATGTTATTACTGACATGCTTGAATCCTGATGGATAAATTCTTTTTGTTGATCATGAAGAATAAAAATTTTCTTCTAATATAATTACGTCTTTTTCTTTTTTCTTTTTCTCGCCTTTTCACTCTTGTTTAATCCAGAATTAGACACTGAAGGCAAGACTTAATAACTGGGGTCTAATTGAAACAAGTGATAATTAAGTAGAGTAATCCAATAAAACGGAGACACAAAGATTCTATAATTTCAGAATATTTGTATAATTGATGTAATTTTGTAGATCATGCTCGTGCATATGTCGTGAATTTTGTTGTTATAAATTTGTGTGCGACATTTCGCAACAAGCGTAGCGTGATATTATTTTAATTATTAACACACTTAGTCCATTCCGTGTGGATATATTGTTACTGTTTGCGCCTAACGGTCCGATTTTTCTAATATCACTAAGGCGAACAGCACCAAGTGTTTGTTAAAATTACAAAAGTTCTATACATATCATGCAGTGTAGATTGCCCACTCTATTTTCTACATGATCTTCAACAACAGCACCAAAAATTTCTTCAACTGTAGATTATTCTCAATTTCATCAATTCATTTTCTTTTCCTTATATAATAAATATCTTAGTTAGACATTAGAAGATCTACGACGGAATCCCCTCCCTTCCGTTCTAATTATTTTGTGGTTGGCAGGTATAAAGAGTTGAGTTTGGATTAGCATTTGAGTTAGAATTCATGTTGTTATCTCTCAAGAGTAATTTTAACTGTTAAGATCATTTTTCAGCATCTAACAGTTGTAGGTTGCCATGTTCAAAACTGCAAATACTCATACCTATAAATTCAAAAAATTGATATACATTCGAAAGGATATTTGTTAAAAGAAAGATTTTCATAAATGTCGAGTTCTTGGTCCAAGAGTACATATCTTTATTCTTTTTTTGCATGTGCATTAGTTACAACTGTTGTTTTTACAATGATGGTTTGATTTAAACGAGTTAATCAGTCACTGCAAGTCCTAGAATCTTAAAACTAATTTGATAGCCATAACAAACACATGGGGTACAATGATGGTTTGATTTAAACCAGTTAATCAGTCACTGCAAGCCCTAGAATCTTAACGCTAATTTGATAGTCATAACAAACACATGGGGTACAAGAAATTTAAAATCTTTCAAAATGCATGGTGCATTTTAAATATAATTTGATGCATTAATTAAAATTACTCTATATAAATTATAATTTAAAACAATTTCAAGCACTTATTTTTGCATAAGTTCTTTATAAAGTTGATGCATTCAAATCATGTGACTTGTTGAATGAACCTCAAATCATTTACATTATTTCTTATTGCTTAATTATCGCTTCCCTACGTATTTTTTTAGTTTAAAAAATTAATGGTCCTTCTGTTCTGTAGCTCGTCCTGGTTTGATGCATCCTTAGTTTTTAGTTTGTACGAACTAAAAAAATTGCCATGTAAATTTATGTGCGAGGTTACACCGCACGCGCATAAATTGATATGCGAGGCTCAATTATCTTGTAAATATTTAGATTGTCCCCATTTGATATATATAGACATGTTTATATGTAATATATGAGTTTACACTATGCATTCACATTCATATGTGAGCCTCAGCTATCTTGTAAATGTTTAGATTGTCCCTAGTTGTTATTGTTAGCAGTACTGTATAAATAATCAATTTTGAAGAAAATTAATTTAATGTTTCGTAAAATTTATTTTTAAAAGTGTTGTGCATTTTAAAAGTAGTCATATGTATTTAGTTGATCTTATTGTTAAACTACTGCAAAAATACAAATGATTGAACTAAACATAATGTTGAATAAATTTTATTTATATATTTATAAATATTTATCTAAAATATTTTTTATTGCTTATGTAAAATAATTGATTACTAAAATAAATATTTTTATTTTTTATTTTTTTAATCTCAATATAATTGACAATAATAATTAGCTCTTTAAATTTAATGATTTTATTTCCTAATTATTTAGATTTTTTTTATTTTTTATATGAAATTGTATTAAGTATAAAATTGATTCTCAAAATTAGATTATAAATAGTTATGCCTTCCATATTTTTTGAAATCAGTTGTAGGAGGGAACAATTTTGTCAAAAGTGATTTCTTTAAAAAAAAAAAACACTAAATTTACTCTATAGCTTCTCTTTGTCTAATTTACTAAATACTCATCCTAATCTTTTCAAAATCACTTTTAAGACTTCTCAAAACCAATCTCAAACAAGGCCTTAATAATAAGTTAAAGAAGTATTAGTTAATAGACTTGTACCTACACTAATTCTATGAAAATTGTAACTTAAAATTAAAGTACCTTACTTCGCCACCAAATATATATACAACACTAGTAAATTTTAGAATCATTTATGTTTTGGTGCAATAGTTGTTGGGAAAGGGACTACTATTACAAGCAGTTGTAAATTCAGCAGAAATAAACTCTTTCCCTCTTTGTGTGATTAAAATAGGATGTGCACCATAAATAAAAAAATAAACCAATAAATCTAAAGCAAAAACCAACCACAAGAGACACAGATTTTTACGTGGAAAACCCAAAGCGGGAAAAACCACGGGGACCGTAGTCCGATATAAACTTCCACTATATTAATGAGATTACAGCACAAAATCTTCTCTAGATAATACTAGAGGCTACCAATATCAAGAATTTCACTATTCTTGGCTTACAGTAACAGCCTAATAACTATCTCTCTAATGAGTAGGTTTCTCAAATAATAGCTAATGAGAGAATAAAATAAAAATCAAGACCAGTAGGATTGTAGAGGGCGATACCAGGAACTTACCCTCAAAATTTGGGAGAGAACGGAGTTAATTTTACCTTCTGATCACCCAATTAAAGATTGAAATTACTATTCTCTTCTACTGGCTTTTCTCTCTCTCTTGCTGCTTTCTTCCTTATTGCCGCAATTTTCACTCTATTTTTCTTCTCTTTTTTCTCTTTTCACAATTAGGGTAGCTGCTTGCTTTTATAGGTTAATTACATGATAAATTTCATCCAAGTCCAAGGCTTAGTAATAATTACAAACCAAGCAACTTATTTGGACTTTAGGCTTTTGGGCCCCCAAATGAGATGGACCCAACAAATCTCTCCCTCCAAATCATATGGGGGGTATCACCAAGCACGCTCTCTCTGTCTGACTTTTCAAACCTTTTTAGGCGGTGACTTTGTCATCATATCGACCCATTCTTCGTTGTGTGTATCTTAACCACCTCAACTTTTTCTCAAGCACGTCACGTATCCAATGATACCTCACATCAATATGCTTGGATTTTGAATGGTATGTTGAATTCTTTGCCAAATGAATGGCACTCTAACTGTCGCAGTACACAATAAAGTTATCTTGCTCCACACCCAACTCTCGTAGGAAATTCTTCATCCACAAGGTTTCTTTGCAACCTTCAGTAATTGCAATATACTCTGCTTCTGTGGTAGACAAAGCAACACACTGTTGAAATCTGGACTGCCATGAGACTGCTCCTTCTGCAAAGGTGAGCAAATATCCTGATGGAGATTTTCTCGAGTCAACATCTCCTGCTATATCTGCATCCGTGTAAACCAGGGATGGCAAATAGCGGGCCTGGGCCGGGCTTTTTCAAGCCCAGGCCCAGGCCCACTGTCATTGAAGCATAAGGGCCTGGGTGGGGCCGGGCCCATTGCGGGCCTGGGCCGGGCTCGGGCCGGACATGGACTTTTTTAAATTTATTTTAAAATTTTAAAATTATTTAAATTATTGTAAATTTGAAATAAATTAATGATTAACAAGTTATTATAACCATAGATAAATTAAAAAAAATGAATATTTCAAATTAAAATAATAAATAAAGCAAATAAAAGCTCATAACTTTAATTTTTTTTTAATACTGAATTTTCTAATTCAAACACTCTCTTAATTAATTGACACAAAAGAGAGAATTTGGTATCATAATTTTAACTTTTTTGAATCATAATTGATTTATAAGCTAAGAATTTAAGTTTTCTTTTTTATTTTTAAATTACTTTTCAATTTTAATTATATTATTTTAATTTATAAAATTATTTTTAAAAAAAAGGAATGGGCCTGGGCTTTGTTCGGGCTTTTTTTCTTGGGCCCTTATCCAGGCCCTCATGTGTGAGGGCTGGGCCTAGGACCGCGGGCTTTTTTGCCAACCCTAGTGTAAACTTGTAACACAGGTTTGTCACCACCAAAACATAAACATGCCTTAGAAGTGCCTCTGAGTATCTGAGAATCCACTTTACTGCTGTCCAGTGTTCTTTGCCCGGATTGGAGAGAAACCGACTGACTACACCAGCTGCATAAGCAATATCTAGTCTTGTACAAACCATGGCATAAATCAAACTACTAACTGCCAAAGCAGGAACTCCTCTCATCTCTTGCTTCTTTTTCTCACTTGTAGGAAAATTGTCAGAACTAAGCTTGAAATGGCCTGCAAGTGGAGAGCAAACAGATTTTACCTTGCCCATGTTAAATCTTTCAAGAACCCTTTCAACATATGCTTCTTGAGATAACCATAACTTCCCAGCTTTTTTATTGCGAGAAATCTTCATGCCAAGAATTTGTTTTGCCGGTCTCCAGTCCTTCATTGCAAAAGACTTGCTAAGCTCTCTCTTCAGATTATCAATTCTACTCACATCCTGACCTACAATCAACATGTCATCCACATAAAGCAAAAGAATAATAAAATTATTATCACCAAACTTCTTCACGAAAACACAATAATCGCACGTAGTCTTACTGAAACCAGATTCTCCATGAAAGAATTAAACTTCTTGTACCACTGCCTTAGCGCCTGTTTCAGCCCATACAAACTTTTCTTCAACTTGCACACAAGTTCTTCTTTGCCTTTGACACTGAACCCTTCAGGATGCTCCATATATATTTCCTCCTCTAAGTCACCGTGTAAGAAAGTTGTCTTTACATCAAGCTGTTCAATCTCTAAGTTCAAGCTAGCTGCTAATCCCAGGACAACTCGGATAGAAGACATCTTCACCACAGGAGAAAATATTTCTTCAAAATCAACACCTTTCTTCTGACCAAAACCCTTCACAATCAATCTAGCCTTATACTGCTGTTGTGAGTTATTTTCATTCTTCAACCTGTAAACCCACTTGTTCTTCAGTGCCCTCTTTCCCTTAGGCAGCTTTACTAGGTCATAAGTGTGGTTCTCATTTAAGGATTTCATCTCCTCTTGCATGACTTTAACCCACTTATTTTTATGCTGATGAGATATGACTTCTTCAAAACATTCTGGCTCCCCTCCGTCTGTAAGCATCACATACTCATGTGGAGAATATCTAGTGGAAGGTTGCCGTTCTTTAGTAAATCTTCTCAATTCTAGCTCAACTGGTGGTGTTGGTGGTTCTGGAGGTGCCTGGTCAACTGGTTCTGCTGGACCATCATTATTATCCTCTCCAGCTCCCCCATTATCATCATGAACTACAGGTGGAGAAAGTGAAGTTGGAATGATAGGAATCTCTGGAGATGACTGAGACTCATCACTCTTCTCTGTAACACCAGTTATCTGATCTTCAAGGAACACAACATCTCTACTTCTGATCAATTTTCTTGCCACTGGATCCCATAATCTGTACCCAAATTCTTCATGCCCATAGCCTAAGAAAATGTATTCCTTAGCTTTATCATCAAACTTCGATCTCTTATTTTTGGGAATGTGAACATATGCTCTGCAACCAAACACTCTCAAGTGTTTATAAGAAACATCTTTCCTAATCCAAACTCTCTCAGGTACATCGCCGTCTAATGGAGCTGAAGGAGAAAGGTTAATCAAGTCAACTGCAGTACGCATAGCCTCTGCCCAGAAGGATTTAGGAAACTTGGCATCAGAAATCATACGTCTCACCCTCTCTTCAATTGTTCTGTTCATCCTTTCTACAACACCGTTCTGTTGCGGGATTTTTGGTACAGTCTTTTCAAGTCTGATTCCATGGGATCTACAATACTGCTCAAATGGCCCTCTGTACTCACCATCATTATCTGCCCTAAGGCATTTTAACTTCTTTCCTGTCCCTCTCTCAACATAAGCATGGAAGAACTTAAATATGTCACGCACCTGGTCTTTAGATTTTAAAGCAAAAGCCCACATTTTTCTAGAACAGTCATCAATAAAAGTCACAAAATAAAATACACCTTCTATTGATCTATTTTGCATCATGCAAACATCAGTGTGAATCAAATTAAGGATTTCTGACTTTTTGGATGAAGAAAAACTTTTAAAAGCTACTCCATGTGTCTTTCCAGTTAAACAATGAACACAAGTCTTGAGGGACATACCTGCAAAGCTGGGTAGAAATCCTTTTCTGGTAAGAGTTTCTAACCCTTTCTCACCAATGTGACCAAGTCTTTTATGCCACGTCTCAATGTCAGAATCTTTTACAGCCACATTCATATCTTCTTTCTTGATCTTGGCTTCTATCATATAGAGAGTGTTTACTTTCCTCCCCTTAACTAACACTAGAGAGCCTTTGGTGAGCTTCCATTTACCTTCACCAAATTGGTTAATATAACCATCATCATCAAACTTGCCTGTAGAGATCAAATTAAGACGAATATTTGGTACATGTCTGACATCTTTAAGCAACAACTTACAGCCAATACTGGTTTCGAAGCAAATATCTCCTATGCCTAAAATCTTGGATGCCCCCTCATTTTCTATCCGAGCATGGCCACAATCACCATTAATATAGGATGTGAAGTAATCACGATGTGCAGTAACATGAAACGAAGCATCCGAATCAATTACCTAATCACTGGTATGGCAAGTGAGATTTACTGAACTCTCATCATAAATAATGCCCAAATCACCATCAACTATGGTTGTAGTGTTCTCTCTGTCATTTTTCTGAGAATTATCATTTTCTTTCGCCTGTTCTCTTTTCCACAATCTACACTCCCTTTTAATGTGACCCATTTTCTGACAATGAAAGCACTTGAGGTTTCTCCTCTGGGACTTAGATCTTCCTCTAGGGTTATCATTATTCTGTTGGCGAGAATTTCTGCTTTGGCTCATCCCCCGTCTTTCTTGCTTTTCTGAAACAAGTGCATCAAACTCAGTGGGAACTGTTTCAACACTCTTTCTTCTACATTCTTCATTTTGTAGTCTATCTGTAACCATATCCAAAGTTAATTTTCCGTTCGGTGCTGAATTGTTCACTGACACTATTAATGTCTCCCAACTATCAGGCAGAGAACTAAGCAACAATAGTGCTTGTCACTCATCATCTAGAATAATCTTCATAGAAGTTAACTGATAAACCAAGCCCTGAAACTCACTAGCGTGTTCAGTTATACTGCGCCTCTCCTTGTATTTCAAGTTAACAAGCCTTTTCATCAGATTAGCTTTATTCTGTGCTGTCAGTTTCTCATAAATTGTCTCTAATTTTCTCCAAAGAACATCGGCTCTAGACTCCTTCGCGACATGGTGGTACACACTCTGATCAATCCATGATCTAATAGTACCTACGGCCTTCTTATTTAATTGAGCCCATTTCTTATCATCTAAATCAGCGGGTCTAGCTTCTTCGCCTTCAATGGGTTCATGCAAGTCTTTCATGTACAGCAAGTCTTCTATCCTAGACTTCTAAATACCATAATTCCATGACTTCAATTTAATCATGCATGCCAAGGAATCCTCTATCTCAACCACACAAGTAATAAAAATAAAACCTGAAACTCTGATACCACTTTGTTGGGAAAGGGACTACTACAAGCAGTTGCAAATTCAGCGGAAATAAACTCTTTCCCTCTTTGTGTGATTAAAATAGGATGTGCACCACAAATAGAAAAATAAACCAATAAATCTAAAGCAAAAACCAACCACAAGAGACACAGATTTTTACGTGGAAAACCCAAAGCGGGAAAAACCACGGGGACCGTAGTCCGATATAAACTTCCACTATATTAATGGGATTACAGCACAAAATCTTCTCTAGATAATACTAGAGGCTACCAACATCAATAATCTCACTATTTTTGGTTTACAGTAACAGCCTAATAACTGTCTCTCTAATAAGTAGATTTCTCAAATAATAGCCAATGAGAAAATAAAATAAAAATCAAGACCAGTAGAATTGTAGAAGGCGATACCAGGAACTTACCCTCAAAATAATAGCCAATGAGAAAATAAAATAAAAATCAAGACCAGTAGGATTGTAGAAGGCGATACCAGGAACTTATCTCAAAATTTGGGAGAAAACGGAGTTAATTTCGCCTTCCAATCACCTAATTAAAGATTGAAACCACTATTCTTTTCTACTAATTTTTCTCTCTCTTACGACTTTCTTCCTTACTACCGCAATTTTCACGCTATTTTTCTTCTCTTTTTTCTCTTTTCACAATTACGTCAGCCGCTGACTTTTTATAGGTTAATTACATAGCAAATTTTATCCAAGTCCAAGACTTAATAATAATTACAAACTAAACAACTTATTTAAACTTTAAGCTTTTGGGCCCTCAAATGAGATGGACCCAACAATAGTAAATATCTTCACAATGTGAATCAGTTAGAACACTCGTTTTTACAAGAGAATTTGATTTACGGCTGGTCGCAAGGTAATTTACCACCGTAAATTTTAGGATCATTCAATTTTTTTACGACATTTCTGAATTTGATGCATTAAAAGTGTAATCACATGGTCTGCTGAAAAAATTAAAAGCTTTCATAACCAATGGTTTCAATCACCTTAATCGTGTGGAATTTTAAAAGAATATCCAACAAATATTTTACGACGGATTCTTCTTTGATGCATATTCATTGCATGTGCCCTGTCAAATGACAATTAATTCATCCACGCATTACAAATGTAAATTATTTATTTATAAATATATGTGAAATCCACTTTCAAATTAAATTACAGCGACCATCCCACAAATTAAAATATATTCATACCATCATGAAACAAGTAGCAGCAACCGTCATTGCTTTCTTATTAATATTACTTGTTCATTCTTCTTCCTCAACAAAGTCACATTCCACAGCTTCCAATTGGCCATCAGCTTCATTAGTTGATGATGTTTGCAAAAAGAGTGATACTACTTATGGTGACTGTGTTTCAACTCTGGAATCCGATCCACGAACCAGAACAGCATCGGATCTCAGATCTCTGGCAAGAATTGTTCTAGAGATAGCACACGCTAACACAACAACGAGCAAAGAACATTTTGAAATAATGGCAAAGAGCAGCATGACTGCACCAGATATAATGGCAGCCCTGAAGAAATGTATCTTTGGTTATGATCGTGCAGCTGCATTATTCAACTCTGCGAGAATGAAGATAGATTTGGACACAACGGCAGCGAGTTACGATGCAATAGCTGCTCATGCTGGAGCCTTGTTCTGCGCATATCAGTATAATTCTACCACTCGGATTGATGTTCAATCCATTCGGGCGAGAAATATTTATCTGGAATCCTACGCTACTATTGCATTTGTTATCATCAATCAGCTTGGTGGCTGAATACGTTAACGTTTTGTTCAATTATTAATAATGCATAATAAAAATTATTCAATTATGTAAGGATCTTTGCTTCTTCTTCTTGTTCAGTTGAGCCTTTTTAGTTTGATTACGCCGTATCAGTTTTTTATTTAAGAATTAAAACTAGAATAAATGATTTGTTTTTGTGAGAACGATAAACTTATTTAACACCACTATATATGTGTGTATATAAATAAAGATTTTACTAAAAATTTGACAGAGTCCTCCCTGTATTAGATAAATTATATAGTTTGGTTCATCGTTATAAAACTATAGTTTGTAAAATACTCCCACACTTTAATTATCTGCTTCTCAATTTTGAACACTTGACAGTTTCATGGTTTGCAATTGGACTAGGTCGGAAAATTTTTTGACTCTTACCCGATCTGATTGAGTTACTGTAATCTCATTTAAGTCGAGTTGGATGAAGATCAACAAAACTCAGACACAACTCATATTGGCACTAAGTTCAAATTTTAGATGAAAATTGCTCTCTCTTTATCTTCGAGTTCTCGCTGGCCGTTATTAAAAGTCTTAAAAGTTAGCATATATGTTTCGTTCCTTAAAACGTATTTATTTATTGAATCAAATACTTTTTCCCATTTTACTTTTCGATATGAATTTGATATGTGATTAGCTAATTACATAATTAAGCGGCACATCAACTCAACTTAGGGTCTATTTGCAATTGCTTTTGAAAAACTCAAAAGTGATTTACAAAAATTAAAAACTAATTTTGATATTTATTAAATTTTCTTTAAAAATCACTTCATCTACAGTAGATTTTGCTGTTTATTAAATTGCTTCAATTTTGTCCTATATTGAGTATTATTGAAGCCCATTAGACTTACTCATGAACAAAAGCAAACTCGGGAGATAAGAGTTAACTCAAGCTTATATCCGTAACTCTATATTTATTCTCAGTCTATGTGAGATATAATTTAACAGGTGTAGTTTTTTTAACTACAACTAGTGACGAATTTGTTTCACATTATCGGTGTATCTCAATTTTGTACACCTATCATTATTGTTTTTAAACTATGCAACTTTTAGATATTTTTTCCCTTTTTTTTTACAAAGATAGAGGGATAAACAAAGTCCAAGTTAATTTTAACTACCTCCCTAGAATTCAAATTAGGTGGCTAGTCAAATATGTGGCTGGAAAATCACTTGACCAGATCTTAGGGGTTTTCAGAGCACTTTTTACATGGAACTAATGTAATATTTTAAAAATAGATTAAGATATTCTTCTATTGAAGATCCAAATTTGATCTTCTTTCAGGACACTTAAATAATTTAATTTGATCATTCATTGATTTCCAGTTGCAACGGAAAAAGCACCAAAATACGACGATATATATAAACTATATATATATTCGAAATTTTCTGAGTCCCTAATACAGTGATTTATTTATTCACAACCAATGCAGATAAAAGTTATAACATCTCAGATCGATCCATCTCCAAATTGAAATCGTTGCTAGCTCCGCGTTTAGTTATTAATTTGTACAATGTAACCAAGCAGCAAGCTAGCAAAGACTATTTTCGAGAAATTGAAGTTTTAACAAAAATTTACTTAGCCAGTTTGATTAAAGCAACTAAAGCCAATCACTGTAAATTGTATATTTTTACGAACAATCACATGGGTTACAAAAGATTTTGAAAGCTTTCATAATTAGTGGTGCAATTTAAACCCTACAATTCTTGTTAAAATTTGGTATACATTCAAATCATGTGCCTTGTTCAATAATAATTAATTCATCCATAACAAACCCTAGTTCATTTATAAATATGTGAAACCTACTTAGACGTACTACACCACTGAACATCCTTAACAAAATTTTCATAATGAAACAAGTAGCAGCAGCCATTGCTTTCTTCCTAGTTATTGTTCATACTTGTTCCTCAACAAATTCCATAGCTCCAAATTCTTCACCAACTTTAGTTGATGGTGTTTGCAAACAAACCGAAAATTATGCAGACTGTGTTTCAGCTCTTCAACTTAACCCAAGAACTTCAGCAGCATCGGATTTAAAATCTCTGGCAAAAATCGTTCTAGAGACAGCAATAGCTAACACAACAAACAGCAAAGTTTATTTTGAATTAATGACAGAGAGCAAAAGAACAGCTCCAAGTTTAATGCCAACCCTAAAGAATTGCATATCCAGCTATGCTCGTACAGTTGCATTATTTAATAGTACAATAAGGGAGCTAGATTCTGATATAACCGCGGCGACTTACGATGCTCTGCTTGCTTACCTCGGTTCCTGGTACTGTGGAGATTCATTGAATTCTAGTCGGCTTGATGTACCATCGATTAAGACTAGAGTTTATTATCTTGATTTGTACGGTATTATTGGATATCGTATTACGAAGCAGCTTAGCGGCTGAATTCGTTTTCTTGACATGATTGATGAATAATATACTAATAATAAATAATAATAAAAGTTAATTATCCTTTGATATTGTAATTATCTTTGTCTCATTAGCATGGCGATCATTTTATGGGTTAATTTAAATTTATCCCTAATAAAATGATTATCCTCAAAATATCTCTAAACAAAATTTTAATAGGTTTTATTTTACACTTTATTTGTTTCTTTAAAAAATTCGTCTCAGAAAATTTGAGTTATTCGTCCAAGCATATGACATGTTGATCATGTGAATTTACTAGAGCACTCATGTTTAATTACGAGATTTAGTTTGATTTTAGAAATTTATAGTTAAGACTTGTCCTAATAACTTAATGCATTGCAAATGACTAGGGGAAGAGAGAAACCTAAAAGCTTTCATGACGAAGGAATATTTGTGCATTTTAAACCGTAGAATTCTTCTTAGACATGGCCTTGTTTATATTATTAAGATAATGTAATTATTTTGCAGCTCGGTATTTCTTCATTCTAGCCCCTCGTGAACCAAAATCCTGATTTTGACATTGATCACTTTTGAAGTAAATACAACCCCAAGTGGCCGTAGAGTTTCATACTGTGCTTGCAACAAAATTAACAAAGGCAGCGTGCTGGTGGTAGATACTGATTAAAAACGTAAGAATTAAGGGGGAAAAGAAGTATGTGAAAGTCAATGTAAAAGAGAGGACGTAACATTTTTCCCATTATTATTGTATCTCCAAGCCTGGAATCTTATCACAGTCAATTTACTCGTATGTTGTTATTCAATTTTAAGTTTTAGCATCTCTTCGGACTCTCTTGTCTGTCGGGCTATTTAAGAGATATGGTCTTAATCTATCCTTCAAAATCGAAGCTCTGCTCTTTTCTTTCACCAAAACTCTACACAAGGCCCACATTTTCATTCACACACAAATTCTCCCAAATGAAAGCACTGCCTATTTTAGATTTGGAAGCAAAACCCGAAGCTGCTCTCGAAGTCGAAGCCAAACCCGCTACTGAGGTTGTTGAGTCCACAGCCAAGGAGAACCCCAAGCATGAGGAGATTTTTGTTTGTTGCTATGGTTAGTGATTGAAGAAAATGATAACTTTTTGTGCTTTGTGCATTCTTTGATTAATTTTATGAATTCCCCAGATGCTTGTTTTTCATGTTTTTGTAATGGTTGTGTGTTTAGCCAGATGGGTTTCAGGGTTTGTTGTTTGGTGGTAATTGTTTGGTTATAAAAATAGAATTTTCATTTTGAATATCAATTTCTGTTGCATCAGTAATAATAGCTGTGAGCCGTTGCTCTGGGTGAAATAGAAATGTACATGCGCTTTCCTTAAGTTTTACTGCTTTAAAGATCAAATGATAGCAATCTCTAATACCCTTGGAAGCGATTTACTAGTTAGATTATAATGATAAATGATAATGATAATTCTGTTTAATTTAGAATTTTTTGGATATGTTTGCTGAGAGAGGAAACCTCGACTAAGGAGAGCATGTGCTGCTTTTTAGATTTCCTCTTTTCTTTTTTTTTTTAATTATTAAAACCAAAAGAGAAGGGATAAATAAAATGACAGTATGTGTTATCATGTCTCTAAACTTTCTCGACAATTAGCAGTAATCAATAAATATTTGGATTTAATAATTTATCTAGCGAAATTAAAAGTCCCATCACCTTCAATCCTAGACGACATGCCCAAAATTTTTTGCAACAGATTTTTTATACTACAATCAAGCATCAAACTGTAGTGGGGGCCTTTAGAAGGCAGTGGATTTCTTCTCAAATTTAATAGTTTAAGTCCTTAGATTTTTTGAAGTTTTACTTTTACATTAAATTTTCAAAATGTTGCCAGGTTCTTCATGGCTCATACAAGGTTTTAGAGTTAATTTATTCGACTATGATCTAAATTTCCTTGATTTTAAGTCTAATTCATATTCTAATTATGCCATCCCATTTTTTATTTGATTTTTATTTGAAAAAACTACTCAAATACAAAATTATCCAATAAGATATATCAATAAGTTTTGTTAAAGCATTTTGTTACACACCTGTTATTAGATTTTTGATCTTACTGGTACCATAGAGATTAACAAAAAATCAATTACATGATAATATGAATCTTGACAATACTAACATAAAAAAAAAATTGAATGTTAATTTGATAATATCTTATCAATCACACGTGTGATACTGGTATTTACAATTAAATTAGAAATTAAAATGAACCTATAATCGACCATTATAGGCATGACAATACATAACTCTAAGTTTGATCATTAGAAACTATGTGAACAAATTAGGCCGTCAATCAATCTCAACAACAATAAACACATGAAAGTTTGGTGCTTTTTTCTGCTTCTTATGACTTTGCTCTCACATAATTTGACTCTGGTACTATGCCAAATGCCCCAGTTTGATTTGGGTCCATTGATTTGAACCATATACATGTACAGAGGCAGCCATTAAGCACAATGTTTGGACCATTTCATTTTCGATGTTAGCAATCAATCTCAATCAATCAATATTAAATGAACATAGTTTGGTTTGAGTCATTTCCATTTTTTATTCAACACACCCTTCTTCTTTTATGGAATTTCATTTCCATTATTCTTAAATCTTAATCTTCTGTCATTTTGCTGCCAGAACTTTTTGAGTTTTATTTGTTCGGTTTTTGTCACTTTCGTTAACTCAAAATATTAGAAAACATTAGATTACGCTTGTGATTTGAGACTTTGCTTTTTGTTTTTCATCTGGGTTCTGTATTCCATGCATGTCCTATGAACTTAATTTGGACATGAACCAACAACTTCAATTTATGGCCACGGAAACAATCCAGGGCTTGGCGCATCGCAAAATCTTGTGTCTTTGCCATTAAAAGAACAGTTTCGATGGCCACCAAAATTTAAAAAATAAGACCATATGCAAAACCACCGTACAATTAACCTACTTCGGATATACTCATATCGAGCAATGCTTTTGCAGATGTTTTAGCTAAATACGTTTTCAAAAGTTCTCGTACAGTATTTCCAAAAAACAAAAAATTACACACCAATTACAAATTGAAAAGGAACGTATATGGCACGTTTACTTTAAATTAATTTGTTCGAGAGAATTTAAATTCCTTTTTGTATTATATTTTCTTCTTAAATTAATTTTCTCCTTTTAATTTGTGGACTCATGGCAGCTAGATGATAGTTATAACATCTTCTTTTTTATTAGAAGATGTCTCTTGAAACGATTAATGAATTAATTTGTGTTTATGAATCATACGCGGTAACATGAAAAGTCACAACTAATCAAACCAGTCATATAACCAATGATACTTATTAAATATGGATTAATATATTGAACAAATTTATTAGTAATTAGGAGAGGATAAATTTGTGTATAAAATTGAAGAGAACATATAATATAGGACAAAAATATCTCTTAAAACTCTCGACGGTTTTAAGGGTAATTAATATCCTCATTTATGTGATAAAATTGAACTAGTTTTATTATTAGATATTTTAATAAGAATATCACAATTGATTAAACTACCTAATTATTGTTTTTGTTGCGTCCACAACTCAGCTGTATAATTCATCGGGTCCCTAAATGGAACCCCCACCATAATCATGGCTCCGAAGTTTAACCTTCATGGTGATTTAATGCTCACTTGTCACGCTGTACATCTCCCCCCAATATATATATATATATATATTTTTAATCTTTTAGCTTTGTCTGTACCCTTACCCAGAAAAAAAGAAAAGAAAAAGAAAATTATACCAAAATATGAAAAGAAAGAAAGAAACAATGAACAAACAAAACTTTCTCTTTACCCGAAACGGTAGGCAAACAACCAATTGCCCTATCCACTTACACACCGTTAATATACTTTTGTACCCCAACTTCTTTTCTTGGCTTGCAGTTATTTCAGCACGTGTCCTAAACGATGGGTCACCGAACTGACGGTCACCAAGCTGTACACATCTACTTATTTGAGCTAATCTCCCCACTATTCAACGCATCCCCGCTTCCATTTGCGTCATTTCACACGCGTTCATTGGCCACGTGTCGGTTCTGGGTCCCACGTAGATTTTTTGACCTGATCCTTTCCCTATGTCACGTGTGCTTCCATGTCCAACATAAATTCAGTGGGGGAAGAGACGACGGATATGGAGTATGGACCCCTAAAAGTTTTGCATTTCAGCAAATTATACGATAGTTTGTCCATCTTTAACTACTGGGTCCGCGCTCTCAATTTTTTCAAATAATTCTTTTCGGGATAACGGAGTTTGTCTATTTTTAAACCAAATCTCCTATTTTCATCTCACCAAATTTTATTAAATATACTTTAAAAGATAACTTTTGTTAGTATTAAAACTCAAATGGATTTAAATTTAAAGTTTGATGACATCTTGTATTAATTTTTACCAAAACTTAATATAATATATCAAAACATTATTTTTACACATGCACGTATATATATATATTTTTTACCAAAACTTAATATAATATATCAAAACATTATTTTTACACATGCACGCATATATATATATATAAGGTTTTAATGAATTACAAATATATAGTCTATTAAAGTAAAAATATATATTTTTATTGGCATGATAACAATTTAATTTTCGTCTCACCTATATGGATGGATTTGGAAGAATAAGTATGATAACATATATATCCTCATAAATATTGTATACATTTTGATTGAGTGATACATCTAAAATTAGTTTAATTTTTTTTTAAAAGATTGTCATAAGTATTAATGACCAAAGTTGTAGTTGTATACATTTGTTTCTAGCGTGAATCATTTCCAATGTTTAAGACTGTAAAGTAAAACCTCCCAATTGAGGGCACTTTGATCGTAAAATTTGAAGTCGTGGATCAAATTGATAGGATTAAAAAATATTTGATTGCTCTGAAAAATGATAAAAGGATGAGGGACCTAGAGTTACTAAAGTCATTCTAGAGGGAAGAAGAAAGTGACAGACCCGTGTAATCCATGGCATGGGTGATGACTGATGAAGACGTGGCCACGATGCTCAAGTAATCCTTACCGTACAAAAACTTGAAAGTATATTTGAATAAAAAAGATGGTCAATTTAAATGTTTTGAATGAGCTACTCCTACTACAACTCTTGATTTTGGAGAAATTAAAAATATGGGGTTGGTGCGCTAAGGGCGAAATCCTTAACCCACTTTGGATCACATTGATGACCATCAAATATTATTTTAATTTTGTTGATCTTTCTTCCCACATTATTATTTTATTTTGAATAGGCAAGGGTTCTATTCAAAGTTGGTCTAGAAAGGAAAAACAAAATATGAATTGAGGAAATCGACAGCGATGGGAAGAAAGATTGTACATTATTAAGATGCAGCATGTGAGATTGTCAAATTTTTTTTGTACTAAAATTAATTAATATGTATCATTATTTTTCTACAATTTTCATAATAGTAAAAAATTCTCTTAATACTAAAACCTTAAAGAAAAAGAAGAGGAAATGAATTATTTACATGATAATTTATTTTGAAAATATAAAATATATATTTATTATAAGAAAAATAATTAAAAAATAACAAAAATATAAGAAAAATATTCTATTTCCTTAATTTATTATTAATTTAATTACTTATTTTTTGTGTTAATTTCTATTAATAGAATTTATTTAATTTATAATAAATATAAATAAAAATGTAGTAAAAAATAAAAAGTAATATAATAAAATTATACCACCAGAAAATTATGCTACTATAATAAAAATTACATGGAGATAAACGGCATGTGTTAATTTTAGTAGTGGAAAATTTGATAATCTCTCAATATAATTTTATTATATTATTTTGCCCCTTGTTTTGCACGTTGTTTGGTGTTAGAATGAAAAAACATGTTTTTGGAATGAAAGCAACAAAACACGACCGACAAATGTTCGATAGAACAAAGGAAAGACAATACTGGCTGTTCGGCGCGGATGTATTGATAGCTTTATAAATCTAGAATTTAGAGAATAATCCTCGGACTATTCGTAACAGCAAAGATGCCCCCTTCTAACAACGATTTATTTGAGAAAAAGACAACGTCGTTTTACATTAAATGAATAATCGATAATAATCATTACAAATAAAGTGAACGCAGCACTCGATTCCGAATATTGATTTATCGCTCAAATTTCCGTGACCACATTTACAATCAAAAGAGCCAACTAATATAACATTTGTCAATTAGTGATCTATTGTTGCCACCAGACTCCATAATAATAATAATAATATTATTATTATTATTATTATTATTATTAATCTTTGTTATTTCACCTTGTGTATATATTTTGAGAAGTTTTGTTTTTTCTTTTAACATGCATAGCAACTTATACAAAAAGTCGAAATACCACCTTGTAACCAAACAGTAGGTTTGGGAAACTTCATTACATCTCGAATTATTAGGTCACTACTTCGTCTAATTAATTGACTAATAACCCATAGTTAGGTACTTAGGTTCAATTTGAAATATATATATTATTAAAAAAAAAAAATTTGACATTCAACTTTAAACAAGAAGTTGTTCTTTCTTAGATGCAACCCCTTCGATTTGGTTGGTTTCTGGTAATATCCAAAACTCATGATGTGACTAGTTTAGACTTTGCAACCACAGACACACACAATCACTATGTACTATTTTATAATACATTCCAAGATAGGTTACGATATTAATTAAATACGAAAAAAAAATCAAAATCTTATCGTGCATTTCTTAATCGATCATAAATAAGTTAAATAACACGTAACAATCTAGATTTAAGTATTCTAGTATATGTTACAAATTTTATGCTACAGGTCACAAAGGTCAAATACTCTAAGCAGCCGTTAATTACATTAATCTAAAATAGTTTATTACGACTCCTAATTATTTGACAAGCATACAAAAAAAATAATAATAATTTTATATTGATATAATTTTTTGTTTATAATTATATAAGATAATTACTTAAATTACAATTCATATTGTATGAGATCACTAATACTGATATATTTACAATCATACACTTATTGATTTTAATTTTATATAACACTTGTCAAATTCTATTTTTTTTTAATATTTACTTCACTCATATTTCAAAAGAGATACGAAAATTAATATAACTTAATAACACTTAATATAATGACACTTAGAGGGAATAATAAAAAAAAAATACTCACATGGGTAGAAGATAATCATAATCAGAATATAATTAAATAAACAAAACAAAGTACGTGCATTAATTATATAATTAGTGAATCTTTGGCTGTAAAGCAAATGGCAGACAGATCGAAAAAAGTTGGTTTGGTTTGGTTTCTATAACTTTCGTTTGATGACATACACAAGAATCAAGAATATGTAAACATCAAATCTTAAGAACTAAGCATGCCTAAAATTCCGAAATCTCTCTTCGTAATTTCCTCCTTTCATTAAACTTTATATCCAAAATTCGAGAAATTTTAAAATATATATGATGTATATGTATTATGTCAGTTATACATTTAATGTATCTAATGAACTATACTAGTTATATAATAAATAAATAATATCATAATATATATATATATTTATTTTATAAATCATCATACAAATAGTAATTATATTAAATTCAACTACGTATATATATACATCAATTGATTGTAATAATTCTAAAATTTCTCTCAAAATTCTTGCTTTTTTCATTTTTTATTTTTATCTTTACAACATTAATATTAATAATAACAAACGACAATCGTAGAACCCAAAACTACATGCAACAGTAAAAAATTAAACACAAAAAATAACTACAAAAAATTAAAGAAAAAATTGTCCTACTTTTTTTTTGTTTCAAAAATATATGGATTCAAATTAATTAATTAAGTTTATAATCAACCTGAAGAGGGAGGATAATGACCAGAATGTGACCACGGTGGCGGAGGAGCAGGAAAATCTGACCCACTAGACTGAGATTGATTTTGCGGCGGCCGGAAAAATCCAAGCTGCTGGTCACCGAAAAGCAGGGGAAATGAAGCAGAGGAGGATGAGGCAGAAGAAGCAGCAGAAGAAGAAGGCCCAAACGAATAAGATGACAGAGAAGATGATAACAACGGTGGCTGCATTGAAGCAATCTGATGAGTTTGTGTTTGAGGTTGAACAATTTGCTCAAGCAAGCTTGTGGGTTGATTCTGCAGCAACTGTGAATAATCAAAGTAATCTTGGTACCCCTGTGCCATGAAAAATGGTGGCATCGTTGCTGTTTGCTGCTGCTGCTGCTGCTGCTGCTGATGAAAATTTGTTGCTACTGTTGCAAAATTTGGTGTTTGTCGAGTGGGAATATTCTGTAACACTTGTTGATATTGTTGAGGCTGTGGTTGTGGCTGTGGTTGTGGTTGTAGTGGCGGAACAAGCCTCACATTTTCAGGGAAATTGAGTTTGGCTCTGTTGCCTCTGAACCTCAAAGCGGCTTCATCATAAGCTCTTGCTGCCGCCTCAGCAGTATCGAATGTGCCAAGCCAAACTCTCGCAGCTTTATGCGGATCTCGAATCTCAGCTGCCCATTTGCCCCACGGCCTCTGCCTTACTCCTCTATATCTTCTTCTCCGCTCGCCGCCGCTAGTTTCTTCATATGATACGCCGCTGCTGCTGCTTTCCGATGATGGGGTTGTTGGGATTGTCGCCGTCGTTGTTGTCGTGGCTGTCGTTGCCGGCGCTGCAATACTGCTCGTGGGCTCTTCTGTTACAGTTAACATGATGAGTAGAGTTCTTCAGATGAAGTTGTATGAAATTATTATTGCTTTGAAGCCAAGCAACATTAATTTTTTTTTAAAAAAAGAGTAATAAAAAATTAATTATTCACTATTCATAAATATCCTATAAATATTACAACTAATTCAAAGTTTTAAACGAAAAAGAAAAATGAAAATATGAGGAGGATGACTTAAATGAAATACATGCAATATTAGATAGCATATGTTAATTTTGAGTAGTATTTGAAAGGGGAAAAAAAAAAGATATTTTAAGGAATAGTTCATCTAGAAAATTAGATGACGAAGCACAACAAGCATGGAGACAATTCCAGAATTTTTAAAATTTTTTGAGAAAATTTGTCGTTGTTGATTATACTTTAATTAATTTGTAGTTAGAAGAATGAATTTAATAAAAAAATGAAGAAGATAAATGATGTTAATTTGATTTAAAAAAAAAATTACGAGTTATTATTGCACCAGCTGATGAAGAAGAAGAAGAAGAAGAAGAATCTCTGAAACCACCGAACCCTCGATAAAGCTTTGGCCAAGAACCAGCTAATTGAGCAGCTTCTGCTTCTTCTCGCCCTCTCTTATGTCCAATCCAAAGGCCAGAAGCAGAAGCCGGAGAAGCAGAAACTGAAGCCGAAGCAAGACCAAAGCCAGTAGACGAATATCCCACATCAGTAGCAGCTCTTTGGCCGGAAACAACTCTTGTAAGAGCCGAAACCATAGCTGACATCTCTCTGGCATGGCCGTAACCCATCAAAGAAGCAGCGGCTGTTGATGGGGACTCCGTTATTTGATTACTAGTAGCTCTTTGAAAATGACCCGATTGTGATTCTATAATATTCTCTTGCCCGAAACTCTGATCATCCTGTTGATCCTGTGCATCGCCGCCGCCGCCGCCGCTTCCTGTCGGAAAGCTGATGCCCTCACCTGACCCCCTTTGGTGCGCCACCTTATTGAGTATGCACATGTAACCCTTGTACAAATTATTTCTTCGATAACTCAACCAAAAATGTCAAATATAGGATATGGGGATTATTTAGTTTAGTCCTTCGGTCTTTATTTATTTTTCTCCTAATAATGAAAAATCTTGTTCCAGCTCGATGGAGGGTTTTATGTTCCGCTACTAGCAAATTCAAAGTTGAATTAATACTAGTAGCCGTCATCTGAATAGTTCTTCTTTGTTCAGCTTAACATCCCATTTCATCACCACTTACCACCTTTCGGAGTAGTACTTATCAGGATCGTACTAATTTATTGTTTATTTTTAAAAAAAGTTTCTTTTTTTTAATGTGAATTCGCACATTTTTAATTTTTTTAATCCCTTTTTTGATATGTTCACAGCAAAAATTTAAGAAAAATGTCGGTGTATTTTTTAAGAAAATTGAGAGAGATCATGTTTGAATTGAGTTCTATTACCGACACGTACTACTTCGGGTAATTGGGCTTCGAATCTATTTATTTGTAGCCCATATTTAATTAAAAAGAAGATTTGGGGTATAAGGAGCTGCACTCCAATTGCAAAATAAATAAATAAAAAAACCGTCAAGTACAATTAGCTGTACGAAAAATGATTCTAAAGTTATCGGATACTCGGGTTAAAAATTAATCTAAGCTGTTTACACTTCTTTTTTACTTTTAAAGCTCAACTTGGCAACTCATATTATTCCAAATTCTACAGCTCGATTTTTGTGTGTTCCATGGGATCGTATATTGATTTATTCCTTTCATGTGCGCACATCTATTGGAAGCTTCTTGGTTGTTCAAATAATGATAAAGGTCTCTAGATTTAGTCCAAAAAGGACAAATAAAATTGAAAAATGAAAGAAGGAAACCACAAGCTTCTTTTCACATTGACTTTACCTATAATAGTCAAATATAAGTTATCGGCATCGGCATTTTCATAATTTTTTTTTCTTTTGAAATACGTAAGATTTATTTAGTTCCTTCTATTTTGTAATTGACAACAAGTTAAATTAACACTTGTAGCATATAACACACTTTGATTAATAAATATATGGTCAAAACACGTCTCCTTTATTTGATGACATGCACCCAACTCAACAATTAATGACCAAAAGTAGGGACTATTCCATCCCTAGAACATACGCTTTTTTATATTTCAAAATTCAAAAACACCAGAGGATTAGCTTTCATTTACTAGGTCGTCACTTCACTCATGAGGCCCATAAAAAACGACTCCGTCAGCCCAAAAATTATTTAATTTATTTTATGGAATAAAAACTGATATATTGTTTTGAGATTTGACCTAATAATTATAAACAAAACCGATTTGAGAGTTTGACCAAACCGTGAATAACCCCAGTCGCATAATTGTGCTTTAATTTGAACAAAAGCAAGCTAGTTCTAACACTTAAAGTCGGCCAAATTGTGGGGAATTTTTTTTTCTTTTTTTTTTTTTTATAATTGGTTTCATGAATCGGTGGAGATTGTCTTTGTTAAGTTCGATGTGATCTAGATCGGGTAATAGCATTCTAGCCCATGAGTTCCTTTTTCTCATACAAGAGAAGTATAGCTTATTCATTTTTATCGAAAAAGTCCCTAACTAGCCCCAGTTAAATTAATAAAGTACTTTTTTTTTCTTTTTTTTTTTTCAAGTAACATGATCTTAGAGAACCTCCTTTTGGTCTTGGTTGGATAGTTCTCCTTTTCCTTTACCAACTTTATAAAGAATATTTTGATATTCAATAATTGTAACTTGTAACTATGATAAACATAAAACTACAATTTATTAGAGTAAAATTTCTCTTTTGATCGTATTTAGTTTTTAATTTATTTTTTTATTGTTATTATACAAATTAAGACTAGTCACTATATATTTTTAATTGTAATTGCATTAGACTGTAATGTGATATTTCAAGGGAAAAGAATTAAAGATGCAATCATAGTTGTGAAAATAAGATGTTACATGCATAATTTCGGAATTTAATAGCTATGGACAAACTGTATATATTTTCGGGTAAAAGAAAGAAGATTAGGGATCTAAACGTTATTAAGTTATTCTACATGTGTATGGAAGATCTGCTGTCAACCGTACATGGACTTGGGTCAACTCTTCTAACCACACGTGGCAATGAGTAGGTGAAAGAAGAAAGATGATGATGAAAATAGGAGATTGGGTTGGAATTTTTGGGTCCCATTAAGTGGCCTAAAAACGTGATGCAAGTCCACTCATACCACTTTTTTAGATTTCTTAAGGGGAAGGAATTGTATTTTTTTTTTCAGTGAGAAAATAATTAAAATTGTAAATAAACACTTTACGAATTTTTATTTTAACCCCCGAAAATCGTTTTCAGCAAGACGTTGCAAATAACTCCAAATCTTTTAACAACGACAGCTCTTTTATATATATTGACAAAGGTATAAAGAGGTAGAGAACTCTTCAACCATTATCATAAATTGTTTGTGTGTCAGTGTGTGTATGCAGGGGTAATATTCCAATGAGGAACTTTATATTTTATTAAAATAAAGAATTTTTTAAAAATAATATAAATACATATTTTAATATATTATAAAATAAAATATACCATCTTAAAATATATATTTTTCTTATATTCTAGTTTGTCTTTTATTTTAATAAAATAAAAGATCTTGTATTAGATATGTGTGTGTATGAGTATTTTTTAATATAAGATTATGAACTTTTTTGAAATCTGATGTAAACTTTATCGGGTTTCAAAAATGTCTAAAATCCCGAATCATATTACGCACACATATATACATATTGTTCTATCTATGATGATTGGACAAATCTCATTCGATCAATTTCATAAAAAACAAGTAATGTAAAAGGAAAAAGAATAAACAAAATTAACCAACCGTTAATAATAAAATTTTCTGTTGAAGAATTAACAATGGTAGCTCAAATGAAATCATCACAAATCTTGACATAAAATAAAGGGTATGTTTGATAGTAGGTGTTTTGGTTTTCAAGTTACAGTATTTATGAAATAAAGTGGTAATAACTAAAAAAAAAAAAAAATTAAGCTATACTGTTAGTCTATCACACCTCAACAGTTGGATACCGAAGCTAAATAGGTCTAATATGATCTTAAAATTCTTGCAATATAACTAAAAGAATCATGTTAAGTTGCATATGATGTAATATAACTACCAAGGTCAAGGTGTTGGTAAATTGCATATGATGTAACTTAACCACACTCTAGATACAAATTGATACACGTTTATCATTATAAGTTACAAACCTATCATTTAATTTTTTTCAACTTGTTTAAAAAAATTTTCAGTAAAAGAATTTGTACCGTTAAAATGTGCTTACTGCTCATCAAAATAATAATAAAAAAAGGGCCAATTAGGCATATTTTTCTCGCCGGATTAAATCTCAGATTATTAATACATTTTATTGTTTAAAAGGATCGCTAAGGTGGTGATAATGCCACAGTTCACATTATGTTGTTTAAAATATTTCAAATGGGTTCCTCCTCTTATCCACATAAAAATTGCGCACGTGGTTTTTTTGTTTTACTAACCATTCCAATCGCAGCATGCCGTGGCGAGAACAGTCTCGAGTTTCGTCATGATTTGGATTTTATTTATTTATTTATTTTTAAGCAACATGATTTAGCTGATAGAAAGCAACAGTAGTTGGCTTATTTTCAATGGTCTCTCTCTCTCTCTTCATAAAAGTTTATGATTATTTGAAAAACATTAATTTGGTAATCTATTTCTCCCTCTGTTTTAATTGAAAAATCAATGAATCTCTCAATTAACATTGTAGCTTATTCTAGGACGTGATCTCACCTAGTAACAAATTCAACATTTTCAAATGGAAGAAATCTTAAGTATACTATCATTTTTTCTACATTCATTATTATTAAATTGAAAAAAATATATATAAATTCACGTGTGCATTTGGTCAATAATTCTCGTACCTCATAAAAACATTTCTGTTAAGTAATTGGTAGCCACTCTTTTTTGACTGTCAAAAAACTCTTATTAATACAATATACACAAATTCGACAAGAGATTCATTAGTTTAATTTTCCCCCCCTTTTTATATCTACTTAAAGAATCATATTTAGTGGTAATCTTATTTTATGTTGAACGTGCACTAGATTAATATTACTTTGTTAATTGTTATCCCTTTGCATCATCAAAAATAAATAAATAAGCTTAAATTTATTATAGTTTTGATCTTTGGAAACATTTTGTCGACTGACTTTTGAAAGAGATGGAGTTTATCAAAGTTTGGAAAGCAGCGGCTCGTTCCTTGTTCCCATTGGTCTTATTTTTGCAGCGCCCCCACTCAAATCTTGCGAGAAAAAGACGACTCACAATATTTTTTATTGTATTATTTTGATTTAATTTAATTTAATTTTTTTCCCTGCTTACCAGATTTTGAATCTTCAGTTAGTATTTTTCTTATACAGATGCTTTGACTATCGTACCCTTATTACTGTGTCCTACAATATTAGTACTGTTAGATGATTTTAAAGTTAATAAAATTTTATCATTAGATGCGTTCAAATTATACACAGTTTAAATTTAATTTTTTCTTTTGATTTGTTTATTATCGAGGATTAAATCTAAAATTTTGAATATGTGTAATCATCTTCAAATTACGTATTTAAACTGAAATTTTTTCGTACTTAAATTCAATTTTTTTTGTAAACTAATCGTATAACCTTAGCATAGATTTAAGGAGACTAAATAAGACTAAAATAAATGTGGTCCATGTGAATCCATTATAATATAAGAGCTCATTTTATTGGACTCAAAAATTAAGTGGGAAGCAAATAACAATTGAATTTTGCCACATGTCTAAATACTTGTTTGTCGGCAAATTAAAGTTAATGCAACCAAAGAAGAATATTAATTAAAAGATGAAACCTCTAATCTAGTGAAAATGATCTATGATTGTTAATGAATATCTATCAAGTTAAAGGTTAACTAAAAGAGGAGGAAGTTTTTGTCGTGCGTTTTTTGAGTGGCTGAAATTGCCATAAGATGGTCAGGTTCAATGTCTTTAAAAGTAAAAAAAAAAAAAATTTTTGCACGAATGTACACACATTGCTTCATTGATACTTGCTTTATTTGTGATAATTATTAAAAGATGGATATTGGAACCCTACCCAATCAAAGCTTTTTCTTCAGTACTTGAATGAATAAGATTCTAGTTGTTAATCCATTTTTTAATCATAATTTTCAGTTTTAAACTCCATCAAATAATTTGTTTTTAGAAGTAACATTCCATTCTTTTTTTTTTTTTTGACTTCTCCAAGTTCTTTGTAAAAAAAATGTGAACAACAATGACATAATTCCTTGTAATACAAGCATAAAGATGATAAGCAACTAGATACATGAATTTCCCATATTATATTTTCATGAACATTTACTCTAAAACTAAATACAAATAAATTTTCAACCAATTAAAAGAAAAAAAAAGTAACTATTAAAGATCTTAACATTTGAGTTTTAATTGACGTAACATTTATCTATTAATAGATATTTATTAATTAAATAATATAATAATAATTTCACAAGTTGTGAAATTCATCCTTTAATAAATGAGTGATACATAATATTCAGATTTAAATTTTCACAATCTCTAACATTATTGTTTTAAAATATAAATATAAAAACTATTATGAATTGACTTTAAATTATTTCGTACTTCAACTTTATGAAATTTTCTTCTCAAGTGGCAATATTTTAACTTAAAAGCTTGTTCCAATATTTTAACTATTTTTATCATTTACTTTAATGGTGTAACTTACAAGGAAGTTGGTTTAGTCAATTTTTATCAATAAAAAAAGTATAATATTACATTAGGTCTTGTCAAATTCAAAGATAAAATAACCAAATAAAATCTTATCCTCTTTTTTGATTGATCGTGGAGATGGGACTTCCAAAATTTAAAATACTATGAAAGACCATTTTATTCTTGAGCGTGCATTGCGTCTATTTCTTTTTGGCTTCACTAAAGAAAAAGTAAAGAGGGAAAGTAAGAAGCAAACAAAAAGAAAGATTTAAGAGCCAAATAAAAAAAGACCTAATAATGAAGATCACCAAAGGAGCCTCCTGCTTAAGATAATTAAGCATTTTAGTTGCTCTTAGTTACTATTATTGTTCAAGTTCATTGCATACCATCATTTACCTTTCAATATCAATGTCTTTTCTAATTAGAAAATCATCTCATAAAAAAAATTGTTCTTTTCCCATTGAGCTCAGTTACACCTCTTTTGGAATAATTGAACATAACTTCTTGTAAAATATTATACGCAAGGTTCAAAAACAATAATCGCAGCAACCCAGCTGGTAATTTGATTAAAGTAATTACGGGATTAAAAAGGCAGCGAGTGTATTTGAGTATAAAAACAATTGTTAGATGATTAAAGCGATTTTATTTTTTTTTACAGCATTTGATTGTAACAGTTAAAATCATTTTTTAAGGATAAAAATAAATAGAAAATTATTCTCATGTAGTGTGGAAATCTTTTCTAATTTCTTGTTGACTTGTACATTTATTTCAGAATTTCCATTCAATAATTCTACTGTCTTAATCTTGACTTAGCTACTGCCTACTGTAGTTGACTTTTTCTACCAAATGCTGAAACAAACAAGCGTCGCAAAAATTATTTAGAGTGTGATTTTTCCTTTTTCCAATAATCAAGTGAAATTATAGAAAGAAAATATAATTGTCAATTGATCTCTCAAGCTATAAATTAACCCCAAATAAATTTTATCCATATCCAGTTGCCAAAAAGAAATTACTTGAACATGGGACCGCCAAGGCAGCTTATAGAACAAGACAAAAAACAGCACAGCAACTTAACTGAAAATTGCGAAGATCATCTTGAATACTTCAACATCATGGATCATTTGTCTTGATAATGAAAATTTGAATATGACTTGGCCTTACATAACTATAAAGACAAATAAATCTTTCAATTTTGTCCTCATCATGTGATCTTGTTAAAAACTTCCAATACGATGTATCTTTCATAATGATAAGACTTGCCTTTCATGCTCGCCTCAAGATTGAAATAGAAGCATACACCAAAAAGTGGGGAAAAAGGTAAATGTTCCAAAGAATGATGCAAAAAAATTACCCAAAATATATTTAAACCAAGGGACAAGGGTAGGCAGGGAACTTCCTTATAGGGATAACAAAAATCCCCACGGGGACGGATATCTTTGAGAATTTTTCCCATTCAAGAGGATATGAGGATAATTTCATACCCAATTTTTTATTCGGAGAAGAGACGGAATAATTTTTTTACTCGATTTTTTATTTGGGGAGAGGACGGGGATAAGGTGGAATCCACATCCCCTACCCATTTCCCTATTTTAATTTTTAATTTTATTTTTAAAATTACTAGTAAATAAATTATAAATTTTGAATTATAAATTTTGAATTATAAAATTATAAATATTGGTAAAAATAACAAATATCAAAATATTTATATTATTAAACTTTTAGACCTAATTAACTAATTAAAGTCCTAAATTTTTATTTATGACATTAAAAAGACCGGGTAGATTCTAGTAGCCTAAAAATTTTGTTTTAATTTTAATTTTTATTAAATATTTTAAATTCAAATCTATTTTTAATTTATTTTTAGATGCTATAATTGCCCACAGCGAATCACAATTTTAATATCTAATCTAATATAATCTAATCTAATATTTGCTCTTAATTTGCTCTGACTTAACTATTGTGCCGTAAAGAGAATAGTCCACATTTATAAAGTACCCACGTCACCATTGAAAAAGTTAATTTTGAATCTAAATTCGATTTTATTTGTAACAATTTTGTATTAAACTATTAATTTATTTATGATAGTTTGTAAAAGAAATTTGTATCCCTTGCATGCTCCGTTACTGACTAATTTAATGGATGTGACTTTTGTAATGGGTATTAATGTAAAATATATTTCGAACTTTACTTTTATTTGGATTTTTTATTTTAATATGATTAACTCAGAATCAAAAACAAAAAAATGTATTAGTTATTCGGAGATCGGGGACCCTCGAAGATCCTCTGTTATTATTCGGGGAGGGGATATGGATTCTTTTAAGTAATTCTGATGGAAACGGGGAGGAGACAGAGACATACGTAAAATATCGGGGATGGGTACGGGGAGACTGATCCCCTCCCCATTGCCATCCCTACTTCCTTATAGCCCTTAATTACAAAAATCATATTTTTAATAAGATATGGGATTAATTGGGTCGCATAACAAAGAACTTAAAAAAAGTTGTAACAAAAATGATGAAAGTTTTTTTCAGACAATGAGAGTAGAGATAAGAGTGTCGCCCAAAGATAGAGTTTCACCCACCCAAGCCCCACTTCGGTTCAACAACCGCATCCCTGGAAGTGGCAAATCTTTTCTATCTATCCTCAGAGTCAATATGCTGAATTTAGTAAACATTCAGGTAAAATTAAACTATTGCAAATAATTATTTTAAAAAGTTTCTATTTTATTTTATTTTATTAGTCACATGCATTATTGGCGTGAAAAGTTGAAAAACTTCTTCATGCCGTAGATAGCGCATGAGTTCCCAAAAAAAAGAAATAAAACAATTGATTTTGAGAATTAAATTTGCCTTGATTTCCCTCTCAGTGCGATGCATTTGGACCAAACTTATCAAAGAATATGAATATTTTTATCGTATTCGTTTGGACAAAAAAGAAAAAGAGAAATGAGATTTTTCTTTATGAAAAAGTGAAGTCAATTGCTGTGTTACACTCGGAACTTGGTGATTTGAAATCACCATAATTAATAATAATAACAACCATGGGCGACACACATAAGGGTAGGGCTGCCTTTCAAACCATTCAGGTGTGCAATCTCCCTCGCTGTCGGTTACAAATCTTTTTTCTTTTTCTTTTTTTCCTTTTTATTGTTATAATTAAGTCGTCTTAATTCTTTTACAATTTGTGCGGATATACAATACAAGTCTTTAAATCTATAACAATGTAACGCTAATGCATGCTTCGTTTCTGTGATGCATGACTTAGATTCTTACTAGAAAATTGGTCTTACAAATGTCATATAGTTCTAAAACTTGGCGTAAGATGAAGATATTGTCCCATTTCGAAATGGACTAAACTATCTATCAATGAGTAAAAAGCAAATTTTCAGCAGGGTGGTAGAGGAAAGAAATCTAATGAGTTAAAAATTACAGTCATTCAAGTAGAACAGCTCTCTCTCTCTCTCTCTCTCTCTCTCTCGCGTAAAGCAAAAATGTTTTGATAAAACATTAAGAACCTAGTAAGCTGTAGACTCCGTTGGCTTAATTGGTGCCTGAGTTTGTTGTGGGAAGAAACTTTTTAAGATGCATGAGATTTTTTTATATGCTATGGATATCATATGCACATAGAAAATGAAATTTCAACGATTTCCAATGTCTCAAAGGGGAAAAGGGAAAAATTCTCTCTTTAGAACATCATGTAAATGAATGTCAAAGATATCTAATCATTTTCGGCCAATAATAAACACAATTTGAGGGAAAAGTAGTTGTTTAAAAGGATTTTCAGATCTCAAAGATAATTCCAACTAAAGATATCATATATTCTTATCGGGATGGGGTCCAGAGGGATTTCTCGTGTTTGGGGAGAGTATGAAGACTATTTTATTACCTAACTCTTATTCGGAGAAGAGACAAAGACAATTTAATACTCAAAATCTTATTTAGGAGGGAACGATAATTCGTTAAAATTTCCATCTCCTTTCTATTTCGTCATATTTATTTTTAGATTTTATTGTAGTTCTTTTAAAAATCTTAGTAAATACATTTAATATTTAAATTGTAGCAGTATTTAGATTATAACAGCATGATGTAAATAACAAATATTATAATATTTATAAAAAATATAAATAACAACTAATATGAATATTTGAAGATTGACGACGATAACTTTGTTGATGATTTATATCATGTAAGTATGTAACTTTTATGGATGTGTTCAACTTTGAAGCTCTATTTTCGCTTAATTTCATAACTTATCTTGTAATTTTTGATGATATTGACTTAGATTTGATTGAAATGATTTTAATTGCCTTAGTTTGTTTTGATATTTTTGTGTTAGTAAAATGATTTCATACTTTTATTTTAGGGAGAATGTATATTTCACCCCTAATAGATGTTATATTTACTACTTACATCCCTACAAAATTTTTAATTACTTGTTTTATCCCTCTAGTTAAAAGATATAAAAAATATTAATTATGAAAATAAGGGAAAAATAGTCCTTCAAATTATTGGGATTATAAAAAAAGGAAAAATGTAAGCACTTTTTTTGGTTATTATGTATGACTAATCCTTTTTATCTTCTTTTTAATTTTGGTGGAAATGTCATAAATCCTCTAAGGAGAAGTAGAATAGTAAATGAACCAAAAAAAAAAAAATTTATATGTTATAGGGGTGTTCGCGGATCGGATTTTATGGATTGGACATCAATCCATATCATATTTATGATTTTTCGGATAATAAATTATCAATCCAATCCAATCCATAAATTGGCGAATTCAATTCAAATCTAATTCATACGTCTGCGAATTTGAATCAATCCATATCCAATCTACCATTTTGCGGATTGGTTTGTTGATTAAAAATTTTAATTTTGTTTATTCTACGAAGTAATTAAATAAAAAAATCTAATATAAAAATAAATTTACTACTGATCAAATTCAAAATTGAATAAGATTTAATAAATTAAGTGTTTAAATAAAGTTATAATAATACAATCAAAGTCTCAAAATATAATCAATGAAAAGAAAAAATCTCATTTGTTTAAATCAATATATGAAAATCAATTAAAATTAACTGTTTATAAAGATATATATATTTATTTAATTATTTAATTATGTTTATTATACATTATTATTGGATAATATATGTAGAGTATAATATATGTATAGTTTTAATGTAACTACATTTTAACTTATTTATTTATTAATAAGTAGTAACACCACATTTATAAGTTTTATTTTTTAAATAAATAAATAAATAAATTTTATTTTTTTGGAGATTCGTAGATTTTTGTGGATTTACAGAAGTAAATCCATATCTAATCCATCAACTGCAGATTTTTAAATTTTCAATCTAATCCAATTCACCAATCTACATATCGGATTTTTGTAGATTAGACGGATTGAGTGAATCAGATTGGATTCTAAGCACCCCTAATATGTTATTTATTATCCCAAGGGATGAAACGAGTAATTAAAAATCTAATAGGGATATAAATGCTAAATTTGACATTCATTAGAGATAAAACATGCATTCTTCCTTTATTTTAATATGATTATATCAAGTTCAAAAAATAAAAAATATCAGTTATTTAAGGATCAAATACTCTTGAGGGTCTCCTTTTATTATTCAGGGATTCCCATCCCTTACCCTCAAGCAATTTTAAAGGGGATAAACAAAGTAATGAAATAAAAACAAAATATTAAAAATGAGTACGAGGATATCGATCTCTTGCCCTCCGCTCACCATTATCCTCCCTAATTCCAACTCATAGTCAGTCTCCATTTTCAGCATAATAACTCCAAATCTTCTATCATGTGGGCAAATGAAAAGTCATATATGCATTTTAAAATGTGATCTTGTTTACTGTAAGTACAGTGAAAAAGCATCTAGCTTAGACTAAAGATAACTTCAACACTTCATGATAATCACGGATTAAGAACAAGGTATACTTAAGTCAAAAGATTTGATGGCAAAAACTTGCTTTTTTCACGCGACTAAGAAATTAAGAATGTACTATTTTCTACATGAAGTAATATTAAGCAAAGTACAATAACCCCTTAAAAGAATCAACCTACAAAATATTTCCTCTCAACCCTAGTTGTAAGATGATATCTAGAAATGGTCCGCATACCATCAGTTTCATCTTTGACCCACAAAGGTGATGTTACATGAGAAAATGATTCCACAAAGGCCTTAAATAATATTCCATGGACGGTTTGCAAATTGCGGCTAAAAAATCTTTTGATTCACTTCACTTGCTATCACCATCAAATCATTCCCCACAATCTGCTTTCGTTCCATCAATTACAGTAGCCGATAGCTAGATATATATACCCAATCATTGGATACCAAAAGCACGTTTCTCACCCAACTAATTTAGAAGATGATAAACACTAAAAGCTAAAAATTCACAGGCAACAGATGCTGAGTGGACTCTGCAGACTGAAAAAATCAACAAAAACATTTTTATCAGCTGAAAGACTATTATAATTTCTAAGTAATAAATTATATAGCTGGTGGAGCACTGGCCACTGGAGCTGGAGCCATATCTGATATCTCTGACTCTCAACCCCGATAAAAAAATCAAAAGAAGAATATTTTAACTTTTGTCCTCACCCAACCTTGTCAAAGTCATCTGCACAAATCAAAGTTGAGTCATAATATTCCACTCCTTTTAGGTTAACCTTCAGAATCTAGTTTTCTTATCATGATTTTTCAGGATTTCATGGTGTTTATTATGCTTTTCATACAATTCACTTGCATTAAAAAAAATGATTTACTAGTGATGAATGAAGCCACGTTGCAATAGTGCCTAAAACTGATATAGTAAAAATCAACGCAACTCCGTAGAGCAACATTTTCAGATGTTCCCGCAGGTGGGGGGCTTGGGGGGTGGGAGGGTTAGAGGTAGCAAACTGTGGGAGCCAGCTCAAAGAACCATTAGGTGACAACATCGAGCAATAACCCTGCCAGCCTCTTCTAAAGAAAATAAGCCTAGTCTCTAGAAAAATTTAGTCATTCGTCATTTCCACTTTGGAAGGAATACTTAAGTTTGTACCAAGGCCCAATAATGATAGATTATTTGAGGCCTGTCCCTGAGCGCTATTGGGAACTATTCAGTAATTGTCCAACAGACATGAAATAGGCTTTGCGAAAAACCTAAATCAGAGGTACAGTTAAGCAGTTCAGCCCAGGCAACCAGGCCAACGGCTCAAGGCACAGACTCATGTCAAATGCATCAGATAGTGAGAAAAACCAATCAAATTCCATGTGATTATAAAATAAAGCCACCATCAGCTAACAAGAGCGTCCTTGTTCATGCATTATAAACATAATACTCCATGGAGGTTTTCAGTTCTGAAAACTTGGTAAGAATATAAATTCAAAACTCATCACTAACTGAGCAACTACAGACTCTTACAGGCCCGGCTGCTTCATTCTCCATGTTAAAACATGATGCAAAAGAACTTAACTTCCACAGGCCATGCACTCTTCTTGATTCTTCAGTGAACATACCACCTGAGCAAGATTTGCTTCAACATCGCTGTCTGCTCAATTAGCTTTCTCCTGTTTTCCAGAAAACAACCAGAGTTTCATGTCAAGAAATTATACAAATTTATCCAAAAGAGCAGCATTGAATCAGAGGGTCAAACATGTTCCATTTGTTATACATAATATTGCAATATCGGTAATTAATTCTTCTTCATTTTTTAATAGGTGCTAATTAATTCTTTAGAATTAAATATTACAGCTCACAAGGCACAAATTAAAAAAAAAAAAGAGAGAGCGAGAGAGCAGTCAGTACTGGAATAATAGGATATACTAAGAATTTCAATCATTTTATCATATTTTTATGACCGATTTAAGTATTTGTCATCAAAGCTGTAATGGACTGCAATCTAATTAGCCAGTAAGACGTTCTTTAGCAAAACGAAAAGGGTCAGTTACGTTATTGAGAACAGAGGTATCAACTGTGAATTTAATAGCATCGGCTGCAGCTCGTGTTCTCAGATAATACATTCCTGTTTTCATACCCTGTCAGAAAAAGCAAAACAAAAATATCAATATGAAAATTAAAAAAAGGAAGCAATTGACATAGCGGTAATATATTATCATTCGTAGAAAAGTATTGGAATCCATGAGAGGACTTGAGAATTTTGTTAAGTGAGAGAACATTTGTAAAACTTGGGTTCTGAATGTTGTAGCTCTAGATATTTATTTATGGTAAAGAAAGACTAATACTCAACAAATCTGTGTAGACTGAATAAGGTGATCATAAAATCACAAGTAATCAAAGGCTTTAAAAATATGTAAAAACAAGTCCTGAAGTCCTAAAGAAAATCTAGGAACAGATCCTACTAAAAAATTCTTTCGACATTGATGATTTTCCTAATCAGATGTTCTGGATTCCTAATTCAACATGTTCCTATTCTACATTAGCCCTTTATGTTGCCTACTTGGAACAATGATTGTGAACTAAAAGATGAAAATGTTTCAAATTCAACTATAGTTGTCTGCCATAACAGTTGAGAAATAATAATCAATCAGTCAGTCATATGCCAACGATGGAAGAAGAACAACTGATCTGACATTCCTGAATTCAATTTTCATATATTAAAAGGCAGACATCCTTGTTTCTATTAGGCACTAATCACATCCAGCCAGAGCATCATATGGAACGGTTCACCAACAAGTGTAATAATAGATCAATAGAAAAATCACCATAATGCCTCAGATATATCCCAGCACCATTGCAGCAGCAACTCAGAGGCAGAATTTACAGCTTAATTGCCAAAGTGGGTAGAAACCATACATCATACAATACATACACACATTTTTGTATAATATTAAATTTTAGACTTCAATTATTGTATGAAAGCTGATACCTTGGACCAAGCATAGAAATGAAGGGAAGTTAGCTTCCCATGGTCAGGCTGCTCCATGTGAATATTTAGACTCTGACTCTGATCTATGTAGCAACCACGATCAGCAGCCATGTCCACCAGTGTCTTTTGCTTAATTTCCCAGACAGTCCTGATATTGTGTAACAGTCCACTTTAACATTACAAAATTACATTACAGAATAGTGGAAAGTACGACTCTAAGACAGTAAAAAAATATCCGTACTTGTAGATAGCTTTCAACTCCTCTGGAATCTCAGAGATCTTTGAAACTGAGCCATTTTCATAAATAATCTTGGTTTTAAGAGCGTGCGACCAAAGACCCAACTCTGTCAAATCTTTAAGGAGGTGTTTGTTCACTACAATAAATTCACCGCTGAAAAGGAAGAAAGATACATGAAAGAAAGTGGCAAAGCCATCCTTGTAAGGGAACCAGGTGAATAAAGAAAAACAAACCTTAAAACCCGGCGAGTATATATGTTTGAGGTATAAGGCTCAAAACATTCATTGTTTCCAAGAATCTGGCTAGTTGAAGCAGTGGGCATGGGTGCTACAAGAAGGGAATTTCTCACTCCATTCTTTGATATCATTTCTCTAAGAGAACTCCAGTCCCAGCGATCAGATGGTGTAATATTCCACATGTCCACCTGAAGAATTCCCTTCACAAAAATAAAAAGTAAATTGATTAATTACAAGGAGAACAATTGATAAATTTCCAGTTGGTAAATCCATTACTGTATTTCTAGCTTTACCATGCCTCAGGTACATAATCTGCATCTTACAAGTGTTAACAAATGAGGATCGGTAATGCCATATCATATACTAGTTACATGTTTGTGTCAACAATAAACAATACCCATCAAAGTTAAAACATAAAAAGAAATATGCTCAGCGTGGGATACAATCACAAACACTGTAAAAACTTCAGACACATACCTTGCTCATAGGACTCCCAAAATATGTCTCATAAGGGCCATCTTTAACGGCCAACTCAGCAGAAGCTTTCAGTGCATGATAGTATATGGTCTCAAAAATGTCTTTGTTCAGCTGCTGCGCCTATAGTTGGACATTAAATTGATCTAAACGATCCTCGAAAAAATAAAATAAATTAATCTGAACTAAGAAATACCTCTGGTGATTCAAATGGCAAGCCAAGCAAGATGAAGGTATCAGCAAGACCCTGAATGCCAATACCAATTGGTCTGTGTCGTAAATTTGACCTCCTTGCAGTTTCAATGGGGTAGTGATTGACATCAATGATTTTGTTTAGATTTTCAGTAATTACTTTTGTAACCTTTTGAACCAACAAATGAAAAAAGTGAAATTAAAATAGGATGCCAAATATGTAAGAATAAGCAAGTTCTGGATGGTAACTTCTGTAAAGGAGAGTTCATACAAACACATATATAATATGGTCTTTTTTTAAAAAGTAAAAAATAATAAATCTTGACAGTATGAGGGAAGCTTTATTAATTAAAGACATATATAATATGGTCTTGTTAGTGTTTCTTTTCACAAAAATGAAACCTTGTAATAAAGGCATAAAACTTTCCAAGCACAAGAACACAAACCTCAGCTAGTCTTTCAAAATCAAAAAGTCGGTTCCTTGAATCTCTACTTCCAACCAGCTTGGAAGCGTTTGACTGCACAGGAACCCCCTACAACAAACAAATGAAGAATGCTTAATAACAAAATAATAAAGGACAACTATCATTTATCTGAAATAATTAGTAAGGTTTGGAAGACCACCTTCTCTCTGACATATTGTGGTAGAGCAATGGATGCCAGATTGCAAACTGCAGTTTCTTCAGGACTTGAGAACTCAACAATCTCAGTGCACAAGTTTGAGGACTTGATTGTACCCAGATTCTGCTGGTTACTTTTCTTATTGCAGGAATCCTGGACATAGAAAATGCATCAAAAGTCTTCCCAGAGGATGAGAAAATGAAAAAATTTGAGTTGGTAAGTACCTTGAAAAGCATATAAGGAGTTCCTGTTTCAATCTGCGAATTTAAAATTTCAAACCAAAGTTTTCGAGCCGAGACAACCATCTTTGCCCTACCCTGCCTCCAGAAAAAAAAAATATATTTAATTGCAAGTTACAAGACAGACAACTGTTTTATCATATCTGGGTGCAACGAAAGAAAGTTAAAGAAAAGAACCAAAAAAAAAAGCCTTCAACGCATAAGGGCAAATGGTCAAGTTTACCTCTTCTTCATACTGGGAATACAAGTGCTCAAATTCGATTCCCCAGGAATCAGCCAAACCAGAAGCATCACTAGGGCAAAACAATGACCATTTTCCATCATCTCTGACTCTTTCCATAAAGAGATCGGGAACCCAGAGAGCATAAAAGAGATCACGAGCCCGGCATTCTTCCTATTAACAGAATTAATAATTTGAATGTGTAAGAAAATTATTTTAACATATATAAGTAAAAGAAAAATTATATTTCAGGAAATCCCAAAATAAGGCATGGCCTACATCAAGGACAATACAGCAGATGATAGAGGCAGTGTTACTGTTTTAATGTAATTAAGCCCCATGATGCCATCTAACAATACCTTTCCTTGGTTCTTTCTAAGGTCTAGAAACTCGAAGATATCAGCATGCCATGGCTCCAAATATATAGCAAAAGCACCTGAAATGGTAAATATTTCGTTCATCTCATAATGTGTAGGCACCCTGTGAACTGCCTACTAAATTGAAAAAACAAAAAATAAAAAATAAGCCAATATAGAAAATTGTGCTGAAGAAAGGACTTTTTAACACGATGCGCATACATATTTATATACATGATAGAAAGCAAAGAATGGACAAAAGAGTTCTCAACTATGTGGAAGTACCCTTCCTCTTGCCTCCCCCTTGATCAACATATCGAGCAGTGTCATTAAACACTTGGAGCATCGGGACAATGCCATTGGAAGATCCATTTGTTCCATGGATGTAACTGCCTGAGGCACGGACATTATGAATGGAGAGACCAATTCCTCCAGCTGATTTGCTAATGATAGCACACTCCTTCAGGGTATCATATATGCCTTCAATGCTGTCATCTTTCATGCACAAAAGAAAGCAGCTACTTAACTGCCATAGCGCCCAAGACAGATGGAGAGAATGAAAGAACCAAAAGGGTAAATACTCAAAAGTTGGGTATGGTAACTTGAATTGAAAATAAAAACAAAGAAAAATGCATCATACCTGGGGCTGTGGAGTACCTGCATTGAAAAGGGTTGGAGTAGCATGAGTGAGCCAATGCTGAGACATCAAATGGTATGTTTTCAGAGCAGAATCAGTGTCATCTTTGTGAATACCAACAGAAACCCTCATCAACATGTGTTGTGGCCTTTCTACAACTCTACCGTCCATCTTCAAAAGGTACGACCTCTCAAGGGTTTTGAAGCCAAAATAATCAAAGTCAAAATCTCTGTCATAGATGATCGCACCATCCAGGCATGCAGCATTCTGGAACCAATAAAGAGCAACGGTTCAAAAGCTGCTTATCACATAATTCAGCTAAGGCTGACTTTAAATTTGGCAGTAGGATTGGAATTGGAGTTTTGCTTCATCACTAAAGTTAGGGCTTGATGTAATTCCAGTTAATTCCAATCTCCAATGGACTATTGCATGTTACCAAAGACAGAGAAAGACATAAAGCATCTTGGGAAGTATAAAATCTTAAAATAACAATCAGAACATTATTTTCCCTATTAACCAATGAAAAAAAAAATTATTATGCTTTCACTCTTCCATTTACTCTTCAAAGACTGTAAGTATAGTTATAAAGATCCTGAACTCCAACTTAATAGTAAATCTTACCATAATAAGCTTTATAAGTCACAGATCACATAGCTTGTATTTCAATGGACGGATGCCCAATTTTTCAATTAAGTAAGCCTGATTGAATCTTATAAACTGATTTAAGTAATGGTGGGCAGAAGTATGATAGAGAGCTTTGTCAACAGATCTTCACTCTTAAATGAAAAATAAAACGAAGTCAACATGTTGATTACCTTCATTATTATCTCATAAACGTCATCAGCAACAAGGGAAGCCTTCTTCCCAGACCTTTTATTATAATAGTTATACATGTCTTTGATCCTGCAATTTCCATCCATGTTAAATCACTAGGTTATCAGATCACAACCATTTACTTCAAAATCAAGTTACTCATAGAACCAAGAACATTATACACATACGTCTCTGAAAATGAATTCTTTGTGATCTTATGCAGATTCGAAACAGCAACTCTTCCAGCCAACTGCATCATATTATCAAATAATCAAGTCAAACCAAACCCATAGAATCGAATATTCCAAACTCAATAACAAACAATGCAACCATGAAACCAATTCCATAAATAAGTGTGAAATGGAATCACTAGCTTTTGAGTATAAGTGGACCAGTGATTACCAAATATTTATATTTTTGTAGTTTGAAAACAAGCAGAATCAACACACTTACAAATATATCCACAAAATTTAGGATGCGTTTGAAATTGAAATGAGACAATTGTAACTTAAAATCTATAATAATAACGTGTTTGATAAACTATAACTTAAAACTTCTGCTGATATAATTTTTTACTTATATAATAAAAAATTTCTTATATTTATTATATATTATTAACTTTTATTTTATAATTATAATTTTTTTTACAACAATCATAATTTTAAACTACAACACAAGTTACGACACCTCAATCCCAAACAGCCTACTCAACAATCATAATTTTAAACTACAACACAAACTATAGCATAAGTTACAACACCTCAATCCCAATCAGCCTACTCAACAAACCCATAAACTATATCACAAACCAAGGCATAATCAGGATGGTTGGCGGTCATTGCTGCAGCAGTCTCAGCAGCTAACTCATCAAGCTGTGTAGTGGTAACTCCTTTGTACACACCGGCACAAACTTTTTGAGCCACAAGCACGGGGTCACAGTGCTCTTTACTCAGCCCGTAACTCAGCTTCTTTAAGCGAGCCGTGATCTTGTCGAAACGCACCGGCTCTTTGCGCCCATCTCTCTTTATGACATACATTTTTGCGTAACCGTATCTTTGCCGGGATTTTCTACGAACAGGTAATGGGGATTTGTTTATAGCAATGATAAAATTGCCGGAGAAGGGAGCCAAGGTTTGAATTTGAATTTCGTCACTATAATTTCTTTTATTTTTTATTTTTTATCCTCTTTTATTTAGAAGATTCCCGCCAACGTGTAAACTGAAGATTGGTAACTGAACGTCGGGCCCAAGTGCGCGCCATTTTTGGTGTAAAATGCACTGACTAGTCCTACGCCGAAGGCTGGGCTCATTTTCGGCCTTTGATGATAATAATACGGGCCGGATCTGTGCATTTTCCCAAGTCAAGGTATCTATTATATTTTGAAAGTATTTACTAATATCCAAATCTTTCAGGTCGAATATGTAATAAGCCGAAGACCTGAAAAATATAGCTGGTAGAAGAGATGGATTTATTATTTATAGGTACTTCCAAAGTTGTTTAATTGCAAAAATATACGAAACTTGAATATGTTGCACGAATTCGATGTGAGAGATGACTGTACCAACACGGCACAAATTGGTGTAGAATTCTATTCTATCGAAGAGTGGAATAGAATCGAGCACGCCGCCAAACAAGACTGGACCTGCGGCAGAGAAACAGCAAAAGAAAAGGCTTGACCTGCGGCGCGGGGTAGATTTAGTTACGGTAACTGAAATCTCTCGCTTTTGAAATTGAAATGGCAGAAGAAAAAGAATCCACGTCGAGTTCACTGAGTCAAGGACTCACTCCTCATGATCCCGAAGATGTTCCTAAATCTCCTCCTCACTCCCCCAATTCTTCCACTCGCAAGGTATTTCTTTTTTCTTTTTAATTATTATTTTACTCCAATTATTTATTTATTTTTGGTAAACTACACTTCATTATTTTCTTAATCAAGAAGTAGTTTATTTATTCGAAACTGATTATGCTTATCTGGTACTTGCCATGCTGAATTAGTTGAATCTTTAGCTTATTTGTAGAATGTTAACCAATAGAACGTGCTTTAGCTATGCTGTAAGAAAAACAGTGGATTGAAGTTTTGGTACTTTTGCTTTCAATTAAATTTTATGCCTCTAATAATTAGAAGAATGTTATGCGCAACTGATGAAACCTTAAGTTTCAAGAAATGGAGCTTAGCTATTTTCTTGGGGTCTTTGGTGTTGCATTTAATCTGAAAGATACAAAATCAAGAGTAATATCGCACAACTAGCGTGATATAAAGTGATTAGATGAGTGAAGAAGTATTTTTTTCACTGTTGCAATCAGATCATACCAAATTAGCTTGTTTTGATGAGTTTGTCTATGTAGTTTCTATGTGTAGTATTACTATTCAGAAAACATTCTACGTCACCACTGTGCACTGAGGAATGGCGGACACCAGCCGTATGTTTGTTGCTACAAATGTTGTGGTTAAATATGTAAAACGTTGGATGATGCGTCATGCTAGGGGGGAAAAAGGGGTCTGCTTGTATAATCTATTCTGGAGTACAATATCAAACTCGAAACATATTATGCTAATTAATTATTTTCATGTCACACATAATTAACATTTTGCATTTGTATTTGGCTAGGCTTGCTATGCTGTCCTGCAGAGTTGGGTCTCAAAGAAGTTTATAACTGGATGGTAATAATTTTATTAAGAGATTTATTTATTTATTTTTTTGGTTGGTATTTTGTTTTACTTATGTTCTTTTAGTTTTACATAATTTCATTGGTTAAATTGCAGTGTGGTTCTCTTTCCGGTTGCTGTTACGTTTTTAGTCACATGGTGGTTCATTGAGTTTGTTGACAGTTTCTTCAGTCCAATTTATGCAAGGCTTGGAGTGGAAATATTTGGTAAGAGTTTAAAACACCAGTTGAGCATTCTTCCTGCTCTGATGCTTAGGCTTAGTTGATTCCAGTTCTGTTTCCTTTGCATATATTTCCTGTTTTTTTGAGATCCTGGGGGTCTCAATCTCATTGATATTATATCTCTTCTTGTGTTCATATTGTTGTCTTGTGCAGGCCTTGGGTTTCTAACATCTATCCTCTTCATATTCTTTGTTGGTGTATTTGCTTCCTCATGGCTGGGTGCCACTGTGTTCTGGCTTGGGGAGTGGTTTATAAAGCGGTTGCCCTTTATGAAGCACATATATTCAGCCTCTAAACAAATTAGTGCAGCTATTTCTTCAGGTAATACCAGCTTTTTTGGGCCAACTGATTTAGTTGTTACGTCCTATCATTGCGTGTGTTTGAACGCTTTTCCCAGGATTGTTGCTTATGTATATCTTGGACACTGAAAGAGATTCAGGGATTGCTGATATAACTTTTTATTTTCTGTTTAATTGAGTAATCGATTCCATCTTTTCTCATGCAGACCAAAATACCACTGCTTTTAAAGAAGTTGCAATTATCCGTCATCCTCGTCTTGGTGAATATGCTTTTGGTTTTATAACATCATCTGTTGTCCTTCAGGTAGATACTCTACCTGTGCAAGTTGATTTCTGTACTTGACATTGTGCTGCCTGAACCAAGTTAAGAGGACCTGAAAATCTGCCAGTCAATGATCATGATGGTTTCCAACAACTCTGTGCCAGATATTTTCTTGCTGGTCCTTAATTGGAAACAATAATGTTATACCTACTTAGTTGGGATACTTAATCTGTATCCTAACAGATGTGGCAAATGATGTGTCACTAGCTGATTTGTTCAAGTAATAGATAATTATTAAGCCTTATCATTTTTAATTTAAATAGTGAATATCTGTTAGTGACACATTAGTTGGGATACAAACTAAGTATCCCAACTAACTAAATATAGCATTGCTCAAATTGGAATGGGAATGCACTGTGCTCGTTTGTAAATAACAAGTTTCTTTAATATGGCCATTGTTTGGATTCATTGGTAAAGTAAAATTGCATCTCCTTTTTGGTTGATGATTGAGCTGAATCATGCATTTAAATGCTTATGGATGTTGTTGAATTTGAAGAAGAGGTTAAAAATGGCATACAAAGATTTTACAAGACAATTAAACATATAACTATGGGATATGTTTACGGCCCTGCATGTGCATGAGCAGTTGTCATTTTGCAATACCGGGTAGATCCAATAACTTCTTTTGAAATTTAAATAACAGAATTAAAATATGTATACACAGAGATAATGTGTTTTGCCATAGTTTGCTTCTGTTTAAGTTTCTTGTTTGTTTGATTATTGACTGGTTGATTCCAGAGGGACCATGGAGATGAAGAATTGTGCAGCGTTTATGTTCCGACAAACCATTTATACATTGGTGATATATTTCTGGTCAACTCTGAGGAGATCATAAGGCCAAATTTGTCTGTTCGAGAAGGAATAGGTCTGTTTTTCCTTGCTAATTACTTTTTCATTTCTTTGTTCTCATTGCAAAGCTTTTGCATCTGATGTTCAAGACATAACTTCTGTTTTCTGTTCTGTTGTCTGAATGGTTCAAGCTGATTTTGTCTGGATTTTATTTTGCTGATCAATTATCAAATGAAACTATAGCTTGAAATGTACATAAAATGTTTGGAAATACTGGACTAGTTAGCAAATATGTGAGAAGGAAATACTAGTCATCTCTATAGGGTGAACCTCTCAATTGTGCTACTGGAGATTTTCACCTGTTGTTCCTGCTGCGGCATGAAGTCTTTAACACTTGGAAATGCTTTAAACAGTAAAGTTTTTGTGTTATGTTTACTGCCTCAATACCTTGTGGTTTACATTCCATAAAATTTGGTATTATTTTTAATGCATTGGACATGCTGGCAATATGTTTTGGATGCTGCTTTTCTTGATGGAATGTTTTAACCAAAAAAGATGTTTTAGTAAGGTCCTTATTATTTTTCTCGTATGATTGATGTAAATTTGGGCAGCTGGCACCTGTTAGTGCTCACTGCCAACGACAAAAAATGAAACGAGAGACAGTGAGAGAGCAATAACGAGGTGGAATTGTGAGAAGTTTATTTCTTTTACGTTGTTCCTGGTTTGTGACCAGAGGGAAACTGTTAGATGATTTGACATTGTAGAAGGTGTCTAATTATTGAACTTTATTTATTTGACAGGATAATTGGTGAGCCTGATCATGCCTGTGTGAATACCTTGCAGTTTTAGATCTTTCTTAGAGTTTCTTGCAGCTGATGGCTTAATTTATTTCTGCCACCAAAGGTCCTTTCCCTTTTATTGACTTACTTTTTACTTGGATGTAGAGATCATTGTTTCAATTGGAATGACGATGCCACAAGTAATTTCTCCTATAGAAAGAGTTCCTGCTCATCCAGGCAACAGAATCCCCTTGAACAGGATGATGTGAAGGTACAGAAGACACGTGCATCTGCAAGTTCTTCCTGTGTTGTGCATTTCCTTTTCTTATTGTTTCGTGGAATTGAAGGATGTTTGTTTCATCATGAAATCATCAAGAATACAAAAAATAGGATGGTTAGATGGCGTTTGCCGTTCAACCAGGTCTGATATGATCAAACCTAGTGCTTGGCGAAGAAACTTTTTTATAAGAAGCAAAGGCATCTGTGATCATGAAATAGGATTGTTATTAGAAAAATTTTGCATTATCACAATGTGTAAATACTATATAGCTAACTCAACTATTGTTGTAATTGGTTTTACATCCCAACCCAACACACCCACACCCCCTGATAGGGTTGTAATTGATGTTAAAAGGAATTAAGTTTCAAAACTCTTTTTTACTTCCTGGTATCTCACTCATTCTGAGATAATCGCAATCAATTTTTTCTGCCCTGTTTATTAATTTACGGAAATTTGTAGCCCTCGTATTAGTCCAAAGATAAACAAGTTATTGTGGAGAAAATTTTTGTTTTGAGTAAGAATTTTAATCTCTTGTTTTGTATATTAGAAAATAAAAATGAATGATAATCAGACATCATGTATAAGAGCAAGGTACCAGAAATGGAATGTCCACAATTTCTAGTTTCTACTTTTCTACATTTACAAACACATTAACGCCTCCTTTTGGCCACCGGGGGCAATTTCTCCGATGGACCACAAGTTTGTTCCTTCCCCGTCTCCCCTTCAATTCTGCTCTTGAGCTCCCTAAGTATCCGAATTTGTCCCAGCTTCTCCGGAGACAATTTGTCCCAATAGATCCCTACAGATGAAAAAGGTTCATTCGATGTAATATTTCCCCTGCTATATATACGTATACAATTGACAGTATATCTAACCGAACCATGCATCTCTCAAGATTTGATCCAAAAGTCACCATGGGCCAAAACAAGTCACATATTGCCCATGAGCTCAAAAATAGTATTTCAAAGCTCTCGTATGTTCTCTCTTTTACTTGTGTGGATAGAGCATATGCCGGCGTTCATATCTTTGCAGTAATTCTTTCATTCATAACCATAATTTACTGTGATTGAGATGAAATCCATTACAGTCATCATTCAGTTGAAAGAATTCTCTGTTTTTAAGAATTTCTTTGGTTCCCCTTCATTTCAAAGAATTAATCACTTCAAACTAAGGTTATTGGAGTATAGGACTATATGCTTTTCGCAAGATGATTTGTATTTGAAAAGCAGATTATTTCAAAAATTGCTTAGTATTGCTGAAGAAATCTTGAAATGAAATTAACATAGTGATGAAACAAAGAGAAAGGGAAGATAAGAAGCTGTGCAAACCTTGAGGCTTTGGGATTGTTGTGTTGGTAAAAATGACTTCGGTGGGAGTGCATATGATGTCCACAGGAACATCATGTATCAGCAGTTTCTCCACTGGAATATCATCTACCAATTGACAGTCATGCACTAAAGAGCAGTTTATAGATTAGATTCAATGCAATATGCAAACAGAATAAAGAGAACTAGATAAAATAGAGGCAAGAAAATTCTACAAAACCGCATTTACCAGAGGTGACAACAGGTGTTGAGTCATCAATGGCACCCATATATCGTAGCATCCCATATTCAAGTTCCGCAAATCCCTGCAACAGAAATCAATTCAATTTAAAAGTTACTCACCTTCTCCGTCAAGGGAAAGAACAATGAACTAGATAATGCAATAACGAAATAAGACAAAGAAATGTGTAGTTACCTCTCCCTTGCCAAGTCGAGCCCCCGTCTTTGGATTAACAGCAACGGAACCAATGACAATTAAATCCACTTTGATAATTTCATCCAGTCCAATCTGGTTTCCGTACTTGGCTACCCCAACAGAGGTACACGCCTCATTGATGGTGCTAGGACTTAACATGCTGGAATCGAGCACAGAGAAAAACCCCGTCCTCAAACGGGGCTGTGGAGTTAACAACTTTTTTCCACCTGTGCACCGATGATCATTTCAACTCACAGTTATGTATTAAGCAACGAGATTACTATGTCATTTGTCACTACACTCACTACCGTCGCCATATTTCCATTGTAACAATTTGGAATGTTCAATTCACTGGTGTAATAAATATAGATTTAATCAATCATAACATTTATTAAAAAATAAAAATTCATAAAGTTAAATACGAATTTTGGCTATCACTATCATTATCATCATGGATAACTAACCAGAGAGTGTAAGAAGCCTGACTTGCTTCTGGGGAGAGTCCGGGTTAACCTTTACGCAACCCGCGACTCGATATTCATCCAACCCGGTCAACTGCCATAACCCAATTATGGACATCAAAACAAAATAAAGTTAAATACTTTAATGGGATAATAACACTTGACTCCTGAGCTTTTGTGAAACCACAAATACGCACACTGTTTAGTCGTTTACATCTCTTTTCTTGGCGGGTCCCTACCGTTAGATTCTCTTAAAATCTATTAATAGAACCTTGATTCAACTGTTATACCTGAAACATGTGAAATAAATTTCTATTTTCTAGAGAGGTGGTACAAGTATTTAACAATAAAATTATTCATCTCACTAACAGATTCTTAAGTCTTAACGAATACTGCGAGGACCTGTGTGAAAGCTAATTACTAACTACGCTATTACTTGTGATATTACCAAAATTCAGGGACCAACATGATAAAATAAAGTGGAAAAATAAAAATCAGGCGATGGATGTATCTCAACATTTTTAGCGGCAACAGAAGCCCCAACGAAATTTGGGATCCGATGATGAACAGGTCGCGGGTTCTGGGCGATGTTCTGGACCTCCATTAAATCCCAAATCCTCTTCCGGATAATCCATTTCCAGGATTTAGGGTCATCTTCCGCACCCGACTCCGTCTCTCTTTTCGAGGTCTCTGCCATCAAATCTCTAGCCTTGGCATCCATGCTTAGCCGCTCCGCCTCGTAAGCCGACTCGTCGAATGCGACTCCGTTTCGCACTTTGTCATTTCCCAGCTTGAAACTCAACGTGAATGGTTTCTTTTGGGAAAATGAGGAGAGACAATTGAATTTGCGAGGTTTTGTGATTAAATAATTATTGGGTTCGAAGGTGAATGGAGTTGATACTCGGATCAGATTTGAGTCCATGATATCTGAGCTAATGCGCGTGACTTGTGATCATTCGCGTTTTGGGTAACTAGAAATAAGATAAGGAACGAACAGTTCAGATTTGGAATTTAAGTTGATCAATGTGCTCGGAGAGCATTAGATCACAAGTTATTTGATAAGCTCTAAGATATTTAATTATGATTATATACAACCGGAAATGTACCGTCACCCAACAGCTGGATTGGAGGGTGTGGCTGTTAATCACAAGGTCGAGGTTCAAGGCCTCCCTCTAGCGGTTTTCATGTTATTTTTGCCATTTTTAATAATTCATAATGGAGTCTCGATTCTATATTATAATTTTTCTAAATTCATGTCGGTTCTCGGGAACTATAGTATCAATTTCATTGACGAATTTTGGGTTTTCTGCTTCGATTATACTATGGGATTTGTGGTTCACAGACTAAGAATGAATTGTTGAATTTCATCACCAGTGGGTTTACCAAATGAATTAATAACATCCCATAATTGAGAAAGCGAAAATGCTAATTGAAAACTCATCAGATTTCCGCAAGGTCATTGACGTTTTCCTAGAATCCATCTGCAAACTTCTTAATATTTAGACACTGATGGTATACATTTATAGCGAGGAGGACAAGAAGCAGCTATTGGGCAGCCTCTGAATGGAGAGGGAGGGAGGGAGGGAGATTGAGAAAGATAGAGAGCATAGGTGAGAGAGAGGAAAGGAGTATAAGCAGAATGTGGACTGGAAGCAAAATTCTTTTTAGATCATAAATCAACTGGGACAAATGAGGTTTAGTTTATGAATTCAGAATACAACAGTACCAACCCCATCAGCATGAAATACAAAGATATTTACAACAGATAATACATGAAACTTTGAAAGCCCTAGCTCAGGAAAAGGTAACAAAATTCTCTCTCTCTTTCTACTCTTCAAACTGACCAAATCTGCAAAAATCTACCTCAAATTAAACAAACCTAAAAAAAGGGTAGCCAGTACATGCACTAGAAATGATATGAAATTAAGATAAAAAGAAAATTAAAACTCATCCACCAATGCAAAATAAGCAAAACTACTGTTACAAGAGATAACATCGAAGAAGACTGTTCACCTACATCAAAACGTCCTTGTTTATATGAATCCTTAACTCACGTGGCTTAGCAAATAGTCAATTTTTTACTGCGAGTTTTCCCTTATTGACTGTAACTGGGAGAAGGAGATTCGGATTATGGACCCGCCAAGTGAGCTAGCATGCTTGCACACAAGGGCTTCAGTGGCCTGCTCCTCAGTTTCAAAGAGGACCAAGGCCTGCTTCTTCCCATTCATCTCAAAGAGCTTGGTATTCACTATGGAGCCATGCTCCTCCAGGTGGCTCACAATTTCCTCTTCGGTAACATCTTGTGGTAAAGTGGAAAGGTGGATCATCTTTGTTGGGGAGCAGCAGTAACGATAGTTCTTTGCGGCATTACGGTTGAAGCGGTTAAGGTTCGAGTTCATGTATTCATGGGTGTCGGCACCTTGAGTTATATTGGGATGCTTAGAGAAGTTGACCTCTAATCGCTTCCCAAATAGTAAGGCTCCCTATATCCACCACAACAGTAGGCATGCAGACATACTTTAGAAAGAAGAGTGCCCACTATCCACTAATAAAATAGAATTCACTTTATACGATATAAATACTTGTTGGAATTTACTGTCATGAAAATATTTATATCGTAGTAACAAACCTTTAGAAAGTGCACCGCCAATTCAGCCTGGAAGCCATCGCCCATCTGAACAAGAGCATGATCTGGTTTATTGCGGAGGAGCTTGATTCTTATGATATTTCCATAGAGGGAAAACAAGTTAAAAAGCTTATCCTCGTCTATTCTCTGGAACACACAACATTTTGTCAAGAATGGAGGTCACGAATCAGTTAAACTTTGTAACTCCAGTGAAAAAAGAAACAAAATAGAGATCAAGGATAACTTACATCAGAATTGAGATTGGAAACTAAGACTGTACACCTATCATTTGTCCCTGTTATTCCAGGAGGTAGACCTCCGCCAAAAGCAGCTGCAATTGCAGCTGCATTGGCCATCTGGACTCAGGAAAAGAGCAAGAAAATCTTGTTGAATTAAGGATGAGGCCATTTTAAGAACTATGAATCAATATAAAATTTTTCCAGAAAAATCATAAAGCATATTTATGACAACCACAAGCATCTTAAAAGCAAGAATAATCACCTTGATGGGGACCAACCAATCAACAACATCACACACATCTCACACTTCTATTAATGTCAACAAAACTCCACAAAAAAAAAAAAAAAAAAAAATAGATACATAATTGTTTGACATATGTATAGTCTATCCTACAGTGTAAATGACCTAAATATAAACTAGGTAGGGTTCTAAAGGATATTTTTGGTTGCATCACCACCTCTTTTTCATTCATCTTTTAACTTCAGAACAGTAACACCAATGTTGCTGTCAGAAATACGGTTGCATTCAGTGTCCACAACCCTCCCTCATATGGAAAAGTTTGTCCCCAGTTAAAATTTTCCATCAAACCCACTATTCACACAGAATCTAAATTATATCTTGATTCTTAGCACATGAAATTGAAGGACCTAGTTTCCAATTCCAAGGGCTAGCAACAAAACCAAATGATACTAAAAAAAGCAGTAACAGAATATATGATAAGATCATATTTCGAAAAATGACTTAATAATAAGAAGTGAAGGTGTGAGGCCACGCCATAGATGTCCTATATATATTCCCACATGTCGAAATAGAAGCAAATATCCACCAGCTCACAAAGAGTTGTCTTATTGAGTACTTAAACCATGATCTGAGTGATACCAACCTGTGGAAATGCAACTGGAAAACAGAAAACCCAAAAAAAGGGGGAAAAAAATCCCAGTCAGCTAGTGAATGAAATGCATACAATCAATGAGCAAAAAGTAAAATTTGGGTGTGCAACCGCCAAACTAAGCACCTGCCCTTGCTCCAGGAGCGTACATACCTCCTGCTTCGCTGTACCCAGACTGTCGCACCAAAAATAGGCACAGAAGTTAACATTTGAAGGAAAAAAACACCAACTAAACCTTCAAATAGTTTTCAAGTAGAAGAACAATAATCTGAGAGGAAATATACTTGTGAGGGTCTGCCTTTCTGTTCTGCAGGAAGATTTGGATTTGTGAAGTCCCTGAACAAAAGAAACAGAAAAAAGAAAATTATATAATATTCAGCAGAGCTAAGAAGATATTAATGAAATTACAGAAGAGCAAATTGAAAATCCAACAGGCAGCAGATTACAACTTACCTTGATCGCTCATTATTGTAGTTCACTTGTAACTCATCAAGGCTGAGACACAAAAAAGAATAAGAAATTAATAAACACAAATGGGAGAACAACAAAAATCAAACGAACACAAATGCATATGCATGCCAGGTAGTTAAGCTGATCAATGAAAGATACTATGTCACAAATCAAATATAATTTCCAGAGTGTTCCATAACCTACTTTGAGAATTGAATGTCCAGCTGACAGCAACCATCATAAATATTACGTCCCTACAGAAAAACAGAACGTTAAAAATCTTTCTAGAAACCAAACCACCAGAGACTCCAAACAAACTAGCAGTTCACTGTAACTTGTGAAGCAAAAGATCAAACAGTACCTGAAGAGAACTTCTAGCTACAACAGCACTCTGACGCAATTGATACTGGATAAGGGCTTGAAATCCTACACACAGTTTGCACAACATGTTGAAAAAGAAGCAAAAAGAACTTTCAAAACAACACAAAACGTACAGCTATATTGGAGTGACCGTGGATATCTCTTAATTAAAAGACATAAGAAATGTCCCAAAAAGCAGTCCAAAAATCATATTTAAAACTTAAAAAACAAAAAGTTCACACTTAAGAGGAACTTTAGAACACTGGTCATCAAAACAAATGAATTTAAAAAGATCCATAAAAGAAAAAAAAAATCTGTCAACACTTCGCGATTGAATTGAGAGCTAACTTTCAAAATTATAGAGATAAAAGAGAGAAAGAAAACTTGAAGAAGCTGACCAGCTGACTTCTGGAATGTGACGATCTTTTCCACAAATCCATGAGGAGAAAAAACTTGATGCAGCACTTCCACAGTAATAGGATAAAGCATGTGATGAATTGTAACTAAGAGAATTCGGTTCGGCTATGCATCCACAGAGTGCCCAACAGCAGACCAGCAAAGAGACAGAAGAGAGAGAAGAGAATAAATAGGGGTATAGATAGAGAGAAGGGGTTATATAGAGAGGCGATTAGTAACCATGCAACATACAGATGGTGCTTAAAACATAATGAAATTGAAAACATAACACATATTTAATGGTAAATGAGCAAGAAAGTCCAAAATTTTTAATTTATTGGTCACCGCGTTCAGGAAATAGGATCTACTATTAATTCTGAGCCACACTGCTACTTCGTCAAATCAGAAGAAATAAAAGAAAAGAAGTAAATAGATTAGACTGCCAAGTTCTCGGTCGTGACAAATAAACAAGCTAAAAGATGTTTCTTTTTGTTTGACCAAACCCTAAGCCAAAATACATATTCTCTAATTTGAGGAAGGAAATTGATTCTCCGAGATGACAGTCCCCTAAATTGAAGAGCCTAAATGGCTTCGCACAGCGTGGTGGTAGAAGAAGTGATTAGTGGGGGAAAAAAACCTAAATTCTCTTTCCCTTGACAAAGACACCCCATCCCTCAAGCCCTTCACCCTCAAATAATGATAATCAAGAAAAACGGACAATACTCAACTAAAAATAGTAAATCTAGGGAATGAGCCTTCACAAATAGAAATACGGAGACTGGCACATTTTCACCATGACAACAATGGAGTCCACAAGAACTTCATATCTGGAGAATACTAGGAGTAAATCAGGTGTAGTTCAATAGATTATAAATAAAAGAGATCCTTAGATACTTTTTATTCAGAACTGAGATATAACTATACAATGCCTTCGACACTCCATAAAAATAAATAAATAGAAACCAATGAACCAGAATAGACTAAATGCTCTCCTATACATGTTTTTATCAGCTGATGACTTGAATTTAATGAATTGTCCTCAACATATAGGGTGATACCAGTAGACAACAGATTCTGTAGAATCCTGAATGGTAAAATGATCACTGTCATAAAAACGAGAAAAAAGACTGTCCTGTTCAATCTTTTTTCCTGAAAACCAACCACGTGAATGAAATTTGCCCCAATACATCAGGATAAGGTACCAACCTCATCACCTCGTCCTTGAGCATTCTGTTCCATTGTTGTTAGTTCCTGATGTGATGAAAATTGGACATAAACATTCCTTCCCCTGGAATGTTATTGCATTAAAATTAGACATATAGGGACATAAATTGCAGTTAACAGCTCAAAACATCCAAAGGCCATATTTAAAGTAATAAGTGTCATAATCATCCTCAAAATATGGTTCCAAACAAATATTCAAAATATACACATATATTTTTACCTGATGGTTGGCTGCACATTCGTGTAAAATTGCAGAGCATTGATGGCTGAAGGAACATCTTGCATTTGGAGAAGAGCCTATACAGAAAGCAGACATGATAAAAGATATCAAAACAAAAAAATTTGGCTAATGCCAATAAGTAAATAACTGTCTTTACCATAATGCAAAATAAGTGAAAAAAAACCTGATTTTTTGCACGAAGCATCACAAGCTTAGTTATGACCCCAAATGGCTGGAATAGCTGAAGCAAATCATTCTGGCAAAATCAACAAAATTTCATTAGATGCTGTGTGGATAAGATGAAGAAAGAATAATACTAGATAATCATCACGTTTATCAACTGCTTAGGAAAGATACTGTCAATGTGCTCCTCATTCTAGCAATTGAACACATAATTCTTTAACTTAGATTGTTAAAAGTAACTACTCTTATAATCTTTTGGAACCCATTCGACAATTGAGCTTTCAAGCAATATACAAGAAAGAATTAATTAAAATTAATTAAAAACTTACAAACTCAGTTGAATAAAAGAATAGAATAGATAGTACATACTTCAGAAATCTCGTGTCCCACATTGCGAACGTGAATAACCTTGGACGGCTCTGTCATCTTAAATCACACTAAAACAAAAACCACAGGAAAACGCATCATTTTGAGCTTCGAATACAACATTGATCGCTAATTGCCTCTGAATAAAGACTTTTCACATTAATTAAGTATTTAATCTTTTCCTAAAAACTATAAGCCGGCGTATTCCAGTAACCTTCAGACTTTAAATCAGATTAAGAGTAAACTCAGAAGCCTATATATATGTCTATAAAGGTCAAATAACTAATCCGGGGTAATAATTACAAATAACTAATTTTCTGGGGAAACAAACAGAGTGAGATCTTAAAATCGAAGAGAGAGAGAGACTTGCCTGAGAGAGAGAGGAAGAGAGGAGAGAGAGGGAGAAAAATTAGAAGTGAAGTGAAGTAGATCGAGTCCTTGTTCGCATGCTAATGTTGTGCCTGATATAGAGTCTGATTGCGCTGCCCTATCTATCTATTTCTGTCGTCTCGCCCTAAGAGCGCACTGACTTCTGGTTTTGGGAGGTTTATTGGCGGGCCCCATATCACTTCCCGTCTTCACCAATTATATTAATTTTTTTTTAATTTCCGATTCTTTTCTAATTTAAGGTTATTAACAATATACACTATTGTCTCACAAAAAAAGAAAAAAAAAAGAAATACAATATTGTTCACTTTTGTAAGGCCCCGTTTTGATGTTGAAACTCAATAACCTGCTTATTTCATAACATTTGATAAAAACAGTATTTGGTAAATTTTGTAAAAGTAACTTATTTTATAATTTTCTCCATTTCGTCAGCAGCTTTTAAAATAGGTAGAGCATTGCTTTTCATAAGCAACTTATTCAATAAATTATTACGTCTTTTTTAAATACCTATTATAACCCTAGTATTTTAATAAAAAGACACTTATATCTTACTTATCCATAAACTCTAATATATAAATCATTAGATGTTATTTTATCATCGCAATTTAGTTACTGCCATAACCAAGTACGTTCTCTTCAATTTTGATCCGGTAAGTTCATATGCTAATTTTATAACTATACTTTTAAAGTTTAATTTATATATTTATATTTTTGTTAATTAATTGTTTCAAATTCGTTGGCAATCTATTTTTAATGTAATTTTACATATTTAAGAAAAAATATATTTAAATAATTTATTAAACATAAAATAAAAAGTAATAAAAACGTATGTTTATTTTAGTTATTATATAATACAACAGAACTTTCGTAATAAGATTTACTAAACGTATGTACTTGACTTTTCAAACTCACAGCAATCGCAACAGCACAGTTTACCAAACACCAAACTACTTTTTTAATCAGCAGCTTATTTCATCAGCTTCCGCAATCTCAAACTGGCCCTAAATCTGTTGAAGCCCGGCAAGATAGGTATACATGTATTATGTGTGTTTGCCTTCAAAATAATGGATTTTTATCTACAAAAAAATATTTAGAGAAAATTTTCTCTCATGTAAGTCCTTGAACTCCTTATAAAATAAAATAATTTACCACTCTAGTTATGTGGGGTTCTCATTATTCTTATATTATTTAGTTAACCTTTGCCTTGTAATGAGTAATCTATTTATGGTGCGTTTACTTATAAGAAATGGAAATGGGGTGGAATGAGAATGGGCTGGAATGGGAATGTGATTTCAATGTTTACTTGGCAAAAATAAATGGGAATGGAAATATGCTGGAATGCCATTGATGTGTTTATTTGGTAAAATAAATGGGAATGATAATCAATTTACCAAAATACCCATACTATTAAATAATGTAATTTTCATTGACTAGATACATGTATAAATATTATTATAAAAATGATATTAATTAAAAAATAAAATTAATAATAATAATATTTTAGTTATTATTATTATTATTAATATTATCATTATTAACAATAAAAATAATGATAAAAATAATAACTAATAAAAATAATTAATTTATCATTATTAACAATATTATCCTTATTGTTGTTGTTATTATTATTATTATTAAATTTTATTAACTTTATTATTTTAGTTATTATTAATTGTTGTTATTATTATTTTTATTAATATTATCAGTATTAATATTTATAATTATTATTAAAAATAAATTTTATTAACTTTATTATTTTAGTTATTATTAATTATTGTTATTAATATTAAAATTTATTATTTTAGTTATTATTAATTATTGTTATTATTATTTTTATTAATATTATCATTATTAATAATAAAAATATTGATAAAAATAATATTAATAAAAATAATTAATTTATCATTATTAACAATATTATCCTTATTATTGTTCTTATTATTATTATTAATTTATTATTATTAAATTTTATTAACTTTATTATTTTAGTTATTATTAATTATTGTTATTATTATTTTTATTAATATTATCATTATTAACATTTATAATAATTATTATTAAAATTAAATTTTATTAACTTTATTATTTTAGTTATTATTAATTATTGTTATTATTATTTTTATTAATATTATCATTATTAACATTTATAATTATTATTATTAAAATTAAATTTTATTAAATTTATTATTTTAGTTATTATTAATTATTATTATTATAATTAAATTTATTAGCTTTATTATTATAGTTATTATTAATTATTGTTACTATTATTATTATTAAAAATAAATTTTATTAACTTTATTATTTTATTTATTATTAATTATTGTTATTAATATTAATATTTATTATTTTAGTTATTATTAATTATTGTAATTTTATTAACTTTATTATTTTAGTTATTATTGATTATTGTTATTAATATTAAAATTTATTATTTTAGTTATTATTAATTATTATTATTATAATTAAATTTTATTAACTTTATTATTTTAGTTATTATTAATTATTTTTATTAATAATAATAATTATAAATGTTAATAATGATAATATTAATAAAAAAATAATAACAATAATTAATAATAACTAAAATAATAAAGTTACAAAAATTTAATAATAATAAAATTAATAATAATAACAACAACAATAATAAGGATAATATTGTTAATAATGATAAATTAATTATTTTATTAATTATTATTTTTATCATTATTTTTATTGTTAATAATGATAATATTAATAATAATAATAATAATTACTAATAATAACTAAAATAATAAAATTTAATAATAATTATTATTATTATTATTATTATTTAAAATAATAAAATTATTTGTGATTTGAACAAGGGTAATTTAGGAAATATGAAAAAATTAGAAGGATAGAAAAGTAAATTTATGTTTCATTCCCATTCCCATATTTTCATTCCCAACCCCCCATGGGAATGGGATTCCCATTCCTTATTCCCAAATTGTGTGGGACCCACATATTTTATTCCCATTTCCAAATTACATTTTACCAAGTAAACATGGGTTTCATTCCCATTCCTTCATTCCCATTCGACATTCCCATGAAGTAAACACACCCTTACAGTAAAAAGGTGTGATGCATAATCAATCAATCCAAGATTAAGTTGATGAGTTTGGAACGTGAATTTGACCTAAGATGACCAAGTTATCAATAGCCTTTAGTCAGTAGAAGTGGTCAAAAGATTAATCACTATTACATCCAATTTTTTTTATGAGATGAGTTTAATTTGGAATAGATTGGATTTTGAGTGAAATAGGGGGAGGATAAATATTAATAATAACGCAAATTAATAGATATGTTGAATATGTGTCATTCATGTGAGTTTATATTAATTTTTTTTTTGCACATAAATTTATTTATCACATATGTTTACAAAAGAAAAAAATTGTTCACCAGGTGGTTATTCAAGTAATTATGTTTTGTTTCTAATGATTTTGAAAATTGTTACTTATTTATTTACTTTGAGAACAATGTTTGGTCATGTTTTAATTAATGATTTGTGTTGTATGTCTGATTGGTGTTAGTAGTACTTAGTAGTACTTAGCAAGTCAGTGTGTAACTATGTATGTTAGATAGGGTGTGGAAATTTGACTTATGGATGTTTTACGTAAATTTAGATGGTACGCCATATTTTTTAATTTTTTTATGTAAGTTTGATGGAAAATAATATTCCAAGATATTTGTTTTGTCAATGATCGGAAATTTTTTTTTTCTTTTAATGGAGGTCATAAGTTAAAACATACGTCTGTTGTTGTAATTTGAAGTCAAAAAAAGCCATTGGGCTTCAGCCCAACCTGAATCATTGCGTCCGACTTCGGTAATCGAAGAGGTTGTTTATCTTCAGAAATAGTAATAATAAAAATTCAACGTCCGTGGCGATCTGCATTTGGATAATGCTGCGGTACAGAAACGACGACGCTTTGACATTAGTGCACTTCATGTTAACGTGTCAATTCCTTAATCACCATTGAAACCCTACGCTTAGAGGTTGTTTGTTAAATGTCTGAAGTCTGAAATTTTATTAATTTCAGCCATTTTCTAAAATATGTTTGTTTGTTTTTTGGAACTTATGTCTGATTTTCAGACATTTACGTCTGAATAGAAAAAGTAAACTTTTGTGACTTTTATCTGAATGAAAAAAGGTCTGAATGACAACTAAATATTATATTCCAAAAATATCTCTGTAAAATAATTTATTTCCTAAATTATAAAATCTAATCTTCCTTTTTTGTTTCAATTTATAAGGACATAAATGTCAAATAACCAAATTTAAGATATTTTTTATTGTAAAAACAAACGAGATGCCACTTAAATTCAGATATTTAAAAAAGAAAAACAAACATGTTATTTAGATTTTCGTATTCAGACCCATTCAGACTTTAAAAAAATTCAAACCCATTTAAATTTCAGACAAAAAAATAAACGCTACCTTAGTATGGTCCATAGGGATTAGGCATTTTTTCCGTTGATACCATGAGCGGGTCCAACAAAATCGAAATTACAAGTACGTCAGCCACCTGGATCTGCCACATCATCATCATCCAAATCAGTCTCGCAATCTCAGACTCTCAGTTCAATTAGGCGGTCTCCTAGCCGCTACGACCGCTTTTAAAGTTTAAAAACTTTTATAATATACTTTTTCTCAATTTTTGAAATTTTGTCGCTATTGTTTTTCGTTTTGCAGCAGCAGCTGGGGCATATTTTATAGCTGAAAATGCCCAACTAAAACGACACCGCACCGCTAAAACCCTAGGCTTTAGATCTGTTAGATCGAAGCATAAAAACAGAAGCTTTCATTTTGTGATTTTGTTGGGTGAAATTTGAAAAAAAAAAGAGAAAAACAAAAACAAAAGAAGAAGAAATGGATCGGTACCAGAGAGTGGAGAAGCCGAAAGCGGAGACTCCGATTAACGAGAATGAGATTCGCATTACGACTCAAGGAAGAATGAGAAACTACATTACTTACGCCACCACTCTGCTTCAGGTCTCCTCATTTTTGTTCTTGTTTTTTTTTTCTAATTAATGAATAATGTGAGATGTTGTAATTTTATTTATTAGTTTAAATAATAGATAGATTTTGTTTATTTATTTAACAGGAGAAAGGTTCTAACGAAATTTCTCTCAAAGCCATGGGGAGAGCCATTAACAAAACTGTTATGGTTGCTGAATTGATCAAGGTGGGTCACTAGTAAACACAACTAATATTTATTTACCAACGGTTAACGATTCTTATTTGACTATGTGTCTCAGCCTGTAGTAGTAAAAGTGATGTAATTTGTTTTATTTTTCAGAGAAGGATTGTGGGTCTTCATCAGAACACAGCAATTGGTTCTACTGATATAACAGACATGTGGGAGCCACTGGAAGAGGGCCTTCTTCCGTAAGAAAGTTTAGCTTTTGCTATTGTGGATGATTGATTTGTACTGCATAGATTTGTCTTCGTGGTTATTGTGCTTATGTATTCCTCACTTGTGCAGCCTGGAAACTACTCGGCATGTATCGGTGATAACTGTTACATTGTCAAAGATGGAACTGGATGCATCTTCCACAGGGTATGTTGGAGTTATAAATAAATGTAAAGCACATTAATTCTTTGCTTATATGATTGAACAAATGTACTTTTTATTGGATTGTTGTAGTAGATTTGGATGCAAATGATAAGCATCTACATACTGTGTTTCTTGAGAGATCAGGCCTTTTTGAATGATCTTCATTAGTTTCTTTAATTACAGGATAGAAACTGAAGGATTTTAATTACCTTTCAATGGCAAATCTGTTTGTTTAGCTACAAGTTTTGCCGCATCATGGACCACTTTTTATGTATAGATTTTGTTGTATTCTAATCCACTTTTATTTACTTATTTCAATTAAATTGAATTCTTCTACTTTTGCAGGTATCAACCACCTATTCCAGCTGATCAAGTGAAACCATGGGTTGAAAATGATTATGATGGAGGTAAGAGCATTTATTTTCATTTTTTACTGATTTAATCTTTCTGAATTTATTGATGGATATGACTTCACTTTTGTGGATGTAGAGGGCTCTCGTGGCATGCCTGGACGGGGGGGCGGCCGAGGAAGGGCTGGAAGTGGAGGTATGTTACACAAATGTGATACTTTATTTATTTTATTTATTCTTTTCAGCGGAGGGGATGTCATTTATAGGTGATTACAATCATCTTAAGTCATAGGGGCAGCACATATTTTAGTTATTTATGGCCTTTTTTTTTAATAACTACGAGTACTTTTGAATATTGATTCTTTTGGTGTGGTGTAATTGTAGTATACTATTACGCAATAACTCATGCTATATAGCTGTTATATTGGGGTAAGCATACTTATGGTGTTTTAAATTTAAGAGTTAAAGAGAATTCAAAATTGACTAAGACACTGAACTGAAGTTGTAGGTAGTTTTTAAGACTAAATAAATTGCAGATTCATGGAATTGTTGTGCGTAGAATGTGGAATCAAGCGTACTAAATAATCACAAGAAAATAAAGGACACAAGAATTTTACGTGATTAAGCAATTATGCTTACCTTCACGGGAGTAAGAGAAAATAATCTTATTACTAACAATTATTAGAGCACAATATTTGAGTAAAGAAACCTCACTTCCCAAAACTCAAATACACCCAGTACTCTAGCACATACTTGAAAGGAAACCTCACTTCCCAAAACTCAAATAATCTTATTACTAACAATTATTAGAGCACAATATTTGAGTAAAGAAACCTCACTTCCCAAAACTCAAATACACCCAGTACTCTAGCACATACTTGAAAGGAAAAACCTTTTAAATATGCATGCTCTCTAATTGTTTATTCTCTCAACAATTTTTCATTTGAATTGTTTCTCTTTATTTTTGGGATGCATTCACTGAAGGAATACCTTAGTATTTATAGGAGAGTTTCTCCTTTTCATTTGGCTCAGCACATACTCAATTTTCTATTTTTCAACATTTATTTGATGGCTTTTGAAAATTGCTTGCCACTTTGTCAATGATTTCCGCTACCGTAGCTAAAAGTCTTTGCGAAAATCATTGGCAAAATAGTCTTTAATTTCAAAAGCCTTCAATTTCGCTTAGCAAGCCAAAAGTTTTCATGTTTTTTTACTTTAACAAATCTCCACTTCGGTGAAATTTTTTCTAAAATTTGAACCGACTATTAGTGAACCATCACCCCTAAAGTGGCTGTCTTTGTGGCTGTCTACGTGCTCAAAATTTAAGATCATGCTAATCGTAGTTTAAAAAATTTTCCAAACTCAACGCATTCGAAGGATTTGAATTAATTTTAAGAGATGTTGAAACTTTACTCTAGAAATCACCTTTGTCAACATATCTGATAGATTATTTTTGGTATCGATCTTTTTCAACAACACAACATTGCTCTTAATAATCTTCCTCACATAATGATATTTTACATTTATGTATTTTATTCAAGCATGATATGTTTGTTTCTTCAGGAATATCGTGCTTTGGTTATCACAGAAGACCTCAATATTCTCTTATATTACTCTCAAATCTGTTAACAAGCTTTTTAACTAAATAGCTTCCTTTACAATTTCAGTTGTTGTCATGTACTCTACTTTTCGTGGTGGAAAGAGCAATTGTTGATTGTAGAATCGACCTTCAACTAATTGAACTTCCACGCAATGTGAATACGTAATTCGTTGTTGATCTTCACGCAATTAAGGTCTCCGGCGAAATTAAAATCACAATACCCAACATATTGTTGATCATAATTCTTCTTGAACAATAATTCAATATCAACTGTTCCGTACAGATATTGGAGAATCCACTTTACTACAAATCAATGATTTTTACCCAGATTATGTATGTATCGACTAATCATACTCATGGCTTGAGATATGTTGGGTCTTGTGCACACCATAGTATACATAAAACTATCCACAACACTAGGATATAGAATATGAGCCATGTAGTCGTGCTGCTCTTGAGATGTAGAGCATGAAGAAAAACTTAATTTGAAATGACGAGCTAAAGGAGTAGAAACTGGTTTGGTTTTGTCATCCATACCAAACTTTTCTATCACTTTCTTCAAATAGGGCTTTTGAATCAACCATACGCTCCCATTTTTTGTCTCTAAGAATCTCCATCCCGAGTATTCTATGTGCATTATCTAAGTCTTTCATCTTGAACTCAGAAGCCAGCTGCTTTTTTAATCTTTCAATTTCACCTCTATTCTTTGAAATTATAAGCATATCTTGTAGTCTTCTAAAGTAAACATATTGATCGTGTTCACTTTTGGTGAATTCCTATTCTTATATAAATTGATCAAATCTCTTGTACTATTGTCTTGGTGATTGTTTCAGTCAGTAGAATGATTTAATCAATTTGCACACATGATTCTCCTTTACAACAACTTTAAAACCATAAGGCTGAGCCATATAGATTTCTTTTGAGTAAAACCTTTTGCTAGGAGCCTTGTCTTGTACTTTTCTTCCGTAGGTAGTCACACAGACACAACCACTTTGGAGATAATGGTTCACTAGTTATCGGCTCAGATTTTAGTAAAATTCTCACCAAGGTAGAGATTTGTTAAAGTCAAAAAGCATTATGACTTTTTAACTTGTTGGGCAAAATTGAAGACTTTTGCAATTAAAGACTATTTTTTGCCAATGATTTTTTCAAAGACTTTTGGTTTACGGTGGCGGAAATCATTGACAAAGTAACAAGCAAGAAGACTTTTTGGCTTGTTGGCCACCAAACAGATGTTGAAAAATAGAAAGTTGAGCATGCATTCTTTCAATGAATGCATCTCAAAAATTGAGAGAAACAATTCAAGTGAAAAATTGTTGAGAGAGTGAGCAATTAGAGAGTGTGTGTATTTGAGAGGTTTTTCCTTCTATGTGTGTGCGAGAGTATTGAGTGTATTTGAGTTTTGAGAAGTGAGGTTTCTTTACTCAAATATTGTATTATAATAATTGTTGGTAATACAATTATTTTCTCTTACTCCCGTGGACGTAGTCATAATTGCCGAACCACGTAAAATTCTTATGTCTTTTATTTTGCTGTGATTATTTGGTGCGCTTGATTCCGCATTCCACACACAACAGGAATCAATGACTTTTGGTTAGAAAATGAAATGTACTAAGAACTTTATAGTTAAACCCTTCATTAAAAATTTTGGAGAGGAAAGAAAAATTATAAAGAATTTAGTTAATTGCCCAGAAGGGAATCTATTGGCTAATGCAAGGACAAACAATATATGGTTTACTTGAGACCATATTCCTGTCTCTTTTGCATGAGCATTTTCACTTTTGACAATTTGGTTTTAAATTTTCCTATCTACTTTTTTTTTTTTCCTCTCAGCATGGGTGAAAAGTGAAATATTTTTTCTTATAGCATGTGCAGCCCATGTTTGCTGTAATTGTGTGTGCTAGTAATCAACAGCACTAGTAGTTTACAAAAAAGGTGGATTCCATTGTTTTACCATGCCACAATTTCATTTACCTAGCATCTGCTTATTTTGCAATTTACTAGCTTTAATTTAATAGCATGATGAAACATTAATTATGATTATTTTTGCCTTGTTTGTGATAGTGAATAATAATGGAGTGGTAGAGTACAATGGAGACGGTGGGCGTTGGTATGGTGGCAGAGGTCAAGGCCGTGGAAGAAGCCGTGGTGGTTTTCGTGGGCATGGAAGAGGCTACAGTGGTGGGTATATGCAACAAGAATCTGGTGGTTATAATAACTATGGTAGAGGTGTTGCTCCTGCTGAAGGCCGTGGTAAGCTTTTACATTCTCTGTTACCATAAATCTATTTTTTCTAAATACATATACCAAAAAAAAGAAAGAAAATTGACGCTGATATCAAATACTAATATATTATCTTATTGTAGAGTTCAACTCCCGTGTTGGGCTTTTGAGTGCTTGTGATTGATGGGTCTGTTACTTAGTATTTGCTTGATCTGACTTACTCTTCTATGCTGGTATGATGGGATTGTAATTTTGTGGTGAATCCATAGTTTTTCTCTGGGTTTTGATTAAGTTATTGGGGAGTTTTGTTGTGATGGGTTTTGCCATGCTTTTGTTTCATATCTTCATGCATTATGTTTCTGGCTTTTTGGTTAAGCTTTGCTTCTTTAGTATTGTGTAATTAATTCATGTCATTTTGCCTTCTTGTGTGCTTTATTAATTGCAATCTTTTAGTACTTGCCTGGCTATACAAATCCAAATGTAAGTAAAAGAAAATATGGCTTTTAGACAATACCTTTGGGTTTCCATCCCCTGTTTTTAACTTTGGATTTTGCACTAGTGAGTTCAGTTGCAGCAAATACATGGGGGTGCATTGCACAATATTTTGCTCTCTTTACTTAAATTGATATATACTCCTTTTGGAGTATAATATCTTCTGCAAACTGTAATTAAACTACTCAAAACCTGCAGGGCGAGGACGTGGACGAGGCAGATTCAGAGGCCGTGGACGTGGTCGGGGTTTCAGATATGATGGGCCAATCCCGGCAGCAGCCTGAGCCCTAGACTATGAGGTATAGATTATGGTTTAGGTTGCAAAAAGCTTCGGATGCCTGCTCTGTTGGTTGCTGACTATTCTAGGAGGGACACTAGGAAACAAAACAAAGAGAAAGGAAAAAAAAAATATATTGGCCTTCGCCTGTGAAATTTTAGGCACATTAGTTACAGTGAGCTCTCTCTCATTGTCTATAGTAGCCATGTTTTTGTAGTTTGAAGTAGGAATCCTTTTCATTTATGTTGCTTCGACAGGATAAATTTGAGTGTTGTATAACTTTTTCCATTTAGAGTAATAATAGAGCAGTACATTCTTTCATTTTTAATTTAACTCTGTCATAAATAGGAAACTACTTGATTTTCATCTCAGAACGTGGAGTAAAAAGCTGTGCAGCTTACTTTATTTATATTCAGTGAAATGACAATATTAAATTTTTGCTCCATTTCAGCCAACAAATGAGAAATAAAATTTAAAGGCTAAATTAACGTTCCTCCAAAACACCAGTCTGAGTGTTGTAAGAAATAATGGTCTCCTCGACCTGCATATACATGGTTTGATAAAATTCTTTGTATGCAAATGGGATAGATTCTGAGGCTTCAATTCATTACCACGCTTGAGATTTTTGGATAATTCTATTTGAATATTTGGTTATGAAGACTATCTGCTAAAACCGACTTGAATTTTTCTGGATCAATGTTGTTCGTAACCAAGATCTTGTTCGTTAAAGAAGATACCAGGTGTTAACCCCATCCAAATCAGCATAGCTGTAATGGACTCGCTCTTACAGCTTTCCAAAGCATCCCCAGATACTCTGGTGAATTCTGGTATGAGCCCCCTAATGCACAAGGCAAGTTAATCCGCTTACGGCGACTGTTTTGAACATTGTAGATGAGCAAATGATCAGGTATTCCCCAGTGGATGGCGTTGTTTGAGAGAAAAGAGGCAGCCAAGTAGACTCTGGGAAGAGATCTTTCAGAGGAGGAGGCAAAAACAGATTGAAGGATTTGTTTCTTTTTCCATTTACCAGTTTCAAAAGAGAATATCTCCAGTTCTAATTCAGAATAAACATACTCAACCACCAAAACTAAATTCTGATGCTCATTGGCAGTTAAGCCACACCTGACAACATTTCCAGTTCTGCAACTTTGGGGGAAGAAAGAAGGTCTCCGTGGTTGAAAGGTTTTAACGCGTGATAGATCAGCTCTTTCTTCTTTTGACCGGTCGAGAAGCAACCCGTTACACCAAGCAGCGATTCGAGCTAAACTCTCGGAACATAAACTTATCTGACGGTTGATGCTTTTTGAAGTGATCAGTTTGTAGAAAATAAAATTGAGATGTTTTTTTTTTTTTTTTTGGCTGATAACTGCAAACAAAACCCATTCAGAATATCTTTTGAAAGTTGGCTTTCACTGTATCTCTGCATCTCCTCTTGACTTGAGCAAACTCATCCCGTCATCCATAAGGAATGAAATAAGTTAGGGAATGTCTCAAGAAAAATCCAGGAATTTGGAATTTTGGATTGCCTCGTCCAATCATACATTGTCCTTGAATAATGTCACGTATGACAATATATTCTAACATCTAAATCTCAATTTAACTTCTAATTCATGTAATGCTCATTCATTAAATAGTATTTAAGTAATTATAAAATTTATTATATAATAAATGGATAATTTATAACATTAAAATTCAAGTTGAGATTCAAATATCAAGATCCTTACCATTATCAATGTCAATTTCTTATTTTTCTTGTTTGATAACATTTGTATAGAAAACAATTTTCACCAAGCCAATAACTGTATATGTTGATAAATAATTAAATTGTTAGAACATTCGTAAAAATTTACATCAAAACCGAATCCAAATCCATCAAAACTGAATCCAAATCCATCCTTGCTTTTCAGTAGTTCTATACGTCCTTAAGATATTTGTCATCACTCACGAAAAAATTTAACAAAAATTTTCAAAATAATGTTATTCCTAAACTTTTCTAAATATTCCATTGACGTTCGCCAATGCATACGTTAATCCATTAAATCGTCCGGGTAAACGCCAGCAAGACATCTTTTCTTTGCTGGGTTAGATCGGCAGATCTCAATAAAAGAAAAAATATTCATGATCAGCAACTAAAGACAACCTAGGCGGGGAATCAACTAGAAACCCTGCTACAACCTACAAGGTGCACCAAAGCAATAAAACAAACCATATTCAAGATAGGAGCTGAGGAATTTTTTTAAATTTAAAAATATTCGATAGAATAAAGCACGACCATCTCTTAATAAAAAATAAAAAAAAAGGGGAAAAGAAAAAGAAACATGGAAAGAAACACAGCTGATGCCGGGCTCAAAAACAGTTCCAAGATAGTCAAACTGGATAAAATTTAGACTGCCTGAATTAACTATAAAGGTGCAAAACTCTTTTACTTTTTAGCATAATTATGCCTTCATGCGTCCATAGTACTTCTGTTTCTCCTGTGTAGTCTGGAAGCGGCCATGCCCAAACTTGGAAGAGGTATCAATGAACTTGATTTTGATTTCCTCAAGAGCTAAACGAGATGTCTGTTTGAGAAGCGACTGACGAAGAGTGACCACCCTCTTCTTAGGTCCAACACAGCATCCCTTGATCATCAAATAATCATCTTTCACAATACCATAGTGAGGAAAGCCACCCATTGGGGTAATGTCCTTCTCAGTCCTGAACCATTACCCACACAAGAAGCCATTAATTTTTTTGTTTTTGAGTTTTTTTTTTTTGTTCGGGGGTGGGGGAGTAAAAAAACAGGCCAATTAACCAGATTAAACCGTATGTCCATTAGTTAACACTGACCTGTCAAATTCAGTTATGCCCGTGTGAGACTCCTGTCCACCCTTGCCAAGCTTGTAAACCTTCTTGTTCATTTCAGTACGATGGTGGTATCCATTCTGACCAGCTCGGGCAACTGTGAAGGAAACCCTAGCCGGATGCCAGGCACCAATACAAGCCACCTTACGCAGACCTCTGTGAGTCTTGCGAGGAAGGCGGGTAACACCCCAACGGGTGACAACTCCTTCATAACCTTTACCTTTTGTGACACCAATGATGTCAATCATCTCATCCTTCTGGAAAACAGCATCAACAGGAATTTGCTTTTCAAAGAAGCCATATGCATAGTCAACTTTTTCAGCAATGGTGCCACCATTGACCTGGATTTCCATCAGGTGTGCCTTCTTCTGCTTCAAACCCTTCATTTTCCTAATCTGCCACAGATTAACCAAAAGCATTGAGCTATGAGTCTAGGTCATTGTGTTTGATAAAATATTAGTAACAGGCCAAATAAGTGAAAGATAGAACAAAATAAAAGTTGCCAACTACAAGATACAGCAAAAAATTAAGTGACAAAGTTTGTTACCTGAGTGTGAGCAAGAACACGAACAACTGATGCATACTTCTTGATCTTCTCCAGCTGAGCTTGGATACTTTTCTTCCCTTCATCTGTCTCATACTGCTTTGAGTATTTTGTGAAAGCCTTCTTCTTGGATTTGCACCAGTTCTTGTAGAACCTTCTTCTCACCTCCTCACTAAGATGCTGAGCCCATACAGTGTTCAAAGAGCGAAGACCACGAGGTGTCTTCACATATCCCACAACTCCAACTACCACCATTGGAGGGGTTTCAATAATGGTAACAGCCTCACAGGTCTCCTTCTTGTGAAGCTCTGAAGGTGAAAAGAAGCAAATATTGTTAAGAATTTTCAACAAAAAAAATACATTCTTCACCTAATAGTACAAGATCATGGATAATAAAGTCCTATAAGAACTCCAAAATTGCAGTCGAATTTGATACAAAACATTGCACAATACAAATATAACACTACCGAAAAGGAAAAAAAAATTACATCAACGAATTAATTTTTTGAAACCAAAACATTTGCAAAGAAATACTGAAGATTTTGTTATCCAGGATAGAACTATGAATTAATAGTAAAACACAGCAATCAAACAGACACGAATCATTAAAGTTGCAAATAATATGCTACTATTGTGTTTGCTAAGCCAGAAGAACGAGTGAACGACATTGCACATCATATTTAGTGATATTATATCTTAATAGTACAGGAATGTCAAATTTTCAAAACCTCTTTTCCCCAAATTAATGTTAAAAACACAAAATTGTCATCCAAATTGTAGTCACTAGGAATTATAAATAACTCAATCAAAGCTTCACAAAAGCTTACTAGATCCAGGTTTCTCGACATCCCTAACAATGTGGGTCATCCCAGCCTTGTAACCCAAAAAGGCAGTGAGCTTGCAAGGCTTGCTTGGGTCATCCTTGGGAAAAGCCTTCACTGCAAAAGCACCGAAGCAAACAAAACTACTCAAGACAAACAAATTACCATATCCAATAAAACTAACTCTATAAATAAGATCGTCAGCTCTTAATGCCGTAACAACACAACATCATACCCTTTCCTCTGTGTCGAGCAGCTCGCTTCCTTGGAAGAAATCCAAGGGAACCATGCCTTGGGTGCTCAAACTTCCTGTGAGACATTCTCCTCCTCTACAAATATAACAATTAAAAAAATATTAATTTTCTAATATCTTTTATCCAAATAAAATGGTCTCAACTCATGCAATAACAATGGTCTAAACATTATGAATGGCCTGACGAAACACAGAACCACAGATCAGGCAAACGTTAATCGCTAACTCGAGCGAACAATATTCAAAACTAACAGTTTCATAGTTGTTTGAGAACAATATATATAAAAACTACAAATGTACATGCACGTAATCATGTCTTAACTTGTAATAGTTTTTAATCGATATTTGGTTACCAAGAAAATGAACGGGAGACATCATTTTCTTTTCTTTTCCTTCACATTCTCGGTAACCAAACATTTGCAGAAGATAGATTGAGAGGGGTAGAGAGGGAACCTGAGCTGCTGCGGCGACTGACTCGTTATGCTCGAGAGCTGGAAGGCTGAACCCTACTTGCCATTCGTTTAAATAGCAATTAGATTTGCACTTTTCTACCCATTGCCTTTACCAAATTTGCACGATTACCCGAATATTAAATTTATTTTACACATTGGGACTTGTTGGCAGGCTGGGTTAATGGGTTTGACTAGGTTGGAGGCTCTTTTGCAATATTAATTTCTGAAACGGGGACTTTTTAGCAATTGAGTATAAATACGTCTTGGGCTTCAGTTTGGGTTTGCACGCCCAAAGAAAACACGAACACAGGATATTTTAAGTTACCCGTTTATTTAACGGCGTCGTTTCATTCATTCGCTGACCCTATCGGGACGATCGGGCTGTGTAAATTAGGGCAACCAGATAAGCGCCCTATAAAATGGCCCTCTCCTATGATAGTTTTGCTTGGCTGAAGAGATTTTCTCATGGAGCTCAAGGGGTACGAAAGTTTCTTGTGGTTTAACTTTGTTTTTCTTTATCGCAATTTTAGAGAAAGAGAGTGATGATATTATCGTGCGAACGCAGCACCATTGCGTTTAATGGTGCTATGAGCGGCACTATCCACACGAGATTTCTGACTCTTTTTTTTTTCCCAATTATGATTATATTTTACAATTTATCTAAGATATTGTTTGGATTGAAAACGAAAATTCCTCGCCTCGCCTGATATTTGAGGAGTGCAGGTGATTTCGATTCCGGAGGTTTTCTGAATTCCACACGGAACTATAACAAGCTTGGATTCAGAATAGGTAAGCTTGTAGGGCAACATTGTCCAATTGATAATCTTTAGGGGCACAAGGTTTAAAAACTGTATGTAAGGGATAAAATCATAAAAATGTACCGAAGTGTTGGGTTGATGCTACTTGGGCCTGGACCACATCCTCGGCCTAAACCCAACTTGCACGGCAGTCCCAGTTTGTGTTTTTGGGCCGAGGCTAAGGCAGGATGTTAGGACGATGTTGTGTTTATATTAAAATGGAAAACTTCGGCTCCTACTTTGTTAATTGTTGGCTACTAAAATTTTAAGTTTAATTTTGGTAAATTTGGCTTTAATTTAACAATATTTTGGGTTAGCTTACAGCAATATATAATTATATATATACTTTTAAGGGATAGCTTATAAAAACTAAATATATTAACACCTGTAGATTATCAAGAAAAAAAAATCTGCAAACTCAATAGTCAATTATTCATGATAGCAGTAGCAAACTAGCAATCTTCAAAGAAAAATAGATGATAAAGTTTTAGTCTTGAGTGGGCCTCTTATTTAAATGTTTGACTGGGCCTTTTATTTTTCACACACACATTTGGGTACGAAGTGCGATTCGGGTTCTGGCAGGCCCGAGATTATTCTTAATTAGCAACCGGATATATGAGCACGGATGCAATATTATCTTTCATCACTTGGCCAACATGGGTGTAGCCATCACCCTCCTTGTAGATGACATCAATTACTCTTGATAGATTTAGAACTCGCATGAGGAGAGGCCTTGGCACCTCGGTGGGCATGAGAAACTCTTCATTTATATCCTTCCATGCATCGCCAACTTTCTTATATAACTCCTCATGCACCTCTTGCTCTGTCGCACTCACGCCTTCGCGCTCCTTCTCCTTCATGTAGCACTCGATAGCCGACGCCGCGTGTCCTCTTTCTTGCTCGAACTGCGCTTGCAAGTAACCACATCACGTGTGTTGATTAACGTGTATCCAAATTCTAAAGTGATAGATAATTGATAAGCACGTGTATGTACGTAACGTATACGTACCTTATGTGATTGGATGTCATCCATGAGTCTTCCAATTATAGTTGAGGCTCTAATAATCTTAGGTTTACCAGACACCCAATTAAAGGCCTCCTTTGTCACTACACTGTCCATGCCAAGAAAAGATGCTGCTGTAAGCATAGAGTAAGCAGAGGTTACTAGGGACACTCGCATGTACTCCTCCATTGTAGGAACGTAATTGTTGTGGAACCATTTAGATTCATCATGGTAGCCATGAACTAGAATTTTCATCTGCCATGGATTCGATGTTACAAATGATCAATTAATACTGTCGTGATCAAAATTCTGATGGAAAATCTTATATCCTTAATTAACTTTTATAATTAATATTGATTTACTTCTTCTATGGCATGGTCGACTCGGTATGACCATCCTTTCGCTGTCAACTCTTCCTCAATTTCTTTGTAAAGATCTAACAATGCCACATAAAATATTTGCATGTATTCTGGGAGTTGGTCCATGCAACTCGCATCCCACCTGAAGCTCAAAAGTAGGCCGGTTATTTCCCCGAATCAGAAATTCATTATTGATTTGAGCATACGACTTATGGCATAAATAATGTATTTGATTTACTAAAAAACTGTATGAGACTAACTCATGAATTATATCTAAAATATCTTTATCATTCTTCCATGGCTGTTGGATATAATTTAAAATTCAAAGAAGTATGGTATGAATATAACAAAATAAAAAGTTAAGAATAATTAAGTAAATTTTGACTAAAACAGATATACTACAAAGATGTCATAGATAATCTATTAAAATACATGGACCATATAGACAATTATCTCATACTCTGGGGACTAAAAGAGTATTATCCCATAAAATTATTCAATATTTTGCGTAAGAAACATACTATTAATTGTCAGCGCACATGCGATTAACGTCAGACGGTGACAAATTAATATTATATTATTCAAACCTATCAATTGCTGCTGTAAAGAGATCGAGCTCTTCAGGTGTGGCATAGACATCGTAGATATCATCTATGATGGATGTCATAGAGATTATTTTGGTTAGTAATTTTCTAGCAAGTGAATACTCAGGCTCAAAATAAACCCCCACTATCCAAAAGTAGCACTCGACTACTCTGCTCTGGCGAAAGGCAGCTTTCCAGCAAAGTTTAAATCCTTCCACCACCTGTATGCATGCGGTCATATTTAAGTAATTAGCACAATATATTGATCATACACGTCTTGTCTTGTGTATTCTCAATGTATATATATAAACACACGCGCACACACTTTTTCATCCATTGGATTCTTGTTAAATAACGTGAAGGACATGATCGGGAGGTGACCTCGAGATTTCGCTAAGTTCAATCTTGTGCAATTACTGTAAATGGTTGAAATCCAACTTCGCAAGCTTCAGTAAAGCTTTGTTATGCAAAGGTTCATGATCTTGGGAGAAAGATATAAAAGACCTGGCCTCAAGCCTCGGCATGCCTTTGTGCAGGGGCTGCCGTAGAGCATGAATCACTCGTGGTGCCATCGACGATTGAAGGTGAGCTGTCGTGAAAGCAATAGCCTCGTCGAGAATATCTTCTCCGTGCACGCCAAGATGAGCTGCTTCGTACAAGCTTAACATCCCTGACACATCGGTTTTCAAGGACTCCTTGAAAATGCCTTTGCCATCTTTAAACTGGTTGAACATATCTGATTCATATATAAAATAAATGGAAGAGGCTATTAGTTGATAATTATGTGATATGATACCACAACTTCATATGTTCTACAAATTATAAAAATTAATCATATATGCACATGCATGTTAAAGATTTAAAGATTTAAATCTTAGAAGCTGGATGATATATAACATGGATATATATTGAAGATTTAAAGTCTTAGAAGCTGGATGATATCAAATTGCCCTTTAATTAAACTTGAACAAGCTAACCGCATGAAACTTTATATCCACGTACGTTGTCTTAGAAGTCGAAAACGAAGTGCAACGTGGTAAAGATCATCATCTTCGATATTATAAAAATTATTGGAATATGCATCATAGAGATTCTGTAGTGCTTCTTCTATCTCTCTTTCAAACTGATATCCCACGCCTAGACGCAGGATTGCATCAATAAGTTTCAGCCGTGTTAAAGAATCAACACTACAGCCCAATAGTTCGCTTCTCATTTCTTCCTTCAGTTCTTCAATTTCTTGCGATTGAGCCCCATGATATATCTGCATTTCCGCATTCACTACATATAATCATATACTTATAATCTATATATATATAACCAATTACCCTTTATGAATGTCTACTCTTTTGAAGATACAGACAGGCTAGGTATATAAATTTTAATATATTTTTTTATCTTTTAGTGTATTGAAGTATCGATTTTTCAATTAAAATGTAGACATTAGCATAAGATGTTGATTGATTTTTTTTTTTTTTTCGGAAAACCAAAAATCCCAATTAGACATTATACCTCATCTTCAGAATTGTAGTTGATGAAACGATCCCCCCAAATGTTAGGGTGGTAATTTGCTGACCGGCGAACAATGTCCCCGTCCTTAGACATTTTTGCCAAGAGCTTATATACTACTAATGATTAAAAAGAAAGGAGCGGAAGTGAGCAATTTTATTTGTATCTCTTACTTTGCTTGGATGGAGGATGGGAACATATATTATATATAGGCAGTAACGGAGAGCCACGTGACCATAGCTATGTGCTTCTGAAATTTCTTATGGTAAAATATCAAAAATTACCAATATTATTGTTGTATTACAAAATATCCCATATGAAACACTCAAAATTATATTGTAAAATCACTAAAGAATAACCATTTTCGTCATTGTATTACAAATACGCCTCTCTCTTTCTCTCTCTCGATAAATCCCAATCTATCCTTCTACTTATTTTTATTGCCAACCATTTCAACTTTTGTACGTAAGAAGTAACATATTATAAATGAAAACATGGGGTGTGTAATTTTGTAGTTTTGACAAATTTAAAAAAGGAGATATATGTTTTTAAAATACTCAAGCATGTGATAAACCGTTAACTTTACTGTTAACTTTAACATAAACAATAAATTATTTGTAAAATGACATTTTTGCCCCTAGAATTAATTATAAAGTGATGTTTCTGCCCCTATAGTAGCTAGAAAATAACATTTTATCCCTATAATTAGTTACAAAATATATTTTTGTCCCTACTCAATTATTTTTATCTTTTAAATAAAAAATTATAAAAAAATTTCATCTAAGTGTAATTAACGGACTTTTTTTCCGTTAAATCAAACAATTTTTTTTCAAAAAAATTCTTTTGAATCAAATTTTACCTTTAAATTTAATAAGAAAATTTTGTTTGATTTAACAAGAAATGTTTTAAAAAGATTTATTTGATTTAACCAAAAAAAAAAAGTCCGCTAATTGTTGTATGACTAAGTGATATCTCAAATATTTCTACTTTTTATCAATCTCTTCCGAATACAGCGCTTAATTTCAAAAGAACAAATTTTCTAAAAATAGATGCCTACTGTTGACGTAAAATCTTCTTAAAATAGATGCCTAATGTTGACGTTAATTTTTTGGTCAACTAGAAAATTAAATGATGCGAAGATACAATAAATGAGACACTAGAAATTTACATGGTTCAGCACTTGGCCTACGTCTACATGCATAGAAAGAGCAATTTATTGCATTAAGATTACAACGTGGTTTTTTTTTTTAGTAATGATATAGCCACAAACTCTTGTACAAACTTATTTTGTACAAACTAGTGTGGCATAATAAAATTGGTTGAATTGAATATCTCTTGGCCCACGTGATTTATTTGTATTATTTTATATTTTCATTCAACCAATGAATTAATGCCACATCAGTTTGTATAAGATAAGTTTGTGGAAGAGTTTGTGGCTGTATCATCACTCTTTTTTTTTAGTTGTTTGCTCTTTTAACTGTTTTCTTATCATTCTTATGCATAAAAAATTCTTCACTGATTGTACAATTTATGTATCATGAGTTCTTCAAAATTCCTTGTGTTGATCATCTTTATCACTTAATTTAGAGTTTTATATGATTTTAACATTTATCTTCTTCTTAAATTCGGCTTTTTATTTTATATGAATGTTTATCTCCAATGTTTATCTCTATTTTAAACTTGCTCTGTGATTGTCGAGCTTCTAAATTATTGTACTGAGCTTAGATAACGCTTCCAGCTCTAGACTCTAGTTGTTGGATCCAGCAGCTGGGCTTTTTTAATTGAATTTATCGCCTATGGTTATGCCCTCGTGCCATCATTCTCTTCTACAGTTGCACCCTTGGGCAGCATAAATAGGTGGCTTTTCTTTTTTATTTGAAATTTGAATAGACTTGAATTAGTCTAAATTCTGAATAGAATTGAATGTTTGAATCTTAATAATATATTTCCTTTTTTGTTTGAGTTGTTAGAAATAAATATAAAGTTGTTTGTTTTCAAACTTGAAAAAATATAGAAACTTAGATTTGTACTCTTACAAGTTGTAAATATTAAACAAACAATAAACATTTCAAAGAATTTAAATAAGATAATATATTATTATAATATAAATCATGTTCAATCAAATACAACACTTTATATTCTAAATTAGTGTAAGTTAATCAATTTTATTGTAATTCATGATGTTTTATATGAAGAATATCCATAAAAAATAATAATAGTCTACCACAAGTTTTAAAGATGGATAATAATGCTAATTATTAAATTTTATTTAGGTAAGGATGAAAATCAGTTAATTAAATTAGGATATTTTAGAAAATATCTTTTTATGACACCATTCAAAATTTTTAGATTAAGCAAAAAGTTAAAAAAAAGAGGCTTACGTGGCATTTTCTTTTTTTTTTTAATCTAAAATCTAAATAGACCTAAATTGATCTGAAATTTGAATTGATCTAAATGTTTGAATCTGCATTTTTTTTTTGCCGGAATCTCAGCAAATAAATATTAAGTTCTTTCTTTTTTCAACTTTAAAAACTAAAAATATATATTTTTACGTTTGTATTCTTATTAATATACATACATGTGTGTGTGTGTGTGTGTGTGCGTGCGTGCGTGTGTCAAAAAACATAAATACCATAATATTTTATCATATATAAGCAAAACCACGTTCAAGTGAACACATAATGATTTTGGGAATTATAATACATATTTTTTTTTAATGAAAACAGATTATATAATTACATAAAAAGATTAAGAATAATATTTTAGTTTACTGATAAAGAGAGATTTAAGAACTTGATGAGAAAAGTAAAGTAAAGAGGGATTCCAAGGTGGTTAAAAAAATGAAAATGAGATTATTACTGGATAAATGTTTATAGATGGGTTTTAAGATAGGCATGAAAAAAAAAATAAAGTAAGAATATCTTTGCCATTAGAAAGTTGGCTAATCTAAATTTCTCATTTAGTAAAAAGTTAAATAAAATTGACTTATTTTGTTAAGTCAAAATTATCTGAAAAGTTCTATTCAGTTGTAAAAACAAACATTTCTAATTAACTTAATTAATTAAGTCACTTTTGTCATTAACTTAAAGGAGAAATACCCTCTTAACAATTTAACGACTGAAAATTTTCATCAAACTAAAAAACAAATGGACTTATTGACTTGACTAGTTGAAACTAAGTTAATTAAGTCATTGAGTTCAAAAAAAAAAACCTTAATTGACTTATTAAGTGCTATGATGTTGTAGCTAGGCTGTTCTACTATCATGCTCTTTCGTAGTCTGTCTATTTGACTTCATGCCCTCATTGTCTACTGTAGCTTTACTTATTTGACTTATTAAGCTTTCTACTGAGCACTCATGCTCTCATGTAGCTATACTTAATTGACTTATTAAGCTTCTTACTGAGCTCTCATACTTCCATATTCTCATACTCTCATGTAGTTGTATTTAATTGACTTATTAAGCTTTCTACTAAGCTCTCATACTTTCATACTCTCAAAAAATTTACAAAATTTACCCTAAAACTTTTCAATTTTTTAAATTTAGCCTTCCAAATTTTTTTCCTATCATAACTAGCCAATTAAATTTTTATTGCCCTAAATTTCCTTCCTCATTTCAAATGCCCAGCTCTCTCTAGCCACAACCAAACTATTGTCTCTTAAACGGCGAACAACGAACGGTAAGAGCAATGACAAATTACAACGACATTGGCGAACTAAAATCCAGTGTTTTCAATTATTTTTTTAAAATTTCTCTACTAAAACTAAGTACTTTAACAAATTACATTGTTTTATGAATGAAAAATAATAATATTTACAACAAAACCATGTTGATTTCGAATTTAAACACTAATCTTTGCATAAAATATTTTTTTTGTGTAAGAACATACACTAACCTCAAAAAGCTTCCCAATTCTTAATTGATGATTATATCTTCAGTTATATAATACTTGTTTAATGGGATTTGGTGATTCGTTGAGAGTGATGAAGCTTGATGATTTGTTGAGAGTGTGTGAATGGATTTTCAAGAATAACATTTGCTTGTAAATTTGTTTAAAGTGATGAGGACTATTTGGTCCAAAAAATAAGTATTTGGCTAGTTATGATAGGAAAAATTTTAGAGGCCAAATTCAAAAAATTAAAAATTTATAAGGTTATTTTTGTAATTTTTTTCTCATACTCTCATACTCTAATGTAGTTGTGCTAAATTGACTTATTGAGCTTTCACACTGTCATGCTCTCTTGCTCGCACATAGTTATGTTTAATTGACTTCACATGCTCTCATGCTAAATTGACTTGTTGACCTTTCACACTCTCATGCTCGCGAATCATGATTTTCTCATTATATGAACTTTTTATTACACATGATAACACTGAAAGAAATTGAACTAATATTAAAAAAAAAATAATATGTCACAAATGTCCCATCAGACCACGTAGATAACATTAAGAACAACCGTGCAATAATACTATACAATTAATGAACACTTATTTGGACCTATGAGGTTGTATAGTTAATAATTGAAACTATGATGTTTGTATTTATTGAATATAAATATCCACTGGGATGCGTTTTAAGAGACAAAAGGATATCATCCAATGACTCCTTATTCAAGTCATCCATAATGAATTGAATCTTATCTTCTCTGTTATCAGACACCATTCCTAAAGAACATGTTTTCTTATCGCATCTCATTCTGGCACACTTATGACAAGCAACCGAAATTTTTCGAGTTCTTCGCTTTCGTGCGTAATTTCCTTTACCACAACCAGGCATGTATGCAATAAATTTAGGAGGCAACTCATCTGCCAAGCGTACTTTGGCCTCAATTAACCAGCGAATATCAGCAGATATGTTATTCCTCATGAGCAATCGCATGCGTTCGGACCGAGCTTTATAGATTGTAAGGAGGGCATTCTGAGGAAGTGAAGGGAATCGATTGTGAAGCTTTGCCAAGATCTCATTTCTGTCCATACCTTCGCCTCAGAAGATCAGTAATTATGGGAAACTGAAGTAACCCACTTGATTGTCACGGAGTACCGTTATCCACCACTTGACCGGGGTGACAAACTAAAACACACAAACAGAGTAACAAACTAAAACACACAAAGAAAATTACAATCGTCCTCTTATGGAATTTACCTCAAGCTCTAACTGGATGTTATAGACACTTCTCTCAATGTCTCTGAGTTGGCTTTCTAAATCCTCAACGTGGGATATTAATTCTGGTGGTTGTACCTTCCAAATACGATGTGTTTTACAAAATCGTATCTGGCCTCTAAGATGAGATTGGACACGTTGAAGTCTTCTAAGGATGTTCAAGAGGATCTGTCTCATAATTAAGAGTGATAAAAGAAAACTTAATGGCTAAACAAACACACTTATGCACAAACAATTTCAATTAGCAGAAGAATAATAAAGAAGAAAAAATAAATAAATAAAACAAATCACCAAAAAGACAGAAAAATCTTAATTCAAATGTGGTGGGTCACTCAAATTTATTTTGGTGTCGTCTCCATGTGGTTGGTATTCTAGATATGGCTTTAATCTTTGACCATTAACTTTAAACGTGACATCATTCTTTGGGTCCTTAATTTCAATTACCCCATGTGGAAAAACAATATGAACAATGAAGGGGCCAGACCATCGAGAGTGTAACTTACCTGGGAATAGATGCAAGCGAGAGTTGAATAAAAGCACTTTCTGACCTGGAGTAAAAGATTTTCTCAAAATTTGCTTGTCATGAAAGACTTTCATTCGCTGCTTGTAAACCTTGGCATTTTCATATGCATCGTTGCGAATTTCTTCAAGTTCTACCAGCTGTAATCGTCTTTCTGAGCCAGCTTGTTGCATCTCAAAATTGAATTTCTTGATGGCCCAGTACGCACGATGCTCGAGTTCTACAGGTAGGTGGCAAGTTTTTTCATACACTAGCCTGTAGGGTGACATCTCAATCGGGGTCTTGAAAGCCGTTCTATATGCCCATAACGCGTTATCAAGTCTTAATGACCAATCTTTTCTGTCTGGCCCCACGGTCTTTTCTAAGATATACTTTATTTCTCGATTGGAGATCTCAACTTGGCCACTGTTTGCGGATGATAATGGGTCGCCATTTTATGAGTGATAGAGTTCTTTTGTCAAAAGTACTTTATCAAAAGTGCTTTGAATGATTTGTTGCAAAAGTGGGTACCACCATCACTAATTATTGCTCGAGGGAATCCAAAGCGTGAAACAATATTGCTCTTCAAAAATCCTATCACCACTTTATGATCATTGGTTCTCCATGAAATTGCCTCTACCCATTTTGAAACATAGTCAATAGCAACCAATATGTATTGATGGCCAAAAGATGGGGGAAAGGGTCCCATGAAGTCGATATCTCATACATCAAAAATCTCAACCACTAAAATTGGATTTAGTGGCATCATGTTCCTTCGTGCAATGCTTCCCATTCGTTGATGCTTACACTTATCACATGAAGAACAAAAGGTGTAAGCATCTCGAAATATAGTTGGTCAATAGAAACCACATTGTAGAACTTTAGTCCCTGTTTTCTTAGCGCTGAAATGGCCTCCATAAGCTTGTTCATGGCAGAACGAAAGGATGTTATGAAATTCATTCTCTGGGACACATCGTCGAATAATTTGATCTGCACAATACTTGAATAGATAGGGGTCATCCCAGAAAAAATTCTTTATTTCCGCAAAGAATTTGGCCCTGTCTTGGTTGGCCCAATGCTCTGGAAGTTTACCTGTAACAAGATAATTAACGATATTAGCATACCAAGGTAATACTTCCACACTCATTAATTGTTCATCCAAAAATGACTCATTCAATATTAAGGGTTCTGTTATTGTGTCAAAATAGAGACGAGAGAGATGGTCAGCCACAACATTTTCTGTCCCTTTCTTGTCTTTGAATTCCAAGTCAAACTCCTGCAAAAGTAACACCCAGCGAATTAGTCTAGCTTTTATATTTTTCTTTGTGAAGAGAAATTTAAGAGCAGCATGATCTGTGAATACAATTATTTTACAACCAATAAGATAAGATCGAAACTTCTCTAATACAAACACTACTGCTAGCATTTCTTTTTCAGTAGTTGAATAGTTCAACTGTGCATCATTTAATGTCATACTAGCATAGTAAATAACATAGGGAATTCGATCTACTCTTTGTCCTAATACTGCTCCTACTGCATAATCAGATGCATCACACATGAGTTCGAATGGTAAGCTCCAGTTTGGTGGCTAAATGATGGGTGATAACGTCAACAATTGCTTTAACTTTTCAAATGCTACAAGACATGAATCATCAAAGATAAAATGTACATCCTTAGCAAGTGGATTGCATAAAGGTCTAGAAACTTTGCTAAAATCTTTAATGAAACGTCTATAAAAACCAGCATGCCCAAGGAAAGATCTTACTTCTCTGACTGTTTTAGGTGGAGGAAGATTGGAAATGAGATCCACCTTGGCTTTGTCAACCTCAATACCTTTGCATGAAATGATGTGACCGAGAACTATACCTTCTTTTACCATAAAATGACACTTCTCCCAATTTAAGACCAAATTTTTCTCGATACATCTCTGCAAAACTTTCGTCAAAGGATGTAAACATTGATCAAATGAATCTTCAAAAATAAAAAAATCATCCATAAAGACCTCAAGAAACCGTTCAACTATATTAGAAAAAATGCTTAACATACAACGTTGAAATGTAGCAGGTGCATTACATAATCCAAATGGCATCTTTCTGTATGGAAAAGTGCCAAAAGGGCAAGTGAAAGTGGTTTTCTCTTGATCTTTTGGTGCTATGGGAATCTGATTGTATCCTGAGTAACCATCTAGAAAGCAATAAAATTCATGGCCTGCCAATCTATCAAACATTTTATCAATAAATGGTAAAGGAAAATGGTCTTTACGTGTGACAAAATTTAACTTTCTATAATCAATGCATACACGTCATCCTGTAGTCACTCTAGTGGGTATCAATTCATTATCAGCATTGGTAACTACTGTGACTCCTAACTTTTTTGGGACAACTTGCACAGGACTGACCCATGAACTATCAGAAATTGGGTAAATGACACATGCATCTAATAGCTTAAAGACTTCTGTTCTAACAACTTCTTTCATGTTAGGATTTAACCGATGTTGCATTTCCCTTATAGATTTAACATTTTCATCAAGGTGAATGTAATGCATGCAGTCTACTGGGTTTATACCTTTTATGTCTGCTATAGTCCATCCTAATGCTCTTTTGTGCTTTTTTAAAACATCCAACAACTTACCTTTTTGCTTGTCATTTAGGGATGATGAGATGATTACCGGTAGAGTGCTTTTTTCTCCCAAGAACGCATATTCCAAAGTGTTGGGTAATGGTTTGAGCTCGAGTTTCGGTGGTAATTCTGATGATGGGATTATTTTCTTCTCTGATGGTGCTAGTTGTTCAACTCTTGACTTCCATTTATTAGTGTCCATGGATGGTGCTGAGTCAAGTAGGACGTTGACCTCATCGACTGATGTGTCAACATCAAAATCCAAACCAAAGTGAGTTAAACATGTTTGTAAAGGGTCATCATTAAGGTTTGAAACAAAATTATTATCAACTAATGCTTCAATTAAATCCACGTCAACAATTCCATCATCTGCATTGTGAGATTGTTTGGCAATGTTGAAGATGTTGAGCTCCATGGTCATATTGCCAAAGGACAACTGCATATTTCCAGTCCTGCATTGAATGTGAGCATCGGAAGTTGCTAAGAATGGTCGGCCTAGGATAATGGGGATGTGCTTCCTTGAATCCTGTATTGGTTGAGTGTCAATTACAATGAAATCAACAGGAAAATAAAACTTATCTACCTGTATAAGCACGTCCTCCACAATACCACGAGGTATTTTCGTGGACCGATCTGCAAGCTGTAACACCACTGGAGTTGGGTGTAATTCTCTCAATCCAAGTTTCACAAATACTGAATAAGGCAAAAGATTAACACTAGCTCCTAAATTTAACAAAGTATTCTCAATTGTGTGGTTCCCTATACTACATGAAATAGTGGGGGAGCCTGCGTCTTTAAATTTTAGAGAAATTTTGTGTTGGAGTATAGAACTAACGGTTTCTGTTAAAAATGCCTTTTTCTGAACATGAATGTTTCTCTTTTTAGTACAAATGTCTTTAAGAAACTTGGCATAAGATGGAACTTGTTTTATAGCATCAAGCAAAGGGATGTTAACACTTACCTGTTTGAAAATCTCAAAAATCTCACCTGTGGATTTTCCCTTTTTTCCTTTAGCTAACCTCTGAGGAAATGAAGCTTTAGGAACGTATTCTCGTGGATTTGTTTCTTCTTTCTCCTTCGGTGGTGAGTCTTCAATATTCACGGGTACAATTTGATTTTCTTTAGTCGCTGGCATCTCCACTTTGTTGTCGACTTCTTTTTCTTTTCACAAGGTCATAACGGCTTTGACCTCTCCATGCTGTTATGGTGAACTGGTACTTGCTTCATATACTCCTTTAGGATTAGGCACTGGTTGACTTGGAAATTTACCTTTCTCAACAGTCATTGCCAAAGTTTGAACTGAAGAAGTAAGTTGTCCCACCATCTTCTCGAGGCTTGAAACTGATTGGGCTTGTAGTTGAAGCCTGCTCTCATCTCATTCCGTAGTTCATCAATGGTGCGGTTCTGTTGCTCGATCATGGAGTTAGTAACATTCTTGATATTCTGGAATGCATTCTCCCATTGTCTAGGTTGAGAATAATTCTGGTTCTGATTGTATGGTCTAAATGGTGGCTGAGAGGCTTGATGAACTTGAGGAATTTGTTGCATTGGTGGAGCTAGAGCTGCTGGTCCATTCTGTTGGAATCTTTGAGACCATGAAAAATTGGGGTGGTCTCTTCATCTAGGATTATATGTATTGAAGTATGGGTTGTAATTTGATGGCTTCCTCATGACACCGATGGCATTGGCTTAATCTGAGTATGAGTTATGGTCTTGTTGCTCTGATGATTTAGCAGTCGTTAACGATGCTATTTGTCAAGAGAGACCTTCAATTATCTCTTTAACTTCTTTGATTCCTGAACTTGACTCGCCAATTTGAACCTCATTCACTTCTTTAATTCTTCTAGTATTCCTGAGAGATCGACTCCATTGTTGGGAATTATCCGCTTATCGCTGGAAGAAATCCCAAATTTCTGATACACTTTTTGACATTAGCTCTCTTCCACTTGTTGCCATTAGCCATTCTTGCACATTTGGCAATAATCCCTCCATGAAGTATTGGCATTGGTGCCATTTCTCGTACCCATGATGTGGACACTTCAAAAGTAGCCCATTGAATCGCTCCCATGCTTCGAAAAACTGCTCGTCTTCTCTCTAGGTGAACTCTGAGATTTCCCTGCGAATAACATTGATTTTATGCACTGGGAAATATTTATTCAAAAATTTTGTTACCATTTGTTCTCATGTTGTAATACTATTAGCAGGCAATATATTGAACCATGAACGAGCTCTATCCTTTAAAGAAAATGGGAATAGTCTAAGTTTAACATCATCTTCTGAAAAATTCTCATATTTAAAAGTTTGACAAATTGTATGAAAATCATTCAGATGATTATATGGGTCCTCATTTTCTAAGCCATAGAATGTTGGGAGACAATTTAGCACGCTAGGTTTTAATTCAAAACTCCTAGCAGCTACATTTGGGTATCGTATACAAGATGTGCTCAAATTAGCTAAGGGACTGAAGTAGTCCTTAAATGGCCTTTCCTGTGGTTCTGGTTGTTGCAAATCCATTTCAATTTTATCTTTAAGTGCAATTTGTTTGTGTGTGCGAAGTGTTCTTTCTAATTCAAGGTCTATAGGTTCAAGATTAGGTAACAATGACCTACGACCATGCATGCAAAGAGAATAAAAATGAGAACAAAATAAATAAAAATAAAGAAGAAGGAGAAATTACAATACTAATCTTATTGCGCTGTTACAACTTTCTATAAAAATAAAATACACTAAAAAAAATACGTGAAATAAAATAAAAATAAATTAATGAGATAAATGAAAAATTATAAAGAAAAATAACTTGAAAATTAAATTACAGAAATTTAAATAAGAGAAAAAGAAATTCTTACCTAAAAATATAAATTCACTTTTTTAAAAAAAAAAATTGCAAGGAAACAACTAAAATAATAATAATAATAATAAAATTATTTACAAAAAAATTAATTCTACAAATCAAAATACTTACCTCCCCGGCAACGGCGCCAAAAACTTGTTGTGCAAATTTTGTTGAACTCGCAAGCGCACGAAGTGATTTACATGATGCTGGAATTTAAATTGGATTGGCAGAAATAATTAAACTGGAAACTATTGAGATAAAGTATTTGGGTATCTGAATCCGTATCAACATGCATCATGGGCTAAATAATCTTTATTAATACCAATTAAATCATGAGGGGGGAATCCACACCTCATGAACCACGCTCTAATCAATATGGTGCTAAGGGCTTATCGTGCCAAATAATAATAACCTTATACTAGGGTACCGGTAAAACCAAGGCGGTAACTAGACAAGATTATTATTATTTGTCGACGAAAAGTCAAAACCTCCACAGAAATTAGAGGGGAAGAGAAAATAAATTTACCAAATAAAGCCCATGACACATGTTGAGACTTCACCTTCAACCCAAGCTTGAAAGAAAATTAGCTACTCATAATTGAACTAAGGGTAAAATGGAAATTTATTAAAATACATAGAAAATACAAGATGGAAAAAGAATTACAAAAAACTAAGCTTAAAAATGGATTTAGGGGTATCAAATTAGGGGGAGGCCCCTTTTTTATAGATATATTGAGTTAATCATGGCCATCGGATTAAAAATAGTTTGGACGCACAGAATTACGCCACGTCATCAGTGAACAGTAACACGGTTTAAACAGTAACGCTGTCTGAACAGTACCGTATATATGAATAGTGTCGTACGTGTGAACAGTGCCGTACGTGTGAACAGTGCCTTTTTTCCTTTTATGCTCTTTTTAAGGTTTTCGACTGTCCTGAGTTCAAAAGTGACGTCCGTTTTGCTATCCGATCTCTCATTTATTGTGAAATGACCATGATGCCCCTAAAATACATAAAATACTTAATTAAAACAAAACACACATAATTAAATAACAAGAGACTTAAATAAATAAAATTACAGATATTATTGAAACTTGAAGTGTAAAATGACGATTTTCTCCTTTATAAATATACACTTTCTGACACTCAACATCTGTGCTTGTCGAGCTTCTAAATTATTGTACTGGGCTTAGATAACGCTTCTAGCTACTAGACTCTAGTTGTTGGATCTAACAGCTGGGCTTTGTTAATTGAATTTATCGCCTATGGTTGTGCTCTCGTGCCATCATTCTCTTCTACAGTTGCACTCTCGGGCAGTCATAATTAGGCGGCTTTTCTTTTTTATTTGAAATTTGAATATACTTGAATTAGTCTAGATTCTGAATAGAATTGAATATTTGAATCTTGATAATATGTTTCCTTTCTTGTTTGAATTGTTAGAAATAAATATTAAGTTGTTTGTTTTCAAACTTGAAAAAATATAAAAACTTACATTTGTGTCCTTACAAGTTGTAAATGTTAAACAAACAATAAACATCTCAAAGAATCTAAATAAGATAATATATTATTATAATATAAATCATGTTCAATCAAATACAACACTTTATACTATAAAAAAAAATACAACACTTTATATTCTAAATTAGTATAAGTTAATCAATTTTATTGTAATTCATGATGTTTTATATGAAAAATATCCATAAAAAATTAATAATAGTCTACCACAAGTTTTAAAGATGGATAATAATGCTAATTATTAAATTTTATTTAGGTAAAGATGAAAATCAGTTAATTAAATTAGGATATTTTAGAAATTATCTTTTTATGACACCATTCAAAATTTTTAGATTAAGCAAAAAGTTAAAAAAATAAGAGGCTTAGGTGGCATTTTCTTTTTTTTTTAATCTAAAATCTAAATAGACCTGAATTGATCTGAAATCTGAATCGATCTAAATGTTTGAATCTGAATTTTTTTTTTGGCCCGAATCTCAAAAAATAAATATTAAGTTATTTGTTTTTTCAACTTTAAAAACTAAAAATATACATTTTTATGTTTGTATTCTTATGAAATATACATACATGTATGTGTGTGCGTGTGTCAAAAAACATAAATACCATAATATTTTATCATATATAAGCAAAACCACGTTTAAGTGAACACATAATGATTTTGGGAATTATAATACATAATTTTTTTTAATGAAAACGGACTATATAATTACATAAAAAGATTAAGAATAATATTTTAGTTTACTGATAAAGAGAGATTTAAGAACTTGATGAGAAAATCAAAGTAAAGAGGGATTCCAGGATGGCTAAAAAAACGAAGATAAGATTATTACTAAATAAATGTGTATAGATGAGTTTTGAGATAGACATAAAAATAAATAATAAAGTAAGAATATCTTTGCCATTAGAAAGTTGGCTAATCCAAATTTCTCATTTAGTAAAAAGTTAAAAAAAATTGGCTTATTTTGTTAAGTCAAAATTATCTGAAAAGTTCCATTCAGTTGTAAAAACAAACATTTCTAATTAACTTAATTAATTAAGTCACTTTTGTCATTAACTTAAAGGAGAAATACCCTCTTAACAATTTAACGACTGAAAATTTTCACCAAACTAAAAAACAAAAGGACTTATTGACTTGACTAGTTGAAACTAAGTTAATTAAGTCATTGAGTTCAAAAAAAAAAAACCTTAATTGACTTATTAAGTGCTATGATGTTGTAGCTAGGCTCTTCTACTATCATGCTCTTTCGTAGTCTGTCTATTTGACTTCATGCCCTCATTGTCTCCTGTAGCTTTACTTATTTGACTTATTAAGCTTTCTACTGAGCTCTCATGCTCTCATGCTCTCATGTAGGAATGGCCAAGCCCGAGCCCGAGCCGATCAAAAAAATTTGAAACCCGACCCTAAAATAATTCGAACACTATTTGGTTAGGAATCGGGTCAATATTGGGTCGGGCCAAACCCGACCTTACCGAAATAGTTAACCCCAAAATTTAATTCCCATTTCCTACCACCATTTCAACCAATTCGGCAATTCCTCAACCATTTCAAACACAATTCAATTCCATTTTCCACAACCATTTCAACCAATTCCACAACTATTTCAACCCCTCACACAAATCAATTCCAAAATCCAACATGAAAAACACACAATGCAGTTAAATTAAAAACACACAATGTAATTCCACAACCATTTTAGCCATACACAATTCAATTCAACAACCCAACATAAAAAATAAAAAAAGTCATGTCTTATACAAATAAAAATACAATGCAATTAAATTAAAAACACATAATGTGTGATGTTGTAAGGATGTTTTGTGTGCGTGTGTTAACTTGTGTTAGTTTTTTTTTAATAGGGTAGGGCCGGCTTTTAGCCTGACCCTGACCCTAAATTTGTTCGGGTCTTAAAAGTTTGGCCCTAACCCGACCCTAAACTTGAAAATTCGGGCCAAAGCCCTAAAAATTAGGGTCGGGTCAATCGAACCAAAAATAGGGTCGGGCTAAATTGCCAAACCTACTCTCATGTAGCTATACTTAATTGACTTATTAAGCTTCTTACTGAGTTTTCATACTTCCATACTTTCATATTCTCATGTAGTTGTATTTAATTGACTTATTAAGCTTTCTACTAAGCTCTAATACTTTCATGCTCTCAGAAAATTTAAAAAATTAACCCTAAAACTTTTCAATTTTTTAAATTTAGCCTTCCAAATTTTTTTCCTATCATAACTAGCCAATCAAATTTTTATTGCCCTAAATTTCCTTCCTCATTTCAAATGCCCAGCTCTCTCTAGTCACAACCAAACTATTGTCTCTTAAACGGCGAACAACGAACGGCAAGAGCAATGACGAATTACAGCAACATTGGCAAACTAAAATCCAGTGTTTTCAATAATTTTTTTTAAATTTCTCTACCAAAACTAAGTACTTTCACAAATTACATTGTTTTATGAATAAAAAATAATAATATTTACAACAAAACCATGTTGATTTCGAATTTAAACACTAATCTTTACATAAAATATTTCTTTTGTGCAAGAACATACACTAACCTCAAAAAGCTTCCCAATTCTTAATTGATGATTATATCTTCAGTCACATAATACTTGTTTGATGGGATTTGGTGATTCGTTGAGAGTGATGAGGCTTGATGATTTGTTGAGAGTGTGTGAATGGATTTTCAAGAATAGCATTTGCTTGTAAATTTGTTTAAAGTGATGAGGACTATTTGGTCCAAAAAATAAGTATTTGACTAGTTATGATAAGAAAAATTTTAGAGGCCAAATTCAAAAAATTAAAAATTTATAAGGTTATTTTTGTAATTTTTTCTCATACTCTCATACTCTCATACTCTAATGTAGTTGTGCTAAATTGACTTATTGAGCTTTCACACTGTCATGCTCTCTTGCTCGCACATAGCTATGTTTAATTGACTTCACATGCTCTCATGCTAAATTGACTTGTTGACCTTTCACACTCTCATGCTCGTGGATCATGATTTTCTCATTATATGAACTTTTTATTACACATGATAACACTGAAAGAAATTGAACTAACATTAAAAAAAAATTAATATGTCACAAATGTCTCATCAAACCACCTAGATAACATTAAGAACAACTGTGCAATAATACTATACAATTAATGAACACTTATTTGGACCTATGAGGTTGTACATTTAATAATTGAAACTATGATGTTTGTATTTATTGAACATAATTAATTGTCAATTATTTGACAATTTTTCAATATAGAATCACCCTTGACAAAGACACTATTGAATTGTTGTATAGCTAATAAGCTACCTTTGATTTTTCTCTTTAAATCAATCTCTTTCGAATATAACACTTGGTAATTCTTCTAAGAGAAATTTCCTAAAACTGCCTTCAATGTTGTTTTTTTTTTCAAATTTGTTAACGGTCCCATAAATTCTTATTATACATACTAGCAGTGATAAAAGTCAATATTCCACAAATATTTTTTTTTGAATGCCGATTACACATCACTATTTTATTATACAGATATTTACAACTACTATTAGAGCAGATATTATACTGATATTTATAATCAGATATATAACTAGGATTTACATTATTACATTAATTTTATGAAATGCATGTCTAGACATATAACTATGTTTTTGCTCCATTTGTATTTTGCAAGAGAAAAAAGCTTACAAATTAACTCAACATAATTTTTTGATTAATTGAGGGAGGTTGAGCTTATGGAGACTCAAACCACTACCCTTATAGCTCTGCTTAACTTTGAGAGTAGTGGTTCACTACTAGGCTAAAGCCCAAGTGGCAAGTCCACAAATATTTTATCTTACGTATTGGAAAAAATTGCATTAGTAGTTTTAAGATGACGTGTTGATCCTCCTTTGTCGCCATCCAATTAAAATTTTTTAGCTTAATCCTTTCACAGACGTTGTTAGGAAATCTTTATATTTGTATGTATGTGTGTATGTATATAAAGTATCCATTAATTTGACCTTTTTTTTCCTTTAATACAGACATGACAAAATATTATTGGATTGTTTCTGTGATTAATATAGTGCATGTGATGTTTCTCTTTAAACTAAATTTTTGTGGAATTGACTTTAATGAGAATGAAATCCTGAGGTATCTTTCACACAAGACGTGAAATTTTGGTACAACTTTATCATTAATTTAATAGGTAAGAATTTTGTTAGATCCATAGATTAACTACATTGTCTGGGAATGAGAAGGCAAAATTTCTAAATCTTTAAGGAAACAAACTAAATCTCCAATATCATACCGGCACAACTTCACTTGTAGTTCGAGAATTTACTCCTATCCAATCAAAATTAAAGTAGGAGTGGAACAAAATAAACGCGACTCAAGCTAATACTGAAGTTAGGTCTAATTAGGTTGTGGTTTTTGCACAGTTGTTAGTGCTTATATTACCCTAACTTTTTATTTTTACAATAATACCCTTATAATAATATTTTTGATATTAATTAATTTATCTATAAAAATTTAATTAATAAACTAATCAATAATTATTTATTAAAAAATTAATTAAAAATATCAATATAAAAGAATTAGTATAACACACCCCGCATAAAGCAATGTTTAATATCATTGCAATGATTTTACTAATAGTTATGAAAAAGTAATCAAATCTTAAATTTGGTTCTTCTTCCATATATATTTACTTTCTATAATTTTACCATGGTTATTGTCGTATTTGTGTGCTATGATTGTTATATATATGATCAAACCTAGTTTTTGTGTTACTGACTTGATAATTAACAGCTTCATAGAAACACTAACTTGTGTAAAACCCCGTGTACATAGTTTCTGTAAATAAGTTACTTTTCCGCTCATATTTTAAAACTAAACAAAATCAGTTCATTGAGGTTAAAAAATTTATTAACTTCATTTTTTGTTGCTGTGTCTCCTACTATTTTAACCTTGATGTGGTAAAATTCATCATTGATCAATAATACACAAAAAAAAAAAAAAGTGGAAGATAACAGCCTATTTTCTTTTAACAGCAAGAGAGTGTTGATAGATTTTGAAAACAGGAACAGAAAAATTATATATTTATTGAAATGAAAGGGGGGTTTTCAAACATTTTGAATAGAGATCTTTGTTTGCAACATGATCGATAGGTACGTTTACAAAAAATATATCAAAAAGTTTTTGTTGAAGAAAAAAGAAAGACATTCAAATAATGGTTACACAAAAGAGACACCAACAATTCTATCTGGAAAGATGACTTGGCAAAAACAAATTCTTTATTCAACTTTAGTGCTAGTACACTTATTCATACGTATTCAATTTTTTATTTTAATTATTATATTTAGGCATAGCACAAGTGCTCGTAAGAATAATAATATTCTCCGGTTCTTCCCATATGGAAAATCATTTATATTTGGTAGCTACAAGACAAAGAGGATTCTTCTTGTGCATAACGATACCGGGGGCGATGTCAAAGTCCAAGTCTTGAATCTTCATCCCAGCAGGCATTTCCCAATCAAATTTGTAAAGAAGATTAGCAATTGCAAGCTCCAACGTTGCAATCCCCATATGAATCCCGGGACAAAATCTTCGGCCACCACCAAATGGTATAAGCTCATAATTATTTTGTCCTGTCAATTCAATATAAGACTTATCGCCAATAATGAATCTGTCAGGATCAAATTCATCTGGCCTCTCCCAAACTTCGGGATCTCTAGATATTGCCCATCCATTTAAATAAACAAGTGTCTTATATAGCTGGTATCTCATATCCATCTATCATGCAACTCTTGGTTGTTTCTCTTGGTATTATTGGACCCGCCGGATTCAACCTGAATGTCTCTTTTAGTATGGCTTTGATATATGGCAGCTTTTGCAAATCATCTTCATCTACAAACCCTTTATTTCCAATCAAATCCCTCACTTCCTTCTGTGCTTTCTCCATTACTCTTGGATTCTTCATTACGTTGGTCATTGCCCATGTCATTGTAGCTGCACTCGTGTCCGTGGCACCGACAAATACGTTCTGAACGCAACGAATAACTTTCATTAAATAGATAATAATAGTGTGCATGCCGGCTAATGATCTTTTGGTCCCAAATATAAACATATTTGTTCTTTAAATACACTATTCACTGGCAGATTTGATTTTTATTTTTATTTTAATATACATCCCACAAGAATAATATTTAAACCTTAAAAAGTCCCATTTAACAGTTAAAAAAATTTACGACAGCAACATTAGGGATAAGTTTACCATGAGCACCGCTTTGATATTATTCCAAGTGAATTCATGAACTTCATCCTCAGCACGATCTTTCTGGACTTCAAGTAAAACATCAATTATATCCCCACGTATTTGGTCTTTCGGTCTGTTTGGCTCTGCATGCTCCTCGATGAGTTGTTGGTAAAATGCATCAAATTCTTTGAAGTTGTTTTCGAGACGACGAGTGATTCCCGAGAGCTTATCAAAAAAACCACCCAAGAAAGGAAAAAAATCTTTGAAATAGAAGGCTCCCAACACAACCCTAGTCTCATCAAGTATCGAGTGGAACTTGCTTCTTTCGCCAGCCTTGTTCTCAAACTTTTTCCCAAACGCAACCATACATATGACCGAATTTGTCAGTGACATTAAACACTCACTTAGATTAATCACCGCCGTTGCTGGTGATGATGATAATGATGAAATTTTCTCGATCATACGTGCCACCTCATCTTCTCTCGTGGGACGAAAATGGTGGACTCTACTGGCATTAAAAAGATGAGTGACACATATTTTCCTCATCTCTTTCCAATAGTCGTTGTGCGGGGCAAAGGCAACATCTAAGCCATTGTAGGTTAATTTTTGCTGGCCAACCAACGCCGGCCTGCCGCTAAATTCAACATCATGGGTTTTCAAAGCCTCTTTGGCCATTTTCACTGAAGAAACTACTACGGTCTGCACGAGGCCAAGGCGTAGTGACATCAGCGGGCCATATTTTTTGGAGAGATTCCAGAGTTGGTAATGAAGATTTGTGCTTTCAAGCTGGTGCAGGTTTCCGATTAAGGTAAGACCTCGAGGCCCTGGTGGCAATAAACCACTCGTCGTTTTGGCTTTGTCTATGCGTTTCCTTTTGAGATGAAGAAAGTAAATGATTACTGGGAGTGTCACGAGGAATACGATGAGCAAAGCCATGTTGAATTTGTGTGCATTGAGTGCAATGGGGTTAACTAATTAACCACAGCCTTTATAGATATTAACATCGTAGGGTTCACCATTATCTTAAATTTAAATTTAATTTGTGGGTCAACACAGCCCAATATTTTTTTAATAAAAAAATATATTTTTCTCCCTTCTGAATTATTTAATAACATCTGTGGGCTTCACCATTTTCAGCGTTAAGTTAAAATTCAATATAGTAATACACTAATATTCTAGATAACAAGAAAATTGAAAAACTGTTGTTTGCAATTTTGAACACCCCTTTAGGTCCGGATTGCTATTAAGGTGAGGTGATTTAAAACTCATTGCTATGAAAAAAAAAATTGTAGTTATGACCTAAAAAAAAGAAAAGAGTTCATAGTGGGTGGTAAATATAGTTTTTCAAATAATAATTTTTTCGAATAGCAAAAATATTATAGGTAAACACTAAAGTGGTGTATCCTTTTAAACTATAGTTACTTAACCACAATATGAAACACAGCCTCGAATTTAGGTTTCAGCCTTTGCCACGTCATGCAGTTATTCTTGGATAATTTTTCGGGAATCAACAAAAGTCTACAATTGTTATATAATCATTTTAAATATTTTTGAATAGAATTGGTACTTCTACTTCATAAATACTAATTACTTAAACACCGAGGTATGAGAACTTCATCTTTAATTTATCAATCGATTTTTTCAGATCGTATGGTATGTCGATTGTGGATTTCTTCTGAATTTCAACAAATAGAGCTTTAAGCTTTAGATTTAGAATGGGGAATATCGGGGTTTAGAATGTCACAATTGATAAGCTGTAGGGTAGAAGTTTTGAAAAATACTATTTAAGAGATAAAATCGCGAAATGCAAGAAAATGTTGGGTCCATTCCACTTGGGCCCAGACCAAAGCCTGGGTTTTGCACCCAATTTGGGCTTAGGCTTAGGCTAAGGCGGGCTTTTTTGTTTAGCTTAAAATGGAAAGTTTTAGCTCTTAATTTGGAACACATATTTTGGTTCATTGGAGGTTATTTTCTACTAACAATTAAAATTAAGTTTTACCTCCTAAGAAAATAAATTATAATGTATTTATGTAATTAAGGGCTAATTTGATAAATATGTAGCTTTAAAAATAATTACGATGGTTAACTGTATTATAAAAATAATCAATTATAAATATAATTAACTAAGCCTTTGATAAAATTTATTTTAAAAAATACTATGAATTTTAAAACAACTGTTTTTAAAATATTCATATATGTTTTGTGAATTTTACTATTAAAATACTGTAAAAATATAAATGAATAAATTTGAAATAATATTGATTAAAATTTATTTATACATTTATAAACATATATATAATTTTTTTATTGTGTATATATAATAATAGGTAATTAAAATAAATATTTTATATAATTAATTTTATTTTTATTTTATTATCTCAATATCATTGATGGTAATAACAATTTATTTAATTACCTATTATTGTGTATATATAATAATAGGTGATTAAAATAAATATTTTATATTATTAATTTTATTTTTATTTTATTATCTCAATATCATTGATGGTAATAACAATTTATTTAAAGTTAGTGATTCTATTTCTTAATTAACAAAGAAAATTTTAAATTTTTATAATATATATTAAGATGTAATGATGTATATAAAATTGTATAGGTATGAAATTGATTTTCAAAATTAGATCTTAAAAAACTATCCCATTAGTGCTTTTCAAAATCTAATATAGAATAAGGCGAGTTTACCAAAATTGATTTATAAAAAATTTGTCAAATATTAAAATTAATTTTTAATTTTTTTAAAATTATTTTCAAACCTCTCTAAAAATAATTTCAAACGGATCCTAATTAGCTTTGTTTTTAAATCAGACGGTAGTGACCGTATTAGTCAGAAGATGAACAAGTCCCGGACAGAACCGTTAAGGTCTCAACTAACCAACCGCCACAGATATTATCCCTCGTGGCATCCATCAGACGGACCTTATCCAGTCACTCGCTCTATGCCTCTATAACTTAAAAACAAGCTCGCTCAGTCGCTCACTTCATTGCGTATTCAAATCTCACGCGCCGAATGATGACATGTCAAGAAGGAAGCGGAATAGATTAATTTCTTTTTGTACTCTCGAGCGTGGAAAATATATTCGAAGTTAAAGAGCGGGAAGACTGCTGGCTTTCAAAGGAAGATTTAAATTCAAATGAATGTTCATTTCCAATGCCAGGCTCTTTGATAAATTGATACGATTTCCTCCTCTATTATCGTTCAAATCCTCTTTGACTGAGAGGAGAAGCGAAAATGGAGTATCAATCATTGACGAGAAAGCAGCTTCAAGCTCTGTGCAAAAAGCACGGCGTACCGGCCAACTTGTCCAATAGCGAGATGGCAGATCGGTTATCTTTGATTCTCAAAGTTAGAATTTTTTTTTTCATTCAAATGGCTGGATTTTTTTTTTTTTGCTATTTTCTAAAATTATTTGAGTTTCATTTGTTTGGTTGCTGAGAAATTGGAGGAAATGAAAAGAAGTGTTGGAAATTTCGATTTTTTTAATCCTGTAATTTATTAGTTCTTTTTGGCTGCCGAGAAATGTATGAAAACTAGTCAGGAATGAAAGCAAAATTTGAGATAAATTTATGTTCGTTATTGAAATGACGGGGTTAATGATTTTTTTTAATTTCTTTTTATTTTTGTAAACATTAAACGCAGAGAATAATCCATGAATTTGGGCCTAATTCTATTTGCGTTATACAGGGGAGCCAAAAAATCACTTCACTAGGCGAGTCTTTTGGGGGAAATTCAAGGAAGAAAGGGAAGGGAAATGAATCTTTGCCTACGACCACTAAAGTGGTGAAGAAAGTTAGGTTTAGTGCTGAGAATGAAACTTTTATTTATGATGTTTCGGGGTATAAGCGGGGTGGCAGGAGAAGATGTACAGTGAAATCAGTGTCAGAGATGCAGATTCAAGCTACTGAAAATGATGTCGTCTCATCTCCTCCTCTTGGGAGGAAGAGAGCGAAAAGACATGTGGAGAATCAAGACGCTGCAAAGGATGAAGGCAGCAGAATGTTGAGCGGTAAAAGGATCACAAGATCTCAAACAAAACTTGCAGGGGAAGCGTGTGGATCGAGGAATTCTGATTTGGAAGGAGCTTCGGATTTTGAAGCAATTCAGGACACTAGTAAAGTTTTTGAGATAGTTAAGAATGTTGCTGTTCCCGGTAGCCCTTCAAGGAGAACCAGGCGCAACACTGTAATGTTTACCTCAACTGTTTCAGCTGATGTAGAGTCGGAAACCCAGCAAAATATTGGGCAGAAAGGTGCACGTTTGACTAAAAGGAGTTCTAGGCAAATGTTGTGAATGGCGCTGCAAATAGTGCTCAGCCAGACAAGGTTTTGCAGCAAACAAAACCAAAAGTGACAAAGGCTCAACACTCCGAAATTTCCAGTGGGAATTCAAGAAGATTAAGAAGTATAAATGAGATCATAAAGACTCGTACAAACACTTTGAGGAAGGCTTCCGCAACTGAAAGTGGAACAGAGGAAGAGAATGTTCAGCTTGAAGAACATTCGAGGGGTCTTGTTAGACATAATTCCAGGGGTAGATCTGTTGTGTCTCAGAAGGGTAAAGTGTCAAGTGATGGACTTCAAGAGAGAGAAGAAAATAGGAAACTGTCAAGAAATAATGATTTGAAAGGAGTGTCGAAGCTTGAAGCATTTGTAGAACCTAGTAAAGAATTTGAGATGGTGCAGAACGTTTTTGTTCCCACTGGCCCTTCAAGGAGAACCAGGCGCAATGCTGTAATGCTTAAATCTTCCAATTCAGCCAATGAATTGTCGGAAAATTATCAAACTTCTAGACAGAAAGATATTAGTTTGACTAAAAATCTGAGGAAGTCAAGTCGAATTGCTTCTAGAGCCATCTCAACTGTAACTTCTTCCGAGGCGGATGGAACGGCTGATGATGTGGGAAAGGTCGGGCAGCAGAAGCGAAGACAAGAGCCAATTTTGGATGAAGATGCTTCTTTGAGCGAGCGTAAACCTTTGACAAAAAGGCCTTTGAAACGATCCGCACGTATCGCCTCCAAAATGGGCTTTGTTGAGCCTGCAGAACCAACGAATAAAGCTGTTAGGAAGAAGCAGAATGGTAGACTTAAAATGCCAATTAAAGAGCAAAAGGCTCTATATTCTGAGAATCTTTCAGCCTCTGAACATGGCAGATTGGCTGTAGCTGCAAATTACAAAAACAAATTGGATGGTAGCTACAGCAAGCAAGAACTTCATTCAAAAAAGAAGAGGGAGGCAAATGGGGGAGAGGTTGGAGCAAATAAGCCACATGGTTCTTTTGAGCCTTCCACTGTTAATTCTGCTACAGAGGTGGTTGCAGATACTACACTGAATTTAGAGGACACTTCGGTCTCAACTTTGATAAAACTGCCATGTGTTTCCTCACCTTCAAACGGATCAGATGATTCGGGTCAGTGATGTTCATTTTGCTTTGTTTTTCATTAATGACATATCTATCACATTTCTTCAGGTGGCACCTCACCAATTTTTTTTTTTTTTTCCCTAAACAAAATGCAGCTGAGCCATTGAACTTTGTGGATTTGGAGAGAGTAAATAGGGCGGAAAAGCTGTCATTAGGCAATAATATGAACCATTGGAGTGACAATGTGGGCGATCAGTCAAAAGAAGATGACCGAGTTTCAGTTCGAGAATATCGGAACCTAGAACTCGGTCAAGCAAAGACCGAGGACAATGTGACAACTGATGGAATTGAGACTGAAGAAGCAAGTTGTAATGAAAGAGCATCTCAAGCTGTCAGTAAAAAGATTACTAATGGGGGCTATGAAGGGAATTTATTGGTGGGAAGTAGTGCCACTCCTATTTCAGTCGAGATAGGTGGTAAAGATATTAAGAAGAAAGAAGTGTCACAGCTGTACATCCAAGATACCAGGGAGAAAGAAAACAAAGTGTCAGAGCAAAGAGCCCATAATGTCTCCAAGGAAACTGGTGGGAAATGTACGGATGAATTTCAAGATGCTGCTGTGAGTAATTCAAAACTTGTTTTGGAAAATATTTATGATGGTTCAGAATTAGTTAAGAGGGAGAAATTGTAGTGTTAACATTACTGCAGGAGATGTGTCCCCTAATGAAGACCATGCAGCTAGCAAGCGAATTGATGGTAAAAGTCTTAATGGAGAAGCAGATGTTGAGCAGTGTGCTGATGTTGCAAAGGAAGAAAATTTGGAGTGCGCTCTAAAATTAGAACTTCAAGACAAAAGTGATCTAAGAAGTGGTGGCTCCACACGTGAATGTTACTGCTGGCACAAATTTGACAGAGTTCATTTCTAAAGAAAGTGAAGTTTCTGATGAGAAAGCAGTTGAAACAACGATGAAACCTATAACGTGCATTGAAGGAGTTGACAATATAAAGGTGGAAGAATCCAAATTTGAAGTTAGAAATTCCGATACTGAGGTCATTGATGTTGGTGCTTTGGCGCAAGTTTCTGATACTTGCTTGCTTCAAGATGAAGCTTTGGAAGAGTGTAATGTTTTCATTCAAAATGAAAGAACTGAAGGAGACAGAGAAGCACAGACAGTGGCCATGAAAAGAAAGGACTTCCTGGACAAAGCAGACAATGCTGATGCTTTAGTAGCGGTTAGTCTTGAGACGCCTGGGAAGACATGTGCAGATGAGTTCGCTGAGATTAATGATAGGGCTACAATTGCTTTTAATAAGGTTATAGCTGATGATGTTGAAGATCATGGGGAAAGATCAAATGAATTTATGGGCTTTGTGCCACATGTTGATGAAGTAAATTTTGGTGGTCTTGTCAGTTGCTTGAAGGAAAATGTTTCAGACTGGGAAAGAAGCGCCTCTGCTAACAAATAGCAGAGCTATTGAGAAATCAGCTGGAAGGACCTCTGAAGCCAATTCAATCACTCAGGATTGGGAGCAAGTTTTGCAGGTGAATGAAAATCTAAGCACTGCTGAACTATTTTATCAACAGATTGCCGTAAACCACGTTGATAAGCAGGGGCATCATACTCACCAAGCTGTTTCAGATGAACCTATTTATGACAATGAAACATCGCTTCAGAAAAATGAACTGTCTGCATTCAGGGAAGAGCATATTGATTGTGAGATTCAGAAAGACGAATGTTATGTTTCTGCAGAACTTCTCTTGACAGATGCTGCTGCAAGCAGCGGCAGTCACATTGCTGTTTTGAATGGATTCAAGAGAGAATATGTTTCTGATGACTTAAAAGATGTGGAGAATATTGTTGTTGGTTCTGGTTCTAATCAGAGTGGATCAAGAGGAAATTCAACAGACCAAGTTCACCCAGAAGCCACTAAGTCAACAAAAACTACGGCGACTGAAAATGCTGGGACCATTGAACCAGTTACTCCTTGCACAGGTTGTCAAAGTCCAACAGAAAAATCAAATGAACTTACAGGGACAATGCTTCAGCAGATATTCTCAAGTGGCCTTGAATGGAAAGGGAAAAATTGCAGTGAGTTTTTGTCACTTCTTTTTTTTTTTTTTTTAATCATTTAGCCCAACACCAACTCAATGACCTTTCTACTCATCCGAGCGGGGTTCGAAACCAGACCTCTTGGTTTTAAGTAGAGACTTTATCAACTCACGAGTAGGCACCACAATAAGTTTTATAAAGAGAAACTTTTCATTATTTATACTGCTTAAACTTATCGACTAAAAATTGTTCACATAATAAAAATCATGTAAGAGCATGATAATAACAACTACTTTTCGTCTTTCTTCTTTTCGTGTACATTGTCTTCTTCTTTTCGTGTACATTGTTGAAGAAATAAATGAATGCCATTTACACAATGAAGATTACAGCAATGATGCGGGAAGAAAAGAGGTGGCTGACGAAGACATAGGTATAATTTTTTCTCTAGATTATGCAATTAGCCATCAGATTGAGCTTTTTGATGGGCACAAAAAAATTAAACATGATTCATCTGTTTTCTTCATTTTACAGGCAATTTTTGTAGCGATATGACTTTGCTATTCCTAGAAGAAACTGAAGCTACAATTGGTAAAAGTAAACCCGTGGATGGTTTTAATCCAGACCATAATGCAAGAGATTCTCAGGAAGTTGTCAAGGATCAAATGGATAAGCATAAAAGTGCTGCCAATGAAGCCACTTTTAGGGACGGTATTTGTTGTTCGGGTCTAAATCAGCCCTTATGGGGTAACAAAAGTAAGGGGCCTGGAGTTGAGACTGAGGAAGCAGATGGGTTACATCATCTTGATGACAATGTTGGTACCGCTGAAGACTTCAAGAAGGTAACAGATTCGGAAACTTCTAATGTTGTCTGTACATCTATAGCCGAGACAGCTGGTGATTGTCCTGCGACTTCCCCAGTTACCTGTTCTTCTAACCCTCGTAAGTTCTGAATCCTCAATGTATACAAGTTGCATTTGGGGAAAAAAAAAAAAATTACTAGAGAAACTTTTTCTGATTATCCTGCTAATTTTATGTCCCTTGGAACTACAGAAAATAAAGCAATAGAGCTTAACGCTGAATCACTCTTGTTCACCGGTTGGAAAGTGAGTTCATTTTGGGGACCCAAGGAAAAATGTGAGGTTGAATATTCAGCAGGGGCCTTGGAAAACACCTTTAAACGTGAGGATGCCAACAATGTGAAAGATGATGTAATGATCATGGAACAAGTAGCTGCACAAATTAATGACGAGCAATTTTCTGAGCACAAGACAGCAGAGGAAGCCTCAGAGCCAGAAAATATGCTTGTCACTGTCCATGGAACTTCTGGTAACAAGAATCTTGAAAATGAATCTTCCATGTTTGAATATGCAAACTCAGCTTCTGATAGAATAAATGCATTGCATTTGATGAAAATTCAATAGGTGACTATTGACTTGGAAAATTTATTGATTTTCTTGACTTGATCAGGTGAACCAATCTGTGACAGTGAAAAATTGGATCCAGAAAAGGAATTGTCTGCATTCAACCTTAAGCATATTGACTGTGAAATTCAGAAAGACAAATCTTATGTTTCTGCCGAAGTGCTCTTGATAGAAGCTTCTGAAGCCAGTGGCAGTGCCTTTGCAGATTTGGATGGTGTTGATGACCCAAAAAATAGAGAGAATATTGCTTTTGATGCTGGTGTTTTCAGTTGCTGTGGATCAAGGCGAATATCAATGGATAAAGTTCACAAAGGAGCCACTAAGATGATGAATACGCAGGAAGTTGAAAATGTATGTACTGGACAACCGGTCACTCCAGAGAAGACATGCGCTGGTTTTGAAAATCCAGAGGAAACATCACACGACATTTCAGGGACAGTTCTTCAGTAGCTATTCTCAAGTGGCAGCAGATGGAAAGAGAGTTTTTGCAGTGAGTATTTTTCCACTTATAAAGACCAACTTTTCAGTATTTCATGTCTTGTTGAAACTTATCAACTAAAATGCTGTTCCCTAAATGAAAAGCATGGACTTTCAAACTAGCAATAAGACATGCTGATATGCATGCAGTTTCCATCCAATATTACTCTCTTATGATGTCAACTATTTTTCATTATTCTATTCTTTTTATGCACAATGCAGAAGAAATGAACAATGGTGATGTACGCAATGGAGATTACATTAACGACGCTGGAAGGACAGAGATGGCTGATCAAGACACAGGTATGATTTTTTCCTCACATATAGCTATCATAAACAAAATACACACTATTATTTGCTTGCTTTATTTTTTACCGGCAATATTTGTAGTGATATGGCTTTGCTATTCCAAGAAGATACTGAAGCTACAATTGACAAAAGTAAAACTGCAGGTGGTTTTAGTCCAGAACTCGATTCAAGTGATTTTTGGGAAGCCGTCAAGGATCAACTTGATGAGCATTGGGTGAAAGATAATGTATTGATCATGGAACAAGAAGCTGCACAAATTACCGAAGAGCAAATTCCTGAGAACATTACGGCAGATGATGTCGCAGAGCTTGATCCTAACCTCTGTTCTGACACACATGAGCCTAGCTGTAAAGGCGGCGAAGGTGAAACAGAGCAACAAAACACGCTTAGCATCATCCATGGAACTTTTGAAATTACAAATCCCACTGCTTGTACGGGTAATGCGCCGCCTTTGATGAAAATTTAGTAAGAGATTGTTGACTCGGAATATTTTCTAATTTTCTTCAGTTGTTTTACAGATACTGCTGCTGAAGACCCTTGGAAGTTGGAAATCAACTTGCTGTCACCTCGACCAAAATGTTCAGAAGCAACAAAAGGTCAAGGCAACACCTTGTTTGCGAAGAAGTTGAATTCTTCAATGAGGAAACAGAACAAGAAAAGTACTTCAATTCAGAGAACGCCAAAGCCACTTATACCTGATATGAAAGAGAATTTGCTAAGCACCAAGAGGGAGAAAATCAGTAACATGACAGCAGAAAAAACATTGTCAAAACGGCGAGCTCTGGAGGATCTTCGAAAGTAATAGTTCTTGCTTGCTAAAATTGATGTTTTAGTGTCTCAACAAGACATAGATATTTTGTCATCCTAGGACTTGATTTTTTTTTTTCTTTGTCTTTTTCTGCTCTTAGATGTGGACGCGTGCCTTAAATTATTGGCTTCATCATGGTCAGTAAAGTAATGAGGTCCCTCACATGGAAGGTTATAAATTATTGATGAAACTAAACAGTGACAGTCCCTAACGAGAAGGGCATACAAATTATTGATGAAACTAAAATTGATAAAAGTAACTCGCAAAATGGGGCAATCAAGATTTGATGACACATCGCAAGAAGACCCTTATTGAGAAGGGCAAATAAATTATTGATGAAACTAAACATTTTATGTTCCTTTGGGATAACAAACACTTACAAGTTCAAACCCTTCAACCAACAAAATCAAAGATTAAAAAAAAAAGGAAAAAAAATTTGGCAAAGACAAAATATCCAAATTCCAGAACCCTATCCTTTGTATCTACACACAACCTGCCACTGATTTTCCTTTTCGTGGCTTATCTTTTCAACCACACGATGTTTTCGTGAGCAACAAACCGTGTTAAACAATGTCTTCTTCTTCGACCAAAAACCATGGTCTGCTTATGCAATTGCCAAAATACTTTCTATATGAAACTTGATACATCTAAACTTTCTATATTTGCATAGCTCAGTCGCAATCCAACCCACAAACTTCCAATACAATATCACCTTTCGACACAAATGGATTGACTCGAGCCCATAAAAGTGAGAAAATTGAAGCTAAAAGTATTGCCCAGACCAAGAGGATTGTGGGAAGCCTGTCCTGTTTCCCCAAGAACCCCTTGAGGAATGGATAAAGATGGAGAATTACCCACAAGGAAAAGAACAGTTTACCAAAGAGTGGACCCCAGGTCTCGTACCCATTACTGATAGCATCTGCAACCCCTATTATGACGCCAATTAGGTTGAAGACTAACAAAGTCAAGGGAGGGATCAACAACGACGTCCACTTAAATAGGTAGAGATCAGAAAATTCCCCATCATCCGCCGCTTTGGAAGTAACAGTGAAGTTTGTGTTAACTCCAGCTATCACCTTAAGCAGACCCTGGATAAGAGCAAATAGGTGTGATGAAGCACCACCAATCACCCAGAACTGCTCGTTTCTCCACCAGTCATGTATGCCAACACCTCCCCATTGCATTTCAAGAATGCCAGTTGCAGCTATGGATATGAAAAGCGCCATGAAAAGGATACTGGCATAGTTGCTAATCTGCAAACCACACCATACACAAACATCAAAATCATTGCAAGCAACCAGATTTCAGCTTAGAGTATACATTTGATTCAGGCTTTGTTGTAACTTGTCTAGCTAATCTGATGAGGGGCTTAGGATATGAGAGTATATGAAACAAAAAGAGAGAAAAGTTTGAAGATTGATAGAAACAAAAATTTTATTAGAACCCGGTGGGAAAACCATAAAAATCTTCCAAACATATTAGGTACCCATTTTCCCCTGATCTGGATATAACTAAAAATAGATCAAGTGTGTGTCACGAACTTGAAAATGATGTGCAATCAGAAATTACCTCAGGAACAATGAACTTCCCAGTAAGGAGGCAGATAGCAGGCAAGGTACAATACGCGATCAAGGGAATGGATGTTATGGGATAAACAACAGAGTTTATATACGAGAAGCGCTCCAGTGGTTTCAATCCACACCCATATCCATACCATATCGGACAATGCCTGCTAAGTAAAATCTCAACAGATCCCAGTGCCCAACGAAGAACCTGGTGTAGACGATCTGAAAGATTTATAGGAGCCGAACCCTTGAAAGCTGGCCTTTTTGGTATGCAATACACAGATCGCCAACCATGGCAATGCATTTTAAAGCCTGTTAAGATATCCTCTGTAACAGATCCATAAATCCACCCAATCTGCAACAAATTGTACACGTTAGATAAATGATAGCATATAAATCAACCATTGGAACTCAAATAGGCACAAGTTTGTTAGATTTTTAATAGCGACTGCATACCTCTTTACCCCAATCAGTTTTATCCTCATAGCCGCAGCTGATAACATGGATCGCTTCGTTCAAGAGTGATGCAGTTGAAGCTCCTGTTGGAACTCCACCGGCTTCCTTCAAAGTAGAAGCAATGAAAACTGGTGATTGTCCAAACTTTTTCTCAAATTTTACTTGGGGCATCAGGGATGATTTCTCATTATCTATACCTGCCATAACAGTGAAAAAAAAATCATTAACGATCTAGGTCACCAAAAGCTAGAATCAAATAATTGTTATCCTGACAAACTAAAGATCCGATACCAATTAGCTACTTCTGATTAGCCAACAAAATTCAGGCTCTGATTTTGCGCAGAAATGGTAGATATGAACAATTGCATATTTTTCACCTATGTGGGTTTTACTATTTAAACTGCCCGCCTAAAATTTTGCATATGTGACTTTGTTAGCAAATATGAAGCCAACCCTCACCTTCAATTCCCTCCTCGATATTTTCTAGTGCATATATCTGCTTGGAAGTGTCCTTGTTCTTATTTGACTTCCCTTTCTTATTCTTCTTTCTAGATCTGCAACAACAGCAACACCATTTTGGCAAACAGTTACAGGTCTTCCTTGGAGGTTTCTTCTTGACGGGAGCATCGTATCCATAGAGTGCCTGCCTCCTGAAGACGCACCCAGTTCCAACATAAATGGGACCCTGGATCCCGTCCAATCCTTTCATGTTTATCTATACAAAATCATGAAAACATGTTATCCTCTCATAAAGCAACAAGAGAACATGTGCAAAAATATCACTAATACCAATATCTTTACTTACATCAAAGAACACAACGTTGCGATTTGAGTATCTATCATGATGATCAATCCCATCAAATCTTTGAGGAAATTGCACATAACAGATTTTTTTCCCTGATGTGGGGTCCATCATGAAGCACATGGCTTCACGAAGTGCCTTACTGTTGTTTATATAGTGATCACAATCGACATTCAGCAAGTAAGGAGCATTTGATATGACTGCTGAGACTCGGATCTTCAGCCAAAAAGAAACATAAATGTTAGTGGAGGAGGATGGAGAATTAATGCAAATACAAGTTGTAAGGGGAGAGAGGGAGAGAGAGAGAGAGAGCTCTACCAAAGCATTCATAGCACCAGCCTTTTTGTGGTGATCAAATCCCGGTCTCTTTTCACGAGAGACATAAACGAGACGAGGCAATAGATTTCCTTCGATGTCATGCACCCCATTTTGTCCAAGAAAAACCTGTTGGGAGATGGTGAAATTTAGAAACACTAAAAGCTTATATATCTTCATGGGTAAAATATCAGATGGACACGGTATCTGGCTTAACCTGGATCATTCCAGGATGATCCCTGACATTGTTCCCTGGCCATGGAGTTCCATCCTGCATCGTCCAGCCATCCTCAGGAACCTTCTGTGCCATGGCAACCAACCCATTTATCCGAATTTTGAACTCTTCATATTCTCTCTGTAATTAACACAGTGAAATTACAAGGTACACATCATTATTTGGAATCAAGCAAACGATTCAAGATGAGAACAGTTATAGCAAAAAAATTTCCTGTGCTAGAGGCAAAGAAGTGACTTCTCTTCCGCCAACATGTTATGCTTAATTAGTGTCATCTTTAGCATTCTGGACAAATTAATAAATTCAAGAGCTGATCAAATGATATAGATGGTGTCTGGAAATATAAGGCAATAGGCAATGAGAAAGCTTCAAACCTTCATGGCACGACGTTCCCTTATAAAGGATGGATCTACTTTATCCTTCAAATAATCAAGCTTCTGAGCAAAATACCATTCTGGAGCTCGGGGCTCAATCTTGAACTTCTTGCAGAATGGAACCCACTTCCTAGCAAATTCAGAGGTCTCAGAGAGGGCTTCAAAAGTGAGCATGGCAGCACCATCATCTGAGACATAGCATGCAACTTTGTCGACTGGATAATCTACTGCAAGGATGGAGAGAACTGTGTTTGCTGTGATAAGTGGAGGTTCCTTCATGGGATCAACTGTACTTACAAATATGTCTATATCAGCCAAATCAGATGGCTTCCCTTCTTTCTCATACCTGAAAACAAATTTTAGAATTCAAATACACATTTTTGAGGACTAAAGCACTCACAAGAGATAAAAAAGAGAGAGAATAGTACCTCAATGACAACCTATCGAGGTACGTTTCTCGTACAATTGGGTCCCATTTCGGGAATTGATCTAATATCCAAGATACCGCAAACCATATTTCACATATTACAGATGTCAGCCACAGTCCATAAGCATCATTGACTGGATGGAGAATTCTATAGTGAAAGAAGAGGCCAAGAATCACGAGCCGGAGTAAAATTATCAATCTGTATGGACTGATCTTGCTGGAAGATATTGGCAGTTTTCTTGAAAGTGGCTGCCTGCCTTCATCCATCCTATGAAAAGCAATATACAATGTTATTGCATCTGTTTAAAGTAATGCTGGCGCTACTTGCAAGGCTCATAGTCATTACCATACTACTAATGCATTATCCAATAGTAAACAACAATTTTCATCAACATCCTTATTCAAATGATTATTAATCCAGTGAGGTGATGCCAATTAAACCACCATCTTATGTTAAAAGAAATGAAAATAGACAATCAATTTACAGTTTCTTTTATCAGTATTGGCATACAAGTTAGCAGATTCAAGTGTTCTTCCAAAAGAAACTTGGATTGATCCAACTTCACTGCCCAGCCAAAAACACACTAGGCTAAATAACAGATGCTTCAATTCATTTCCATTAAAAGATCATGCGCGTTCCCTTCTGCAAATTTGGCTAATAATTATCTGATTGTAGGCAAAGTAAATGCTTTCACTTTGAGGCTAAAACAAGAAACAAACAGTAACACATGGCCGGTAATTCCTTCTTACACGTCACTGATCTTAACTACCAAAAATGTATTTTCTCTTTTTAGCTTCTGTAACCGAAATACCAACAGTCAGAATGCAAATTTAGCAATCTCTATGTAATCAGTGATTTTCATACTACTAATGAAAAGGATATTTATCCATCATGAGTTGTTAATTTGTCGAGACTACTTTGCATGAAAGCAGTATTTTGTTTGTATACAGACATGGGACTGTTTGAATTCCTATACAGCTGCCTTCCACGAGCAAGGAGGAAATGACAAAAATAACAGATTTGAGTAACTAGTAATACAACAGAAATAGAATATTGTCTATAATAACAATTAAGTAATCTCAGAATCTGCCGTAACTAGGTCAGACTCAAGCTAAAGCAGCAAAGTTCCAGTGTAAATTAATAGTCAGGCTATCTTCATCTTGATTAATGCAATTGGAAGAAAATAATAGCAAACTGAAGGTTTTGCTCTCAGAATCCAAATTTCAAGCTAAGTTCTAGGATAACAATAGTCGAAAGGGATTTAGAAGATACACCTACATTGGCAAATCAGGGTCATCCACTCCATCGCCATCATTGTTTCCACCACCGTTTCCTTCTTGGTGCTTAACAACTTGAAATTTCTCATTTTGTTTTTTCTTCCACTCCTCCATCCGTTCCTTCCATGCAACAGTTCCATAGCCATATACTGCCAAATCCTTTTTCGGATCCATCGGTCTTGGTGGCACTGTGACAACAGCAGAAAAAACTAACCACTAAGCAAAGAAAAACCAGACAAAACATTGCTTACAACAATTACAAGTGATCATATTCAATAAACTTACAAGTCATGAAACCATCAGGAAATGACATTGGATGAATCCGTTTTCCTCTACCCATAAATGGTGGAATTATGAGAGCATGCTTATCAGAGGAAATTCCAACATCCTTCATCAACAACAGTCATTTTTAGTCATATTGATGAAACAACTGATTACAATTCAAGACATCAGACCAGTTCACAGAGAAAAGTCAATCAACCTCATTGCCATAGGTGAGAAGAGGGATCTCTTGAGCAACAGAAACAGAATCCACCTCTGAAGGTGTAGCGATCCCTGAAACATGTGCTTGGGAACCACGGCCAATATTAAGGCGAGATGAAAGCATGGCCTCGGCAATGTGGTGCGGGTCTTTTCTGTCATTAATATCAAACTCATTCTCCAAATCATCAGTGTCATCCTCTTCTTCATCCCCGTCCACTCTAGGACAACCTAAAGTTGATCAAATTTTCAGTAATAGTTATTACTAATACTTGACAAACAATTATTTACTGAAAACATGGAGAAAAGGTTCACCTTTAATGCGCTTGTATCTTGTTTTGCATTGAGGGCAGGCTTGATTACCCTCTCTTCTTTCATATTCATAGCAAGGTCTGCACACAGGGAATGCACATTCATTGCAAGCAACAAATGGCTCGCCGTTATCTGTTATCTCAATCTCATCCCCACAGATCTGGCAAATCTGACCACTCAATTCTTTAACAGATGTTACCTGCAATTCAGATTAGCTACAGTAAGATTCATCTCCAAATTAAATAAATAGGAAAATTTTTCTTGCACCAAATTTAATTATCACTGATTTCAGCAGAAAAATTATGGTAAGATCCCCATGCAAGACCGAAGTTGCAAATTTTTATGCAGTAAAATCATTAACTGGCACTGAAATCTATAAACAAAAACAGAAGCACAGAAACCTTTTACTTAAAACCAGGCACCATAGTAACAGTGCACAAGAGAAGGAAAAATGTTAAAATGAAATTTTACAAATTTTCATTTTGTAAAACTCTACCACGCTGAAGAATACTCCGCAGACAAGCAAAATTATTTAGCTGAAAATCATTCAATTACACTGAAGAAGAAGAAAAAAAAAACTAAATTCAGATATTGCAGCTAAAACATAATAACTGATATCAGAAAAGCATTTTAATGGATAGCTTTAAAAGAAAAAAAAAATCCAATTCCAGGGGGGAAAAGCTCAAAAAAAGAAAGAAAATGCCAATATGAGCTAATTATAGATCAAGAACCCACTTAACACAAAATTTAAATGAATTTTAAAAATCACTTAGAAAAACTGAAAGCATCTTTAAAAAAATAAAATAAAATCTTGAAGGTGCTTGCTTGCTCCTCCAATCTTTTGACAATGCACAAATGTCGGTTAATATCGAAATAAAAATAAAAATAAGAGAAATTTGAGGGCACTTACTCTTGCAACCTCATCAGCATTGATGAGAACAAACTCATTCCTATTATGAGAACCAGCAACAAGCCTCCCGTTGGCGGCCATCAAAACCAAAATCACAGACACACACTGAATGCCTTAAAAACAAAACACACCCACTTCACAGAACCCGTCTCTCATCACTCAGAACCCACAAAGATCCCAGCTTTTAGCTTCCCCTCTCTCTCTCTAAGCAAACCTCTGTTTTTTTTGTTCAATGTACAATGCGGGGTTGCCGTTTCTTGTAGTGGGTGCCTCAAAACTATAAGCACAGAGAGACTCTTAAGATAGAGGATATTAAAAAAACCAAAATATTATGTGTCACTGTATTGTAATAAAATTGGATCAATTTATTCACTTAAATAAAGTTTTGTTTGATTGTGTTGATTGATTCTTTTCTTGAGAGCTGAGAGAGACCCAATTTTCTTTTAAACATGGGCTCTCTTTCTCTGATCCATGACACGAGATTTTGGTCCAAAAAATCATCAAGCGTAAAAACACTTTTTTTTATATTATTTTTTTAATCTTTTTTACCGTCAGCAAGAGAATCTAAAGGAAATTCAGTTCAACGCTTATTACAGAAGAGACGAGATAAGGACAGAGACAAGAGGAGATCGGGGGAATGCAAAACTGAAAACGACGAAGGGTTAACAAAGCTGGGCCGGGGTGGGGCCCATAAGCGGTGGGAGTGAAGGGTATTTTGGTAAAAATGAGAAGAACAGTGGGTGATTTTAACCATGTTCTTAATTTCTTTTGGGGAGAGTGGGTGATTTTACTTTTAACTATCTTTTTTTTTTTCTTTTTTCTTTTTTTTCTCTGCTTGCATTTCGTAGACTCGTAGTGCTGTGTTAGAAGGATGTCTCCACTCTCACGGTTTTGCTGTGGAGCGTTGTCAAGAGAGAGAGAGAGAGAGAGAGAGTGAGAGAGAGTGAAGGAGGACAGAAAGAGTAAGGAACTGTCACGTGTGGCTCGTGTGAGCGAAAAGCTGGGGAGTAAGGAGTCCGAGAATTCTGCAGCTTCTCGTGAGAAATTGAAAGAGTTTTTATAAAGAGATAAAGGTATTGGGGTAATAACTTGTTAACCCCTGATTTTTTACGTTTTCTCAAACAAATGTATAGTTTTTCTATCTATGATAAATTAGCCGCTGGGACCTTTGAAAAGATTGAATTGCATTTGTGTCGAGTCATTTTTTTTTTTTTTGAAATATTACGTCTAAAAATTTGCTGATACGATAAACTGTAAAATCTTTCGAAATCTCCTACATCTTATACACAGCTCAATCATATAATAGATTAATTATATTTTAAAATATATAAAAAAAAAATCTCTTATTACACTAATATACACAAAGAGATTCGAACCTCTTCTTACACATATTGTAATAAAAAATAAATAATTTATTATACAATTAGTGTATAGGTCTTCTTTTTAGTATGGAGTTAAAAACTTCGGTCATTTTCCCAAAAGAAAAATAAACAAAAACGTAGGCGTTTGGACCAAAATAGCCTCAAGTGAACGTTGTAATGTGTATTGATTACAAGGGATGAGTCTTCAATGTGAAGTACACCAAAATTCGAAAATCTAACATACCTTATTGACCGTGAACAAAGATAATAAAGTTTTTTGAGGGCCTACTCGAAACGGTTGGATTTATGGCTGTAGTTAATATTTCCAAAACTAAAGTTGTAGTTTTACATTGCTAAAAATAAAATTTAAACTATGTAGGATATAGTAAAGTGTTCTTTTAAAAAATGTTTTGGCTAAAATGGGCATAACACACACTTATTCAATTAAATCCTACATTAACGCGTGTGAGATTTTCACGAATCAATGCTGCGATAATTCCATTATATTAAAAGATTTTATCATTTATCAGCTTTTTTTTTTTAGATGATTGGTGTTCAATTTATTATTATTATTATTATTTTAATAATGCGTATGATATCTACCAAATAGAAATAGAAATATAAACAATACCTTCTCTCGAGAAATTGAGTGATTGCGTAACATTTTCAACAAAGGGAGTTGAAGTTTCAAGTTCTACCATTAAAGAGCTTCCGAGTATATTCCTTCTTCGTCTCGTTTCTTTTAGTGTCGGCAGCATGTCACGTTAATATTTATTCACCAATATAAAAGTTGGCCTTTTACCTGCTTTGATGTGTTATTTTTCCACAATTGGACGCTTCATTGCCCAAATCTAAATGACTTTAAAGAGTAATAGTCTAGTCCGAAACTCACAAGGAGCATGAGTTACCCAATTTGCTACATCCTATAAAATTAAAATTATGAATTAATTAGATAATATCAAATACGTAACTATCACTTATTGTGATCTTAAAGTATGTTAAAATAAGTAAATAAGTGATCTTATAGAATCACAAGTAAGTAAATGTGACGTAAACAAATGTGTTTAATTTTGATGACATTGACATCGTATGATGATTTCTCAAACCATAACATAATCGCAATTTACCTAATGTCAATAAATTAATTACGTTTATTACTGTAAATTTATCTGTCTCCCTAGCTAAACACTCTTACTTTAAAATATATATTAAATTTATATTCGGTTAGGTCAAACATTATCATTTACATATAATTAAACAAATCCAGTTGTGGTTAATGTTGATATCCCAACTGACGAAAGAGCAAAACAATATAATTTTTTTCGCTCACTCCATGCATCTTCTTGCAGTTGCAGCACGATTTTAGCTGCCGTAGACTGTTTCTTTTTTAACTACTACAGTAGAACGTGACCTATTTTATTGGGAAATTTGCAAAGATAATCCAAAAAACTTTGCTATTTTCACAACTAGCTCCCTAAACTTTTTCCTATCAACATTAATTAAAAATTTTCCCAAGTGCAAAAAATATCCCTCCCATAACTCCTCCCTCTCATTCATCTCCTTCCTCTCTCTCTCTCTCTCTCTCTCTCTCTCACCGCCGAATTCTTTCCCAACATGTTCACTCGTTGCCGGCGGCTTCCCGAAGTCTATTCTCGGCAACCAACATCATCAAAATTTTGGTCAAGAGTTGAAATTAAAGATTAGGTCAAAAACCCTAAATTTCTATTTTCTATTCTTCTTCTATATTGTTGTTTTTGTATTGTGTTGTGTTGGTGATGGTGAGTGAAGATTGAAGAGTTTGTGATGTTGATTGCATGGGTGAAGATGTTATCGTGGCGTGGATTAGATTATAATGATGCGCAATCTGCAATCAGGTGCGACAGGCGCCTATCTCACAAACTTAGTGCGACAGGCAACCTGTCGCACAAACTTAAGTGCGACAGGCAGCATGTCGCACCAAGTTACCCTTTTTTTTAACGTGAAGTTGGTGCGACAAGAGACAGTTTTGGTGCAACTCACTCTTGGTGCGACAAGTTGCCAGTCACACAAATTCAGTGCGACAAGTACCTGTCGCACCAATATACAATCGTACTGAAACTTTCTTGTCGCACGAAATCGAATTGACTCAATTTTACTTTGTTAGAATCATGTCGGATTGGTGTTGGATCTGGATGGATTCAACTGTAGTTGATCAGAGTTCACTTTTGTTGTTCGCCGTTGTCGTTTGCCGTTGTCATTTGCCGGTGATGATTCAAGAGTGCAAGGCTGTGTTTGGTTTGATTAAAAGGGAGAAGAAAAGTTGCGTTTAGTTTGATAGACAAGGGTAATTTTGGGAAGAAACCTTGTGTTTGGCTAATTATGATAGGAAAAATTTTGGAGGGTCAATTGTGAAAATTACAAAAACTTTTAGGTTATTATTGTAAATTTCCCTATTTTATTCTCATTTATTTTTCGTTTGCCGTCTCTACGAAAGTAATTGACCAACTAAAGCTCACACATGTCCATTTCAACTTGTAATCATATATATAAACAAACTGCTCGGTATGGTTCCAAAATTTATATGAAATAAAATGATTGAACTCTTCGAAGTTTTAGTTAAAATATGGTCAAATCATTGTGGTTTTATCACATATAAATATCTTTTCCAACAATTTCACAAAACCTATAAAAGAAAAAGAAAAAGAAAAAATAAACTTTCAAGGTAAAAGTTTTAGAATCCAAATGTGTCCATACGATATAATACAATATAACACGCGTTGAACCACTAGATCTTATTATATCATTCTTATACAAAATTTAAAAACATGCACAATATCAATCAAGATGATTGAGGTTCAATAAAAATATACGATACCATAAAATTTATACCCCGTGACTAATTTTTTGCATTTAGTGAGAGATCAAACAAAATCTAAACCACCCCCAAAAAAAAGAAAAAAAGAAAAATGTAATCACAGAAAGATATAGAGAGTAGTTGTGCTGTAATTTCAATAACATATTAGATCCGAAAAAAGCAAAAACTATTTCTTTGGGGAAGAACATTCAAAGCATGTGTATACGAGATTCCAAGAGGAATTTTACAGAGACAATCTAAATTCAAGTGCCGCGAGAATAACGAACCCATCACCACATGCACGCAGTTATCTCCTTTCCAAGGAAAGTGACGGCTCTGATAATATTATTATTGTTTTGTTCAAGTTGGTCTTTATTCTCGATACGCTTCTCTTGGGTGATGAGGAGGATACAGTGCAGTGTTTTTTTTTTAATTTAAAAAAAAAAAAACAATTTGGAATAAAGTGGTCATTTCTTATCTGATACATTCGTAGTGACATTGAATCACGTTTTAACTTGGATTCAAATTCTGATTTACCATGAACCTGATCCAATTAAAAAAAATAACGATTCTTGTGAATCAATGTCAGAAGAGGCTAAATTTGAACAAACATATCTTATCTCGTATGGGGACACTGTGTGTTGCGAAATAAGTAATATTTACTCTTCAAATCAATTTTGACATTTTTTTTTCAATATTTTCAAATCTTGATCCACGGTCTCATTAATTGAATGATTCGATGCTGGTCCTCCTGGCATTGCAAGATCAGAAATGATAATTAATATTATAACATAAGTTGACAGATAATAAAGTTTGATAAGTTATTGCAAAACACAAAAGAACTCATTTTTTTTTTACACTCGTTGAAAGATCGTTTAACAGCCCTTCAAAACAATTTCTGCGATAGAAGATCAAATTATTAAGATAAAAAAATTAAATTGATATTACAAAAATAATTAGTCGGTTGCATATTTGCATTGTTGTGTTGGATTAATAATATGTTATGCATATGAGACGCGAGATATTGATATCAATTCGATATTATAATCAAATCCTTGTACTATGTGCTTATTAAGAGGTGTGGATCCCGAAGTAAATCTTGAAGGGGCAAAGCTCAAATTTCAAGTGTTATCAACAGATTGATTTCAAATGATTTTTTCATCTATGCATATGTTGTAATTGCCGAAAATTTAAGAATTTTACTTGTAACTACGTCAATTCTAGCTTGGAGATTTTGATTGATGATTGAGGCTACTGTCATATATTAAAAAGTTAAATGCAAAAATAATTAACAAAAAAAAGAATTAAAGAGCTGAGTCCAAATTTTACTAAACTTTTAGAAGGGTACTTGTCATTTTGTTAGAATTTTAAAAAATAAAAAAAGTAAAATTTATAAATTAATTGTGCGGGGGCCAAGTCAATATTCTTATACCTAATTTTTTATATTTCTTTCAAAAATTTCTAATTTTTTTTCAAGACCCGCAAGTAGCATTGGCCCCCTCTAGACTACGAGAACCTCCCCCTGCATACTACACCATAATAATGGCTACTACAACTGCTGCTAATAACGTTTGATGTACTGCGATATAGTGATACGGGAACTATGCAGTGAAGGTGAAGGGTCGCTTTTGTTATGCGATCACTTTTGCTTTTAATTGAACAAAATATACGTGCGTCAGTGCGTGGCTACACAATCAACTCAAAACTGCTGAATTTTCAAAGCGATGGAATTATTTGTCAAATTGTTTATACGTTGTGTTGTTTATTGACCTTGTGCGCCGACGATTTGTCTTATTTTTTTTTTTTTCATTTTTTCCAAATTTTAGGTGATGGGTTAACATCCAATGTAATTATAGCCACGTATACATGCAGATAAAAATACAGATTAATTAATATATATATATATAGAGAGAGAGAGAGAGTGTAGATATGGCGTTTAGATAGAGTAAAATTTCACAAGATGGTTTTAGCCACGAATTGGTAATTCCAAAGTGTCGGTGATGTTACGAAATCTGGTAGTAGACAATAATGCAAGCGTACAAATAACTTGGCCTTGTTGCTATATATATATAAAAAACAAGAAAAACGTTTGGTAGAACAGAAAAGAAGAAAGATAATGGGAGGAAAAGCAAAAGGAATCAACAATTGGATGGATTGGCTGTTTATGATTTCTTTTATGCAACTCAACCCTACTTTGTCCCACTTTTATTTTCTTTTATAGATTTTAGGGCACAAAAAACAACTCAAATAATGAGTTTTGGGTAGTTTCCACTTCAAGGGAAGCAAAAGAGCTCTTGATGGAGCCTGTAAAAGAAAGTTCATTGGTCTTTGATTGCATTTACTTTTTCTCCTTCAAAAAATCATCAAGCATTTTTGCACCAACTCTTGTATGTTGCATCTTCTAGGCTTTTTCAATCGATAGAGTTATTGTACTTCAAAGACAATCAACATTGATTATTGGGGGACCTAGACTTTAGATTATGGACTAATCTAGTGATTAATATATAGGATAGGGTACCCTTTGAGCATGTGTCTGATCAAATATATCCATCTAGATCAACTCCATCAATGATTCTCCATTTTAAAGTATACCGCTCTTTATTAAATGCTTGTAAAAGATGAATTATAAATTTAAATGTTACTCATACAAACAACTCTATATTCAATTCGAATTACAATGCACCCTTTTTAATGGTTTATAGACTCAATTGCTTGCGTCTTAGAAATGATCACGAACAAATCTGATTTTTTTTTTTAAATGCAGAAGTCTAAATCTATGAATTATTAATGCAATAATGCGGCAACTTAACATGATTATGTGTAAATTTAAAAAAAATAATAATGGATGCAGAGATATTTTTAGGAGATTGCATTACTTTAATAATGCAATTCAAGCCAAAAAGTTCCAAATATTTTGTTACACCTAAAACAAGCATTATTTTGACGGCTAATATACTCAGTAATCAAATGGGATTTTAGAAACTTTTCCTCTTGCCTTGGATTCTTCACTTCTTTTGCCCATCATTTCTCAGTCAGAAAGTTAATGATCCATGATTAATTTCCACTCAGTTGGTGTACACGTGGCAGCATCTTATAGTGACGTACGTGCCATGTAAGTATCACTAGATAGTTCTTAAAAAGCACACCCAAGTAATTCAGTTATATTCAACTAAATCAAAATAATTTTCCACAAAACAGCCAATTGGATGTCTTGCTTTGTTAGAAAGTTTTACAACCTTGCGATCGCCGATCTAATTGGACAAACATTGTCAATTCTGCCACGTGGCCGAATCATGAGCAATAATGTCACACTTGGACTTGATTGATTTCTCCACCTAACGAGTTTTGGCTCGTCCAGAGAAGTACAAGTGCACAACAGCTTAAATCTCCCCAACCGTGCCACGTCAGACGAACTCTGGGAAAACTTTAAGAAAGACTGTCAATACCATTCAATAAAAGCAAATGATAAGTTAGAATTAATATAATTTAGGCCACTCACGTACGTTATGCGGCCGCAAGCTGGTATTATTGTTTTAATAAGTAGTGTAGATTACAGTTGAAAATAACTTAAAGGAATCTTCAGTAAAATCATATCAGGTGCTAAAAAGTTTTTCTCTCGTACTCATTTATCATTTGGATCATTTGTTTGGTTGTTCTTATAGACTTACTTCTACCAATTAGAATTATTATCTAAAAAAATTATTTCTACACCATTTTTATTTTATTATATTATATTTAATTATTATAAATTTTTAATATATTTTCTATATTACTTTTATTTCTGATATTGTATTAATCAATTAATTTGATACTAATAAAATTATAATCTATTAAAGATTCAAATAAAATTATTATTTTATTTTTAAATGAATTTAAAATTATTTTATCCTATAAAATATTAAAAAGATAAAAAAATTTCTTGTATTTAATAAAGCAAATAAATTTTAAAATTTAAGATGATAATTTTTGTAATCATAATTTTTTTATTATTCAAAAACAATGAAAATTGTTTCATAATTGTGATTGAATGATTGATAATCTGTATAACAATATAACTCTAACACGATCGAGCCGTTAGATTTGGGCGCGTGTGAAAAGGACTACTAGGCCTGTTGGGATTGGGTGACAGCTAGCGAAGGCGTAGCTCAGCTGCCCCATTTTTCGTCGGTGGAGCTAAAACAAATAACAAGTGACCACAAAAGATATGCATTAATCCAATTATGGTAAATGTGCCACGTGTTAGGTGATGACCCACAGGCCACAGAGAGTGAATGCTTTGATGTCATTTTGTTTGTCGCTATCGATGGCTGTCAGCCTCTGTCAAGGAAACGGTTCGTGATTAATTTGCCGTCGTTGTATAAATTGAATTAAATTATTTAAATTTTGGGAGATGCCGTCGGTGTGTCCACTGTATACCATGCGGTGAGGTCGGTGTCATTTGAATTTAGTTGGGATTTGGAAAAGGCCCGCCAGTTTTGTGACGGCAAATACGAGGCGGGAAGAACAAGCGGGTTTTTGTTTGGGTGAAGTGAATTAAAAACGAAATTTATGCATATGACAGATGCAACAACGAGTCCCATTAAATGACACGACCCGACCCGATCCGATCCGACCCAATTTTTATTATATTATATTAATAGCAATACATTCTAAGGGAAAAAATTATTTTCATGCTTAGGGTTTTATCATTTTATGCAATAACTCATTTGATTCTTACTTTTTAAATAATACCTTAAAATATTTTTCCGTTAACTCACCATTAGTTTAATATCGTTAACTAGTAATTCATTAAGGGCAAATTAAGATTTTTCATTAAAGTGATACAAACTATATTAAAATAAATTGTTTACACAATTAAATTACACCGCAAAATATGCAAAATTCGTTAATTTGTTTTAAATGAAATCAACGATGAAATAGTTTGATATAGCCACTGAATAATCGTCATAAGTAATAAAGTGTAATTAACACAATATCTTTAAATCATTGGAATAAAAACTCAAACATATAACCATTTTTTATTTGCTTGTATGTGCTGAATTTCTTCTTAATCTTCAATCAATTTTCATTTTGAACTTTACCACCACTCTTTTTTTACCATTACTGTCTCCCCAAGTCCTTACCACTGTTTTTCCAAGTCTATTTACAGTGCAATTTGAAATACAAGTGTGCAACCCAAGAGGGGGGTGAATTGATATTTAAAAAAAAAATTCTCCTAACAAAACCACACAACAATCCAATCTAAAGCCTTAATAAATTCAAAAGCAATAAGTTCAATCCAAGCACAATAATAAATAAGTAAGAGAGAAGAGAAACAAACACACGAAATTTTACGTGGTTCGGAATCCCGCCTCGTCCCACGCCTCCAAGCGATCCAAGCTCGAGGTTTTCTCTATCCAAGCCTTCCAAGGCTTAAAGTCTTCTGATTGAGCTTGAGGTGTCAATGAACCTTTACAACAATGAGATTATATCTCAATTTCTTCACTCAAGTGTTTCACACACTCAAACACTCACAATTTGAATGAGGAAATAAAAATTACAATGAAAACTCTCTTAAAGAGTAGATGAACAAATTCAAGAACAAGAATGATTCAAATAATAAAGATTTCCGAATTGAGAGCTCAAGATATGTTGTATGCTTTTTGTTTGTGCTTGCTTTAGAAGCTTGAAAAGAATTGGATTTGAGTTTTTATAGATAGAACCAAAAAAAACTAAATAGTTATGAGTATTTTACTCATAACCTGGGATTACTGTTATGGTATCCTAATTCCGCTTGCATATTCTTGTTAAGGTAAAAATTTGAATTTTTGAGTATCCTAATCCGCTTGTGATATCCGGATTCACCGTTTATCTTTCAGGAAAACTTTTTTTCGCCTGCAACCTTAGGAATCTTGTTTAAGAAGACAATCGGATTAGCTTTATCTTCAGAACCTTTCTGCCCCATAACCAGAATTCCGTTTATCATATCTGTATTGCCGCTTGCAACAGTAACGGTACAGTGCACTGTTTGTGAAAATTACAGTTTGACCCTAAAACTTTCCATAACTGTACTATGGCCCAAAACGTTATAAAAATTTACAATTAAGTCCAATTTCAGAATTTCTTAATAATACTATGTGAATCCCAAAACTTTTTGAAATTATGAACAAGCCCAAACTTTGTGAAATTTTAGAATGGCCCATAATATTTAAATATTTTCAAATAAGTCCAAATCCGAAATTCAAAAACAATATTTATTAAAAACAAAGATTGTAAAATTCTTTCACTTTAGTTCACAACTTTGAGGAATAACTTAACTCCATAAAATCATTTTCTTGTTTTAAAAGCACAATATATAAAATTTTATTTTTAACTACTCTCAATTTTCTTTCATTTACACATGTGGTTTGTTATCATCAAAATCAATATTTATAGCCATATAGGCTAACACAATTAAAGAGTATACTTATATGAACATGAAAATTGTAATTATTTTTGGTACTTTGATATAAGGTTTTCATGCGGCCAAAAATAGAGAGAATTGCAAAACAATTGCTTGAATTAAAACTTTTCATCTTTTTCGGTATTTCCTATTTAGTAAGATTAGATAAAAATTATTTTTAGTTATATGTCAACTTTTATTTATTTATTTATTCTAATTTTCTCTTTCATAGAAAATCTTTTTTTACCTTCAACGAATTACTAACAAACATCATTTAACTAATGTTGAGTTAACAGAAGAATATTTTAGACTATTGTTTAATAAATAGGAATGAAATGGGTTATTACATGAAACCCTAGGGATGAGAAGAGTTTTTTCCCTACATTTCACACAAAAGCGATGTGCGGAGATTTTGATGGCTTTAGGCAGAGTTTATAGAAAAAATACTCCCCAAAAAATCATCCTATTTTAGTGGCTTTATGTGATATTTTTATTTTTCTTTTGTTTTGATATTTTTCATGTTTGTGAAATTTGCTGGTGTTGTTGTTATGACACTATACTGAATTCTTCTTTTAATTAGAATATTGCGAAGCCACTGAGATACAAATGGCGACACTAGTATCATTTCATCCGAAAATCTCATAAGATATTTTGTTTCTATCTCAATTATGTTATGAATTTCCCTTGTTGGACTAAATTAAGTATATTAATTATTAAATTTAGGTTCAAAATGTATTAAAATTTTCAAGTTCAAAATTTATTTTAAAAATCACACAAATATTCACACACACACACACACACTTTATATATATATATATATATATTGCTATTTGTATCTTATGTTGGTCATAAATTTTGCCTCCATTGGTTTGATTTTCTGGCTACACCATTGGACTGAAAGATCGTTTTTCATTTACAATAGTTGAGATGTGTAGGCCAATCTCATAAAATTTATCCAGTTTTTCATAAGACTTTAATGTGTGGAGTCTTTTATTATGTTTTCGGTTTTAGATCTTTGTACTGTTCATAATTGTATTTTGTGGTTAGACGTTGCCCTAACTTAGATCGTAATCTTAAGCATTGTCCTAATTTATAATATTTAATCTAGATACAGCCTTATATTTGCATCAACACGATGATGTATAGTTGGTTATTCTCAAGTCTTAGACGTTTTTAATACATGTTATTACTTATTTAAAAAATATATATTTCACATATTCCTCCTATGCACAAGCATATTAAGTGAAATAGTACCTATTTGATATTGAAGCATTGTAATTTTTATGTTACGACTGTAATGAAAAAAAAAATAACTATGACATAAAATTTATAGTATGTAATAAATAACTTAATTTATAGTATGTAGTAAATAACTTTGTAGCTAATAATTTTGACCCAAAAAAATAAAGATATTATATGTTTTTCATCTTATCAATGATGCATCAAATCAATTTAGTTTACAAGCCGCAATAGTTAGTATTTAACAAACACTCTGTGGTTATAGATGTTACCCAAAATTAGGCATGAGTTTTAAACACTGTCCTAATTTATATTATTTAAGCTGAATATAACCTTGTATTTCGATCAACACAATGATGTATTGTTGGTTGTTCTTGAGTCTTGGCTTTTTTATTACATGTTATTACTTATTAATAAAAACAATATTTCAGACATTCCCTCAATCCACAAACATGATTAAATGAAGTAAACCCTATTTAGTATTGAGATGCTATAATTTTTAAGTCTAATGAAAAAAAACTGTAATTATAAAATAAAATTTATAATACATAGTAAATATTATTTTTAAATATAATTTTAACAAAAATAATAAAGAAATTATATGTTTTTTATTATATAAATGATGGATCAAAACAACATAATTTTTAAGTTAAGAGTAAAAAAAATTTCAAATCACAACAAGATTAAAAAAAAATAATTGTGGCTGCTGGGATTCGAGCCCAGGTCTCCACGGCCACAACGTGGAATTCTTACCACTAAACTACAGCCACTTCTTTAAAACGTTTTGGCTGATTAATAAATCTACCAAATTCTATCACATCTTCCCGCATAAAAGGAAAAAGAGCAGCTCTATCACATTCTATTTCTTCCGTTCACGTGCAGCGCACTTTGGAGTTTGTGGGTGAAGAAATAAATTTTAACCGAAATTGCTGACTTCAAGAACGATACTTCTTTTAATGATAATTAAACAATGTTTAGAATACCCAGACTGTGGAAAACGTCAATTGCTGATTTGTGTAAGATTGCGTTTGCGTTTGTGGAAATTGTGGCTGGCAACCCACAAGCATTTTAATGATGACTACCTATGAGTTTCTCTGACAAAGAAAAGGCCAGGATCAGATCACCCATTATAATTTTCACATATTTTTAGATGTAATAGCGAGCCCACCCCGACACTATGAATAAACCCCATATTCCTTTTTTTCGTGGGTTTTGTTATCAATGAATCTTGAATACAATTTGTCCCGCAGAAGCAACAGGTGTAATAATCCTGATATATTGACACGTGATTATTATCATATGTCTGAGCATTTGCATGCAATAAAATATGAATTAAAGTTGGAACTTTAACCAAACAATTTTATATTGTTTAAGTGTTAGTTCAATTTGCACGCAGACATTTGGACTAATATCCATACAAACTATAATCATAAAATGAATTTATTTTTTTTTTTGAAAGGTAGATATCCTTAAATGAAATTACTTGAGGTAAGATAAGAAAGAAAAATAATATATATGTATAGCTAAGTTGAGGGGAGGTGGAGGGCGGCTTAAAGCTAGCCAGTAGCAAAACAGTGACAAGCCAGAGTCTTAAAGATACCGAAAGCGCTTGAAGAAGCAAGCAATGTGTGTGCGATGAATATGAAACTGTAGAGTATACATTTATGTCAACCACATGCAGAGTGGGCTCTCGTAGGCAGCAACACCCATGTGGGTTCAGTGGGAATGCTTTATCTTATTCTTCTCTATGATTTGAAAAATCAAGAGAAACAAGAAAAGAAACAAGGATAAACATTCGTGTGCATACCATTTAGTCTTAAATTGCATTGTGATATAGGCTTGACTTCTAGCTAGCATGGAAGCTACATCATTTCATTGTTGTGTGGTTTAGGCTGGCCATAGCCCCTAGCCCGTTTGGGCTTTTGTGTTAGAACATGATATACAAGGGCTTCAGTCCACAATACATTGCAGGCCTCTGCTTTGTCAGATTTGATAATCGATAACAGAATGCGTTATGGGTTACATATACGTTACAAATTAGATTAATTAACTAAAAGAATCAAGAACATCAACTGCCACAATCATTTTATTACATATATATCTTCAATGATAATTACTATCAGGTATCTTAAACAACTTCTATAACTTGCATAATTAATGACTTGGACCGCCTCTTCAACTTCTTTCACATAACCACAATCATTTTTAAGTCTCTTCATTTCAATTCTCATGCTCGTATTGTAACGTTCATGAAATAAATAAATAATGCCATCTCTATATAAAACCCTATGGCTTCAGCTAACCTTTCACACAAACAAATCTCTTCTCTATATCTCAAAATGGCTAATGCTTCTAAGCTTTTCATTTTCTCTTTTCTTATGGCTTTGATCATGGGTTCCATGGCCAGCGCACGACCCTTATCGAACCCAAAGTCAAGCCTTGCCACGCGCCTAAAGCTAGACAATGAATCGTCGAGCTGTTGGGATTCTTTGATTCAGATTCAAGCATGCTCCGGAGAAATCATCCTTTTCTTCCTCAACGGGGAGACGTATCTTGGCGACGGGTGCTGCAACGCCATACGTGCAATCGGGAAACAATGCTGGCCTAATATGATTGATACCCTGGGGTTTACCGCTGAAGAGGGTGATGTACTTAAAGGTTATTGCGATCATGAAACTCAGGCAACCATTGTTCATACGCAACCGGCACCGATCCCTGTGGAGACTAATTTTGGAATGGTTAATTTCGTGAGGGGCGGTTTGGTTCCTTAAGTGGAATTTTATTTTATTTGATTTTTATTCAACTTAATTAATAAAGTGTCTTTTGGCGTTTGCTTTGGTCGAATTAAGTTGAATGTTAGGCACTTAGTTTGCTAGTTTTGTGTTACTTGGGTCATTTTAATTTGCTTTATTTGGTTTGGAGGAGTTTGTCTCGTTGGCAGCTAGTTTTTAATGTTTTCCACCAATAATCATATGAATGGAAATTTTCCTTTTGTAAATATGAGTTACTTTGACGAATAAGTTTCCTTAAACATTGCTTAAATCAACTACTATATAACAGTATACTAGCTTAATTTTTCACCATAATAGCAATTCTTTGGAATTATTATCTCATGTAACTACTAATTATCGCCATCTGAATCCAATCATCCCTCTCTTCATTATCAAACTTGAATTCTACAAGATCGATTCTCTGTTCATCATATAATCATTGTTGTCGTCCTCCTCATCATCGATCTAACCTACATATACTGCTGCCTTAAATTATAGGTCCTGGAGACGATTAATCTCTAATACTGCAAGCAATTAAACTGGATACCACAGTTAATTATAGGTCATAGCGAACTAATTTTGGTTTGCATTAATGTATATTGATTTTTTGTTGTCTTTTAGACTCATGCATTGGCAGAATCCGATTTTGATTCAACTGGGGACACAATGGAGAAAAATAAACTAGGGTGGCCAATAAGAACAATAATATTATAGGATCAAAATTCTCTCATGATCTGATAATATTCTGAACAAATAATTCAATTGCTGATTGGTTGTTGATAAATAAAAAAGTAAAAGAAGTTAAATCTTACCCATATACTACCACTAAAAGACACATGTCAAAAGATCCTTAAAAGTTCAGTAGTGTTCAGATGCTCAGATCATGAGAGGATCTTATTCCAATATTATATACTTACGTAGTTGAGAAACATAATTATCTCAAGTGATGCGTCATCAATTATTTTTTGTCATATATTAAGTATTATTTGACTTTTTTTTTTATAATTAATGTGACAAACTTACTCCACCGATCAATAAATAACATATTTTCGATGTTGCATCAAAATTCAACATATATTTATCCCAATTTAAGTGTAGCATTACTGTTTACTAAATTTCACTAAAAAATTGTTTTGTCCTCGGCACATATGGTTTCAACTTCAAGCCAAATGAAAAAAAAAAATCAAATATTATTAGTTTTCTTTCGATGGTCTTGGACGAGGGGATGTTTAAAGGTAAAACAATTTGGAGTACAATATATATGGCAATTTCTGTATTGTGATGATGTACTAAGTACTCCAATTATTCGTAGCGCCTATTTATCATTAGTTTTATTAGTTTATTTATTCATTTATCTATTTTTGAAGAAAAAGCATCTATCATTGTTAAAATTCAAAAGGAGGAAATTAAAAAGAAATCCTTGAATGCAAATTTTAGTTAAAAGTTGCCTTGTATTCATTTACGTACGTTCCATAATATAGGCTCATCAATAAGCACATACACATCCTTTCGAACGTAAGCTAAACCTAATTTGTATACTCTAAACTTATTTTCCGTACGTTAAAAATGTTTATCATCACCATTCACCAGTTACAGTTTCAATCTTTATAAAAACCCTAGCAACTCACTTCACTTTTCAATGTTTACATCTCTCTCTCGAAAATGGCTAACAATTCTAAGCTTTTTTGCTAACTCTTCTTTTCAGCTTTGCTCATAGCTTCCACGATCCATGCAAGGCTCAAGATGAAGGCTCGTTGCCGGATTAAGACTAGACAATGAATCTACAAAATGTTTAGGATTCTTTACACTACCCGGGTGATCAGAGGTCATGATAATGACGACTTTCACATTGACCCTGGATGCCAGGCTAGGAGGTGACCTAGAGTTTGATTCAACTTCAGTCATGCACAGTAAAATCATCATCTTCTTTCTCAAAGGGAAAACTTTCTTAGGGCACAACTTTTGCGAAGCCATAAGTACCACAAGAAGCCAACGCTGGCAGCCTGGCCTAATATGATCGGTACATTAGGGTTCACGACCAAAGAGGGTGATATATGCGAAGGCTAGTGTGATCATTATGAAACCGACGATCAATCATGCATCACCGTCCGTTGGGCTTCCTAAAGACACTATATATCATGATTGGGGATTGGTTAATTTTTGGTTCTTTTACGTACTGCAAATTAAATTTGAGTAATTGATATTTAATCATGAATTTTGTTTCATGTTCATTTGAATTCACTGTGTGGCATTTAGGTCGTGATTGGTTTTTAAGTTGTTTGTAAGATTTCAGTCAGAGTCGGTGTGCTTTTTTACTTCATGTATCTGTTTTTTAAGGTTATAAAGCATCAATGATAATTATTAATTATGAGATTTTTACTTGAAAATATTTTGTATTAAACTTATATAACCTATAGGCAGGTTCTTCTAATACAGCCACTATCTCGGGGCAAGTCCTTCTAATAATTTTTAAATTATTTAAATTAGATAAATGTGAAAATTTTAAGTAGTAGAATGATAGATTAATGCAAATGAGATCAGTCGAACCGTATTATGCTTGTGCCAACACTATCCACGGGCAAGTTCTTCTAATACAGCCACGATCAAAAGACCCACGGTTTCAGTGTAGTGCTAGGTGTCATGGATGTTGGGGAAAAATCAATTTTTAGATTTTTATAAAAAAATTTAGTACCAATTTCATACAATATATAAGAATTCGTAATCTAAAAATCGTAATTTGAAAATATGAGAAGATGAACAGTCTTTACTTTTTCTGCTAAAGTGATTTAGGCTCCCAGATCACGATCTGTCACCACCACTCCTGTTAAATCACGATTCGTCACTACCACGCATATTAGATCACGATCCGTCACCACTGATCTTTCAGGTTATGACTAAGGTTTGATCTGCACTTGATGTGTGGGCGTCTTTATCACTACTAAAAGCAACTAGTAAGAGAAAATTTTTCTCTCAAAATTAGATAGAAAAATCTTTTTTTCTTATATGTATATTACGGTTCTCTATTTCTTTTGGGAGAAAATAAGCCTTTTTATATTCCTATTTAGTGGAAACCCTAGACTCCATATTTATTTATTTTTAATTCTATTAAATCACATTTGATTTAAATTAAAAATAATAAAACAAAAGTCACGTTACTTGTTCTTGTGTTATAGGGGTCCACCTTATAAAATAACACAATGCCCCTTACACTCAAACATATTAATAGAGTCTACCACTAAATAATATGTTTAGACTTTTAACCAAAATAGTTAGTCATCTTACTTATTAATCCAGTAGCGGTGCAATCAATTAAATGAGATAAACCAGGAATCATATGGGTACATACAATAATGGCTACAATAATTAGGCCTGTAATTAAATTAACCCAATTATTTAATACCAAAACTACTCCATTAAAAGATTGGAATTGACCTCTATAATTGTATGCTATCTAGGATAGTGTTCTCGAATAATAATTCGACTCATACCACATTGATTTCTTTACTGCATAATCCTTTGTACTACATCGTTAATTAAATCGATATCTCAATTGTTCAATCGATTTAATTACATCTTATTTCTTGATACTTACTGGTTTTCTCTAATGATCATTTTCAATATACTAAATATGTTGATACACTATGGCTAGAGAATTCTATGATCATGTGTCGAAAACCCATCAAGAGATGTGTCGTACAAATTCTATATTATTAATTTATAACTTCAATACTCATAATTGCTCCCATCAAGATACCGGATAATCTTGACCACAAGTGTGTGTCGTGCCCATTGGTAACTCAAATAGAATAACAATTACAATCATGAAATCATAACTAACTCAAGATTATAATTACAGTAAAACCAATGCCTATGAGATTTAATATGTTTGACAGTCATTTCAAGGTTAATTAAATCCTATACATGATCCAGCTCAATATAGTCAAACTACATCAGTAAATTTATTGAATGATTCATATATGATTAAGACAAATCATTCAATGAATTTACTACAGTCTAAACATAAATAGAGCGTCCAACTCTATTTATTAACTGCGAACTAAATTTATTAAATCATAAGATAACATGTATTTATATTTTTTGTGAATCCATATGATGATCATATAAATATATATAATATGATTAAATAAATTTTATTTAATAAATTTATGTAATTAAAAATATCTCAAATATTTTATTAATTAAAAAATAAATCAATATAATTTAAAAGGGCATATAATTCCAACAATGGATTTATCCAAATTACTTGTCCTTAATAAATGTAATCTCGATATTTTGAGCTCATGTACACGTGTTCTAGTGGTGTATACAACAACGACTTAATAACACCTGATTTGAGACAATAGCCCTTCAACTTGACAATATATATAATTGGTCTGTAACAGTGTTTCGTCTAAAGTCAATCCTCTTTTGCAGGGCAATTAATTAACTCGATGGCCTTCGACGAAATAAAATTGCTCGCATTCTTAGATGCTTCTTCAATCATGCATTAGAGGAAAATTAATTAATTTGCGTATTTTAATCAAGTATATGAGCATCATGTCAATAGAGAATATCCAGATACTCGAATCAATGGATAAGTTGGCGACCCACCACTGTCCAGTGGGAGTGATAAAAAAAATTAATGCTCTTTCTCTGCAAATTAAAGATGACAATCATGAGTTCCCCAATTATCCGCCTGTTTAGTGTTCTTTCATGTGCTCTTAATCTTTTCAATTACAATTTTTTTTTCACTTTTATGTTTATTATAATAAAGGAGTAAGCTACGTCCCTATTTAGATGTTAACGTGGAACATTAATGGCTCCAACTATTGTATATCAAAGTTGAGCTGAATCAGAAATGATTATTTTGGCCCTCCTTCATGACAGTGGTACAGGGATTCGGCTTTAGAGTCAAACAAAATAATTAGAGAATTAAATCAATGAAAGTAACATTATGCCAAGAAACTTGTGACTCTCAGTGGGTGATTATTTAGTGTTGCTTCTTGAGACAATACACCTAACATTCCATTACTCGATGGGCTTGTCAGTTCAACTTGTCACAAGTCATAAACGTTCTCGAGCAAAAGTCCATAAATCAACTTGGTAATATCAAATTAGGCGTACAATAAGTTCAACTTATAATCATTGGTTTCGCGATTACATTTTCAGATATAATATTAAATCTTATTTGATAAAGCCCCAAGGATTTGAATCTTAAGAAAAGTTGTAGGTTCATTTAAACTTTATATTTTCTTTTAAAAAAATTAATAAATATAGAATAAATGTTATTTCACATAAATTTACTTTATCCCATTGGGAAATAAAATTACACCACAGCAAAGGGGGTTTTTCATACGTCCAAGAGTATGTGTATATATTTATGATGTTGAATTAGTCTTTAGCCCAATGGTTGTCAGCTCACATCATTCAAAAAACAATAATAATTAACAGATGATCCCAACTTCTAAAGCAACCGCTGAGATTGGAGAAAACACATCAGACCATGAGGTCAAACTTATAAATAATAAACACACAATTAAAACTAAGTTTTATTATCAACATATATATAAATGTAAGATGACAACGGAACCAGATAACTCCGGTCTGTTTACAAAAGTCACCAGACCCACCCAGAGACGCGAACACAAAAGAGTATTATTTAGGGCTGCATATAGCTACCTCTGTGCTCAATGATAATTAACGTACAAAAACAAATAAAATACAGAAAATATTAACACATAATTATAATAAACTAAAAAAGGTAGCGCACACAACACATAATTAATTAAAAGAGATGGTGGTGCTTCTTTCCATGAGCTTCCTCGTCTTCTGCCTTGGCTTCTTTCTTCTCATGGTGCTCGTGGAACGCAAATGCTCCCGATCCAACTGCTGCGGCCGCCGCTATCTCCTCCTCTATCTTGTGCCTTTGTGCATGCTCTGGGTCCTTTTTTGCCTTGTGCTTCTCATGCTGATCCATTCACAATATCGTATCAACACCCCCCCGCCCCCGCCACCGAAAAAAAAAAAAAAATTGAGGGTCAACATAAAGATAGAATCAAAAGAAAATAATGGGATTTTTTTTTTTTTTTGCCAGTCTATGCAAAAACCCTAGTTACATGCGTGGTATTATATATAAGTATGTTGTCAAAAAAACACTTTTTCCATGCATGCATCAGAAATGAAACTCTAATACTATCAAACAATTAAAAAGGCACTTGATGAAGAAGCACTTTACCAGAGCAAAAGCACCAGCTGCAGCAGTTCCAAGCTCTCCAACGTGCTCGAGATGCTTGTGGTGCTTCTCCTCCTTCCTGTAATCAACCTCTTCCTGTTTCCTGCCATAGTCACAGCTCTCCGTCTCCGATGGCCTGCGCCGGTCTCCCGGATAACCTGTAGTCGCAGAGTAATCAGTGGCTGACTGATCAGAGTATCCGGTGGCACCCTCAGGCTTCTCATGCTCCTTGTGGTGGTGGAAGAGGCCATGGTGGTGGTGCTTTTCCCCAGACATTATTAATTAATAGAGTAAAAAGTGATAGCAGAAGAGAAATTTATAGACGCTGCTTCAAGAAAGTGTTTCTGGTGTTGCTGATGATCATAGTATGGGAGATGTGGGTCTATTTATAAGCTTTTCGTGACCCAAATAATCAAATAATCAATAAAATTGTACTAATCTGAATTTACTTAATTAATATTTGGAAGATTTTTTGACATGTATGCATTAATTTGCTTATTTTAATATATTCTCATTTCTTAACTCCGTTAGAAACTTCAATTTTTGACACGTGTACTCGAGTCCTTTCTGGGGATGATTTTCACTGTTTTAAAAAAATGTCTTAACCTTCAGAAAAGTTTAGAGGTAATAACTCTATGGTTGGTTCGGTACTACAAGAAAAAGTCAAATTCTCGGAGAAAAATAATATTTTTTTTTACTATAAGAAAATCAATTTATGTGCTCAATAATAATAATAATAATAATAATAATAATGTGATTGGTCTATTGTTGGTTCATTGTTGCATTAATATTGTTTCCGGATTTTGATTTATTTTCGTTAAATGTCGACATGGTTGGTTTCACCAACGAGACTTCGTGCTCAGACAAATTAGTCACAAATTGCAAATACTTTAACAGTGGTTCAAAAGAATTATCCATAAAATAGGAAATAATAGCTTAATGGATAAAATTAATTCTAGTTTTAAGACCCACCAAACTTTGCATTGCATGTCATATGTATTAATGAATTAAGACCCTCTCTTGATTGAACTCTGTTGGATTTTTTAAATATCTTGTGTGTGTGTGTGTGTGTGTGTGTGTTTTTTTTTTTAAAGTGCTGTGTATGATTTTGACTTAGCTTCTGTGTATGCATGTATGCTTTTAATTTAACTATTTTTTTAATCAACCGCCAATCTCCAACTAAATTTTACTTGAGACAAAATTTAGATCATGAGAGAATTTGATTCTATAGCAATTCTATTTTAATTCTCTAAAGAATTTGAGAAATATTTAATGGAAAACTGTAAGAAATGCAATGTAAAAAACATGACGGTTATAGTTACAAGCCTTGGTAACCCTTAAAATTGGATATTGTTCTCTTTTTTTTTCACTCTTTGTAACAATAAACTTTTTTTCGGTGTATTAAACCATCTAGTATTTGAAAATCACATTGAGTCTCGACTAATCTAAATTCGAGTCATGTAAGACCACTAAGGCGGCAAAACTCTCTTAATAAATATTTAACGCAGCTGCATTTCCAAGTCTTGAACAAAAAACCTTTGTTAAAGTAGAACAACCTCATGTCAGTTGATCTATGCACTTGTTGGTTGTAACAATAAACTTAAAGATACTGAAAGTGCTTGAAGAAGCAAGCAATGTGTGTGCAATGAATATGACACTGTAGTATACATTTATGTCAACCACATGCAGAGGGGGCTGCTTAGGCATCAACAACCATGTGGGTTATGTGGAAATGCTTTATCTTATTCTTCTCTATGATTTGAAAAATGAGCTTGTTACCTTACATTATTATGTAAGTTACATAATTTTTTCACAACCGTTTGATGGAAATCCAACGGTTATGGAAATATAAGATAACAAAATCATGTTATTTTTATAACCGTTGAATTTTCATCAAACGATTGAGGAAGAATTATGTACCTTACATAATAATGTAAGGTAACTAAAGCCATTGAAAAATCAAGACAAACAAGAAAAGTAAACAAGGATAAACTTTCGTGTGTATACCATTTAGTCTTAAAATGCATTTTGATATAAGCTTGCCTTCTAGCTAGCATGGAAGCTACATCATTATGGTTCTATCATTGCTGTGTGTTTTATGCGGGCCACAGCCCATAGGCTGTTTGGGCTTTTGTGTTAGTCCATGATAAACAAGGGCTTTAGTCCACAATACATTGCAGGCCTTTGCTTTCTCATTTTTGATAATCGATAACAAACTGCGCCATGCGCTTTGAATACGTTACAAATTAGATTAAGTGACCGTTTGAGATTACTTTTAGGAGGCATAAAAGTGATTTTAAAATTTTAAAAATTAATTTTAGTGTTTAGTAAAAAAAAAATCAAAATCACTTTTATCAAAATCAGCTCCTCCCACAGCTGATTTTGAAAAGGAGGGAAGGAGTAACTTTTAGATTCTGATTTTGAGAATCAATTTTATCCTTTAATACAATTCCATAAATATCCTTAAAATTATTAGCTAAACCCAAAATTATCCTTATTCAAATTGGAAACAAAATAAATATTTTAAAATTTTTTTATATAATTTATCAATATAAATTTATTAATATCAATTTGTTGGTCAAATTATTATTAAATTTATTTCACTATATTACTAATTTAATTATCAATTGTTTTAAGATAAAAAAATAAAAAGTAATATCAATATATTATAAATTTTATTTTTAATAAAATTATATAATACACAATTAAAAATATTATATATACAATTTTTTTTAAATGTATAAGTAAATTTTATCTTCTATTTTCATCATATAATCATTGTTGTCGTCCTCCTCATCATCGATCTAACCTACATATACTGCTGCCTTGCCTCTAATCGAAACTTAAATTATAGGTCTTGGAGACGATTAATCTCTAATACTGCACGCAGTTAAACTAGATACCACAGTCAATTATAGGTTATAGCGAACTAAGTTTGGTTTGCATCGATCTATCGAGAAAAACAAGCTCGAGGAGGCCAATAAGAACAATTATATTATATACTTACGTAGTTGAGAAATATAAATATCTCAACTGATGTGTCAATAATTATTTTTTGTCATGTATTAAGTATTATTTAACTTTTATTTTTTATAATTATTGTGACAAACTTACTTCACCTATTAATAAATAAAATATTTCACATATATTTATCCCAATTTAAATTTTAAGCGTAGCATTACTCTTTGCTAAATTTCATTAAAAAATGGTTTTGTCCTCGGGGCATATGGTTTCAACTTCACGCCAAATGAAAAAAAAAATTATGATATCATTAGTTTTCTTTTCGATGGTCTTGGCGAGGGGAAACTTAAAGTATAACAGTTTGGAATACAATTTGTATGGCAATTTCTGTATTGTGATGATGTACTAAGTAGTAAGTACTCAATTATTCGTAGCGCCTATTTATCATTAATTTTATTAGTGTATTTATTCAGTCATTTATTTTTGAAGAAAAAGCATCTATCATTGTTAAAATTAACAAGGAGGAAATTAAACAAAAATCCTTGAACGCAAATTTTAGTTAAAAGTTGCCGTGTATTCATTTACGTACGTTCCATAATATAGGCTCATCAATAATCACAAACACATCCTTTCAAACTTAAGCTAAACCTAATTTGTATGCTCCAAACTTATTTTATGTACATTAAAAATGATCATCATCACTAATTACAGTTTCGATCTCTATAAAAACCCTAACAACCCACTTCACTCTTCAATCTTCACATCTCTCTCTCGAAAATGGCTAACAATTCTAAGCTTTTCTCTCTCTCGTTGCCGGATTAAGACTAGACGATGAATCTACAAAATGTTTGGGATTCTTTACACTACTCGGGTGATCAGAGGTCATGATAATGACGACTTTCACATTGACCCTGGATGCCAGGCCAGAAGGTGACTTAGAGTTTGATTCAACTTCAATCATGCACAGTAAAATCATCCTCTTCTTTTTCAACGGGAAAACTTCCTTAGGGCACAACTTTTGCGAAGCCATAAGTACCATAAGAAGCCAATGCTGGCAGCCTGACCTAATATGATTGGTACATTAGGGTTCACGACCAAAGAGGGTGATATACACGAAGGCTACTATGATCATCATGAAACCAACGATCAATCATACACCACCGTCCGTTGGGCTTCCTAAAAACACTATATATCATGATTGGGGATTGGTTAATTTTTGGTTCTTTTATGTATTACAAATTAAATTTGAGTAATTGATATTTAATCATGAATTTTGTTTCATGTCCATTTGAATTCACTGTGTGGCATTTGGGTCGTGTTTGGTTTTTAATTTGTTTACAAGATTTCAGTCAGAGTCGGTGTGCTTTTTTACTTCATGTATCTGTTTCTGAAGGTTACAAAGCATCAATGATAATTATTAATTATCAGATTTTTACTTGAAAATATTCTGTATTAAACATATATAACCCATAGGCAGGTTCTTCCAATACAGCCACGGTCTTGGGGCAAGTCCTTCTAATAATTTTAAAATTATTTAAATTAGATAAATGTAAAAATTTTAAGTAGTAGAATGATAGATTAATGCAAGTGAGATCAGCCGAACCGTATTATGCTTGTGCCAGCACTGTCCACGGGCAAGTTCTTCTAATACAACCACGATCAAAAGACCCGCGGTTTCAGTGTAGTGCTAGGTGTCATGGATGTTGGGGAAAAATCAATTTTTAAATTTTTATAAAATTTTTTAGTACCGATTTCATACAATATATAAAAATTTGTAATGTAGAAATCGTAACTAGAAAATATGAGAAGATGAACAGTCTTTACTTTTTTCGCCGAAGTGATTCAGGCTCCCAGATCATGATCTGTCACCACCACTCCTGTTAGATCACGATTCGTCACTACCATGCCTATTAGACCACGATCCGTCACCACTAATCTTCCAGGTTATGACTAAGGTTTGATCTGCACTTGACGTGTAGGCGCCTTTATCATTATTAAAAGCAACTAGCAAGAAAAATTTTTTCTCGCAAAATTAGAGAGAAAAATCTTTTTCTCTCATCTGTATATTGCGGTTCTCTCTTTCTTTTGAAAGAAAATAAGCCTTTTTATATTCCTATTTAGTAGAAACCCTATGCTCCATATTTATTTATTTATTTTTAATTCTATTAAATCATATTTGATTTAAATTAAAAACAATAAAACAAAAGTCACATTACTTATTTTTGTGTTATAGGGGCCCACCTTATAAAATAACACAAGACTCCTTACACTCAAGCATATTAATGGAGCCTCCCAGTAAATAACATATTTAAACTTTTAACTAAAATAACTAGTTATCTTACTTATTAATCTAGTAGTGGTGCAGTCAATTAAATGAGTTAACCCAAAAATCATATGTGTATATATAATAATAATTATAATAATTAAGTCTGTAATTAAATTAGTCTAATTATACTTATGCCAGTACTGTCCACGAGCAAATTCTTCTAATGCAGCCACGATCAAAAGACCTGCGGTTTCAGTGTAGTGCTTGGTGTCATGGATTTATCCAAATTACTTGCCCTTATCATAAATAAATGTAATCTCGATATTTTGAGCTCATTTACACGTGTTCTAGTGGTGTGTACAACAACGACTTAATATCACCTGATTTGAGACAATAGCCCTTCAACTTGACAATATATATAATTGGTCTGTAACAGTGTTTCGTCTAAAGTCAATCCTCTTTTGCAGGGTAATTAATTAACTCGATGGCCTTCGACGAAATAAAATTGCTCGCATTCTTAGATGCTTCTTCAATCATGCATTAGAGGAAAATTAATTAATTTGCGTATTTTAATCAAGTATATGATCATCATGTCCATAGAGAATATCCAGATACTCGAATCAATGGATAAGTTGGTGACCCACCACTGTCCGGTGGGAGTGATAAAAAAAAGTAATGCTCTTTCTCTGCAAATTAAAGATGAAAATCATGAGTTCCCTAATTATACGCCTGTTTAGTGTTCTTTCATGTCCTCTTAATCTTTTCAATTACAATTTTTTTCACTTTTATGTTTATTATAATAAAGGAGTAAGCTACGTCCCTATTTAGATGTTAACGTGGAACATTAATGGCTCCAACTATTGTATATCAAAGTTGAGCTGAATCAGAAATGATTATTTTGGCCCACCTTCATGACAATGGTACAGGGATTCGGCCTTAGAGTCAAACACAATAGTTAGAGAATTAAGTCAGTGAAAGTAACATTATGCCAAGGAACTTGTGATTCTCAGTGGGTGATTATTTGGTGTCGCTTCTTGAGACAATACACCTAACATTCGATTACTGGATGGAATTTACTTTATCCCATTGGGAAATAAAATTACACCACAGCAAAGGGAGTTTTTCTTACGTCCAAGAGTATGTGTACATATTTATGATGTTGAATTAGTCTTTAGCCCAGTGGCTGTCAGCTCACTTCATTTAAAAAACAATAATAATTAACAGATGATCCCAACTTCTAAAGCAACCGCTGAGATTGGAGAAAACACATCAGACAATGAGGTCAAATCTTATAAATAATAAACACACAATTAAAACTAAGTTTTATTATCAACATATATATAAATGTAAGATGCAACGGAACCAGATAACTCCGGTCTGTTTACAAAAGTCACCAGACCCACCCAGAGACGCGAACACACAAGAGTATTTTTTAGGGCTGGCAGATAGCTACCTCTGTGCTCAATGATAATTAACGTACAAAAACAAATAAACTACAGAAAATATTAACACATAATTATAATAAACTAAAAAAGGTAGCGCACACAACACATAATTAATTAAAAGAGATGGTGGTGCTTCTTTCCATGAGCTTCCTCGTCTTCTTCCTTGGCTTCTTTCTTCTCATGGTGCTCGTGGAAGGCAAATCCTCCTGATCCAACGGCTGCGGCCGCCGCTATCTCCTCCTCTATCTTGTGCTTGTGTGCATGCTCTGGGTCCTTTTCTGCCTTGTGCTTCTCATGCTGATCCATTTACAATATCGAATCAACACGCACCCCGGCCAACCCAAAAAAAAAAATAAAAAAAAAAATAATTGAGGGTCAACATAGAGAGAATTACAGAAAATAATGAGAATTTTTTTCCCAGTCCGTGCAAAAACCCTAGTTACATGCGTGGTATTATACATACATACATACATACATATATCTATACCTCTATATATATATATATATTGTCAAAAGAACACTTTTTCCATGGATGCATGAGAAATGAAACTATATACTATCAAAAAATTAAAAAGGCACTTGATGAAGAAGCACTTTACCAGAGCAAAAGCACCAGCTGCAGCAGTTCCAAGCTCTCCGAAGTGCTCGAGATGCTTGTTGTGCTTCTCCTCCTTCCTGTAATCAACCTCTTCCTCTCTCCTGCCATAGTCACCGCTCTCCGTCTCCGATGGCCGGCGCCGGTCTCCGGGATAACCTGTAGTCTCAGAGTAATCAGTGGTTGACTGATCAGAGTATCCGGTGGTCGAGTCGGAGTAACCGGTGGTGATATCAGAGTAGCCGGTGACGGTGTCGGAGTAGCCGGTGGCACCCTCAGGCTTCTCATGCTCCTTGTGGTGGTGGAAGAGGCCGTGGTGGTGTTGCTTTTCCTCAGACATTATTAATTAATAGAGTAACAAGTGATAGCAGAAGAGAAATTTATAGACGCTAATTCAAGAAAGTGTTTTTGGTGTTGCTGATGATCATAGTATGGGAGATGTGGGTCTATTTATAAGCTTTTCGTGACCCAAATAGTAAGGGTTGCGAACAATTTCTTTCTAGATTTTCTGGGTGACAATCAAATAATCAATAAACTTATACTAATCTGAATTTACTTAATTAATATTTGGAAGATTTTTTGACATGTTTGCATTAATTTGTTTATTTTAACATATTCTCATTTCTTAACTCCGTTAGAAACTTCAATTTTTTGACAAGTGTACTCGAGTCTCTTTCTGGGGATGATTTTAACTGTTTTTTGAGAAATTATTATTTGTATACCCTTAGTTTACTCCATTATAAAAAATACTATAACACTTTGAGGGTGTATCAATCGTCCACCCTAAGTTGACAAAATGTATCAGCCGACCACCAAACCATTAGTTGTCGTTTAAATATGATGACGTTAGAAGGATAATTTAGTCTTTTTATATGATAAAAGTGATAATGTAAGGCTAGTGATAAAAAGATAATTTAAGAGTATACAAGTGATAATTTTTAAGGATAAAATTATTAATTCGCTGTAATTCCGTTAACTTTCAAACGGCAAGTAATGGTTTAGTGATCGACTGATATATTTTGTCAACTTAAGATGGACGATTGATATACTCTTAAAGTGTTGTAGTATTTTTGATAATAGAGTAAATATAAGATATACGAATGATAATTTTCTCTTTTTTTTTTTTTTAAAAATCTTAACCTTCAGAGGAAATTTTAGAGGTAATAACTCTATGGTTGGTTCGGTACCACAAGAAAAAGTCAAATTCACGGAGAAAAAAATCTTTTTTTTTTAACTATAAGAAAATCAATTTATGTGCTCAAATAATAATAATAATAATAATAATGTGATTGGTCTATTGGTGGTTCATTGCTGCATTAATATTGTTTCCGGATTTTGATTTATTTTCGTTATATGTCGACATGGTTGGTTTCACCAACGAGACTTCGTGCTCAGACAATTTAGTCAAAATAGCAAATACTTTAACAGTGGTTCAAAAGAATTATACATAAAATAGGAAATAGTAGCTTAATGGATAAAATTAATTATAGTTTTAAGACCCACCAAACTTTGCATTGCATGTCATATGTATTAATGAATTAAGACCCTTTCTTGATTGAACTCTGTTGGATTTTTTAAATATCTTGTGTGTGTTTTTTTTAAGTACTGTGTATGATTTTGACTTAATTTCTGTGTACGCATGTATGCTTTTAATTTAACTATTTTTTTAATTAACCGCCAATTTCTAACTAAATTTTACTTGTGACAAATTTAGATCATGAGAGAATTTGGTTCTATAGCACTTCCATTTTAATTCTCTAAAGAATTTGAGAAATATTTAATGGAAAACTGTAAGAAATGCAATGTAAAAACATGACGGTTATAGTTACAAACCTTGGTAATCCTTAAAATTGGATATTTTTTGTTTTTCTTTTTTCACTCTTTGTCACAATAAACTTCAACCCTGAGAAATCTTTCTCAAGTGTTGATATTTGCACTTTATAAAATATTTTATAATTTTATATAATTTTTTTATAATATTATAAAAATATTAAATTCATCCTTTTATAAAATAAAATACAAATATCCGCACTATAAAAAACAGATATTTAATGGATAGACCCATCATATCATAAATCTGCCATAAGTTCACATTTATAATGGTTTAAGACTTTTGCTTAAATTCTTTACTTTAAGTGTGATAATTTGGCATGACAATAACTCATCAGCGTAATTTTTTCTTCTTTTCTTTAACACGTAATTTTTCTTTAATTTTTTTTTTTAAAAACAAAGGAAAAGGGTGGTCCATTAGTTTTTCAGGATTAAGTTTTGTCCAAACCGTTTTGTGGCCGGTGGTGAAATGGGTCCCAATAGAATGGCAGTTGATGTTTCGGGGTGTCGGCAAGACTGGATATTCACTACCAACAGTTATTTGCACCTTTTAATATCCATTTTTTTAAAGAAAAATAAATGTAATGGTCATCATCTAAAGTTAAATTATTTTATTATTTTAGTGTTATCGGTTGAGTAATATTAAAAATTATATAGAATTCTCAACTTTAAACTACAGTCATAAATAAACGCAACGGTTATCAGCTTGCATTTTTATCATAAATAGAAAATTCTATAATATTGTGGTTAAATTTATGATATTAATGTTGTGTTAAATATTAATTTTTATAAATTATATATAAGACTATGAATAAGTAAATTAATATAAAAATATTATTAATAAAATAATTAACACTGTTTTTATATTATTTCAGTGAAAATTAATATAACCATTTACTTTGATGAAATAAAGGAAAAAAATCACTCATCAATTGAAAATAAAAAAAAAAACTATATTGAAAACAAGTGGAATAGGTTTTGTTGAATTGTTTTAATTATAAATTCTATGCTCATCCTAGAATGTTTATAAACTTTTTTTACAAATTTTCTATAATAATATTTGTTTACGACACAAGTTAATTGAGTGAAATTATTTATCTTAATGTAGATCAAACGAAAATAAAATAAAAAGATATTCTTATTACTAGACATATATGATATATCAATAAAATTAGATTTTATTTTGAGTTTTATGCATAGTTTTTAACTTTGCTCCTTACTTATACTGAGAAACCATTTATGTTGCTGCTGAGGTGTAGAAGGATGTAAAATGATCTCCTTTTAAAACAACTTTGAAAACATTAAAGTTTTATCCTTAATAAAACATCAAATGCATCACAAGAACCGAAATCTATCATCATTCAATTTAAATACAAAATCAAATATATAAGGTAATCAATGGGTTTTTATTTTATGTTCATAATTTTTTTTAAATTTTTTTAGTAACTCTTAAATTAAGTTACTAATTTTACCTTCTATTCATAAGTTTTAGGTGTAATATTTAAAATTTATTATTTATTTTACACTTAATATTAATTTATAAGTTTTATGTTATATTTGTAAGCTTTTATTTTGTCTACTGGTAAGACATTAATTTATCACTCTTATATTGATTTTCTTGTTTTACCTTTTATTTTATAAGTTTTGTGTTTTATTTTACATTTAATGTTAATTTACTAGTTTTATGTTATACTTGTAAGTTTTTATTTTGTTTACCCATAATATATCAGTAGCCTCCTTGAGATGTAGTTAAGACACAATGTGAACACTCATTAGCGAGACTGGGCTTAATTTTTTATTATATTTATAAGTTTTTATTTTGTTTATCATTAGTACGTCAACTTACTAGTTTTATATTAATTTAATTACCCTACATTCCATTTAGAGGTGTTATGTTCCATTTCTAAATTTTATGTTTTATTATGTACTTAATGTTTATTTACCAGTTCTATATTATTTCTAAATTTTTAATTTGTTTACAAATAATATATCAATTTAGCTTATATTTTAATGATATAACTTATGTTTGATTACAGCATTGATGTCATGATTTTAACACAATATCATAGAATGACTTATGGTTCTCAAACGTTTTTGTATGATGAAAAAATCGAAATAGTGTAATAAACAACTTTTAAAGTAAGATAAAATTTTTGTCAGTAATCCAAAGTATTGCAACTGCTGTAACACAGTGATTGACCAAATCCAAATTTTTAAAAAATAATGTTGACACCCAAATCGTTGGGAGCTTAGAGACATTGGTGCTGGAAGTAAAAGCCTAGAGGCACAAGTCATTTGACGTGTGTATACATACGTAGGGATGGAGAAATTTTAAAATATTTTTAAAATATTATATCGATCATATAATAAATAAATAACGTTATTAAATTTATAAATTTATTTAATCATTATATAAAATTTAACTGCATCATGATTATATTACCTTACCTCTAATTGGTTGAAACTCTTAATAACATAGTGCAGCTGTTTATCAAAATATGAGTATGGACCTGCCTTATTTATGGGTCCCATGGAAACAAGATCGTGCAGCCATGTTTATAGGTAGGAATAGGATAATGATCGACGGAAAAGTCCTAAAATTGGATTGCGCGGTTGATGAACTCTGATGGGTGGGGTTCTGATTGAATCGGTAATGTGATGTTAACAATTGCGTAACCCAATGTTCAAACCTTTAATTAAGACCCCTCTTGATTTGCTTGATTTTATGTCATGTTACAACCAGAGGGTCGAGTCTGTAGGATCGAGGTAAGGCCAACTGTTCATGTTTGATTGGAAGGGGTTCAAAATTAGTATTAAAATCGAGTGATTCACAAGAGTTAAAAAAGTAATGACACGTCACTTCAATTAAATATTATTGGATAAGCTTCACGCTACTATTCCATTTTAGTTAATTTTTGTGCCATTAGAAACTTCGGACAGCTAGTGAGTGCGAATGTTTTGACACTAATGCAAGAAGTTTGAAGTTAGAAGAAGGAGATTTGGGTTCCATATTTGAGGCCACATGCTTCCAGCTCCAGCATACACGTAAGGAGAAGCTACAGTCCCCAATTACAACGTGTATGAAGGAGCTTAATTCATTAAGCAACAGCTCCTCTAAATCATTGATACTTCTTATATCAATTGAAACAGACCATATAGGCATCACATGAAAGATTAATGCTTTGTTTAGCCTACTGAGAGGTCACCAAAAGCTTTTCTGGAAGAACATTACATTAGCTTCACACATGTGTGCTTGTGCTAGAAAACTCTCCATTCAATATTGTTATTTGTTCTTCTTTTGATGAGTAATATTGTTGTTTATTGGTTAGCTTACACTGGCAATAAAATCTCTTGAAATAGTATAAAAAAAATTTACAGAAAAAAATTGAATTGTGATTAAATTAGTGATATAAAAAATCATAAACATCGAAATACATTTATGTACGCACACTTGTATTGTATTCAATAAAATGTAGTGAGACAGTATAGACTTGATTTCTGTCTAACAATTTAGATGATCCAATTAGTTATTCTTTAAATGGAAAATAAAGTTCAGAGCGTAACTAAAAATTGTGCAAGTTGTTGATGCCGAAATCCGGATGAGTTGGTTAGCGACTCAATCTCAGGTCCCTGCATCAGCATTAAATTTGTTTGGTGGGAAGCTACTGGTTGATCTCCATGAGCAGATTTTCTATGAGCAGATAACACATGAGCAGACGATCCATCCAGCGAGAACCACCTGTGAGCACAAATAACGATCGGGGAGCGCGGAAGTTTTTCCGGCGTAAACCCTCCGACGCTCAAGTCAGTGATTTGGGTTTACTTGGGAAAAACCCATACCACAATTCATGTGGCTTAACTATGAATGCTTTAAACAAAAAGCTTTAAGTAAATTTTTGGTAAAACAATGGAAATATAATCAATCTTAAAGAAAAAGAAATCATAAGAGAGAGAAATTCCTTCTGGGTAGAGAGAGAAAGAGATCCATCGAGAGCCCGAGGAAAAAGCCAACCCCCTGCGTGATGTTCTTGGGGTTTTTATAAACACCCCACACCCATGACCTTAGATCGTGGCCATAACCAATAACTGATAGACTTTGTGCCCTGATTTTCGGAGGAGGTTTTTTGGTGGTTTATTTGACTGAGTCTTGTTTCCTGGTCATCACCTGGTCAAGGTGGTCTGCTCGAGGTCATCAAGATTACCACCTGGTCGCGGTAGTCTGCTCACCAGGTAGTCTGTTCATTAAGTGGTCTGCTTCGCCAGTTTGCTTATCGTGTGGTTCACCACCAAGTGGCACCGCTCGCCAAGTGGCTACCAACAGGCGGTCTGCTCACCAGGCGGTCTGCTCACCAGGCGGTATGCTTCACCAGGCGGTCTGCTCACCAGGCGGTCTGCTCACCAGGCGGTCTGCTCACCAGGCGGTCTGCTCACCAGGCGGTCTGCTCACCAGGCAGTCTGCTCACCACGCGGTCTGCTCACCACGCGGTCTGCTCACCACGCGGTCTGCTCACCACGCGGTCTGCTCACCACGCGGTCTGCTCACCACGCGGTCTGCTCACCACGCGGTCTGCTCACCACGCGCATGCTCACCAGTGCCGTCTCACCACTGGTATGCTCACTGGTGGTATGCTCACTGCGGCTCGCTCACCAGGCGGTCTGCTCACCAGGCGATCTGCTCACCAGGCGATCTGCTCACCAGGCGGTATGCTCACCAGGCAGTCTGCTCACCACGCAGTCTGCTCACCACGCGGTCTGCTCACCAGGCGGTCTGCTCACCAGGCGGTCTGCTCACCAGGCAGTCTGCTCACCACGCGGTCTGCTCACCACGCGGTCTGCTCACCACGCGGTCTGCTCACCAGACGGTCTAGGTGTTGCTTATATTTTACTCAGAGGAGAGCACGATAATGTATGAGCAAACACCTTATCTTGGTCACTTCATTCTATTCCCCAAACACCAGTCCCCCAGTTTCTAGTGTTGAGAGTGAAATGAATCAATACTAGAAACTATAAAATCTATAGTTTTTACAAACTTAAAACCCTAAGCAACTCATTTGCTTCATTTGCTAACCACACCATAGGTGAGCAGGTATTGTATGTCTAATGACTTATCTAGGGTAAGTTTCAAAACTGTTAACATTTTACTGACTTAAGCAATTTAGCTTAATCTTGGTTGGGCAAGAGCAGAAGACTTTGACTACGTCTCACTACGAGGAGGTTTGGAGACTTTAAGTCTTTTACTTGCCTTAAATTTTGTGGTCTGCTCACCTTCACATGGTCGAGCAGGTTCTGGCGAGCTTGGCTTCATGTCTCGCCATAAAACAGGCTTTGAGACTTTGGAGCCTTTGCTTGCGTCTGCTCACCTTCACATGGTCGAGCAGGTTCCGATGAGCAGGTTCTGGCGAGCTTGGCTTCCTGTCTCGCCATAAAACAGGCTTTGAGACTTTGGAGCCTTTGCTTGCGTCTGCTCACCTTCACATGGTCGAGCGAGTTACGATGAGCGAGTTACGCGAGCTTGGCTTCCTGTCTCGCCATAAAACAGGCTTTGAGACTTTGGAGCCTTTGCTTGCGTCTGCTCACCTTCACATGGTCGAGCAGGTTCCGATGAGCAGGTTCTGGCGAGCTTGGCTTCCTGTCTCGCCATAAAACAGGCTTTGAGACTTTGGAGCCTTTGCTTGCGTCTGCTCACCTTCACATGGTCGAGCAGGTTCTGGCGAGCTTGGCTTCCTGTCTCGCCATCGAGGAGGCTTTGAGACTTTGGAGCCTTTGCTTGCCTTAGAAAGTTTTTTGGAATTTTGTGGTCTGCTCACCTTCACATGGTCGAGCAGGTTCCGATGAGCAGGTTCTGGCGAGCTTGGCTTCCTGTCTCGCCATAAAACAGGCTTTGAGACTTTGGAGCCTTTGCTTGCGTCTGCTCACCTTCACATGGTCGAGCAGGTTCTGATGAGCAGGTTCTGGCGAGCTTGGCTTCCTGTCTCGCCATCGAGGAGGCTTTGAGACTTTGGAGCCTTTGCTTGCGTCTGCTCACCTTCACATGGTCGGCGAGGTTACGATGAGCGGGTTACGCGAGTTTGGCTTCTGTCTCGCCATAAAACAAAGCTTTGAGACTTTGGAGCCTTTGCTTTGCGTCTGCTCACCTTCACATGGTCGGCGGGTTACGCGAGCTTGGCTTCCTGTCTCGCCATCGAGGAGGCTTTGAGACTTTGGAGCCTTTGCTTGCCTTAGAAAATATTAATAAACTTTATTTATAAACTTTGTTTAGCCTCTTAGTGCTAGCCTATAGCTCTCCTTTTACAAATTATTCTCATATTGAGCAAGTTTCAAGAAATCAAGCTGATTTAGTTATACCGTTAGCCCTGTTTTGATTCCTGCAAACGTGTGCCTTCAATGTGCTCTCACCTGAGGTTTTTGCTTCCTTTTTAAACATGCTCATCTATTGATGCGCTGTAACATTCTGATTTGCTTCGATTAGATGAAAATTGATAGAGACAAAAAATTGGCTTCTCGTACCGGTCCCCACAGACGGCGCCAAATGTTGATGCCGAAATCCGGATGAGTTGGTTAGCGACTCAATCTCAGGTCCTGCATCGATTAAATTTGTTTGGTGGGAAGCTCTTGGTTGATCTCCATGAGCAGATTTTCTATGAAAGCGATAACACACATGAAAGCGATTTATCCGCGAAAGCGAGAGAACTGTGAGCACAAATAACGATCGGGAGGCGCCGGAAGTTTTTCCGGCGTAAACCCTCCGACGCTCAAGTCAGTGATTTGGGTTTACTTGGGAAAAACCCATACCACAATTCATGTGGCTTAACTATGAATGCTTTAAACAAAAAGCTTTAAGTAAATTTTTGGTAAAACAATGGAAATATAATCAATCTTAAAGAAAAAGAAATCATAAGAGAGAGAAATTCCTTCTGGGTAGAGAGAGAAAGAGATCCATCGAGAGCCCGAGGAAAAAGCCAACCCCCTGCGTGATGTTCTTGGGGTTTTTATAAACACCCCACACCCATGACCTTAGATCGTGGCCATAACCAATAACTGATAGACTTTTGTGCTGATTTTCGGAGGAGGTTTTTGGTGGTTTATTTGACCGTGTCTTGTTCCCTGGCCATCACCCCACAGTCAAGGTGGTCCGCTTCGAGTCATCAAGATTACCACCGGGTCGCCATAGTCCGCCACCAGGTAGTCTCTGTTCATTAAGTGGTCTTTCACCAGGTAGTTTGCTTATCGTGGTCTCACCCAGCACACCAAGGGCCCGCTCACCAAGTGGCCCGCTCACCCCGGGTGGTCTCACCAGCGGCCTCAGCCAGGCGGTATGGCTCACCGGGCGGTATGCTTCACCAGCGGTGCTCCGCCCCAGCGGCGGTCTGCCACCAGCGGTTGCTCACCACGCTGTCTGCTTTCCAGGTGCGGTCGGGCTTTCCACCAGCGGTCCTGCCTTCACGCGGTCTGCTCACCACGCGGGGTCCACCAGCTCACCACGCGATCTGCTCGCCACCACGCGGCTCACCACGGCTGCCACCGCGCTCACTGTCCGCTTCACCAAAGTGTGTCTCACTGGGGATCCATGCCAGCGATCTCGCTCACTGTGCGATCTCGCTTCACCAGTAGCTCACTGCCTGGTCTGCTCACCACGCGGCCTGCTCACCACGCGGCCTCGCTCACCAGCGCGATCACTGGGGAAGTGGCCGATCGCTCACCAGTGGCAGAGGCTCACCAGTGCTCACCACTCAAAGTTCCCTCGTCACCACGCTGGCTCGCCACCACGCGGCCTCTGCTCACCACGCGGTTCAAGCCACCGCGGTCTCCAGCTCACCACGCCAGTCTGTCCCACTGGCTGCACCACGCGCCTTCGCCACTGCGCTACCGCTCACCACGCGAGATGCCACGCTGTCCGGCCACCACGCACTCGCTTCAGATGCTCTGCTCACCACGCGCGCAGATGCTCACCAAAGCCGTATGCTCACCAGGCGCTCACCAAAGTGGGTCACCTATCCGCTTCACCAGCGGTATCCAAGCCACTGCGCAGATCTGCTCACCCGGGCCACCAGCGTCCGCTCACCACGCACCGCTTCACCACGCGGTCCTCGCTCACCACGCGGTCCGCTTCACTGCGTCCTTACCAAAGCTCACACTGGCAGTCACCGCTTCACCACGCGGTCACTTTCCACGCGGCTCGCTCACTGCTCTCGGCGATCTGCTCACTGTGAGCGATCTGCTCACCACCACGCGGCCTCGCTCACCACGCGGCTCGCTCACCACGCGGCCTCTCTCACCGACGGCCCAGTCTAGGTGTTGCTTATATTTTACTCAGAGGAGAGCACGATAATGTATGAGCAAACACCTTATCTTGGTCACTTCATTCTATTCCCCAAACACAAGTAAGATTCAGATAGCATCTAACATCATCGCATTTACGTTGGATTTGAACTCCAGTGGTCTATAAGGGTGGATTTCCAAATCTGAAATTATATTATACAAAATGTATGTACATAGGCTTCCAGTAGATTAATGTACAGGTGGATTGTAACAATTTCTTTTTTTTTTTTTTTGAGAGGGGGGGAGAGGGGGGGGGGGGGGAATAGTGCATTAATCTTGAAGTTGGACTCCCCGAACGGCGTTGGTGTACTTAAAGGTGTGAATTGGAATTTTTCTGTATTCGATACAAAATAGTCATGGCCCATGCCCATTTCATGATGTCTTGTGTCTGATTAGCACTTTTGATTATCTTCCTTCACATGCGATTTAGAGGACAATTTCATATTAAGGATCTCACAAAGCATGCCACATGAAACATATTAGTCATTTCTAGTGGCACTTTCACATATAGTTCTTTAAAATTTAACTGGCAAGGAAAATTGAAAATTCTTTGAACAATGAACCAATTTCTCTTCGTTTTGTACAGCATTTTTAATTTTACAAGTCCAATGGGAATTCGGACCATAACATATATTTGCTAAATATCCTCCATAAGCTATACAATGAATGCCAAGCTGAAAGATAGTAATCCTTTCTTCACCATCACACCGCTGCATTACCCTGCTGCAAATACTTTCTTGATACTCGGTTTCCTTATTGGATTCCTCATCAGTGCAGCATGGAGTGTGGCACAAATTGGAAGACTGCCGAAGCCAACTGAAATCAATGGGATCTTTCAACATTTGCAGGTACCCACATCCATTTACAAGAAAACCCCAAACTTTTTGTGTCATATTAGTGATGCAAGCAAGAAACTCATTACGTATGATCTGGAAATCCACATTTTGAGATTGACTAAGAAATGGATTCACTTGCAATCTGTCCACTAGTGAGCAGTTGGAGCATTCATGAATCTCAGGGGACGAGGTTGAAATAGGCAATTCTGGTTTCACAAATAAATTCCACCCTGGGCTTCTAGCAAGAGTTAACAAGGACTCCCCTGCACTTGCCCAGAAATTTGCAGATGCTGCAATCAGAGATGACTCAGATCGGAACAAATGGTCAGTTGCACTAGCAAGCAGTAATGAGTATGCGGCACTTGTCCTGCTCATATCAAAAGCTTCCAATTGCTGTCCATTAATGTCAGAATTGAGAGCTAATAAGTCAATTGAACGGATTTTATATGCAGATGCCAGTGTTGTATAGGCATTCAGTGAGAGATGGTGCAGGGGATGCAACCTCAAATTCAGTTGTATTTTTACTTTTTCGGATTCTAGCACCTCACCCTGCAGACCTTGGGTAAGCATGTTCTCCAGCTTCTGGCAGCAAGATTCAGGATCACCAACTAATAGATATTCAGATGTAACTTCATCCATCCAATCAGTCAACTTTTGATTTGCCTCGTCCTTGAGGAAGTTGTAATCAGAACTCAAGCTCGAAAACTCAGGATTTGAAGAAAAGGTTTCCTGGAGAAAGAACAAAAAAAGCCCTCGAGAGTTCAATACTTGTTGCACCACTCGTTTGCAACTGAGATCTTCCTGCGGACAATTTACATAAAGTTTTTACCTCTAAGGCCATATCTACATAACTTGGGGGTGACACAGAGCATCGCCTACAGTGACAGACAAATTGATACTTTGACCACAACTCTGATTGCCTCATTCCCTAAAACAAAATAAATTGGTTTGAAAATGTAGAATTATACAAAATTATCAAATAAAACACATGCCTGATCAGCTGATTTCAAATGGAATGTAGTACCTTAGGTTGCAACAAATCAGTGTAAGCAACAGTTACCTCCTCGCCTTTGTTAATTGGCTTAATACTCCTTACAATGATTCTTGGACCATGTCTCTTACTTCCTTGAAAATAAAATTAAATGAAATTAAGAAATGCAAAGATCAAACAATGTGCAAAATTTATATAGAAATGAACAACAATTAGCATTAGCAACCTTCTTTTAATTCACAACTGATAGAAACATCACTCGTTCCCTGCATCAAATCAATTATCGACTTGCTCTAGTCAGTTAAAAATTCAAAAAAATTTCAACATAGCTGGGACTTTACTTGAGTTTCAGCCTCAGTGCTGTCGAAAACAACGTGAGGAGCAATCCGCATTTTCTTTTCATCGCGAAACGATGGAGTATTTGGCTCAGAAAGCGAGAAGCGGTAACAAGCGTTGGGAGAACAGCTGTGATTGATCCAAGAGAAATCCTTATTGTACACGGCGATACCTAAAATACGCCCTGTCTTATCATCCTGCACCTCAACGGCATTGGTCATCACCAAACACAACGCAGCCTCCTCCCAAGCGACGTCGTCGGACAAATTCCCTCTCGCTGTCGCCATCTCCCTCGCTCCTTCTCGAATTTTGGACGCAACATCGGAGTCGGAGGAAGACATTAGCTTATCGCGGTTGGTGAGTAAGCCGAACAGACGAGGAGGAGGAGGAGGAAGAGAGGTATTGGGAAGACGGGAGTGGAGGAGGTGGAGAGCGGCGCGGAGTTCGGCGGAGGAGAGGGGGAGGGAGGAGCAGCAACAAGGAAGTGGAGAGAAGAGAGACGAACAGTGATCGTCGAGTAAAGAGTCGTGAACTGCGAAAGTGAGAGGAAATAATGGTGGCGTTATGTCTTCACCTTGCCTTATTTCCTCACTCGCACGCATTTCTATTTCCATCTCCCCGTTCCTGATCAACCGATGCCAGAGAAGGAGTCGACAAGTAGAATAGGAAAGAGTAATATCGCTTACCTGCCTTGAGGTTTGGCAATTTCTCACATGCAGGATATATGGTATAATCTGATTTTATAGACGACCCTACCCCCTCGCTTACTGGTATTATTAATTCAGCGTTACACCAATCAGGGTTGTTTTAGTAACAATAGTTAATTAGATAGCTAATAGCTTTTTCACTCAATTGTTTTTCATAAAAACCGGAAAAAAAACACAAAAACAAAAACAAAAGCCTACTATTTCCTTCCACCCAAACTATAACGAGTCTATAATAATAATAATGATACAACTATAAATTTTTATATAAATAAGTTCAGATAAACCGATTTAATTTATTGGTTGAAAAAAATATAAAATATTTTAATTCATTAATTGAAAAAAATATAAAATAATAAAAAAATATTATGTAAATAAAAAAATATTTAATTTAACTAATTTAATTATGTCATATTAATTTATACAAAAAATTTATATAAAAATTTATAACTATATTATTACTCTGGGAACTCCAAGAAAAATATAGATAAAGCGATGATATCGCAATGCATTATACTTGAAACCCACAGCCTTGCGAAAAATGTATATTATTTAGAGTTAAGAAACTTGAAAAGCAATGGTTATTCTGGAGGATCTTATATGCCCTTTACTGTGTCGAGTGAGCCCTTATTACTAGTCATCCACTATACTGCAGACCAAGATCATTGCACAAACTAAAGAGACACAGAAACTGCCATGACAGCACCGTTAAGATGATGAATTCACACCAAAATTTCAATACAGTAAGTCATCAAAAATTTTGATTTTAAAAAAATCAGCAGGATAACCTAAAAAAATTAGGTCATAAAATTTAGGTAAAAATACAAGAGATTCGAACATAAAAAGTGGAAAGAAACGAAAAGACAATTTCCTTGGGAACTCCTCGTTTACTGAATTCAATATTCCAATCTAACAACTTGATCACATTGGTTTCCTGGTAGAACCTGTGAAACTGCAAAACATCAAAAATAGCAGAGAGTGAGCCAACGAGAGAATGACAATTAAAAGGGCTCTTTGAGGATGTAGACTCATTGGGGCAGACTCAAAAGGAGAAAGAAATAAAAACTAGAGCTCACCACAACTATTGCTTGACGTTCAATGAATTCTCAATGCGTTGGATAAGCTGATCTCTAGTAAAAGCACCCTCCTGAAAACAATCAACCATCAGGATTGTTATTGAACTTAATGTCCACAGGCATATGAAAGAACTAACCTGTGGCAACAGCTACCAGAAAACGTAACTGAAAAGCAAAAAAGAATCATACAATGACAATATGCGCATACTGCCAATGCCAGTTAACTGAGTCAAAAATACACCAGTGGCTCAAACAACAAAATGCATAAGTTATTGATGACAATACTATTTGCATAAAAGAAATATCCCAGGCCTAGCAACAAACTTTGGAATATTGGATAACCCTCAGAGCTACACATCGATTATAACGGAATCCAATAAAGTGAAAGACAATGCTAGAAAAGAATTTCCAAATCCAAATATCAACACCAAAAGTTAAAGGCATGGGAAAGAGAGGATCTTCAGGTTGTTCATGGTACCCACTTGACAATTTAATGCATTTTCACAGAAAATAAACAATGATTTTGTAAAGATGCACAAGTTAAATTTTCAAGGAAAACAAAAAAGCAATATTAAATTGACTTACAAAGCGATCAGAAGGTTTCCCATCCTTAAATAGAATGAAAGTTGGCAAGGCCTCTATTCTGTATGTATCAGCGATCTGAGGGTACTTCTCAGTATCGATTTTGACCACCTGAATCTTATCTTTCAGAGCAGCACCAACTTCATTGAGGATAGGAGCCATGTACTGACAAGGACCACACCTGAAAACCATATCAGGAGTTGTCTACGTTTCAATTTATAAAACCTTTTATTAAACTTGAAGTGCAAACCCTAGATGGTAGCAGTTAACAAACAAGACAAAAACAAAATTACAAGCTGTGGAATGAAATTACTGGCTGACAAGTATAGGCAAGTGGCTAGGCAATCAACATTAGCTGCCGTAAAAAAGAATGCTCACCAAACAATTTAGCAACTTTATTATTAAAATTAAGTAAAAAATACAGCCTAAGTAATCAACTTGATATTCATTATACAATGTTAAAATTTTCTTAAGCGAAGGATGAAAATTACCAGGTGGCATAGAAGTCAACCAACACAGGCTTGTCAGATTTCTGCAGCAAATCATCAAGAGACGAAAATGTTTGCTTCTTCGCTTCAACCTACCGAAAGTAATTATTTCAAGTAAGGAACTCGTAGACAAATATTAATTAAAAACTACTCAAAACATAGCAAAATCAAAGAGTACCACTGGCAGCAAGCGACGTTTGGAGGAAGATGAAGTTCTCGAGCCGTTAGAAATTCGAAGGCGGCGCAACTGCACGGGGAATTGCAGAGAAGACAGCCGAGAGAGTTTTGATGAACTGCTAGCGGACACTTTTGCATTTAATGAAGGAATTGTAGACGCCGTCAAAGAAATCGCCATTGCAATTGACTTTCAAACTCTTTCCTAAAATCTTGGAAATATTTTAGCTCTGTATTTTGGATGTAATCGAGAGAGAGGTTTGGAGGGGAAAAAGAATCTGTTTATTTGGTAGGTGCAATGCGGAGACAAGATAGATAACCGCGGCATGAATTTGCTGGGCAGATAGTAGGATAATCCACTAGAGCGGCGTATTGTGAGTCGTCGGATGGTTGGGATTTTTCTGTTGTGTTTATATCGGACGGTTGCAAAAGACTCTCGTTTAAGCTCCGAAGAATATCTGCTTCTGATCTTTTTTTTCCCTGCTAGTGACGGGACTATAAGAGTTTTCAGCCTTTTTTTTGCATTTTTATTTTGAAATTCATGTGGTGAATGTAATTAATTTTTCTTTTACGTTTTCCTTTAAATATGACTCTTTTTTTTTCATGATTTAGACGTTTATATACAAAACTGATAAAATGGTCATAAAAGGAATTGACAAAAGGATTCATAATAAATTTTGATAAATAAATAAAAACATAATTTCAAGGATCCAATCATCATCCAAATAAGAAAGCCGAAGCAACAGAAAAAAGCCAAGGAGGCTACCTAAAGGTCACATAGTACAGCTACAAGTCATCCTTTGTATCAACGTGTTAATTGTTATGCCGCTAAAATTGTCTTACTCCCAACACCATTTCTGGCAGCATAAAAATCAAAACATTCCCCCGTTAACAAAGGGAGAAGAAGAAACCTACAGATACTATTTAGTTTTAAAGAAAATGTTGCACTACATAGAAATACAACAATGTCCAGACCGTAAAAAAAATCATCCATCGCTCGTCAACGTGAAGGCAAGTACAACAATGGTGAGTGCAAAGAAAATTATGGTGCATGCAAACAACCACAGGCCCTTGCTGGGGCCTTTGTTTTGGGTTTCTTGACCGCCTAGCTCAACTTCTTTGAGAAGCTCGGTTACCTTGTCCATGTCCGAGTCTTTAGCGGCTTGGAGTAGTCTACTTTGGATTTTATCAAGTTTGTTGAGCCGTTTACTCTTGGATGCATCCTTAAGTGGCCAGATAAAACCTGTCATCTTCCAGAGGAGGATGCCTATGTATATTGCCACAATGCAGTCCACAGAGTAGTGGTGGCGTTCCCGAACTTCTCTCTGGGCACTGTGTATTACAAGCAGCCACACGAGAGCCGAGCTAAAGCCTCCGTAAGCCTCCTGCAACCATTTTAAGAAACAAAGGCTGATAAGAATATGTAATTAGTCATTTATTCTCATTGCTTGACAATGGATTTGTATGAATACCGTCCAAGCCATAGCTGTCAGTACAGCAACAAGCATGTGACCACTGTATATAAGGTCATTGCAGCCACCACCAGCTTTCTTTAGCAGACCGAACCATGAAGATCCTTCTGATGCAGTCGGTCGCAGGAAGTCAATTAAGAAACTCATAGAACCCCAATCTGGTTGACAGTCACTCGGATAATTACCAACATCAGCTGAAAAGATAATAGAGGTGTTAATAGGACCCTTCCAGTCATTGAGACAAACTTAATATGAGTTTAGGATAGCACATGATATTGAAGAACGAATGCCTCATATAAGATAGGTACTGTCATATTTCATTAGTAAAGTTTAGTCTATCTAGAAAAGACAATTAGGAATCTTGAATCCATTTCATCTGGCAGGAGCCACAAGCACTTGATTGCATGACTTGATAAACAGAATAATCTGCTTTTATCAGTTGAATTATAGTGGTCAGTACAGGGCCATTGAACATCATCCATTAACTAAATCCTAAGTCCATGTTCAGTTGGAAGAAATGAAAGAGAGGAGCGGAATGGAAAGCAAAAGAGTATCAACGCAAAACAGAAGCTGACCGAGCACTCAGCAGCACATCCAATTGGGGTCCCAGACTCCCAGCAAAAAATGAAGATAATCCAGACACTAAATCCAGACAACCAAGGAGACAAAGCAAATTGAATTCGATAAGCAACACATACCATAAGCCATATCCTGATTTATAATCTGACGAATAGCACTGGCATCTGAAGCATAAGGCACATAATATTTCTGTGCCCAGTGATGAGGGTACGTGGGGACTCTAAACCTTGCTGAAGCGCACCAAGGCCGGGCTGATGGCAGAATGGTAGATACAAATGTTATGGCCCGAAGGAGGCGGCCGACTGCCATAGTGAACATATACCTTGCACCTAGCCCAAGGCCAGGAGCTTCTACAGAGTCAAATAGTACAGAGAAAGCCAGCATCATAAACAACATCAGAAAGTGGTGCAGCCCAATGATACGAGCTCTCAATATTTGGACTATTGTTCCAGGAAGTTTCTCGTTTAATGCCAGGAGCAACCACTGACCAGTATCAGGCAGAGGATCTGCATCACTGTTGCACATTGCCAAGCCAATCAATAATCCTGTTTTTAAAGCATTGGTGATACTCAAAGATGACATAGCTAAAAACTGAAACATATTGCCTCTCAACTCAAGAGAAATAGAAAAACCTAGAGATGCAGAAGATAATTCATGTGAACATTACACATTAATCAACACCAGATTTAAAGTCATAAATGTTCCATACGGTTTGTGATGAATACAGGGACATTAAAGCTACAATGATTTGACAATTAAGAAAATGTTAAGTTCCTTGGTCATCAGTACTTTTGAGCTAAGTTCACCAGTAAATACGGAATTTGAAAGACGATTAAGGAAAAACAAAATGATAAGTTCCTTGGTCATCAATTCCATTCTACAGCAGATGTTGCCTCGCAACATTATTAAATCCAAAAAGAATAAAAATATAAAACTGACCAACAGAATCAAACAAACCACAAAAGGTTTATATCTTTATGTCCAGCACAGTTACCTGTGCCAATCAAGGCCAAGCACTGCTGTAGCGAAGCGGACGGAGAGAGCCTCGAAGAGAAGAGCAGATAGCATGAAAATCATTGAACCCACGAATGGAATTGCCGCCCGGAACTCGGCAGTCCAGTGCCTGTAATAGGGGACACGTGTGATGGCGATCAGAGCCAGTACGGTCCAGAGCACAGGCTGCAAGCGCGCGTGCCACGCCGGAGACAGGTGGCGCAGGTAGTCTATTAAGATGTAAGACATGGCGGCGATGCCCAGACCTCCGCCGCTCCTCGCCACCGGCAACCGCATGATCTCCGACGAAGGAATGTCACTAGAGTGTAGTTAACTCAAGCTGAAGACTTTGGTCTCCTAACTGTACATAATTGAAGTTTGTTATTGTTATTAATTTATTATTGGTAGAAATAGTAATAAAGCTATCCAGTCATTAATCATTATGTGAATAGGTTAATTAATAAGCTGTTGATTGTGTTCACAGATTAAAAGCCCATTTAAAAGTTAATTAGTTTGGGTCTATTTATATTGTAGCTTTTGTAAGATATAATGATTATTTTCAACCGTAAAATTTAATTAATGTAATTATATAACTATAAATTTAACGACTAATTATATACAACAATTACAATATAAATAAACCCAAACTAATTTTACCCAATTAATTTTTACTTTTGCTCCTCATTTATTCAAAAAATTAACAATAAAAAACAATATTATTGGATCTCAGGCCGGCAGGCCCAATGAAAGAAGATGGCAGGCGCAAGGTGTATAAGGCCCAATAGCGTGACACGAAATTTTTAATACGGCTGGGGAAGATTGAAAATTCTACTTTTCTAAAGGAAAAAATAAATAGTTGTGGGTCGTTCCTAAGAATTTTTTTAGCATGGAGTGTTGTCACCGTGACACATTAGGTGGATAAGATAACATTTATTATTTCATAGCAAGGCATGATTGGAAGAATTGATTACTTGAATTATATATATGTATTTACTTGCCTGGTGGCCAGTGCTTCATAGAGCTTTTCAAGTCCAAGCAAAGTGACTGAGTAAAATGGTTGAGCCCAAAAGCTACATGCTTCCCTTCGTTCTTCTAGTGGTTTTACTGAACAAGTTCAAAATCATTCTGTGTTATGCTTCTGCCGATCCCACATATGGCTTCAGCCCCGTGCAACTGACACCTGAAAACTTGGAACTGCAAAGACCATATGATGTACCACTGGAAGAACGTTACAGCTATGAAAATGGGGTGCATAAATTATGGGTCTATGCTGATGACAAGCCTCATGATCCCCACAGCCTCACCCAACCACGCACAGAAATCCGCATACGCGTAACCTTAATTAAATTCAGCAAAATATCAAATATGTTTCTTTGTTTCCAAAAGAAGATTAAAGATGTGGCACTGTGCTATTAAGTTCTGTAATCTTTTCAATTTCTGCAGGGCCTGGACTATTCGTCAGGAGTGTGGCAATTTGAAGGGTATGGTTTTGTGCCAAACGGAACCTCTGGTGCGACAATAGCTCAGATTCACGGCGCAGCTCACGGGGCTACTACGTTGATCCTGAGGATCTATAACGGCGAGATGAGGTACTACAGCTTTGATCTGGTGGCTACTGACCTGTACGACAAGTGGTTTCGGCTTAATATCATTCATGATGTGGATGGTGGGATGGTAACTGTTTTTATTGATGGTGTTCAAAAATTTGCTACCAAGGATAAAGGGCCAGGGGACTTGCATTTCAAATGTGGAGTTTATGCTGCTCCTGCTAATATAAGCTATTACATGGAGTCTAGGTGGAGAGACATCAAAATTTTTAAGAAGTATGAATCCCGAACTTAAGAATAATGTGGCTCATTGTTATCACCTTGGGTTGAGAAATAAATTTCGGAAGTTTTATGATGCTAGCTGTGTGCTCTGTTGTGTAAATTGTGTGACTTTGGAGCTGTAACTATGAAGAAATCAATAGACTGGAGTCTAGTCCGAGTAACTGAGTAGAGTTATTAGAGACAAATAAATTGTTTAAGACTCGCATTCACTAGCGGAGATGTAACAAGTCCCCCTAGTTCTTACAAGCGGCTTTCACCCAGAAAGCGTTATTAAGTTGGGAAAATCTTAGGTTAATGAGCTTGGAAAAATGCATGTCCTCAAGTCATTGAATCATTTTCTATTCAGCAAAGCACCGCATGTGATCCCCTTTTAGAATAAATTGCACAATATATATTTAGGAAATTAAACTGCAAATATATTCCCCAGTTTAGATTCCATATACCCGACAGTAACAAGGAGACATCCAAAGGAACACAACGACCCCCCTTCAGAATATGTTAAGAGAATAAATAATGCGTAAGTCTGATGAGGAATCAATCCAATATCAATGTTATTACTTCCAAAAGTTGAGTTGAGACAATAATTTGGACAAAATTTTCAAACTGGGGCCAGAAATGTCAACATTAAGAAGTTTAAGTAATCAAACAACATAACCTCAGGCTTCAGAATGCTACAAAAGACAAAATTGGCAGCAGCAGCATTCTCCAATTAGAAATTGAGGTAAGTTAGAGAAAGCAAATAAACAACAATGTGATGGCAGTCTGAGACGCAGAAGTGATAATGAAATGGAAACAAGCAGAGATCAAAAGGCCTGTATGATAGGGTTTCCATGTTTTAAGCAAAATCCGTTGATGCCCAAACTTGCACTAAATTTGTTTAGGAGTTCAATAAATTATGGGGGCAGAAAATCAAGAGCATAAGCATTGATTTAAAAAACAAAAAAAAAAAAAGGATGACGAACCTTAGCCTTCTGTAATGGTGGTGTCAAAAATGTCAAAAAGGCAATCTGTTATGTGGGATTTTATACGTGAATAGGATAACATTTACATGAATTTGATGAAATGGAAACAAAATGTGGTGTCTCCGGTTTACTTGTGGAAATTAGAGGCTGAAGAATAGGATACATACATGTATATAATAAAGTCGTTCTCCTCTGCATAGGTCTATATTAAAAAATAATATAAACTAATTTAATCTGACAAAGCAAAACCTATGAATGACGTGGATACTGTAGGATAAACTAGTGAAGTGATGCTATATGACAATTTACAAAGACAAGTAGACAACAATGTTGTATTCCTAAGACTCGCTATCAATGGTCACAATAATTGGCTGAATTTTCTTTGCACATAATTCCCACTTTGATTTGATAAAAACAATCATAGCAGTCAATGGTCAGAAACTTGCCGAAAAGGTTTCCTATTACTTTATTTACCTGCAGCAGGAAGATAAATTTAACCAGCTGATTTCAATATTGTTTGGACTCGAAAAACCCCCTGTAAAATCTGATTATAAAAATGCATCCAAGATACTGGGGTGGTAATTCGCTTCACAGGTTCTGTACTTGCCGGAAAATTTTGGAAAAATGAATAATTCTTGCCCCCACAGCTTCCTGTTGCTACTTCTTATATGCTCTATGAAATGCCATCAAATTTTTGGTGTTGATCCTACTGATGGATTCACTGAAGTGGCGTTAGCCGAGGATGATTTCATCTTACAGAAACCTTACAACGAACCCTTGGGAGCTCGTTACAGTTACAAGGATGGGGTACGAAGTTTTTGGGTTTACAACCACGACAAGCCCTTCAAGTCTAGCAGCGGCACCAGACCGCGTACTGAAGTGCGCATAAAGGTAAAAGGTTCACTTTAATTTGTACTTTTAAGGCATATGGTAAAATTTTCAGCACGTTTCTCAAGTATTTTGACTCTATTACAGGGACATGATTACTCATCCGGAATTTGGCAATTTGAGGGCTATGCTTATGTCCCAAAAGGCACATCCGGCGTAACAATTATGCAGATTCATGGAGCATCCGAGGGAGCCACAACCCTGCAACTTAGAATTTATAATGGAGATATGAAATACTATAAATTCAACGTAGTGGCAACAGATCTGTACGATAAATGGTTCAGACTCAATGTCATTCATGATGTGGGAAAAGGGAAGATCACAGTTTTCATCGACGGCGAACAGAAGTTTGTGGTGAATGATCAGGGACCCGGTGACTTGTATTTCAAATGCGGTGTTTATGCTGCTCCTGCAGGCTCGAGCAATTACATGGACTCAAGGTGGAGAGATATCAAACTTTACAAGAAATAATCACGGATGGGTGTAAATCTTGCTATTTTAGTAGCAAGTTAGCCATACATATTATATTATATGAGGAACTTTCTACTATGTACACTCCTATAGTTGCTGTATAATCTACTATAGATGCATTGCTGTATGATTGAATTTCATGCTCCTTTTTTTTTAAAATTGTTTCTATTAACATGATACTATTATTTTACGGCCTGAATAATTTCTACCGTTTCACTTTATCACCAAAATTTTATGACAATTGCATTTTTCCCACTTTATGTTTTAGGTTTTTTCATTTTTCTACCAAATTGCTAAACATAACATAATTTTAGTAGTAGTTATGGTAAAAGTCTATTTTACTATTTTATCCCTAAACTGTGTAAGTACAATTTAATTCTCGAATAATAAAAAAATATAAAATTAATTATATAAAAAGAGATTGTTTTTGTCAATTGATTATTTTATATATTTAAAATAATCAATTGATAAAATTGCGAATATTATAACCCGTAAAATTCTTAAAAAACTAAAAATATTACAATTTCTAAAATACCCCTATTAGAAGCAATTTCTTAATGGGGTTAATGGTTTGCTGATAAATGGATAAAAACTGAAACATGAAATGGAAAAAGGCAATTGCCAGAAATCTTCGGTGACAAAATTATACATAAAAAAAAAATTACGTAGTTATAGGATAATATCCCTATCATTAAACTGGATAATTATTTAGTTATAAATAAGAATTGTGAGATTGGAATCCTGCTCGCATTTATGGGCATCATATTTTGTTCAATCAGAACATAAATAAGCTAGACAGCACATAAATAGATTTGATAATCAAGCTTAAGTCGATAATACTTTTATTAAAATGATCTGTCATTATACACAGAGGCAGGAGAAACATGATACTAACGCAAATGTAATGAGAAATCTACACCTGTATGTTTCTTTTTCTATTCCTATCAATCAAACAGGTACATCAGAGCCGTGAATGAGAGAAAACCCATACATAAAAGCCACAAATGAAAGAATGGATTGCTCAACTAAAATGATACGAACAAATATAAAGAAAGAAAATTGGGAAGGGAAAACAGTACCTATAAAACACTATAGGTTGACCTAGGAAGTTTACACACCACCACAATGCTGACAGCACCAATTTCCAATTTGAATGAAAAACCACTGCAAAGGGTCAGGCCCATCGTCTTTTGCTGGTAACGCAGAAGGCATTGGTATCTCATCAGGTAAATGCCGATGAAATGCATCAACTGCAGCGGCAACACCATCTTCGTTCTCTATCAGCTTCGCTAACTCCATTGCTCGGGATTTCACCTGAGAGAGTCAAAGTCCAGTTAAGAGCCAAAATCTCTGAAGTCTCTGGTGGGTGTCACTTTTCAGATTCTGAAAAAGGAAGGCCAACTCCAAAATTACCTCTGGCTGCAGCATAAATCTTACAGCATTTGAAAGGTTTTCAACAGTAAGCTGAGATATTGGTATTGGTGCAGGTCCCAGCCCTTTCTGCTGCACTCTGTCACCCCAAAAGAACTGATCTCCAAAGAAAGGAACTATGGTTGTTGGACACTGTAATTAATAAATTTGATGTTAGACAAGATCAGCCAGTTGAATAATTTCTATTACAAACAGTCAGACATATGACCTAATGTCTTTCGTAACGTAAGATCTAACTATATGGACTCATCTGAAAAGATCTATTTCAGCATGCAGTACAGAAGAATGATGAAAAACAATACAGAATATTACCCCAGCTTTTAGCCCTGTAGCTGTAGTTCCAGCTCCTCCATGATGAACCTGCACATCCAGGGCATAAGGCTTCGAGCTAATTGAGTTTTCACAAACATAATTGCATCGCACTCAAAGTAGAATGCACTAATAAAAATTTCACATCGTCCATGGCAAACTAAGGCAGGGAGGATCAGAGTGAGCCATGCCTTGCACACTGTTTTTTCTTGTCTCACTCCAGCATATATATATAGTTTGCGCCTTTTGCAAAGATTGGAGCCTTGTAACTCACACCAAACAGCTTGATAAGTTTTACGCTCTTAGAAGTTTTTTATTAGTGCGGTAGAGGAAAAAAAATAAACAACTTTACAACTTGATATTCATTTTATCTTTCAAGTTTGTCATATTCAACAACTAATTTTCAACAGCAACATGAAGCAGTTTTTGGTTTTATCTTTAGAGGTATAATTGTTGATTTAAAATCTTTATAATCTGCCATAAAATTCTTATGTTATTTAGTCAATATTAGATGGTTATAAGTCCACCCATATTCAAAACTAAGAACACATCTCTATTCACTACCACAAAATCTTCCTCTTACCTCTAATTTGGGTGCTGCAATCAGCTATTTTTTCTGAACATGCATTCCTTAATTATGCTACATACTGAAGTAGCAATAACCACATATATCCACATAAAGAAATTCACTTTAGGAAGGATAAAAGAAAACTCACCACGGCAGAGCATTGAGGAAACAACCAATCATGAGGGCAATCTTCTAGGAGGAATATATTATCAGGAACTTCTGTAACTGTAGAATGCAAAATGATTTGTCAGAGATGTTACACAGGTCTATTTCTTGTAAATAGGAAAAAAATAATAATGTCATTTTAAATACATATATGAGATAATTTACAACGTTTTAATATTTCTGGGAGCGGGCCCTTGAGAATATCATCATTTGACAGTACAAGCATTAAGAAGTAAAAGTTGAGAAATGCACAACTGATTGGTGAAAATATTCAAAACTGGCAATAGACACCTACACTATTTATTTATTGGAAAACACACAAATCAAAGACATCATACAACACAAAGAACCCATAATAATAATATTTGAAAATTAGAAAAACCTAAAATTATTATTTTCAGAATGATCATATAGCACACTAATGGCCAAAAATAAGGTTGGAAAATTAAGGAAATTTACATGGAAAAACTTGGTAATAAATTCATGATTTCCAAATATTTTTAATTTGATCCTTGCCGCTGAATATTTAATCCAAATAGTTTGAAAATGAAAGATTCCCTAAAATGTAATTAATTGCAAGATAGGAGTATCTCCTGAGTTGATGAAAAGCACCAATCAACAAAGGTAAACGCATCTAAAATAAAAAGATAAATCATAATAAAAAAATCTTCAGTTAATGTTCCTTATTTAAGTGCAATTGCAGCCTTTATGACATCTATAGTACACTGGCAGGCATGAAGCAAAATTTGGTAAACATCAACCCATAAACTATAATTTGTAACTTATTCCCTAGCCATGCAGCAAAAACTTTGAGCATCAACCAGCTAACCAGAAAGCAGCAAAGATAAAGGAAACAACATACTCTTTCCAAGATCTCCCCAACCTCGATCAATAATTCCTCTTTGTCCAGTATCCCGCAGTGCCTCCAATATAATCTCTGTTGTTTTCTTGGGATCTTCAAGAGGCTTAACAAGTAACAATTGCATTCTCAATACTAACATTCACGAAAAGAAACGGGGAAAGGAAAAAATAAAAATCCAATAATATTGCTAAAGTATTTGCACAAAAGTCAATTACATGTAGAGTATTATTAAAGAAAACATAGGACACCATCAGCAATGGGAAAATTAGAAATTATTTTAAAAGGGGGTCGGAGCCCAAAAAAAGGGAATCAGAATTACTCCTTTATGATTGTGATGACTTTCCAAGACTAGTGTTCTTGACTTCTGTTTTTGTGTAGTGTCTAAGAATTTTGCAGTAATCTTCACTGGCAAAAGAGTTCAAAATTCAAAAGATCAGAGAAGGTTCCAATTTTCATTATTTCCTTATCATAAAAAGGTCTATAGTGTCAAATTACTCTGACTGGAATGTGGAACCCTCCCACTAAATCATCAAAATGCAGTTTACTGGCGTAATGGCCTCCAACAATGACAAGGAACTATAAGAAAACATAACAAAGAAAATTTGCACTATAAATCATTTCAATAAGCTTTAGTGAGGTCACATACCATGCTACCAAACCCTATATATATAGGTTCGGGTCCTCTTTGAATCCACTGAACAAAGTTTTCTTGTGGTTGATACTTCGACCCAAGGTTTAATAAGCAATATCCAACAACATCAACTAAAGAGCCCCAATCTGCAAAATAGGCAAACAAAGTCAATCCTATAGAAAGCACAAATATTTCCATTGTCAGTAATAAACCTACCACTTGGCTTTGGCACAAGATGGGGACTCCACATATAGCCTGTTGGCAAATGAGATATAGATCCGTGGTATGTACTGAAGTATGCAATAGGGGGAAGCTTCAACTTCCTTTTCCTGAAGTCATTAATATAGCTCCTAATGCCCCACCATATCAGCAAATCCACAATTATATAAGAAAGCTGGATTCAGAAAGTATGAGACAGTAAAGGCAGATTTGTCAATGCAAGTAAGCAGGCATGACCAACAAAGTGGAAAAACCAACATTGAAAAAGACGAGAGAAAAAAAGGTGGACTGGCCTCAGTCAAGAACATACCCAATATCCAGCACTTTGTGGTACACGTGCCAGCGGATGAGGAAATTCATAAGTTGGCCTGTCTATTGAGAATAGAAGTAAGTAGGAAGTCTCAAACAAAGTTTTACTTGATATTAACCAGATTTTGACAATAACATGCAGTTGTCCATGACTAATCTCATGGGTATTTGGATTCATACTAGCTCTTGTTCTATATCTCCCCATTTTACAATTTAAACTTGCTCTGCTGCATTTTTAGTTTCATGACAGTCATAAAATGACAATCCAGAATGCAGCAACCCTGTTCTTTAACAATGTCAAACGTATTTGTAATAATGCTTGCACAAAGGATTTATGCGTGCCATATTTTTCAGCAAATCCCTCCTTTCCCCAAGAGTTTGAATTCTTTTCAGTCAAGGTACTACATGTGACACGTACCCAATTCATTGTTCTTGACATGGAAGACCAATTTAAGTTACTTGAAAGGAAAAATTTGCAAATACACTCTCCAAATATAATTCAAGGAAAGAAGCGATGTTATGCCTGAATAATTTCAACCTAGTAAAAACAGTATCAGACAATGTCCCAGAATTTAACACCGGAAAGAATTAAAGAATTTCATTGTTTTTCAAGTGTATTTATTAAGTTATCAGCATACTCAAAAGGTTATGTTAACAGATAAAATCCCAATGGCACATTTTAAGCTATAACAGGCCAATGCAAAAACTGATTAAAAAAGCAATCAACCCAAAAACTTAAGCTAATAGGTCAGGGAACAACTATAGTATTTTGAGTTCTATTATTTTAATCAATGCAATCGTATTAAGAGTTTAAAATGTTGGACATTTATAGCCTCATACTAGGGTTACAAAAGCAATATAAAACATGTATTGACGTGCAAGGATAGTCAAAACTCACGTCCACGGCATCGTAAAGAAAATGTGAATGGGTACACCAAGAGCCTCAGCAACATGGGCATGCCCTGCAACCCAAAGAAGATGTCAAAATTTAATGTTACACCATTCAAAAAAATATATCAATAATTAAAATAGAATGAGATCAATGCGATGAAAAATCAATATTGCAGTGTAAGTTCATAAATGTTACCATGAATGACTAAATTCTGATGAAATCATATATGACTTTGAGCTACATAAAGACAACTGAAAGTAGTTTATTAACTAGTCAACAAGTGGGGATTATCTAATGATTTTAAGATGCATTTCGTTTGCAGCCCTCATCTTCATAATGGTTCTTCCTCTTTTGGCTCCATATCCTTATTCCATAATTGTTCCCTATCAGAAACAAGCTAATATCATTTTCATGCTCGGTTAAAGCAATACCTCACCATGAAAAACATATGGATATAGAATCAGTTCTTTTTCCTGCTTTCAATTCCATTAACGCTTAAATAGCAAATTAAAGGTCTTAAAATAAATATTCTATCAATTATTTGCACTTGAGCAACTGCCACCAAGATCCAAGATTATGCGCACAGATGAGGGATGAGCAAGGACTCAATTATCAAAGTGGACTAAGATCGATTAGAGAAACATACATGCCCAAACTTCCAGCTTAAGTAGACCTCATGTAAAATTCATGTTCAACTGCCCCACGGATGGACTTAAATTTCTTATGTATAAATACAATTACAAATTTCTTGTAAACATTTAACTAGACAACTAAGGCAAAATACAGCATTCCATTTCCATTCACTCACCATAAGCAGGAGGATTTGCAATGATTGCCTGAGATCTAAAAGGCACACCAGTTTCTATATCTGGATCTGTGCATGCTGGAAGAAGAGATTCTATAATGGCCTTTATCTGCTTTCTTTGTATCGATATTTCTCCCGGTCCAGAAGGGATCAGACCTTTATTCCGCGCCATATCTAAAGAAAAGAACACCAAGGAGTTACCTAACAAAGAACAATAAATCATGGATCCTATAACATAATAACCACCAAAAAAAAAAGAAAAGTATATTGCAGTTAAAGATTAAAACAAAAAACTTCAAGTAAGGGACCTCTTACATCCTGCCAAAACCCGAGGATCACCGCCCAAAGGAAAGAAGTCTACCCCGGCTGACCTTACAAAAGTCCTGAAGTTAGCATGGGTTGCCAACCTAACACGATGACCAAACTCCTGCGGAAAAAGGCCAAACACATTTTTTTACTACAAATAATTAGATTACTATTACAGAAAATATGTAATTATCTAGGCTTTTCTACAACAAATTAAATGCTGGAAGATCAATTAAGATACACGTCATTGGAACCACATATATGTAGACATAACTCACACAGTGATCAATAGTTCAAATCATGTAGAAGCCTCGATATGAAACCTTCAAAAGGGTATATGCATAGAATACAATCTCAAAAGAAGCTGATTCTAACCTCTTACATAATGCAATAAGATTACATTGAAAATAAAAACTTGTGGTGACAGCACAAATATTAACAAACATGAACTGGAAGAAAAATGAATCATGTCAAGCATGCCTGAAGTCTCTTGGCCATAGCAAGAAATGGCTGTACATCTCCTCTTGTTCCAACCACAAGTATGGCAATATTCAATCTTGGGATCGATTTCTTGGAATCAGAAAAACTGGTGTCATCCAAAATGATAGGTGGCCCTTCGACAGGTTGAAACTCCAAAAACTCTGAAGCTACAGGTGCACTTTTATCTAAATCAACTTCTACAGTCCCATCATTTTGAATCCTGACTAGTTCCACGATCAGCTTTTTCTGAGGAGAAAAGATTTGTAGAAATCATTTATCATAGAAGAAAGATAATTTCGGAAACAAATATAGACACATTGAGGGCAAGATAAAAAAAATAAGCATTTGTTACGCCTTCCATAATCAAGAACGTAAAAGAATGATTGTTTAACCAAATAACCATAACAGATTGTCCCAAAATGTGAAAGAACTAGTTAACCACTTCATGACAAGAGAAAGAACCAGACAACAAGTTCCACAATTGCTAAATTACAAAATAATGACGTCAATAAAATGATACTTTCAATATTCTTTCTCAACATTAGGGATTAAATTGACATAGGATGATCAAATATAAGAGCTATTATTTTCCCTCAAAAGAAATCAGGGGGAAGCACATTCAGTGTACTACGTATGCAGTTAGAGAAATAAGCCAGATATGTATTGCAACATCTAGGAAACACATTGGCATCTGTTGCATCATGATAAACTTGAACATATACAAGCAAGCAATAGCATTTAAACTTGCAGTCATGTGCGACTGAATCTGTTATCTACCTTCTCATGCTCTTGAGTAGGCAGGAGCAGAAAAACTTGTCACATGCATGAGATATTTTGTTATATACCTTTTCACGCTCCGACAGTCTATCCAATTTCAGGTCATGCCTCGGCATCGACTTCTTCTCTGTCATGGACCTTGAGTATCTGAACTCATTCATATCAGTATGTGAATCTCTACGTGTAATAGGTGCAGTAATGCAATGATCCAAACCTTCAAACAGCAGATAATATGGTGTCAGTAAACATCTTAATTAAAGTTTGTAGATGAAGAAAGTGATAACATTCATCGTTTATCTAGTTCTGAAGTTTCGCCATTAAGTTTTTATACTCAAAAAACAAAGTATTGTTTCATAAACTTATACTCACTATCAAACGATGTGAATAAACAACTAAGTAATTGTTAAGCTGCTTATCACAAAACTACGGAATCAAGATGCGCAGCCCAGACTACACTCTAAAGTTCTATAATTCAGTAATAAATTAAATTGTTGGTAATGAGCATCCAATGAAATTAACCACTGAAAAAGTTTTACCTAGAAGATATAACAATGTCAGTTATAAGCTCTAAATGCATAAACACAAACGAGATTTTTTTCTGATACTAACTTGGTCGAGGTGAAGAACAAACATCCTCCTTTTTAGACAGAGAAACCCCCACAACTAGTGACTGCTCCAATGAATTTGTCTTCTGTTTTTCTACACTCTGAAAAGCGCGTGCATTGTATTCTTTTTCTGAAGACGTATATTCCATGTTCATCGGTTCATCAATACCATCAGCCTGCCCCAAGTACTTGTTCAGTGTCTTGCTCCCTCTAACACCTTCCTCCTTTTCTACATCTTTTAGTGGATGATCAAACCCATTACTCCTCATTATATCAAATACGCAGCTTTAACAAAAAGAATCACCACTAAAATCGCCACTACAACTCAACCTAATCTAAGTTCTCACTGCTCAAATTTCTGAATTGAACAGCAATTCAAAAACCTTATAACAATAGAATAACCAAATTCAAAAACTCAAAATGAGAGACAACAATAGTAATGGGTAAACCCACCAGCAAACAATTCCCCGTATTCCCAAAAGACTCCAAATCAAACAATCCCTAAAACCCTTCAACAAAAACCCCCGAATATTAATATTCACTAAAGAGCTCCAGAACCCTTCATCAAAAAGTCAGAAACCCACAACTACAAACACCCCAAACAAAAGCTCCCAGAATCAAGATTCTGGGTCTGGGGTCGAAACAGAGTGACTAAATGCCAAAGTCCAAGACAATTTATAAATTATCAACTGTAAAAAGCTAAAATTAAGATATATTTACACCAATAAAACCAAAGAAAACAGACCCACTAGTCAATCACACGCAGAGAATGGTAGGTGAAGGGGAAAAAAATAATAGCAAATTTAATCCCTAAACGAACGCAAAAATCAACAAAGATTATGCAAACCTTCACATAACGTTTACTATTAAAAGGACTTCAAAATATCAAAGCAAAAGACTAATAAAACGTGAAATAAATTTAAAAAAATAACAACAACTCCCTGGTTAATTACTTGCAAGAATAGTAAAAAAAATGCCACTATTTCGTTTAATCGTGAATATAAAGCTAATTCGTTGAAGAGAGAGAACACGCAGAAGCACCGTATATAGAACTATGTGCTGAAAAATATTAAAAAGGCTGTACGATTTTGCAAACCCAGTAAAACAGATAGAACTTTTGTGCTCAAAAGGGCGAAAAATGATAGCATATTTTGTCCAAAAAGGTACCCAATGCTGATTTTCCTTTTTTTAAATGAGGGTTTTGCTGATGCTGAGAGATCAAATGCGGATGGCAGAGGTAAATAAAACGTTGGTTTTTCTACAGTTACAGATTACGGGTCAAGCTATAATTTTGTTGTGATAATACGAGACTGTGATCGTACTAATTAATTCTAATCATAACTCTTTTTCTCTAAAAATTATTTGACTCCATTATTATATTGTAATGCTCACGGCTTTATTATCAATCTCTTCTGTTAAAATCATAACACAATCTTTGATAATTACAATCGGCTGATTTGTCACTAAATAATTAAAAGAAAATCTTAACTTCACAAAAACGTGTGTAACCTGTTTCGTTTTGCATACTTCACATATAGTTAAGCACTTTTTGAACGTTGCATATTTTGGAATTTTATTTTATTAGATGTCAATTTATATTTGGTGAATATGAGTGACGTGATTATTATTTCCACTAATTTCATTTTATTAACTGACAATAACCAATGGGGGTGCGGTATCCAGAAAACCATAGATGGACCCCCACGTGACACATGTCTCGTTACGAATTTTGGACCACCGTTTGTTCACATTTAACTAACAAATTACACATGTCATCAAATAAACCTCTGCAATTTCTTCCATCCGTTAAATATTTATCAAAAAAAATATTAACGGGTATCTTGAGATTTGGAATCTTCGGGACTGCTGCGGCATTTGTTGGCTCGATTCAATTTCCGTGTAGTAAAGTAAGCTTGGCTTGTGTATTTTTCTTATTAGTAAATTAATTTTTTTAAATTATTATTTGGGTTTAATTGTGTTGGAGTTGCGCTTAAGATAAGATAATAGATATTTTTTTATAATTATATAATTAAAATTATAATAATTTTTTTATTATTTTTTAGTTTACGTTTGTGGTTAAAATACGTATTTTACTGTATATCTACCCAAACATTAGCATAGCCTTATTATTAAATTAGTTCAACAATAAAATAAAGGCTTTAGAAAGAGATATTCTGTAGTGGATTAAGAACCGTGATTAAATTATTACTAAAATATATTGTTAGAGACTGCATGTTTTACAAGTTAATTTTTTTTATTTATAAAATTTATTATTTTATAGTTTAGTGTGACATGTTTTAATAATGAAAAGCCGAGAGTGTTGCAAAGAGTTTTCTTTTTTTAATTTATAAAAAAACTCAAAATATATTGTGCACCTACCTCAGCGCAAGATATGTGTCTTTTAAAAAGATCGCGGTGCACTAATTTATCTTCTATTTTGAAATAAGTTATTAAAATTTTAATAAATTATCCATTTGCCTTATTATAGTTAATTACGTGTAAGTCTTAAATATCCATTGAAATTTGAAAGAAGTTAAGCTAATTGACTATCAATTTTATCGAAAAAAATCATTTTAGACAGATGGCGAACTCATCTGTAAATAAATTCTCTTATTTACATTTAATCTTTCAAAGGAAGAACTTGAGAACAATTTTTTCTCTTAAAAAAATGAGAGTGAACCTCGGCTATATTAACATAAATTTTCAATTCATGTTCTATGTAATTATTGAACAGATGTGATATGTTAATTTTTAATCTAAAAAGTTGGAACCTTAATAATAATTATCAGTTGCGTTTACTCAGAAGATTATACCCAAAATAATAATGGCTCCGATCTTGTTTGAGGCCACAGTTGTCATCCCATGGACGTGCCTAACCTCCGCCCAATCAAATTTCAGGATCCATTGCGTCACATGTGACATGTTTCTGCATCAAAAAACCAAAAAAAAATATATTTTAAGATTGAAATCGCAGTTATTGAATTCGAGAAAGGAAACCCGCGTGCTATTTTTCACGATAATGAGTAATAAAGAATTATTTGAGTATGCGTCTTGGAAATTCTTTTAAAAAAAATTTTATATAAGTGTTGAAAAATGTAAAATGTACATTATTATCTAATCTGAGTATAAGTTGGTAATAGCTAGATGATCGTGAATTAATTTTATGAAACGATATCAATGTGGGTAATTGGTGAGTTATATTCATCACTTATTAAAAAGCACCATTCAAATACATTCAGTGCCATATAAACCAAAGTCCGTAGAGAATGTAACAATTAAATTTGAATTAGTTAATTCAAATACAATACTTTTATATAGTACTATCGAGTTCAATCTAATCTAATATAAATTGATGCTCCAAATAGTCCTCTTCATAACTAAGACAAAGAGCTTAAATATAATATTTATATTTTACAGAAAAAGAAAATTTAATTTACACTTTATACAACACATTTCTTGTATATAATTGCTATAACTACCTTAATTCTTCCACACTAGAAGAACTTGTCACCATTTCCTTAATCACTTGTGACCTTGCCCTGTTGATAGTAACAAGGCACAAATACACATGCTCTTCAAGCTCTTCAACTTGCTTCTGAAACCCACCGTGATTCTTCTTAATCTCTTTCATTACATGCAAAGCAAATTTATCCTCTCTTCCATCCAAACAAAATTGAATCATTACCTTGTTGTGCTCAACTTCATCATGTAACCTAGCAACTAGTCTCCCCATCGTGTCAAAATCCCTATTCAAGATATAAGTCCCCTTGGCTGCCACATCAAGCTGCTTCCTCACTTTTCTTAGGAACCCGCTTCTGAGGAATCTAAAGTTGAAGAGCTTTTTCTTCAAGCACTTTGTGGGTAAGCTTAACATCATTGGCCCCATGAGTAGGCCAGTGAGTGCATGTGCTGCAAGAACAACAGCTGCTATAGCAATTAAGCTACAAGCTGCTGTTATGCAAATCCCACTTGTCTTATGCACATAATTAATCAGCTTAATTTTCCTTGCCACCTTTTTTCTCTTTGATTTCAAATTGTGCAACACGGAAGAGTACTTATCGTGAATGACCTTGAATTCATTCGTACTCGGATCCGAAAACGGGTTGGGTAAAATAACCAACGAGTTCAAGTTCGAAACAATCAACTTAACTTTCTCGTGAGGTTCTGTTTGATGATCATCAACAGTATCTAGCCCACGTTGAATGAACCGGTACTCGTATCTAACATCATTGATGTTCTTGAGGAGCTGGCCACAAATGCTTGACGCTTCAGCACTTATATCAAAGTAATTAAGCAAGAGGTCTTTGAGTTCGGGCACCTTTGAAAGAACAGCTGATTCGAGAATGCTTGGTATGGCGTCTTGATCGGGTTCAAGCAAGATTTGAGATAATTTTTCATGGTGACAAGATGGAGAGGATGGCTCGGTAACGAATAATTGAGCCTTGGAGAAGCATTCGGCATAAGATTTTGTTCTTAGTGCGCTGAGATATTCTTCATTAATGTTCAGGCTTTTTCTTGCTTCTCTCAATTCCTTGTCATCTGAAATTAAGATATACGTAGAAAATATCAATTGACGTTATAGATGTCAAGATATATATAGATAATAAAAATATATCATGAATAATTAATATTTCAGTCATCAAAGATACACATGGTACATAAAAATTTGAGATGAGGAAATCTTTTCATGCGTGTAATGTATAATGGGTAAAACAAGCAACCCATGAGAAATATATCCAAATAATTGAATAAATAACAATTTTTATGTAAGTAAATTATTCTAAACATTTTTTTTCTATTGTCTTATACATAAATTTGATATGATAAAAAGGAACAAGTACTCGAAAGAACACACAAAGAAAAAAAGAAATCATTATGACAAAATTTCACTTTATTTCGATATATTTATGAAAAAAATTTACTTCATGGAAGAAGCATAAATTTGGGTAAAACTCATGATGATTGTCTCATTGTCAATGATATATAGAAGATGGTAATATATTAAAACAAGTAACAATTAATGTGATGTGTGCGTGCGCGTGCGAGCACTATTTAAAGATACCTCTTCTGGAGTTTGCAGCTCTAAGTTTTGCCCACATCTTATTGAATTCCTATAAATTATATAAGAATATAAAGTTGAAGACATATCCTGGACTAATTTAAAAAAACCAAACAGAACTCTCATTTCCAATGAGAAAATTAAATACCCCACAATTGGATCATTCCCTTCTAAGAATATACAAAATTAATCCTATAAAAAAAAAGAATATACAAAATTAAGATTGATAAAAGGAAAATAGTGAAGGGCATTATGCAAATATTATATATGAGCAGGTATATTCAACTTCCTAGGCTTGTCAGGTGAACAACAATGCACACACATTTATATAAAGCCTCTAAATTATTAAAGGCGTTTTAAGGATTGTGTTGAACGCTATCTCTTTGATAACTCTATCTAATCTGACCAAAAGAGAAAGACAGAGAGAATTTTAATTACTTATCCAAATTCTTAGCAAGCTTTATGGCTAAATTTGCTGAGCAGCCCTCGTCTCATGCGGAACCTTTATTGCATCTGGTAGCCTCCTTTAATTTTGTTGGCTTTATTTCTTCATTCACTCCATCATCATTCATAATTTAACTTGTCTTTATATTGTTGCATGATTTTGTAAGCTTTACACTCCATTCTTTTCTCTAACACCTAAACTGTATCTTGGAGGCTGAAGAAATATTCGTCCAAAACTACCAACCTGCCCTTGATTAGTTTGTTTATTATATATGATTATGAGTTGTGTGGCTACACATGCGTTCATAGGAATTAATATTGCCGAAAACCAGAAGAAACTCGCGAGCTCTCATTTTCCTTAATTTGGCATTATCTTCGTCATCATTCTTCAATCTATATGTCCCCTTTCGTGTATCCAACTGTTAGCATGGATCTTCGTTATTATTGTTGTATCAAAGTATCGTCTTATTAATTTTATTTTTTTGGTGTATTAATTTATCTAGTATCCAAATACCATATTGAGTTAGGGTTTGGTTTTGAGGACGGTTGAAGGAACGTTGAGGGTAGAGCAAAGAATAGTCTGCAAGCAACCTGTAAAGGCACAAATTGCTCTGTCTAACAACTTCATGTTTTTTCTGCTGCCAAATTACGTCTTTTATTCAAACCTTTTTCCGACTAATAGCGAAAATTAAGTGAAACTCCCAAACATTTTCGCCGTCTATGTACATCTCAGTTATTTAAAGCGGAAAAAGATTTAAAAAAGCGGATTTGGTATACACGTGGAAGGTTTTTACGTGGGCATGGCATGTGGAAGAGAAAACATGCACATTATTTGAGAGAACGCAATGCATGCAAGTAATCAATAAACTTCTTGGAAGTCGGTTGAAGATAACCTCAACCTCAACCCTGAGCTTAACTTGAGGAGATATGCGTGGAGATCTCAACTTCAAAGAGTTAGAGTCTCGGGGTGATCGGGATTTAGCACACAATTTGTTATAATTAACTCGGACACGAAATTAATTGATCAATATTTAATAAATTTGTGCTACTTCACCTAAACTTTCCTGTAATATAATATGTGTGTGTGTATTTTGTATGAGATGTAACGTCTAAAAGTCACAGGCACCGTGGCCAAATTTTGGTAAAGGGTGGCTGCTTGTATTTTATAACTGATATTTTAGGCCATTTACATCAATTTTCTTTGCAAATAGGCCACACGGTTCATGTTGGGGGCGTGCAAAAGTAGTACACGTCACTTAATCAAATTTTGGGAAGTAAATTTTTTGAGGCCCTTTTTTGGGGTGGGGTGTGGGGGGCTGTTTCTATTTTATATTACGAAGACCAGCACTCTACATAAGATTTACAAATATTCGTATGAGAGTACTCCAGCACTTGGATGGATCCAATCATATGTGTCATACGCTCATATATTATAAGAATATGATAAATTTCATAACTAATAAAATTATTATTATATTCTCTAATAAATTATCTTTATTTTAACTTTATCGTTAAATATCATGTTCATATTATTTATGAAAATGGTACAAAATAAATAATTAATGATGGAAAGTTAAAGCCCAATACATCAGATCCATTACTTCAGCCCATAGTCATCAGTCAGTCACCCAGTACGAAACACAGAAGATCCAAACTACAAAGAGCCCGACAATGCATTAAAGCAAAGCACGGACGTGCTAGAATCATTAACCAATCCGTGATCGACACGTCACCCACTCATCGTTAAAAAAATTCGCAAAATATCATCTCAAAAAAAAAAAAATCGTAGAAATGGTCTACAGTCGGCTCCCCAGTCCCCACAAACTCACATGTGACATGTCATTGTCCTATCGAGCAGTCGACGGACGGATTCGCCTCGTTTCTTGTCACAGCCACCGCTATTGTCCGTAACTCTAACATTTCCCTCTCACGACGAAACGAAACCCACGCGCTTTTCTCTAACTCAACTCAACGCTCAAAACTCAAAACAGTCAAATCCTCGGGTCTCCCCGATCCCAACAGAGTAACAAACCATCCCCAAAATCAAGAAATCAAATTATCAGATTCCCAAAACCCTAAAATTTTTGTAAAGAGTACTACGAATATAACGAAAAGAAAGAAAAATTCTAGAGAGAATCTCTGAGGATTAGCCCTAAAATGGCGTCCTCTAAAATCATGAAATCTTCAAACACACGAAATTCGGATCTTTCAAAACGATCCTCTACTTCTTCTTCTTCTACAAAGCAGCAGCTAGAGGCACTAACTGACGCGTCGAAGTTCGCTTCCTCAATGACGGTGGACGGCATTTTACGGAACGTCTACAACACGACGACGGCGTCGACGACGGACGCCACGCTTCTCGACGCGCAAATCACTCTGGTCGACACGAACTCGAATCTGATCGCGAATGAGAACGACCAGAACGGCGCCGTCTCGGCGGGGGCGATGAAGAGTGTGGACGACGTGTGGAGGGAGATCGTGTCGGGGGAGAAGAAGGAGATGAAGGAGGAGGCGATTGACGAAATGATGACTTTGGAGGATTTTTTGGCAAAGGCGGGAGCTGTTGAGGATAGTGCTGGCGGTGATGACATGGACGTGAAAGCTGTTGCGAATGTTACTGAGAGGTTGAGTGGTGGAGTTTATGCGTTTGATCAGCCGGGGGCGGCGAGTTCCTTTCAGGTTGAAGGGGCCATTGTTGGGTTTGGAAATGGAGTGGAAGTTGTTGGTGGGAGGGGGAAGAGAGGGAGAGTGATGTTGGAGCCATTGGATAAGGCAGCGCAGCAGCGGCAACGGAGGATGATCAAGAACCGAGAGTCCGCTGCCAGGTCCAGGGAAAGGAAACAGGTCACAAAACTCTGTTCTAATTAGGCTTTTGATTTGATAGCACATCAGCTGAAGCGTTTGATAAACACCTACCCATCTGTACTTCACTGTCTCTGATTTCAATTTATAGCAGTCGTGGCTGCAATTCAATTCCAAACATATCCTGATTGTTTTTTTGATCGATGGGTTTGGAATTTTTGGTGTTCTGCAGGCTTATCAAGTGGAATTAGAATCTTTGGCAGTGAGGCTGGAGGAGGAAAACGAGCAGCTGTTGAAAGAAAAGGTAATTAGATATGTTACCTATGCTGAAGAGAGTTTGTAAGATTAATAAATTGATCAATAACACATGGCAAGCATGCTTGGTCATGTCATTTATCAGTTTTCAGATAGTGTTATGAATTATTTGTTCATTGTCTCTGCCTCAAGTTAACATTCTATCATGTAAAGGTATTTGAAAGATTGTATTCTAGTTTTTACATGCCTTAAATTTAAATGATTTGTTTTTTTTTTTATTATTATTGTATGTGGGTGATCCATTTTGAATATGATGTCTTATCTTAATTGTTAGGTCCTGTCCATATCTTCTGAAATTTTGTTATGTTACCAGTAGCACAAGCTAAGAAGTTCTGAAATATGTGGTGATTTAATTAGTTAACTTTCAATACTTGTTTGAAATCTTTCCTTGGAGAAGCAAACTTTAAGATTTGTTTGATTTCAGTGGTGCAAACAACAAACTTGTTTGCTAGGTAAAAAAATTATTAGGGCACGAAGGAGCCATTCCTGTATTTTCTGTTTCTGTTCTTGATGCACAGATTAATAAGTTCATTTTCTTAGTGTGTGTATCTATATATGTGAACTTATTGAAGTAACTTATATTTGTAGTTGTAGTGGTGCAGGACTGCTTCCTGAAAAAATTTATGCACACATTATTTATAAATTGTTTCCACACTGGTTACAGACTTTATGTGGACATCCCTAATGACAGTAAGTTGGAGGACAAATCATGAGTGAAAAACATTGTTATATAAATCATTGGTTATGTTTTCTAGGATTGATGTTATGTGAGGTATTTAGATACTAAGAATTGAAGAAAATTATTGATGATAGCAATCACTTGGAGTTGGAGATCACTTCTAACTTTCATCATTCTCTTGCAGTACTTTTCCAACCTTCATTCCATTCTCATAGCAGTTGACAAATAATGTCTCGATGAGAGTTGATTACCGATGATTGCTTAAATTCAATTTAGCTTTTTTCAGCATTGTGTCAGCACAAGTGTAAAGTGGTTTATGCATATAATTTAAGATATTTATCATAAAACTATTTTGTTTGCATTGAACAATCACATATACGCTCTCTTATGTTCCATTAGTGTACTGTGGCTTCGGAAGTCTAATTTTATCCCCTTTTTCTAATATGAAAGCCCAATTTGTAAATGCATATTGGAGACTATACTAATTGTGTTAGCTCTCTTCAAGTTCTTTTTTACCCCTATGGATTTTTCTTACTCTTGCTTAACAAAATTTCTTCCTGTGCAGGCAGGGAGGACTAAGGAGAGGTACAAGCAGGTAACAAAGCAACTCTGTCTGACTTTTCATCAAATTTGCGAATTAATTTGTTTTAGTGTTGGAAGCTGATTTTGGATAATCTAATTCATGAGTAATATAGAGAAACCCATATATTTCAACTATATTCAAGTCTGCAAGTATAGTGGTATCATTGTTGTGATTGTTTCAAGGATGATATGCACAGAAACATTGACAATTCCCGCCTAATTTTCCTATCATGCGTTTTCAGTCAAGCAATCTGTCCTAGTGGGTAGCTTTGATGGTGCTTTATGAAATTGCCATAAATCATAGACAAAACAAATGTAGAAATGTTTTATTGCAAAGTAAATTACAATGATGAGAATGGCTAGTAAAGCTTAAATTACTTGATTATTGATTTTCTTAATGATTTTCCCGCAGCTAATGGAAAGAGTGGTTCCAGTTGTTGAGAAGAAAAGACCACCGCATGTTCTTCGGAGAGTTCAATCCGTGGAGTGGTAGATTATGTTTTGCTTTAGATATGATAAATTACGAACTGGCTTCGCCTGCATAGAAAGAATGTGGCAGCAATGTCATCTTATAGAGAAATAGCTTCTTTCATGGTAGTTACATCCACCCAATGATCACTTCAGAGCAGTAATGGTTCTTGATACATAGTCGAAATGGGATTTTCACCAAGTCGCGAAGAAAAATTCCCTATTATTTGAGGAAAAAAAATAGAGAGAGAGAGAGAGAGAGAAGAAAGACTTTCATCAGGTGAGATAAAGGAGGGCTGATGACAAATGTAGATCTATGTAGTTAGGGAGTATTGCAATGCAAAATTTGTTTCTCCTGATTTCTGCTATATATAAAGTGATTCGGGAGAACAAAGTACATTCTGGATTGGCGGTATACTGTATGTAGGTTTCGACAAAATATATCAGTAATTAATGATCTGAGGATATCTGCGAATGCTAGATTTCTGGGTCTATGAGAGTCCAATGGGACTGTTCTTATTTATGCCGTTGCTATCTCGAAATGTCATTTGTAATTTTAGTTCTAGCATGTCCCTTCCATGGCTCAATATGCGTGAAAGCTTCTGCCCTCATTATAAGTTATGGACTTAAAAAATTACTTGCCAACATATTATTATTAGCCGTATTTTTATTTCCGCAATTTTTCTCAGGATTTTTTTTGTTAAATAATAAAATTCCTCATGGTAAGCTTTATGTCTGTAATATGGGAAATTTATAGGAAATTCAAAGATATGCTATGAAAAACTCAATAGTCGCCCAAAAAAAAAAAAAACAAAAACTTCTTAAATGACAACTATTAATCTTTAGGGATTAAGGGCTAGGGTTTCGAAGTAGCAAGTGGCGAGCGTGAGAGTGAGACTGGCAGCAGAGAAGCACTCTCGAATCGACATTGAAAATGAAATAGCAACAGCAACCGGTGCTTTATCTCTGTCGTTTTATTCACTCAACGGCTTTTATTCTTTGAATATCTTTTCTGCAAATATTTATTTATCTATCCCTAGTTTCTTTTATCTGCTACCCGGGAGCACTTTTGTCACTATTCCTTTGTCTTTTAGTATTTGTCTTGACATTCTGCTCAGGAAATTGGCTCGCTTCGAAAGCTGCAATTTGTAGTAAAGCTGTTGCCGTTGCTGTGGAGTGGCGAGCCATGTATTTGTACTATTCCCCTTTCTTTAGTATTACTCAGATTATCAATAGTAAATTCAATATTACATTAAAACTTTCAATTTTACAATTTATTATGTTATGTATGTTGCTGAGCCAAGTATACATCGAAAAAAAGATATTAGGTGAGGTAGATTTACCACGTTATTTTTGTTTATCACGTTATTCTTGTTTTCTTTGTAATTTCATTGTAATTATTCTATTTAAGATTCTTTTTCTTTGTGTAAAAATATGGTAATTTTTTTTTTTCAGCTATCTTTTTGGCCAATACTGAAGTTTGTTTGATTGTCAATGAAACAATGATGTGAGAGATAACAAAGGGGGGAGGAACTACACCAGAAAGCTTTTTCCTTTTTTTTCTTTTTTCTTTTTGTCTTCTAATCCTCCAAGATTGTTTTTTAAGTATCCTAAGTTCTTTATGTCCCTGTTCTAGTCCTCCTTCTTTTTATTCTTTTTGTCCTTTAATCCTTGTCTTCGTATGATTCGGCCCTGCTGTTATTTACACAAGCTTCTCCAGATCCAGCATTTGCAGTTTATTATCTTAATAACTGGGACAAAATATATTTTGTTAACGTATTATATTTTTACTGACCCTTGACTAGCTACCAGCGGAATATCTCAAGTGATAATTCCTATTGGATAAAAAAAGTTTGAAGCTCTAATTCTGCAATATTTTTTCAAGGGATTCTGCCATTTTGTACCTTTCATTAAACGAGCATCTGCACGCACATGTAAGCATATATAAGGCTTCATATAACAAATTTAATGTGTTAAGTTACAACCCAATACACAACTTAAATAAGTATCCATGCTTTACTGTACTTGTATCACAACTGGTTTTGCAAGTATTTTATATATATATATATGTATATTGGGTTTCGTATTGAGTCTTGTTTAATATAGATAAATTTATGTTTTCAATTCCGCAATGTAATTTCTCAAGTACAGAAGAAAGTGAGATTTTATTCCTTTGAAACATCAAAATAAAAAGTATGCATATCATTTCATTAAAAAAATTAAAGTATTAAAGAAACTAAAGGGGCCAAAATTAAAAAGTTAAAGATTTCATCGAAGAAAGTAAAATTAGATTCCCCACACTCATTCACCTCTCCATATAAGAAAAAAAAACTTTTTAAATTAAAAATTGATGTAAATAAAGACTGCAGAGTGATAATCACAAAGAACTAGCTAATCATTTTAGAATAATAATCCCCATCATCTTTTATCAATTTTTTTTATCATTACATTATAAATACTAATTTCATCCTCTTTATTATTACTATTTTTTGTAAAGTTTTTCAAAAAACAAAATCATGCGACCTTTTACTGTTTAAAATAAATGAAATCACACAATCTCCCATGTCCATTATCTGTCATCCATTCAAACAAAGTCTGACAGTTTGCAGGGTCTCCCCTCAAAAAGAAAAACTAATTCACATTTTTTATTTTCAGATGCCCTTTTTCTTTTAAAAGCTTTGACAGAGCCATTACAGGGGCATAAAAGCCATAAAGCCTTCTGATTTAATCATCCCTCTTCATCATTTCACTTCATTAGTTCATTATTTCAGTTCATGAAGCTTGACATTTCATCCATGCTTGCAATCTTCCTAGTTTTGTTTCTTCTCTCACAACAAGCTCAATCTGCAACAATTTTTGTTGATGGAATTTCAGAGTGGAAGAACCCCAGTGTCCATGTAGGAGACACAATCAGTAAGTAATCTGAAAACAAAACAACATTTTTTATGTGATCCTTACTTTTGATTGCTTACCTTTAGTACAAGCTAGCATGCCAAATTAGCAATGACTAACATGTCCTGTTCTTAATTTCTTTCTCAGTTTTCAAACACAAGTTTAATAACTACAACCTCTACATTTTCAAGAACAAGAATGCATTCAATCTTTGCAATTTCACTAAAGCTACTCGTCTCACCAATCCCAACTCCACCTCCTATACGGTAATTAGCTAGCTTCAAGTCTTGTTTTTGGGAAAAAAAAAAAAAGGAAATTTTGAAAATGATTTAACTTTTTTGGATCTGGAAACATGTTCTAGTTGCATTTTTTTTTTACGTGGGGTACATTGAAAAATGTCTCAAAATTGTTACTAACTTTTTTTAAATTTTTTAAAATTTTGCTCATAATGAATCCAAATTAATTAGTGGCACCCATCACGCCCTGGATTTTTCTACTTCACATTCAACAACGGCTCTCTTCAAACATGCAATAAAAGCTCACAAAAGCTCTCCATAAAAGTCTCTGCGGTCTCTTCAACTCCGTCACCAACCCATTCACCGGAAAAACCTCCGATGATGGCGGCTCCGACGCCGGCTCCCGGAGGCATTGTGTCGTCTTCTCCATCTTATCCGTGGCCTTTCCGCCCTCATGAAAAAGCTTTTTCCCCAACTCCTGCACCCATGATTGCTGCCACTTCTCCAGTGACGGTGCCGGATAAAGGCAGCGGCATTCCGTTCATTAACAGTACCCCCGCCGTTCCTCTGCCTACTGGTGAAGTTGATTCTGCTACTATACGGCCTTTGCCCACTTCAGGCCATGTGAATCAGGTGAGAACGTTTTGGGTTTCATAAAAATGTGGATTTGTAAATAATTTTTAGTAATAGTTTGAAATTAAAATTTTCCAATTTGATGCTGAATTTTTAAAGTGTTACGTAAAATCTGCATATGCAAGTCATGATTTTATATGTGTGTATTTCATTTATCATTTTGGTTCACTTAGCCATACACATGTAAAATAATACTGAAATGATTTTAATGGTGTGTTGATTTGGTGGGTGGAAATGCAGGTGGAGGTTGGGTTACTGGCAAGTCAAGTAATGGTCCTCGTATTTTCTACAGTTTCCCTGATGATGTAAAAAAGAGGCTGAGACTCAAGAGAGAAATTAATGGAGGCTGTTTCGCCTGTGTAAAAAGTAGAAAAGTATTTTATTTATAAAGTAGGAAGAGGATGCGGTAAAAAAGTACTGTGGTAATTAGAGAGTTAAATTGGCTTTAAATGTGATGATTATATGTACCATAATATGTGTTTATGGTGACTGGCGATGCTCTTTTTCTCTCTGGCACTTGCTTTGGAATCATTTCCCACTTTTGATCTTTAATTTTGCCCATGCAATCAAGTACTTACTTTTTCTTTTACTCTTTTTATTCTTCATTGATCCCCACCTCTTTGCATTGCTTTTTTCTTTTTTGTTTTTAAAAAAATTGAATTAATGATGAAAATTTTAAATTTGAAGTTCCCAGGGTGACTAGTTGGGCAAAGAGGTCCCTTTTCTGCATCGCTTTAAATTTGCATTGCCAGCGTGGGATTGTTTACGAGGCACTCATAAATTTCAAAATGCGTCTTGCCAATTAAGGTGTGGATTACTCTTTATAAACTCAGAATTTCTCACGTGCTTTGCTGATGTGGGATTCACTTAGGGTGTTACATACACTCCCTTAAAGACTCAATGTCCTCGTTTTGTCCCACCATCGCTCAAGAGAACACGCAGAGCCGCTTTGATACAATAATGCCATGACTCAACCCAGATCTGACAAGATATTGTCTACTTTAGGTCTTAACAAGGTCCGCACGGATTTGTTTCTAGAGCACCCATACATTCCAAAACATGTTTTGTCAATTAAGTTATTGATCACTCCTTATAAACCCGGCATCTCTCCAGTGTTTTGCGGATGTGGGATTCGCCTAAGGTATTACAACAACATTCGTAAGATGTAATCCTTTATATGAACAGTATCTGGTTGTAAGTCCAAGTAAGATCCACGCTCAAGTTTGTGAGAGAACTGTACCTTATAAATACTGGAAGATAGTAAACTCCCCATTTTATAAATTCAAAGACAGCTTCTTGATGACCAAGTAAGTACTGTATGGAGGTTTCAATTGGATTGAATTGGCCTTAATCGTAGATGGTACGAGCCTAACAAGAATAGAGTCGTACTGTTTTCATATAAGGTTCAATAATATATAGGGGTTTCTAAAATCAATCTTAAAATCACAATGATTAAGGTGTTTAGTTAATTTTTTTTTTTGTTACTTGATAATTTAAAGTCTGAAAATAATGTTACTTCCTTTGATAAGAAATTAATGAAAGTAAAATTCTTGAGAAATCTACAAAAATAACCAAATAATTTTGTCATTTTTCACATTTAACCATTAAATTTTTTTTCTACCATAACCAACCAAATACAAGGTTTCATCTCCAAATTACATCTGTTAGTTCATAGCCAAATACAACTTCTCCCCCTCTTTATCAAACCAAACGCAGCCTTACCCTCTAAAATCATCATCGCTAACGGCAAAACCTAGGTAAGAAAATTGGGTGTGTAGAAATATTACGTATGAAGTGTTTGATAAAATATTTTTTAGATTGTTTATACTTTGGTTTTGAATCACCAAGTGTTAAAGAGGTGTTTGTCAACTTCAATTTGTGCGACAAGAGAGTTCAGCACGATTGTATGTTGGTGTAACAGACACCGATTGCACGAAACCGATGCGACAGGTTGCCTGTCGCACTTATTTGGTGTGACAGGTGAGTGCAACTCTCTCTTATGCGCCTATCGAACTAATTTCGTGCGACAGGTGCATTGTCGCACCTAATTTTCCGCAATGGGTGCGGGAACTGAGCCCATGACAACATCAATCTTCACCTATGCACCACACCAACAACTTCACCCATGCAATCAACATAACAAATACTTCAATCTTCACTCACCATCACCAACACAACAAAAAAAGACAACATAAAAAAAGAATAGAAAATGCTTCAAAATCTAGGGTTTTTTTTAACTAACCTTTAGTTTTAGATCTTGGCCGAAATTTTGGTGATGTTGGCTACTGAGGATGGAGTCCGGGAAGCCGCCGACGATGAGTGATCACCTTGTGAGAGAAATCGTTGGTTAGAGAGAGAGAGAGAGAGAGAGGGAGGGGAAGGAGAGAGAGCAAGCTTGGTGAAACTGGAAGGGGTATTTTCGCCACTTGAAAGGGTTTGTGGCTAATGTTGATAGAAAAAAGTTTGGGAGACCATTTTTGAAATTACAAAAAAATTTGGGTTTTTTTGTAAATGTACCAAAATTCTTACATATCAAATTTGTTGTCAAAGTAAATAACTTTAACATTTCATGGCTATATATGTTGATCGAGGAAATATTCTTTTTCTCCCAAGCGGGGACACATTTTGGTGCTCCACTTGTACCTCACCTGCAATTTCACGTCTTAGTATCAAGAAAATGCCGTTGCTTCCCGCCAAGGCCAAAAACAGTTAGAAGTAACGGATTTTGAAACCACCTCAAATTTTACACTAAGAAGCAATGAATATGTGCTTTACTCTTATTCACACACCTGCAAAAATGCCACCAAATTATGACTTCAACTTGTTAGAATGCCTTGCACCACAATTTTTCTATAATCGCATTAATTCTGTTTCTGATATATTACTAAGAACATAGCCATTTGAATTTCTTTTATTCAAAAAAAAAAAAAAAAGAGGAAGAAGCAGCAGCAGCAGCAGCCATGGAGCTTGAATTGGGATTTAAGCTCACTCGTACAAGAGACGACGACCAGACTTCCATGGCTGATTTTCGGATCACCACAGATTCGTCCGGTCCAATTTTCGTGTCTGAAGAAACTGACAGCAAGTTCATCCTCACCGGATATCTCAAAGGTTTTTCTTGATTACTTAACTCCATGTCTCTTCCATTTTAATTTAATCTTTTTGTTGTATAAATTGATGGTAAATGGGATAATTTACTCTTAAATTTTGAGCATGTGTAGGTTTCAGAAGAGAGAACATCGATATTATGATAAATGAAGCAGGAGATAAAATTGCAATTAGTGGAAAAAAGCCTGTGCAAGAGATGGTGTTGATGGGTTGGATTGTGCAGAAAAAAGAGGTGGAAATCAGGGCCTTCAGGAAAGTTTTTCAGATACCAAATGGGGTGATTTTGGATAAAGTTAAGGCCAAGTTTAATGAAGAAACATCAAATTTGACAATTTTCATGCCCAAGTCAGTTAAAGGATATTCTGGGGTTGTGATTGAGGAAGTGAAGGAAGAGGAAGTAGATAGAGGGATGCCTGAAGCAATTGATAAAATAGAGGAGCCTCAAATGAAACCAGTTGCGGCAGAAGAGGTTCCTGAGAAAGGTACAAATAAGGCGGCGCCTAAGGAAGAAATTATAGAGAAGATTGAAGAAAAGCAGTATCCGGGTCAGGCTGAGGAACCAGCAAATGATCAACGAAAATTTGAAACAACGGAATCAGTTGCTGAAGAGATTCCTGAAAATGGAAAAACAGAAGGAGCTGAAGAAAAATTTGATGGAGGGGAATCCGGGCCATTGGAGAATGGAGCCGAGGCAGAAACTGAAAGAGTTGAACAGACAATTCGGGAAGAATCCAAAGAGCCTGAAGCTAAAAGCAATGAAGAAAATGAACGGCTTGTGGAGGAATCACCTGGAAGAACTGAAACTGTATCCTCAAAACCTGACGGAGAAGCTGAGATTTCGAAGATAACGGAACCATTACAAACTGAAGAAACTTGGAAAGAAAGGCTTCCTGAAGAAAAAGCACCAGAGCCAGGATTTGAAGAACATGTTCCTGGCCCTGAGATGGCTAAAACAATCGAATCTGGAGATGATCAAAGCTCGTTATCTACTCAAGTTGAAGAGAAACACACTGCTAGTAAAGATCATCATCGAATGGAAGGCGAAAAGCCCGAAGATTTACAAAAGCAGGAGCCCTGTCAAGAAGTTAAAGAATTGACAAAACCTCAAGAGCCCTGTCAAGTACCTGAGCCAGAAGAAACTCCACAGCCAAATGAAATTGAGCCAGCTGAAGAAAAACCTGATGAACAAGAATCTGAAGAATTGGAGAAGCAGAAAGGTATCAATGAGGATGCGGCAGCAGCACAAATGAAGAAGCATGTTTCTAAAAAGAATAAGGTTTGTCCTCCTCTTGTTGTCTCAGGATCAGCTCTTCTTGTCTCTCTTATAGTGCTTGTTTTCCAATTGATTAGAGCTAAGAAAAGATAGATTAGCTGCTTCAGTTCCTTGCATTTCCTTGTATATTGTTTGTCATTTGCCAATGATTACGACAGTTCATGTGAATATTAGTCGAGTAACTTGAATGAATCACCAGCCTTACAATTTGAAAATTTGAAATCATCCTGTTACCGTTATTAATCCATTTAGTTTCAGCATAATACTTATAAATAGTTTCGACACATGTTATCGAAAATATAATGTGTACAATAAAACATCTAACGCTCTCAATGTTCAATTTTCAATTTTCAATTTGACATTCACAAAGTGAATAATAAGATAATGTAATTGATACACTTGAAACTTTGTAAAAATTATCAACAAATAAGAATGTCACATACCACATCATTTAACATGAAAGAATTAAAACAATAATAATAATAATCTCCTTAACTTTACTTATATGAAGTTATATTAAGTATAAAACAAGGGTCATTGTATAATTTATTTTTTTAATTACAGCATCAATAACATAACAATGCACATCATTAGATTTTAATCAACGCGTAAAATATTTGTATTAATGAACAGATGTTAAGATTGTTTAGTAATTAGAAAGTAAAAAAAAAAAAGAAAAAAGATAAGATGAGTCGTATTAGATCACAAGCCTTTATCCTTCGTCGTTGAATTCATAAGCTTTCCACTTAATTCAAAATCATCAAACTGTATTTTAAAAGTTATCTATTCCTTATTAATTAATTAATTATTTTTTCATTAAATTAAATAAATGGTAGAGATTAAAACACTTAAATTTAAGGTCTACAGCAATTCATTTATCACCATTCCAAAAAAATCATACAACATGAAAAATCCATAAAATAATTCTCAAAATAATTTTGCCAAATGATTTTCCACGTGGAGGGCTGTATATATAATTCAGCTATTGTCGTTCAAAAACAAAATTGGAAAAGAAGCGACCTCGGGGGCAAAGAAACCTAACGTATCATAATTATTAAATCAGACCTTGAATGACATTCAAAAAACCTAAATCGATTGATATTTGTTATTATTATTTCAATGGCAACGGCTTCACTACCGAAAGCAAATTTATGACTTTATTCAACAAAGTGGAAAAACAAGTTGCGCTGCCACCAACCCGGCGGACTGGCCATCAAAATTCGATAAATTTACGGCAAGTACCAGGCTCGAAGGCGTTAAAGTTGAAAGCTTTACAAAATCTGCTTACAGTGCCGCGGTTGTTTCCTGCTCGCGTTCAGAATCGAATCTTGGAGAAAAATCTGTCACTAAACGGTGGAGGATTCCCGGTCCTGTGATCTTGATGGTGCAGTCTTCTTTGGTTGTTGACTATGTCTGCGATGACTGCTGCTTTTGGTCGTCGTAATTCAGCGTTGGCTCATGTTTGTGTGGTGATGCCATTGCCACCTGCTACTGTTTGCTCGTGTAACTGTGGGAAGAATGGTGCTGCTGGAGGAGATGCTGATAATAATGTCGCGAAGAATGAACAATCTTTGCGTGCAAATCTCAAGTTATTGATCTTTTTGTTATTTGTTTTGTGCTTTTATTTTATATGAGCAAAGTAGAATTAAAGTCAGCAAGCTACAGGTATAGATCGTGCCTCTTTTTTTTTTTTAATTTTTTTTTTCAACTTATGCCAGAGTAATTAAATTCGATTTCTCACAGTTGCTTTTCTTAGATGGCGATGACTGTTCTTGGATAAAATTATGAACAGATCCTTGGTAATATTTTAGAGAATGCTGATTTATCCGACGGTTGGGGGGGTCGTTTTGCAAAGTAAAGCTTTATTCTTTGTCAATATATGCAGACGTTTTCCTATTTTTATTTTTATTTTTGGTTAATATGCGGTACCTTACAACCTGGATACCAAGAAATTTGCGGGATAAACTCCCACTCCCAAGTTGAAGTATAGAAGGATTTCAATATTGGCAGTTCTGTAAGGTCGAGCTGCTTTTTGCGCCCATTAAGGGGGGGAAAAAAAAGAGAGAGTATTAATTAGTTCATTAATTTCTTTTCCTTTTTTTGTTCCGTTATAGAGACAGCAGATATCATATGGTGGATAGACGTTTCCTCGGCTGAGTAGCTGGTTATTTATCTGTAAGTTAAATATCTACTCTGGAGCCTTCAATTTGCTGTTATCCTTGAGTTGTCAATGACACCAAATCTTATTGGTCTTTTTTTTCTTTTGTGTTGTTTAGCGTAGATAAGTTGGTTGAGGCTGCTTTTGCATTTCATCATATTGTCTAGGTATGAAGTGAGACATGTATGTACAAACATTCACATGTGCTCTCCGACCTCAGTCTTTTAGTTCACATTTAAAGTCTTAAAGTTCTTTGTATGTTATTGTAGAATTGACTGAATACTTAAATTGTTTGTTTCCTGGAATAAAATCATAACTCCTTTGGAGAAATGTTTTTAGAATTATTTCTCTTGATGCACCCACTTGGATGGTTTGTAAGGTGAGGAACAGGTTGTTTGATCAGAACGCCGAGAAAGTTCACCAAGAATCGGAAGATATGTTCCTCGAAGAAAATGATAGTTTAAAAAACTACACATCATCAAACAATATTTTTAAAAAATCGAATTTTGGTAGCTGGAGCCGCATGTGAACAGTGCATGTGGTGTGTGCTCCATATGATGTATAGTGGTGTCAATATGCAAATGTACACAAGTTATATAATGATGAATATGAATATCGTTTTCACAGGAATTGATATTATAAGACTTGTTACAACAATCTTAATAGTGAAATTTAGAAAACTAAATAAAACAAAATAAATAATGAGATTAGTGATCTAATGAAATTAAAAGTGCAATAAATAAAATACTGTCATGTGAGAAATTGAAAATATCTACCTTTTAGGTAAGAATGAGGAGCTAATGGGAATAGAGATTCTTAGGATGAGCAATAAGAAAATACCATGTCAGCTACCCACTGCAATGTCCCAAAGAGACATGAGAACCACAAGTTAGAGAAGTTGCCACATGTATGAAATAAGAAGCAAAAAGGCAATTGGTGGCTTTTTTTGCCTCCCAAACCTAAGCTTGTCACCATTAACTAAGGGTCACGTGTCCAAAATATCTAAAATAACTTTCAAATACACGAAAAATTTTAGAATACATCTGTTGTATTACAACCAATTAATGCATGCATGACATGTGTAATTAAATTTAAAAAAACCACCACTTACATGATAGTTATAAAATAAATACACACATATCATGACATTATTTACTTTTTGTATGACTGACATGGTACAACAGATGTATTTACTTGTTGTATGGCTGACTTGATATAACAGATATATTCTAGAATTTCTCTAAGCACACACTACAAAGCTCAAGGATTTCTTCCAACTGGTAACTAACTTCCATTATGGAAAAATTATTTACTTATCTTCTTTCTCAAAAAACTTTTCCCCATTGTTAATAGCTTTAAGGTCCATTTGACCTTGAGGTGTCACTTATCACTCAAAATCTAACTTGAACGTTGGAGTGGGATAGTCAGCCACCGTCGACTAATTTTTAGCAGGACATATTTAGCTCATGTTTGGTGGCCTTCATTTTCATTTTCATCCCATCTTTTTTTCCATTTTTATCAAACACTCAAACCACCCAGCCAACCTGCTCGAGAACGCATCAAACATAACAAGGCAGCTTCGCATCCGTCTATTCCTCCTCTCTTAAGCTATTTTATTTATTTTAATCGGTCAACCAAAATCTAACTAAAACATGTGCTTTACTCTTATTCACACACCACAAAAAATGCCACCAAATTGTGACTTCAATGTGTTAGAATGCCTTGCATCACAATTTTTCTATAATTGTATTAATTTTGTTTCTCCATTTAGCACTGAGAACATAATCATTTGGCGTTCTTCTTTTTAAAAAAAAAACAGTTGAAATAAGAAGAAGAAGAAGAAGAAGAAGAAGAAGCAGCAACCGTAGAGCTTGAACTGGGATTTAAGCTTATTCGTACAAGAGATGATGATCAATCTTCCATGGCTGATCTTTGGCTCACCAAAGATCCCTCCGGTCTAATTTTCATATTTGAAGAAACTAATGGCAAATTCATCCTCGCCGGACATCTCAAAGATTTTTCTTATTTACTTAACTCTATTTCTCTTACATTTTAATTTAATCTTTTGTTGTATAAACTGATGGTGAAAACAGCAGGTTATCCTATTATATAGCTTAAAAAGTGTTTACAGGCTTACATCCAGCAAGTCCTCTAAACGCAAACTACTTCCATTTGCAATTTTACAATAAGGGCTAGTTTAGTTTTACGGTGACTTTTAAAATAAACATTATCAATTGTCCTAGATAAATAATTAGTCGTCAATTTTATTTATTTATTTTTTTTAATTTTGCTTTTGGAAATTCTGTGAGTTTTCAAAGTAGATCACTTCATTTTGTAAACCTTTTGTTGTGACAGGTGAATAGTCTTTACATATTTTTCCTATCCAAGGTACAATTGAATAGTTTGTATTTTCAAAGGCAAAATATGTATATATAGAATACTTTGTATTTTCAAAAGCAAAATGAAAAAAAAATTATATATAAATCAAGAGGAATTTCACCAATTCGGAACAAATGTTTTGTTTAAATTCATTCCCTTACTTCACTTAACATTTCGAACAGAGGGAGATTAATCTCATTGGAAGTTAAACTTAACAGGATTTCCATTTACATTTCAAGACTCTCAAGCTTCAAATAGCAATGCTTTGATTTAATGAAATGTCGTAAATGAATGACGCAATATTTCTTTCCCTAGTACTGAGTTTTTATTTTAAAGATTCCTTGAAGAAAATTATTATGAGTAATGTATTTGCTATTGCGGTGTGGTATTCAAGACAAGTTTCTGCAATTCCTTCGCTTGCTGCCTTTTATATTTTAATTGACGAGTTAATTGATTTAAAGTTTTATTTGCTTGAGTTCAGATATTATATAGATTGACAGATGCTAAATTTTATGTAGTTTTAAAACTTCACCAGCTAAGACATTTATTTCATTTCCAGAGTAGAAGACGCGAATTATCACTAGATAAGACATTTACAGTAAGGGCCAAGTTTGACCAGGAAAAGAAACCAAGAGCTTTCAAAATTAAAGATTTGGTTTCATGACCTGGAAAGACAACAAACGGAACTCCGTAACCACCAAGGCCATTTTCTTTGGCAGCCTCTCCATTTGCATCGAAAATGTGGCTCAAATTTGCAGCTTTTCCGGGTATGTTATGTTCCACCAACCATGCAGCTGCTATGATGCATGTCAAAGAACTTCTGGTTGGATAAGGGTCCCTTGACCTATCAGAGATAAAGAAAGGAAGTGCTTAGAAGAAAAATTTTGATCCACTTGAGGCTAAGAGCAAAACCATTCAGCATTTAAGATATTGGCCCAGCTGGGTACAGCAGGGATGCCTTAATCTGTCAAGAATGGCCTAAAACAATAGCAAAGAAGATTCTTGATGATCAGAAACAAGAGTAACAACTGACTTATACACCACAAAAGAAATTAGTTGAGCAGAGATTTTACAAGCGTATCCATGCAGCTCTTTCTCGAATGCAGATAAGTCATCTTGCCGACACGCAAAGAAATTTCTGGCAATTACCATAATAACTGAGATATTTATGGGAAGCCATTGAAAAATCATAGAAGTGGGCTCCCGATAACCGTAAAAACAATCACCAGTAGCATAATCTTGTAATGGAGAAATGTGTTATGATAGAGCAAGCCTACAGTTAACATTAAATATTGAAGCTAGTGAGGCCAACTCCAAAAATAACTTGAACCAATTTCCTGGTATTGACATTTGAATTCATATTTCATAGAATTGAACATGGTATTTTCTGGTGCCATACACAGAAGTGTGTAATATTGGCCTTGGCAATTATGTGTGCCACAAGAAAATCACAAATATGCAGGTATGTCAACTATGGCTATACTCATCTTGTTAGTTTGAATAACACTAGCTCACAGAAATCAACCAAACTAATGCTTTACTGTAAGCAGGATAAACAATTTAATGTTACCTGAGGTCTAAATCTTACCTAGAAATGACCAAAGATAAACCAGCAAAGCCTTCCAACAGCACAAATCAAATGTAATAAAGATGCTGAACAAAGATACAAGAGGAAACACTTTCCAACAGCATAAATCAAAGGTAAGAAAATGCGACAAAATACCGTTCTAGTTAAGGAGTAGTAGCCAAACAAATAATGGAAAATATTGATTCTTTGAGTCAGAGCCTTGTGAAATTGAACTGCAAAATTGAAAGGTTCTGGAAAATGGAATGTTTAAGACTGGCCATTGTGGTATTGAAAAGAAAACACCATCTTATATGAAATATATTGCAGTCAGAATGTAAGCCGAAGGAGAATTTCAAATTAAATTCTTTATTCTTCTTTCAACACAAAAGGTAACTGAAATTCTGAAAATGAATAAGACAGAGGACCATTATGTTTGCCGATATCATCTTCATTAGAAAAGATTAACAAACAACGGAGACTCATCTTATAGCATGAGGAACTTGTCATTGCATTAAAAAAAAAATGTGATAAGAAAGTTACAATAGCATCTAGCTCTTTCAAAAAAAATTGTATGTATCATTAACAAAAATTAGAAAAAGTATGAAAACAAAAATCAACTACAAAAACAAGATGCAATTTACTGAGAAACTTGATTATACAATAGAAACACAAAAGATGGACACCAGCACCATGGACTGTGATGGTCCAATTCCATATCCTACTTTCTTTACACAATATATGCTAATAAATACAAAAGAAAATTTTCCTCCTTACATGTTTTTTTTTTTTTATTTTTTTTGCATTTTCAGTGCCAGCTTCAATTACATCTTCATCATCCTGGCATTCCCGAAAGAGAAAATGAAAAGCCCATTAACAAATTTTCACATTTGGATACCTATAATCAATTTCCGAATCAAAAACTAATCAGGACCATTCCCTTTTCCCAAACTATCGAGACCCTCAGTTCGGCTACGCACAATCTTATGAAAGACCTCCCTCACTTGTCCCTCCAGAGGGTCTAATCCCCCCTTTATCGTTTGAAAAACCATCGACAATTCCTGCACTCTTTGCCTAACCTCCACCTCCTTCTCCTCTGTGATCGGAAACTCAGCTGAATCCAACAACTCATTCATCAGCCTAGTGCTCTTCTCAATCTGATAAATCTCTCTCAACAACCCAGAAGCATTTCTCCTATCCCTTTTCTTCGACTCCTCCATAATTCTCTCGTGCAACACCAACATCGGTGCCGCCCAAGAGAACTGCCTAGGCATGGAGAAATGCACCTGCAATCCGCGGTCCTGACACGGGATTGCAGCCACAAGAGCCCACATTACAAACAACAAAACGGAACTCATAGTAAAAACTAAATTCGCAAGCCCATTGGTCGCCATAATCTCATGGCTTCGAGGAGCGTACAAATTGTTCCCAATGGCCTGTAGCTGCCTAGCCGCGGACCAAGACCTCGAAACACTCCAAGACAACGATCGAAAATGACCCAATGACCTATGAAGATTGTCTCTCACATTGTTTCGCCCAAACGAACGGTTCCGGTTGGCCAGAGCAGAACCGGATTCTTTTTCATCTAACATGCTAATGGCCAAATCGACCATGGCCTTTTTAGCGCGACGAAAATGGCCTTCACCGATTAACTTCTTGTTATCCAATGCGATGAGCACAATCTCAATGAGTTTCTGCCACTGTCTAATCTGTTCAATCCCATCCCGAATGGCATTACAAACGTCAAGCGCTTTCACGCTCCGCTCGAAGTAGTCGGCGATCAACCGATCCATGGGCGGCTTGTGCAGCTGCGATTTATTTCTAAATAGAATATGACGGAACTCGTCCTGCGAAATCAGAAACGACTGAAGAAGCTTCTGGACCCAGGAGAGGGTCAACAACTCGTCGGATGACGACGACAGGTCGAGAAAGCGATCGGCGACTCTTTTCTGGAAGGATTCCAGCTCAGTGTCGGCGTCGTGGTGTTGCATACTCATCCCTTCAATCGAATGGACCTGATCGCGTCGGAGACTCAAAATTGAACGGCCGATGTTGGTGAAAGAAGCCGCTGCTGATGAATCCGTAGTAGCGGGCATGTCTCTCTCTCGCTCTCACATAAAAAAATGTTTTATTTGAATGTTTTTTTTAAGGAGAGAAGAAGGATGGTGGATGAATTTTGAGAAACCCTAACGCAAGCAGACGGCATTATATTGGGGAATTTTGGACCGCGTTTTATGATTGTTGAAAAGAGAAAGGTCAGAAAGAAACGGATAATTAAATTATTACCATTATTAGAAAATTGGCCTTCATTATTTTTCATCTCTCTGCATGTGATCCGATAAATTAAAATTTACAAAATTTGGTGAAATTAAACATCGTGTCAAGCTTTTACACGCAGCGCACACGTCGCAGACACGCGGGATGTGACGAGATCCGGGCCGTTGGTTGGAAACACACTGTCCTTGTCTGATGAGCAGTACTGGGTCTTCGGATGGGTTACACGTGCGGAGATGTTAATGGCGAAGACGCAGTCATTTTGTATGTACACGTGGCAGGCTCAGCTGAGTCTACGTTGGCGCGTAGTGGGGATGCAGGGAATTGGTCCTGGTCTGGTTCTTTCGTCTAGAAGCTCTCGTGTTGGCGAAAATCGAAATTGCCATTATGTAATGATAAAATGTCATTTTCTATTATTATTTTTTAATGAAAGTTCTATTTATTTATTTATTTATTTTTTGTTATTGTTATTTTTTTAGTTTTATTGTGTTGTGCTGTGCTGTGAACTTATGAGTGATGATATTTGTAAAATTAATGAAAGAGTCGTGAAACACAATTTGTTATTAGTTCATTTATCTCATCTATTTCAATCAATGGTTAAGATCATATCACTATATAGTTTGGGTATCAAAGTTATTTAACCATTTGACGGTATGCAAAATTTAAGAGCGGTATATTTAAAAATACCATAATCTTATTCTAAATATTTGAGTAATAAAGTTATTGAAGTTGAAGAGTAAATATTTGTTATTGCATTTTCAAAGTTTTTGTAAACTCGTTGGATTGACAAAAACAAATGAATGCATCCCAATGTTAAAAGAATTTGATTTAAAAACAAAAACAAAAATATACTTCATTTTTAAATCTCCAAACCCAACCATTAAACATATGTCTTTTTGGGAAAATAAATGAATAAATACTAATGATAAATAGATAAATAAATCTTTTCCCCTTTTATGAACAATAATTGTAATCGCAATATGTATTAAGAAAAAATAGAAATGTTGAATCTATGTTATTATTCAAGATAGTGAATATACTAACAAATTCAAACTTCAAGTGTTTTTTTGAGGCGGTAAAGACTTGATAAAGTGAGAGTATGTGGCAATGGGACTACAATGATTTGAAGACATTTAGATAATAATTTAAAAAGAAACATCAACTCTATCACAAGATCAGCAAAATCTCAAATATTATTATCCAAAACCCGTGTGTGTGTGTATATATATATATGGGGGGTAATTTCTTATCCTCTTCTTCCTTAAAAAAATCAAATTACATAAGGCATTAAAATCTCAAATTTTTGTCTTGGGCAGTGAGAATCTCAAACTTCCATTACACAGCTCACACTATTCAAATTATTATAATGGAAGTTGTAAAAAAGAAAATAACATGATTAAGACAGCCACCAACAAAAAGACTGGCAATTATAGATTCTGATGGCAACACATTATCAATAACTATAAGAAAGAAAGAAAGAAAGAAAGAAAGAAAAAATTAATTAGTTAATAATACGAACGTGATAATAACACGAGCTTAGAATATGGCAGAAGAGAATCTCTCTTCTTATTTCTTAATCAAAAACTAACAATTGCATCAAACGTGTGGTCCTGAGTTGATAATCTTGGGTAGACTCTTTGGTTCGGTTCCAGGTAGTTGTTGCATAAATAATAAATATACCGACAGCCAAGTCAGCCACAGCTAAAGCAGAAGAATGTGATAATGATTTTTCCCAAAATAAATAAAAAGCACGCTGCTGGCAGAAATTTCATTATTATTATTATTATTATCATGATGATGCGGATTCTTTTTCCCTGCTTGCTTTATGCTGTCCTAATTATTCTAAAACTTCCTCATTTTTCTTTTTCTAATTTTTTTTTCTTTTTTGTTCATAGTTGCCCTCGTTACGTTACGTATGCAGTAGACATCATCTCGGCGACCAGACGAGCTGTGACTTATTTCTGATCAATAATTGTTAACAACCAGGGGCGGAGCTTGAGGAAAAATTCTAAAGGGGCCAAAATTTGAAATTTTATGTTATATATGTAAAATTTTAATTCTACAGGCGCCAATATAGCTATTTTACATTAACTTTTCACATTTTCTTTAAAATCTCTCAAAATTTTCAAAATCTTACAGGGGCCATGGCCCCCTTTCGCCCTATACCAGCTCCGCCCCTATTAACAACGAAAAAAATTATACATATTAAGAAATCTCATGATACTGTAAGATAACAAGTTGAACTTATATATGTTACTCGCAACTTATTACGTGATACTGTAATAAAGATATATCAGTGCATATTTTATTACATTCACGTAAGTTTTAATAGAGTAAAAAAATAACATACAACTCAAGCGTTGTCAAAAATATTAATAAATTTCTCCTTTTTTTCCCCCCTTTGTTGTAGATTGAGGATTAGCAATTTAGTGTTTGTAATAAGAGACTATTACCCATTACAAATTCACTCTATTGTGAAATGATTCTAAACAGAATTAAATTTTTGGTCTAAGATTAGGTTCTTGATTCTTCAAGTTTGAAGACTTCAATTTACCGGTGCAGTGCACATGAAAGGTCCCCAGTCCCTAGAAATCTTTTCCCCAATATATGGAAGAAGTCTGATTCGGTCAAGCTTGTCAGCTAATGAAAGAATTATTCAATATTCTCATCTTGCTCTCAAATTAATTATTTAAAAGGGGGAAAAAAAAAACCCAACATGCTTGAACGGATGTATAAATACTCTGGCCCTAGGAGTCATTGAAATATTATCTAAATTAATGAGGCGAAGAAACCAATGGGATAACATTTCACAACGTTTCTCAATTTCATATACAATAATTTAATGAATGAACAAATTACGGAACAAGCTAAAGACCTAACCTTTCTTTCTTTCTTTCTTTTTTTTTCCCAGCGAATGATTTCTATTTTCAACTTTTACCTTCGCAAATCTCAATTTTTTGACTTATTAATTATTATATTACCAACACTACGAACTTAAGAATTTTTAATATATAACTTGCAATCATAACGCATACAATAATAAATAATTTGATTATTACACAAGTAAAGCTCGCATAAGAAGGAAACATATCAATTCGTCAGAAGATACAAAATTGTAATGATATTCTATTCTTGCACGTGAAAGGTTTCAATTTAAAAAAAGAAATATTTAGACTTTTTAATATTATTAACCTGCCCACTTGTTAAAATCAAAGATACCAGAAGTAGAAAAGGCTGACATTTGACTGTGAGTTATTGAGTTGGGGGCCTGGAGCTGTCCTCATTTCAATGACAAATTTATTCTACACCCACGAGATTTAAAAAAAAAAAAACAAAAAAAAGGAAAAAAGTTTGTCCCTTGCAACAAGAAAAACAGTCACCCATCTCAACATCACCGTAATAAAGACCTTCAGAACGAAAAGTTTGTGGACCAATTGAATTAAATATTATTGCCAGGGGCTCAAATTGGTGGTCCTTAAAATGTTATAAACTATTAAGGGGTTACCACAGGAGTGGGGCAATTACAATTAGAGAACTGGCCGCTTGGACAGGTTCGTTCTTGGCTTAAGTAGCAAGAAACCAAACTTAATAATAATAATAAAATAAATAAATAAACCAAAGAATTACTATCTAACCCGCAATGATGACATTAAACGTCTCACATGCGCATGATTACATAAAAATTTCTTAATTCTTATTTCTTCAACTTGGGAATCAAGATTCATCTCGCCCCGGAAGTCTGAATATGATGACATGTCCATGTCAAGACTTGCAAATGAGACACCCACTTCTGGTTTATTTATTATTATTTTATTTCTTGTACTATTATTAGTCAATTGCTATGGGTGGGAAGTAGGACGTTTGTACCTCGATCGTGGTCTCTCCAATTTATTGAGATCATGCTTAGGCTAAACGACTCCCAATTCAAGCAATTATTAAACGCACACAAGTTCAAATATTGATAGTAAGAAATAGATTCAAATCCGGTAGGAAACATATGCACTCACGAGGATGACAGTAATTACCGATTACAAGGAAACAAGCACTTCCATGCCAGAATATTATGCGATTTTTACTTTTAAAAAAGATTGATGAGATAGCCAGGCCAGACCAGAGTTCTATCCAAAATGAAATCATCCACTCCAAAATTCTTTTGCTTTTTAATGTTCGACGTCATAAAGAGTGCAAGTAAAGCGAAATAAAGTTTTGGAATCTTACAACTACCATTCAGGCTCCCAAGCAGATACTGGGTTAACTTTTTTATATTCCTCTGAGTGTTTCACCTCTGTAGCAAACAGAATTAAGGGAAAGCAAAGGTTAAAAGATAAAGAAATTCCAGGATCCGCGGCGACATTAAAGAGAATGAGACCACGTGAAAGTTTATTCAGGAACAAATTGTCTAAGAGAAACCCAAGAAAAGCCATGAATTTCTCCAGACAACAATGGATTCCTGCTGACTGAATCATTGAAAGTTTGAAACAATTATTTCAGTGGAAAGATCTTATTGACTAAGTTATAACTTACAAGAAAGAAATCTGTTGACGGTTGAAATGATCATGAAATCGGTGAAAAGTATTAGGAGGATTGCAAATTTCAAAATTGACAGTTAAAAGTGATCATGAAATCGGTGAAAAGTACTTGGAGGATTGCAAATTTCAAGCAGTCTTCTTCCATACAATCAAGTTACATCTAACCTCACTTTTCTTCTCCATTTTTTTCTCCACCTTTCTTTTTTTGGCATTTGTGAATACTGTTCACTTGGCTCAAGATTAAAATGCTTAACCAAAATACACACCATAAATGTAAATGTCCAAGACATCAGATTCTTACCTTAGGCTGGCCCCAGCTTGGATGGTCAAAGACCCAACTGAAATCATGCTACATATCAGGAAGACAAGAAATGAATGACCACAAACGACTACTTGTATTTTCGTTGTGGAATGAGATCATCAGTTAATTGAAAGCTTGACTGGAGCATGTGTCAATGCCTGAAATGACAGCTTGCAGAAATGCTCAGAGAGGCTCCTGATTTATCAAACTTTGACATGTGGCAAGTGAAAAGCAACTAAGGTATTAGAAGATAGCTGAACAACCACTAGGGACATCAATTGACGAGACCTTTCAACATGCTTATCTCATTCTCTTTAGCTGCAACATCAGCCACAAAGATGCTCCCCAAATCTGACCATCCACCCAATACATCCCTGTTAGAGCACTGCCAGCAAGAAATAACAACTAAAGCTGTGAGATTATCGGCATTTTTCCTATATCAATACTATAAGCTCTCATCATAACTAATTCAATTCCAGAACTGACACAATCTCAATGCTCAGTTCTGAATCAATGTCTTTGCCAACCATCTCTGAATAAATTACACCTTTGGTTTCTACAAGTTCATTTCCAGCCACATCATATATAGGCATGGACAAAAATTATAATATTCCAACAGAACATTCTTCATAATAGCAATCAATCTTAGCTTCAAACTGAAAGAGAAAGCATGCTTTAGCACATGAACCTCTAAGTCTAGACAACTTTTCCAACTTTGCTTTAGCACCACCACTGTCAATTTTTATTTTATTTCAATTAATAAATTTCCCCCGTTCTGTCGAGGATTACCAAACGAGGGGAAAACAAAAAAAGAAAAAAGAAAAAGAAACTAATGCACTCTAAATTGCATGCATGGTGTCAGCATCATTTGAGGCTATCAGAGGCTAGTTTCTGTGATGCATGGACTGCAGACACAGTGAATTCAGAAGAATCTAATACCTTACTGAACCCAAGCCAGTTTGAGTCTCCTCTAAATGAAAATACCTTACTGCTCTCTCTCCACTGTCCACAAAAGACCTGCGATATATGTTGTTATTTCACAGCAATTAAAGCAATATGAAATCGAGAAAGATATTCCACATTATGTGTTTTTTGCAGATTAGTATCCAAACTACTGAAACATCATCAGTTCCTCCACTGAACTTGGTAAGAGAAAAACCTGGCAATGAGAAGTTATTCTTTATGCTATTAAGCTAGCACTGGATGGACATGAAAATTGATTCACATCACCCCACAATTTTTTTCCTGAATCCACACAACTGCATGCCACGTGATAACTACAGTCTCATCAATTGGGAACTACATGTTATAATTGTTCCAAGTAGTCAAGTACCATCAAAGTGGCAGTCAGGAACTAAGGAAACAAAAGCAAGCTTGCTTTATGAGTATCTTCTTATTTCATTAACAAGAAGAAAAATGATATGAACTTAGCTTTAAACTAAATAACAACATCAAAACAAATCACAGGTAATTTAATAATAAATTGAGCGATCGAATGTTGAAATGAGCAGCTTGAACATGAAGCTCAAATTATTGAGTACAAAAAAAACTAAGAGGAAAAAAAGAATTGATTTACAAATTTCATAATCACCTCATAATCAACCCCTTGCACATAGATGTAATTGGAGTCAATTGATGAAAAAGAAAGTCCAGTTATCTGCAATGCCAAACAGGAAAGAACGGTAATCTCTAGCTGCAATGCTATACCCCACAAAAGTTCAGTAGTGCAAGTGAAAAGTGGAATTTACTGAATACAAGCATGGCAACAATAGAATAAGGTAAAGAAATTGCAGGTATATCCTATGTTGTTCACGGCTAATGCCAAGTTAAACAAATTAAACAACGTTTGATTGGATTGACCAAGTCTGTCCTTATTTTCCATACGGGCTAACTGGAAAAGAACTAAAAAAGGACAAGAACCAATTAGCAGAAGGTCTTCAGATAAATTGACTGACCTCATATTTTGAACAGTGCACCCATCTTGATAGTGCCGACCATCTAGATACAAGATATAAAAAGAAGTTAGGATCAATTTCTGTGCAAGGTGATGCATATTGTATCTCCATTTTCTGCTAATTAGTATTCTGATATACAATATCATCAACAATAAACATATACTACTCATAGGAATTCAAACGAGACTGCACAAATTAGAATGTGGAATATGCGTAGTTCAAACAATCTATTGATATCCAACCTGCGAGGATCATAAATGGTCACAGTACGGTCAGCCCCAGCAACTGCAATATTACCCATTGAAGAACTGCAAACAGCATACAAGATATCGCCAACAGAACCACAAATTCGATGTAGACAACCACCATTTTCTTTCATTCTCAAGTCCCACATAGTTAGCTGCAGCAGTTTCCAAAAGTGAAGACCGGCACGAAAGAAGATATAAATTAGAGGAGCATAAGTTCATTTTATTGACTAAGAACATGTAATATAAGAAAGTCACAAAATTTACCTGGCAGCCTTCAGTAACTGCTAACATATTTGGACCTCCATTTACAGGACTTAAATTTTGTACAAAATTCAATGATGATGGATACCAGAGACTGAAATATAGTTATCCAAATCAGAATGTGTAAAAAGGAAAATCAGTACAAATAGTTACTCAACACAACTAAACCTGATCTCATGTACTACTGAAGAACAGAAGAATGTCGAATACCACTGTTATCAAAGTAAGCCACTACTAGAAGGATGCAACATAATACACAAAAAAAGGAAAAGTCCAGGACAGAAACATGAAAACCAAACACAAGGTTGATGAAGATATTTAAGAATAATAAAGCAGATGGACTACTAAATTTTTATTAGCCAAAAGGAAAAAGAAATGGGAGAGAGGAAAGGGGCAGCTTCCTCAGTTATACTTACGTACGTAAAGTCCGAAGATGGATATCTTGGTCATAAACATCAATGCTTTTGCTGAAGCTACGTGCAACAGCTGCCTGGAATTATAGACTAATCAGTTGAAAAGAATGTACAACTCGAGTTTAAATTATACCCAAAAAGAGAGAGAGAGAGAGAGAGAGAGAGAGAGAGAAAGAACTTCAATCGAAGCAAAAGATACACATTTTAAAATGAAATAAATTAGCAAATTAGTTTATAAAAGAAGCTAGGTACCATGGACCATTGACTTGGACTGAAGCAAAGCCCTGACCAACTACCTTCTCCAACACCACAATCCTGAGGCAACACTGAATATGTAAGCCTGTCCACATCTGAAAATTTCAGTGGCATACGTTGATAAGCAGTTTTACAGGTAAAAACCCAAATCAAGTGGTAAAAATGAAGCAGAAACCACCAGAAAAACAAACAATGGAAATATATTCAGCTATAGCCTTGTAATTCAATCAACAAGATGAAGAAAAGCATTATATGTCCCTCAAAATTGGTAAAATTATGCTTGACAAAATTTAATTCAGAGAACAATGGAAAGGTTTATACGACAATGGTACAGATGCACACAAACAATTGAACTCTGCAAATTTAGCAAGGCAAAACGCGGACAGAATTTAAAACATTGTCTAAAATAAAAATAAAAAAAATTTAACCAAACATTACAACAACATTGTGCCTGCAGCCACCAGATTGTCGAGTAAGACAAAAAATCCAACTTCATATCTTTTTCCTCTGAGACATGCAATGATTAGATAATTGCCAACATACACATGTAAAGAACATTGCATAAGCATTGTAAACATTTGGATTGGGCAATGCCTGCCATAACAAAGATTAAGACAACAGGTACCTTTACCACTGGTATCCAGCTTGGAGACAATAAGGTGACCATAAGAATCCACACTTCCCAAAACCATATAACCACTACCTGCAAGGCATAAGGTGACAATAGAGAACAATTTAAAAACATCATCTAAAACATTGTCAAGAAGATAATGATGAATAAAGAATACGTAAAAAAGTTCAACTCTAAGACAGAGTACAGAAATCAAACACTATCAAGGTAAACACAAGTCACTCACTATCAGTCTCAGCAAGGGCTATACTCTGAACTTCTGAACGATGGGGACATCGGTTAAGCATTGAAGAGTCCATGACCTTTATAAAATTATTAAAAAAAAAAAAGAAAAAAAAGAAACAATAAATATTAAAAGGAAAAAGGGGAAAGGAAACAAAAGGAAAATAAATTGATAGCTTGAAGTACCGGTGTCTGTTCAGGAATCAAGAGACAGCCTTTGCCTTCACTGACCAACCAATCATCCATCATAACCTATAAGAGAAAAATAGATAATAATAAAAAATTAAAAAATTAACAGCTAAAAGAAATGAACTAATAAAACTATCTTTGAAGGAACCTGGAGCTTGTAGAGGTGGCAACCAGAAGCAATGTAGACAAAACAAGAGCAGCCGTCCTCATTAACCTGCGAAAAGAAAAGAAAAGATTATTATTAAACGTAGACGGAACACAGAGAGAATTAAATTGAGAGAGAGAGAGAGAGGGAATGAATGAATTACATGGAGAGCGAGGCGGGTGGACTGAATGTTTCCAGGAGACGGATTCTCAATCAGAGATAACGGAACCTCCGCCTTTCGCAGACTCTTCGCCCTTAGCACCACCATCTCCCTGTGGCGGGAAAACGTTAGTCTCCGTTGCTTTAGGAAACGTATGTAATGCACAGCAGTCAGCACCCAGCAGGCAAGGATTTCAGGGCTTTTAGCTTTTAAGACCCTGTTTGGCTCCTTTTTGTTATCTACCTTTTCTCTTTTTTTTTTTTTCATTTATTATATATTTGTTTACTTTTCTTAGTGTGCTACTAGTAGCAACCACAGCAACAGAACCGTGCGGACGTGTCTCCTTAACACCAAAGTACAAATTGATGAATTGATATGATCCCATTTAATTCAGTTTTCAAATTTTTTTTTTTTGAATTAGAAACAACAATATTTTAAACACTCTCAATATAGATATTTCTTTAAAAACTTATTCTTTTCAAAAATCCAAAATTTACAATTTTTTGGGAAAGGATAAAAAAAAAATCAGATCTTCTGCTTAAAGATACTTTACTTGAGAAGCTACACTTTTTTTTTCAACTCTATTTCGCGATATCATTAGGAAATTTACAATTATGGGTATGCTAATATTCAGTTGACGGCTTGACGCTATCAAAGCTTGTACCAATATTCTGAAGCTACATATTAATAATATTCTGAATGAATTTTCAATTATATTAGATAATAAGCAATATTATTTGTCCATCTCGGTACTTATTTCAAGATTAGGTAAACTTGGAATAGAATTTTATTCAAATGATGCACCAAAAATAATGAATAATAACACTTGGTGCAAATAATAAGGAGCATTGGAAAAATGAAAATAACCATTAAAAATTTGTAAGCTCTCATTGAACTCTTGCTATTATTTTGCTAAAGATTTACAGTGATCTCTAATCACATTGCCACAAAGGAAACCTCGCAAATAACGAACATATGTGGCAAATGAAAAACTCATTGTGGTACCAAAAGGAAGGGCCAGGAGTCCAATACCCTGCAAGATAGAAAACTAACTACAAACAGATTAAATTGATCAAGTAAATGAAAATGAAAAGATTCCCATGTTCAAAAGAATTACTACACAATCTTTTACAAAGTCAACAGGAAGTAGCATGGCCCTCAGATCTCATTGCAAGTCAGTTCATGCAGAAGGTTATGATTTTCACTGCAAGCCATTCCACATCTTAAATGGTGATCAGATGAGCACCACAGCTACCACCCACCACCACCACCAATTGTTATAACAATAACCGCAATAATAATAATAATAATAATAATAACAGCAACAATTGAGAAGAAGAAGAAGAAGAAAAAGATGATTATGAAGAAGAATAAGAAGCAAAAGCAGCAGCAGCAAAAGTTAACACCAATGAATGATGGCATAGAGTGGCAGCAAAGATGGGGTTCACAATGAAAATTTAAGCGACCAAACAACACAACGAGTTTCCATCATTGGGCAGATGCAAAATATTACAATGCTAAAACCCTTTTTAAGGGTATAATAGTGAACAATCTTACCTATCTTTCACCAATTAGCAAATCATAAACAAAACACCAGAGTTAACAATCATCTTAGGTATAGAAGCATGAATGCCTGACAAACAAAAACTTAACCAAAACCAATTAATCAAACTGGAGCAGCCAAACAAGACAGTTTCAGAAGGAATAGTCAGTTTGCAATTTACCAATTTTGACAGAATGTTACTGAGATGTAACCTGGACTAAACAGAGGATCATTACTAACCTTGTCAAATGAGTCGCTTATCTGAACCATCAAAGTGCTCATGAACTTAAGCAGATAACACACAGGAATATAATTGATAAAATTTCAAGCACAAGCAGGCATGTATCAGGAGTACAAAGGTCAACTTTGACAAGAAAAATACTTTATTGCATAAGATTGATTCATATTTATCTCAGAAACTGGAACCGGAAAGGTAGGCGATTGAGTGCCATAGCAGACTGAATCTCAAACTAAAAGCACACTATGCAAAAAGATAGCTGCAGGTAGAGCAAAAGAGGAAGAAAAAATGGAAGTTCCATGATTATGAATAGATTGCAATTAGAAGGAATTGGAATCAGAAAATATTTTTAACTAAAATCACCTAAGTCACACTTAATGGTTGAGAAGATTGATTAAAATCATTACAAGTTACGCTTGAGAAGATTTATTATAAACATTACATGAATGATAAAATATGAGTTAAGAGTGGAACAGCATAAATGAAAAGCCCGCAAGTCTTCACAAAATTCTAAAAATTGACTATCAAATGCTCATCGCTTTTTATTTTATTATTCAGCCTAATGGTGATTCAATCCCCTCTCCACCCATTGAGAAGATTGATTAAAATCATTACAAGTTACGCTTGAGAAGATTGATTATTAACATTACATGAATGATAAAATATGAGTTAAGAGTGGAACAGCATAAATGAAAAACTCACAAGTCTTCACAAAATTCTAAAAACTGACCATTAAATGCTCATCGCTTTTTATTTTATTATTCAGCCTAATGGTGATTCAATCCCCTCTCCACCCATGTCAGTGGGGTCCAATTCTCATATCTCTTGTTTACACATAACAGATGTTGCCATCCAACTAGATGGCACCGCACAAAGTGTTTATTCAAAATAAATGCTCATAACTTAAATAAACACTGTGAGAAAAAAATCAACACAAAATAAACATAAAGAAAGAGTTAGTGAAAGAAGAATGAAGTAACAAAAGGATTCATTGAAGCCTCAGATCTCATAAGTCAATTTATAGACAGTGAAGTTCATGACTCTCATTAAAAGCCAATCCACACCTCCAAAGATATAGTCAACAATAAACAACAACAACAACAACAACATTTACAACAACGATCAAGAGGAGGTAGAAAAGTGATAATGGAGGCTAATAACAAAAACCAATGCACTCACTAGACTTAACAAGTTTCCATCATTGTTGAAGCTGTAGATTTCAAACTTGAGATATAGAACATATACTGAAAAGGATGACAGTAGGGAAAGAGTCAGAAGGCAATTAAATGACATCCAAAGCAGATGAAATAAATCAAAAATTAAATAGCCCTCAGATCTCATAGCTATACTGGTCATTGATGGTTTAGCGAAATGGGTTCATTAAGAGCCTTTACCTATCATTATCCATTGTAAGAAGAAGATATTAGAAAGAAAGAAAGAAGGCAGCTGCTAAGTTACATTATATGTAACTTAGAGTTGACCTAAACGGGGGGAGGGAAAGAAAGAGAGAGAGAGAAGATGATGATGATGATGATGATGATTACAACAGTAATGATAAATGTAGAGACTCAAAACGAATATCCATGCTACCACTCCACATAATGAGTTTTCCATCATTGGGCAAAAGCCTATACCAAAAACATATTACCACAAAAAAAGAAGGCAAAGCTACTATTAACTGAATGAACTACAGAACCTAAAACCTATGAAAAGTTTATAATACAAGATTAAGTAAATAAAAATATTTTTTGTACTAGACAAATACATTTTGAGAACAGTTATCCGAGCAAGTAATTTCTTTAACAATTCATCAACCAAAATCCATCATCATAACAGCAGATATTTTTAGCAAACCAAAAATAAAAACTATATTGTTCAAGCCCACCAATTGCAAACAGTGACATGATTGCAAGTCAATACGCAGCCATGAATGACGAAATATAATAAAAAAGAAAAGCTAGTGCATAAATTATAATCCAATAATCAAGCTTGCAATGCAAAGTAAGCAAAAGTTAGATGAGATAAAGCGTCATAGCCTGCGTTTCCATCAATAGACGCAGTGAAAAATCCGTTCAGAGCCAAGTGCACGTATCATCATTTATTTGAATACAATTTTAAAACCAAATAAAAGCATCGGTTTAATGTGAGGGGTGGCACAAAAAACCGTGGAACCGAAAAACCGGCAAATTACTAAATTCACAACATTACTGAAAAAATAAAGCACAAAATAAAGAAAATTATTTTTTAAAAAGAAAAAGATGTAATGTGAGTAATAGCCCTCAGATCTCATAGCTTTGAACCGATCATTCACGGTTTACTGCCAATGGCGTTCATCAGAAGCCTTTACACACCGCCGCACGTGCATATATATGTGTGTGCGCGCGCGTGTATAAAGAGGTAAAATGTAGTGGTGGTGGTGGAGACGGCGGCGGTAAGTAAAGGCTACCGATTGAACAAAAAACCACGGCAACCGCTCAATACATTGCACAGTTTTTCCATCATCGGGTAAATTTCTAATTTAAAAATAAAAATAAAAATAAAACAAAACACTTTTTTTTATATAGAATAATTTAAAATGAACCCAAATAAAGACCACGGTAAAGACTGGAGAAGAAGAAAGAAAAGAAATACAGTAGGTGAGGTTAAATTTTAGGGTTCTAATATGGCAGATGAGATGAGTCACTTCAAGTGAAGATAATTGGAAATTGGTATCTGGGCTTGGGCTTCGGGGGAGTAGCTGCATTTGAAGGCCCAGTATGCTCATTAAGAAAAATACAGAAAGATCATTCCAATTTGAGCGTACCCTTCCGAACTCAAAATTCCCCCCTTCGTTATATAATTTGAATTAGAGATAAAACGTAAGGGTCTGTTTGTGTTGGAACTGATGTGAAGTAGAACATTCCATAAAAACTACACCATTAAAGTTATAATATATTTTTTATTATTTATCATTTTTTGTATGTAGTTATAATTTATACTCTATCTTAGTGCAGCTCCAAGATTAACACATAACTGTTAAACGAATAGTCCAAGAAGCATTCCAATTCTTTTATGCGTTCATCTTGGCGTGCAATCTCTAATATTTTATTAGTTATAACTTGACAAAAAACGCCGACTTGGTAATAGGGATGGCAAAAATCCCCACGGGGGGCCTGCCTCGGGGATTTTCCCCATTCTAGGGAGGTATGGGGATAATTTCATACCCAATTTCTTATTCGGGGAAGGGACGGGGAAATTTTTTTACCCAATTTCTTATTCGGGGAGGGGACGGGGATGAGGTGGAATCCCCATCCCCTACCCATTTCCCCATTTTAATATTTAATTTTATTTTTATTTTTTAAAATTACTAGTAAATAAATTATAAAATTTGAATTATAAAATTATAGATATTGGTAAAAATAACAAATATCAAAATATTTATATTATTAAACTTTTAGGTCTAATTAACTAATTAAAGTCCTAAATTTTTATTTAGGACATTAAAAAGACCAGGTAGATTCTATTAGTCCAAAAATTTTATTTTAATTTTAATATTCATTAAATATTTTAAACTTAAATCCATTTTTTATTTATTTTTAGATGTTATAATTGCTGCGAATCACAATTTTAATATCTAATCTAATCTAATCTAATATTTACTCTTGATTTGCTCCGACTTAACTATTATGCTGCAAATGGAATAGTCCACATTTATAAAGTGTCCACGCCCACCATGTGAAAAAAAGTTAATTTTGAATCTAAATTTGATTTTTTTACCAATTTTGTATTAAACTATTAATTTGTTCATGATAGTTTGTAAAAAGAAGTTTGTATCTTTTTGCATCTTTGCTATTCTTGACTAATTTAATGGATGTGACTTTTGTAATGGATATTAATGTAAGATATATTTCGAACTTTACTTTTATTTGAATTTTTTATTTTAATATGATTAACTCAAAATAAAAAAAATATATTAATTATTCGGGGATCGGGGGCCCCCCTCTGTTATTATTCGGGGAGGGGATAGGGATTCTCTCAAATAATTATGATGGGGACGGGGAGGGGACGGGGACATACGTAAAATATCGGGGATGGGTACGGAGAGATTGGTCCCCTCCCCTCCCCTCCCCATTGCCATCCCTACTTGGTAATATTATCTTGTGAAAAGTTAAGAAATAGTGAGCATTATGTGGAGTGTGAGGCCAAATACAAAACCAATTTCATTACAACCACAATTTTTTATACTTGGAATCAATCTTGAGATCTGGTATCAAGATTTAGTGCTCCACCAACTTTCCCAATAGAGAATGGCTGGCCTACTTGCGCATTGGAATTTACTATCTACGGTCAGAACTCAGAAGGGCCCAATATCGTGCATAATCTTTTGCTTATCATCTTCTCTTAAAATTGGCTCCATGTACAGTTTATGCAACAACTTTCGAATAGCAGGTGGCCCATTAGATACTGTAAGAGATACCCATTATTTTATAACTCCATCCCCCTTCGATGGATAGTAAATTAAGGCCGACGGAAGTGATTTTATTTATACAAAGAAACAATTTACGGAGTCTGTCCATGTTATTGCAAGTGTACTCAGTACTACTCATGAGATATTGGCATCGACAAGTACACCAATTTTACATGTATATTTCATAATAAAAACAAAGTGATAATTACGGCAATGTGTGTGTGTATCTATGGAGGCGGATCAACAATCCTCTAAAATTATACCTATTTTTACATTAGTTTATAGCTATAAGATTTAAGAGAAATGAATAGCTAAGATTTTGCAAAGTGCAATATATCTTTGATTAAAATTTTGTTTCTCTCTTACTTATTCTGTGCCTCTCCCTCGAACATTTTTTACTCCCATTTTTTCTCTTCATTAATTTTTTTTCTTTCATCGCAATCTTTGAATCAAAATCAAAATTACTCTTATGATTGTGTTTCAGTACCAAGCAAGAAGCAAATAAGAAGCAAGCAAGTGATTTATTTAAATTTAAGAAAAATATTTATTCTTTCTCCCTCTCGATTTCTTTGTTCAAAAAGTGAAGAAACCACTGAACTTGTAAGTAATGAACCACTTACAAATAAACATAATATAAGAACACAAATTTCTTGAAATAATAATATCCATTTGTGAGTTATTTGATGATGGGTGTGTTCTAAGTATGTAATGGCTTCTTATGACAAAGGCATTCCAGTTTGTGGGTTTTGATGGTGCCTTCAATGGAGACTTAGCCATGAAAAGAGAAAAACAAATAACAAAGGGGGAGAGAGAAAGCTCATGTTGTTAAGAATTATACTACTAATTTCATTTAATCCTCACCAATGATTCATCTTTAATCTAATAATTATAAATTAGTGTAAAAATAAGTGTAACTTCAATGGGCTGTTAATCCGCCCCATATCATTATCTAGTTATGTTAACTCAAAAATACATGTATAGAAAATAAGAATAAATTAATGTTTTAAAAATTAAGAAATAAATTAAAGATTGTGCAGGTAGATTATATTTTACCCTCAATAATTAAAAGAAGAAGAAGAAGCTCAAGATAAAGATAAAGTGACTTGATAATTAAGTAGCTAGGGTAACAGAATACATACAATACAATATTCTGACAGCCACAGACCAAATGATGCCATCACACGCTTTTCTAATATCTTTTAGCACGTATGCATATGCATATATAATTTATATACTGCAGGCGTGGCCAGGGCTTTGCATTTTGTGTCTCTTTTACATATTTTTCCAAAAGAGAAACAAAGAGAGCCATCCTTATCTTCTCCATTCACCCACCCGCTCGCTCGCTCACTGTCTCTAATGGCCTCAGTTTCAGAAGTACACAAGCCTCCTTGAGCTTCCATGCTGCAGCGGCCCGGGCGCACAGGCGCCGGCACACTTCAGTTTGGATGGCAAATAACGAGTAGCAGTGCTCACTTCTCAGACTCTGTCAAATTCATATCATTTTGCTATACAATTAATTTGTACATCGTGTTGACCCTCTGGTTTTTCCATCTTTGCTGATTTATCTTGTAAAGCTGTGATGTCAAGAACTCTATCGAATAAGTGTAAACCTTCCGTTCCATGACACGGAATTAATGAATGTAATTAAGTGTTCATGGTCCTGGCTTGTTATTATTATAAGGTTTGTTTATTTTATTTTATTTTATTTCATTTTATTTTTTAATGCAAATTTGAAGTTATGCAGCTCCTGCTCCGAATTTGCTATGAAGATTTGCCCTGTTTGAATGGAAACCGCACAGCGATGATTACAATTACAAATAAAGTTCTCCAATTCTATTCATTGAAGATTGAAAACCCAATATGATAATTTAATGAGGTAGGATATTGATTGGTTGGTCATTTGGTCCACATTTTAGGATGTAAGCCCACTTCGCCACGTGTCAATTAAGTGGGGATCCTGGAGAAGGGGCCAAAATAAGACAAATTTTAGTAGAACCTTACCAGTGTCGTAAGGAGTATGGTTACAGCAATATATATGACGTAAAACATGAACATATTAAATTTTGGGTGTTTCAAAAACACAATAATTTAATATTTTTTTAACGTCTTTATGTCCACCATAGTTGAAAGAATTAATCTCAATCTCAATCTCAATCAATACCCTTCCAGTTCCATGTCAAATGGACCTTAATGCCATCTACTTTGTCGCGACTCAAATGTCAGTTAGATGAGGCTTGCCCCTTGTCACATACACATGTTTTGTAAATCTTGTCGATTCAACTTTGGACCACAGTTTATTACAATTAAATTAGACGGTCGTAAAGGATCATCTGTCTAATACATTCGTATGTACTTAGATTCCGAGCCGCTCAAATCTCGAGTCTCGACACATACACACAAGAGGAATTACAACTCTTTGCTTTTGGACATTTACCAGTTAACCACCCACGCAACGAGAGGTTCCTACTATATCTATATCGTTAACTTTTAAGCTATGTAACAAAATATGAGGGCATTTGAGTAATTATAACTGGCCCTTGTCGTTTAGTTAGAAAGGAACCATTTAGTTAAGACTACTGTTTAAATGTTAATAAAGCAATTGTAGAACACCAAAATATTTAGTAAATATTAATTATTAAATTAATTTAATTTTAAATAATTATATCTTAATATTTTATCAAAATTATCATTCAAACGTTATGCTTAATGCACGCTATTGATCTTTACTTTTATAATAATTTTTTTTTAGTCAATTGTGACTTGAAAATTATGACATTTCAACACTAAACAAAGCCCAACAAATATTCAATAATTTCTCAGTCTAGCTAAATTTGCATTGATCTAATATATATATATATATATCAAAACGCTCATGTGTGTATTCTCAGATACATCAAGAATCATCATTTACTTCTTCTCAAAAAAAAAAAAGACAGTCATCATTTACTTGGAGGTAATTGCAAAGATTTTTTATTTTCAAATATTTAAAATAAATAATCATTATTTTTTCGCCTAAGAACTTTCCACTACATTCTTAAATTTCCATTTAACCTAATAAACTAAACATAATATGTTATCGCTCGGACAACATGACACGTGCAAACGACGAAAGGACATAACTGGGAATATATTGTCGCATATTAAGCCACCCACAATGAGCCGTGCGGGACACCCAGAGGGGCTAAATTCCAGAAACCAACGCAGCTTCGTGGTAAAGTCGTGATTTTAGTAACTTTGTCCGTTGGTGTAAAAGGCAATTTGCCCCATCCGCCAGAAGTCTCAATCACAAAGCGGGTGTTTGGTACCTCTCCTTACATAATGCAATGCAGCAGCCCCATGTTTGGGGCACACCAAGTTGCTGCACTGGAGTGCATTAACTTCTCGCACTACCTAAACTCAACCTTTAGTCACCGCATTAGCTTCTCTCTCTCTCTCTCTCTCTCTCTCTTTTTAAATTTTAACTGTGTAATAGTAATAAATAAATATAATTTTTGAATAAAATAAAATATTTATTTTTACACTATAATTATTAATATGAATTTATAATTTTTTATTCAATAATATTATTTTTTATTTTAATTTTTTATTATATTAAAAATATAATTAAATAATGTATTATTTATTATTTAATTTATTATAATAATTAATATATAAAACTGATTAATCTTTCATAAGTTAATATAACTAATAATAAATATTTAAATATGAATAAATTTTAATAATAATTAAAAATTAAAAATATAAATAATTATTGAATAATTCAGCTCAATTTATTTTATTAGTGAATATATTACAACAATTAATCACTTTATTATTTTGGAATTATCTTTTAGTATATATAAACTTTTATTCTATCATTCTTAAATGATTTTTTAACTAATCTTGTAAATTTTAACTATTTATTTATATTTTTATATTATTTAGAGATTATTTGATTAAATTATTTATTTAGATCTTTATTTCACAAGTTATATATTTAGAATATACTGAAAAATAAATATTATATTTCCAAAAATTTAAGAGTCTTTATCTTTATGAAATATTATGATTTTTTCAATATTTTATTAAAAAAGTTAAATATCTAAAATTTAAAACTTTTATATTTAATATTTAATATTTTTCTAAGTAGTAATTAATATTATTTTTTAAATATATAATTTAAATTAATAACAAAAATTAATATCGTACAAAATAACACCAAACATTGAACAACATTATTATAATACAGTATTAATACAATAAGTATAATACGATGCAACTTAATACAATGCAACAAAAGGAAATTTTTTTTTAATATTAATTACGCATCATATTACTACATTGCACATGTATTTACAATCAGATATACATAACTTAAACTTATATATTATATTAAATTCTATAAAGTACATATCTAGATAAATAACCCTCATAAAAAAAATATCCATATTCTACTCGTATTCACCAGGAAGAAAATTTTTTTATAAATATTTAACTCCCATAATGCACGCTTGTGAGGGCAGCAGCCCACCCACCAGGCCAAAGGCCCAGTGGCACAAAAGTGAATTAGACAGACAGACGCACTCAAGACTGAATGGAGGTCAATTATCTGAACCATAAGAGGCCCCTAGTGTCTTCAATTTGTAACCAGAATATGCTAGAACAAAAAAGTAATTGAACTTTGAAATGTTTCTTTTTAGATTAAACAATAGGAAACATACAGAGCAAGCTAAATCAAAGTTAAAAAAGATAACTGAAATTTGAGGAAACAATGAAAAAACAGGATTCTTCTCCCATGATCACAGATATGGTGTCCTGTAATTTGAAGTCCAGCTATGAGTTGTACACTGCATACAACTTCTTCATTCTATATAGAACTCTAGAAAAAGAAAACAAGCAGAACAAACTAAAATTTTCTATTTCTTGCCTCTCTATTTTCTTCTATTCACATGCCAATTTGGTGTCGAAACTACTCAAGCAGATTGCAAAAGCCTGAAATGCAGACAGAGGATACCGGTAATCCATTGTGAACATATCCTTGCCAACTTTGCCAAATTGCAGAATAATCTTATCGTGATCCGACGGGGGTGGCTGCGATGGTGTGGGCGCACCAGCTGCAGGCTGAGTTGCAGCAATCAGCTGGAAATTCTTGACTGATGCAACAGTCACCCTCCCACGGAAGTTGAGGCACCAACACTGCAGTTGTTCATGCCATCTTGGTGCCTTATTCCGAAGAATCAGGGGTCTATCCTTTCCCTCATCCTCTTCATCACGGGGTCCAACAATATCGGAGAACCGTGAGCTGCTGAATTCGGTTGAAACATCAATTGATTTTGAGAAGTTCCGAAACGAGTCTTCAAGTGAACGAGGGTTAAGCTCTGCCTGTCCTGGGACACTACCGCCAGGCTCAAGAGCTGACGAAGGAATTGAGTGCATTGTGCAGTGCATTCTGCGAGGGCCCCTAGTGCCAAGAACATTAAGCTCATAAGAGACCTGAGCAATGTTATAGCTACCTGTGGGAACCTTTGGGGAAACCTTTTTTGAGTAAAACCTGCGGCTTCGGCCAGGAGGGGAAAGCTGAGCACTGTTGTAAGGAGGCTGCGTGTCATAAATTATGAATTTTGTGCCTAGAAAATTTGACCTGAATCAAAGAAAGTATTTACATGATAAGGGTTTATAGTAAAAATATACAGTGATCTTAAAATCCAAGAACCATATCTGTGTCCATCTGATAAGAATGGAAAATGAATTGCAAACTACAAATTTCTATTTGTGCATTCTCTATATGTTGCTAAACCTGCAACCACTAAATCCAAAGGCACATAAGTTTCTTTTCTGTGGCTTGAGATTTGTAGTTTGGGCAGGGAGTGGAAGTGTTATTGTGCCTGATAAACTTCTATATTTAAAGAGCTCTAGAAAGTGGCCTTGCAAGAACGATATAATTTCTCAAATTCCTCAGTCAAAATCCAAACCATGCAATGTGGAATACAAATAACATCAACAATTACAACTATTACATCCATGCAAAATTATTCTGTTTTAATATACTATATAAGAACATTAAGCAAATGAAAATTAGCAACCAAGAAGATTTTTTTTTTTTTAACAAACTACACTAAATGATGACCCCTCACACTTGCCTTTAAGATACCTTCATAAATTTGGGAAACCAACAAACTGAAAATTGCTTAACATGCTAGGTCATGGAAGATTCATCAAGAACACATCTAGAAACCTCAAATGTCTTTAGGGTTAAATTTCAAGATTTTTTTCTCTTTTCCATTGTCCATGCACTTTGTTAGAGGACAGCACAAACACTACAGAAAAATTTCAATTGTATCCAACTCAATAGAATTCATCACAAATTTTCATTTCCTCAGCTCTACTCTTAATTAGCGATAGATACAGTTAAGGACTAAGGAGCTGAATGGCAAAGCAAAGGGCCAGGGAGCCACAAAGAGAAGGAATCCTACCTCAGTTTCCCAATGTAAGTGCTGCTTGATCTTGATATGTTGTCTGCATCCATAGAGATTACATACTCAGTGCAAGTGGTTCTCCGGGTTCGTTTTGCAGAAAGAAGAAACTTTCCATTTTCAACAAGCAAAGCTGCAATCACACGTGATTAATCCACAGATGAGTAATAAACGTCATGCAAATAAGGAGGAAAAACATTTATACTCAGGCAGCTAAAATAGTTCCAGGATATAACTATTTTATTCACTTTGTGAAGTAATGGGAATATAATTAGCGGTCCTGCAGTAAGCTAACATGAACGATAAACTAAGCCAAAGATAAAATCTAAATTAAGATACACCAGGCACAGGACTGGTCATATTTAAATGAAAAATTTGAAAGCAGCTTACCTGGGCTAAGGCAAAGGAAAAGATGGTATGTTAGATTAGATTTGTCCCTCTTTATGAAACACTGGATGGTACCATCTCTAGGCCCTGGCTGTAAATGGGAAGTAAATCAGCTTCTTGTCAGTCTCCATCCCAGGTCAACAAGAACATCTCATTCAAAGTAAAGATATAATCAGATCACAGTTCAAAAGAAACAGAAGCCAACCAAATGAATATAAAAGTGACAATCAGTTATTCCCCATAAAGTTATCTTGTAATCTCAACAGAATGTCATAAATATCTCACCTGCTTTAAGGAAACCGGGAAGGTAATCTTTCCAGAGAATTCGGGATTTCTGACAATTTCCTTGCACATTTCCCTCCATGACCTACACACGGCAGCACAAGCGACAACATGCCTGCGAGCAGGCCACGTGCTCTCACTGGCCTCCAATCTCTTTATCACGTCACGCAAAAGCTCAGGTGGGAGACCAGCCCAACGGCTATTCTGGATCACAACAGGCTGGTCGTGCAACTCATGCACCGACCCATGAGATTTCCCCCTACCATGATGACCAGGCAGCCTCACCTCAAAACTACGCCTCGATAGGCTCCCAAATCCATCCCTCACATCACGGACTATACTTCGGAAGGACATCTACTCCGGTAGACTGATGACACCACTAACCTAATACACCTCCCAAAATAATTGCATTCACTTGATTCCACTAATGTTATTGATGAACTGGAAATAATAGTGCTTGCCTACAAGTTGTAACTGCAATTTGGAAAACAGAAAAAGAAAATCCCGATTTCATTACTAAATGGCATACTTAATATACAAGAAATAAAGAGAAAGAAGACATAGGGGAAAAGCACAAAGATAGAAAAGAAGATTCTCGGAAAAGAAAAGCCCCACATGGACCAAAGGCACCTAAAATACCAGACTTTTATCAGAAACCACCTTTGGGCGGGGTTTAAATCTGATCTCAAAATCCAAAATCACCATTTATTCAAAATATAAATTTCCAATTTTGTATAATTTTAAACCAAAGAAGAATATTAAATTAAAAAAAAAGTAACACTATTTATAAACCAAAACAGGAGAAAAGAAGAAAAGAAATTTCAGCTCAGTAAAATCTAGCAAAGAAAAAAAAAATGGAAAGGAAAAAGAGTTACACTAATCTTTTTCTTCTGATAAAAAATTACAATATTTATCCGAGTGTAACCAGTCAATCTACCACAGAAACAGGGAAATTGAAGGGTGAAAAAAAAAGCATGAAATACAAAGTAAGTGGACAATAAAAAATTTACATTTTATATAAAAAAGTTTATGTTTCCACTTAAAATTTTGTTTTAAACCAAAAAAAAGGAAAAAAAACTTAAATAAAAACAAGGATAGAAGCTAGAACCGACCTCTCATGGCATATCTTGATCAAAGGTCCATTGTTATAACTCTAGAAAAAGATCACAGCTTTCACATTAATTCTGCCAAAAAAAAGAAAAAAATTAGGACAAAGAGCAAAAAACGAACTCACAAATTGCAATAACAAAAAAAAAATTGCTTCTGAAAAGAATGAAATTACACAGCACTTTGATCTCCACAGCTTACTTCATAAAAAAAAATTCAAATAAAGACAGTTTAAAAAAAAAAACTTGGACACTTCTTCGATGTTTGGAACAAACCCAGATGAGCAAATCACACAATCCAGCCGATCAGACACCCAAGCACACAACAACTAAGTTTCCGAAAATTTTCCCGAGAAACAACCAGAACATGAAAAATATTGCGGGAAAGTCAAAGAGATCTAAAGAAGGATCACGGGCAACTCACCTTCGTCTTCTACGGCGTGTCAGATCCTTGAGACTTTTTGCGCTCTCTCTTTCTTTGAAAGGCACTAAATTCGGTTCTGAGTTTTCAGACTTTAGTTTTGTCTTAGTGGAGACCGGACTTGAAAAATTCTTAAATCCATTTCACAAAAAAATGCCAATAAATAAACTGGTGCTTAGATTTTATAATCTCTTGTTGTTTAATTAATAAACACTGATAAAAATAACGATTCTACATGCACTCCATCGTTGTCTCCATCTTTGTTTTTAAAGGTTGGCTAAATTACATTTTTAGCCTTAACGGTTGACTTTCTCGTCTCGTAACCCTCGTTGCTGACCAACGGCAGACTTAGGTGGACCCCGCCTTTTCGGTGCGCAAGCAGTGAGCGTGTGTCAGTGGCTAAGCAATTAGCAAGCGGGCATTACTGTTATTAATTACATAAAAGTAGTTATTTTCTAACTTTCAGATTTTGTATTTGTAGTAAAATGAAATAAACTAATTTTTTTTTTAAAAAGTAATCTCTAAATTCAGATTTTAAAAAAAATTATAAGTCATTTCTTCAAGAAAATTATCTGAAACTGAATTAAAGTGTTAATTATTTGGGAAAAAATGACTATAAAAGATATTGGACGAGGACCAGAACAAATGAATTAAATTGTTGTAAAATTAATTTCTTTTGATGTTTTTGTGATAATAATTTATAACGGGGCGTGAAGAGCCGTGATTGGCATACCCAATGTGAAACATTCATGTGACCAAAATAATGACGAGGGGCACGCTGCCATCATGGAGCTTGGTGGACTTTCGGGACATGTATAATGACTGTATTACCCTTGATTAAAAGAGGGAGTCGGTATTGCTTCATTTTCGTAAAATTACAAAAAAAAAAAGGAAGAATATTTAAAAATGAAAAAGGAAAAAAATTCTTTGAAAGGTTTGAATTTTTTTTTTCTTTAAAAAAAAAATGAAGTCTTTTAGATTAGGATTGGGTTCGTATTTGTTGTTGGTGTTAGGTTAAGTTCTAACCAAACCGAGCATATGTTTGGTAGGCATGTCTGGTTCATAATTTGACTAGTGGTTAAACATCACGACATTGTTTTATTGGATGAGATTGATGCAATACACTGAGAATTTACAACTTAGATCTTGTTTTCTTTTTCTTTTTCTTTTTTTTTTTTTTGGTTTTTTACAACTTTTTCAAAACCTATGTAATTAACATTAACCAAAAAAAAGAAAAATTCAATCAATCAAAGTTACTCTTTTACCAAAACTATAATTACCAGATTTAACTTTGATACTGTTCATACTATATAAAAAGGAGATTTCTTTTTCTAAGTGTATAAATTTCAATTTATCCTCTTCATAAATTTACATTCTTTAATTTATCACCCAATCTACACTTTTTCTGTCATTAAGAAGATAAAAACTTTGATGGGGATTTGATCAACACGAATCTCATTTATCTTAATCTCGTGAACCTAAGTGGAGGTGTGTTTATATTTTCAGTAGTTTTGAGATAAGTTGAAATATGTTAATTTATGTAGGGCTAAATGGAAATTAATCTGTTTTCAAATACATGTTCTTGCAATTTTTTTTTTTTTTTAAAGAATACACTATAAAAATTCGCAACAATTTCTGTACAAAAAATTACAAATTCAGTGTGTTAGTAATTTCCTTGTGCAGAAAGTGATGTTGGCATTGTGATACTGACAATTTTGCCAACCCAGAATCCTTCAAGCTAACGTTTTTCGAATTAGTTAGTTATGATGGGTTAGGTTAATTAATCTCTTTATAAGCAATTTATATCTAACAATTTGGTCTTGAATTTAACCAAATGGGACCAAAGCAATACATCAGACATTGTAATGGTAGCTTTTTTATAGACTAGTGGGTAGACAAATTATTTTTTTTTTTGGGAAAATAAACTAAAAAAATTGAAGCTTCCGGCATGAATAAAGCTCTGTCCACTTGCTTATTTATTTAAATTCACGTGAGCCCTTGACATGTTCATCTCTTGATTGATTCATTTATCATGCTTTTGATTTCTTTCTCAAGAAAACTTATAGAGCTATGAATTATATATTCCTGGGAATATTCAACAAATTTCAATTTAATTAACCGGAAATTATGTCAAACTAATTAATCTAGATTTGATGTAGACTAAGACTAATATTTATCTACAATGAAGAATCTCTAAGCCGAGTGCTTAGTTAGCTTCTTAGAAAACAAAATTTAATGTAATTAATCTTGTCATCTTCCGAGTCCCGTTGACATTTGGCCGGCCAAAATGATACTCAAAGCAACGTAGGATAGCACCAGTTCAGCCGATAAAATCATGATTTTAACATGATTTGCTCATTTAAGTTTTGATTTAGTCATTTCACTGACGCTGTCTTGTATCCAAGGTATTGTGCTTGAATTGAATTCTTTGATTGTCTTTTTTAGTTTATATATTTTTAGCTCGTTGTTTCTAGATGTTTCTTTAACGTGGTATCGAATTCAGAATCTTATATTTGAATCTGGCGTTCTCTTCTTTCATGACTTTTAGTTCTTCTCTGAAATTTACGTCTCTCGTAATATGTATTCTTATAGTCATTTTATTTGATTTCATTTTATTAACCCCGTTAACACACATTTTTCTCAGTCTCTATTTCTCATATGGACGGCATGCTAAGCTAATTTTTTTTAATAATTAACTAAACGCATAATATAAATGTTTTCAATCAAAATCTAACATATAACCAAGGTTTATGATAATAAACGAAAGAAAATATTCTTACAAATAATAAGGAGACTCGAACCTTTTTAAAATTAAATAAAGTAGTACCGACTGACTCAACTAAAAAAATATTAACAACTTAGCATGTTAAAACTCTATTTAATAGTACAATAACTTATAATTATGTATTTTGTTCTTTAAATGGGCGCATAATCTTAAAAATTTTAAATTCTCTATTTGGGATTGTGAAAAAAAAAAAAAGGTCTCCAAAAGTTTGTTTCTCGTTTTTAGACATCGATCTATTGTCAAAACAAGGTTCCTATGCAAGCAATGTCATAACTCATTAAGTAGCTCTCACTATGATTGAAGAGACCATGAACAATCCATGTTTCATACTTTTTGGTAGTTTTGAAACACGACCCATTGACAATGATGTATAATCGAAAAATAATTAGCATGCTGGGCATGATATATAACTAACTCTCTTCACCTAATTGGAATTTTTTTTTTTCTTTGGGGGTTCTTTTTTCTTCCCGTGATGAGATTATAATTTTGAACCTAAACTCATTAGAAGGTGTTTTTTTTTTAAAAAAAAAAAGTTATATACTAACACGTGTCATTTACCCATTAAGGATGCCATGCTACTTGTCTTTTACTTTATTCTTAAGACAAATATAATATGACAAAGACGATTATGAAACAACGATGTAGATTCGACTTACAATTTAAATCTTGCCGAAATATAAAATTGGATTTGCATGCCGATTAATTTGTCACCGAATTTTTTTTAGGAGAGGAAATATATTTCATCAACTGGTGTATAAATAAAGGATTTGTGGGACAATATTAGCAAACTGTAAGCATCTTGCTTTAGTTGCCCATAAGCATTTTTGAATGAATAATAATTTAGAAAAATATCAAGAGGAAAAAAAATGTAAATACATATGGCCTCTTGAGATTTTTTTTCAGATCTACAGGTTGTAATTCTTTCACTTGGTGGGATTACCAACCATTTTTCATTTGAAAGAATTTTTTACAAGATACTTGGAGTTTGCCTAAGGCCATCTCCAATGCTTAACACTATTTTGATGTAACACTAACACAAAAAATGTATTTTTTTCACATTAAATTATTATTGTATCTCCAACGTATTTACACCAAATTTTATACCAAAAAGAATATTCTTATTTTTATTCTTTTAATTCTCAAGAATTAATCCAATTAACACAATAAATATTACTATTAATATAGATAATTAAGTGATAAATAATTTTATATCGATTAACAAAAGAAATATAGAAAATTATTAAATTTGCATTTAATTAACTAAATCAGTACATTATGAAAATTAAACATTACATTAATATAGAAAAATACAATAAAAATAATAATACTCTAGTAATTCGAATTACTAAATTCATCCCATAAATGATCAATTATTTTTTTTAATTCGTGTTAATTTAATTTTTTATTTTTAATTTTGTAATATTTAATATAGTAATTAATGTTATTGGCATTTTATTTTTATTATTAATTTTTGTGTTGAATATTTTTTATTTAAAATTTTAGTATAATATTAAAAAATTAAAAAATGAAATAAAAATAATAACAAAAATAATAATAATAACTTAAAATATTATATAAAATAGGACATATATGTAAATAAGAAAAAGTAATAAGAATATTTGAGACTTTTTTTCCCTAGCACCAAATGAATAGTGTTGCACCATATTTGGTGCAATACTATTCATAACACTATTTTAGTGTTAGTTTTAGTGTTATATTAGAGAAGCATTTTACACCAAAAATGGTGTAAAAGGTGATTTGGTGATAGGTTTGGTGCTACATTGGAGATGCCCTAAGTATATATTGTTTTGTTATTTAACTTTTAATTTTTTTCTCCTTTTTTTATTAATAAATTTCTTCTCATAAAAAAAAATATTTATATTTTTGGTGAAAGTTTTAAGCTAACAGAATTTTATTATTATTTAAAAAAAAAAAAGGAGCCTATACAAGTCTATTTTGGTGGATTCCCTTATTCGATATATCTTGCCTTGAAAGGAGATATTGAAAATTTTCATTATGACTGTTTAGAAATGGTAGATGGGGTAGTTGTTCAAAGGATTTAAAGGATTAGTGGGAGGTAAAAGAAAACGAAAAATGAAAGAAAATTTCTCCTTATCCCATAATTTAGTAGAATTTATAAAATATCACTTTCATGTTCAATTAATTTCATGTCGATTTGTAATTTTTCAGTTAGTACTTGTCCTGGCTCGGCTGCTTAAAGAGGAAATAAAATAAGGTTTTGCTTCACTTTTTCCATTTTGACACTATGCACTTAATGCTGATAGGTGTTAAACTTGTTAATTTATTTCATAATTATGCAGATTAAGGCATCAACGACCCAAAGTCACTCTCAAGTGATTCTTTATATAGCCATCATTAACCAAGCTAGGGTTTTGCATGTTCTTTTAAGATTCTACGAACTTTTGAGAGGAATCATTTCAAAACTTCTTTTGGATGCAATAACACAAATTATAAACTTCATATTATGAATACATATTTATATCTCTTAAGTTAATAATTTGTTTAAGAGCTTCCTAACAGGCCGTTTTGAATTGGTTATTCTCAAAGTTTTACACAATTTGAAAAGGTAAAAGAAAAAAAAAATCATACTAGAAAGGACGAAGTGTGAAAAATACCACATACCACTTGTCACATTAATTAATACTTAGCGTGTTATACGAATCATAATGTTGCTATTAGAAACTGGACTGATTTAAACTGTTTGGCGAGCAACAATTTTCCAACCAATTAATTTAATCTCTTTTGGTATAATAAATGTGATAGAAAACCTTAATTTTACAGAAAAATCAAGACACCCTTTACTGCATATTCTTTTTTGGTTTTTTACCAAGTGTTATATGTGTCTGGTAAAAATCCTGATGAATCATTCAAGTGCTTTTACTGCATATTCTTTTTTTGGTTTCTTACCAAGCTGTGATGCACCGTATTACGTTATGGAATTTTTTTTCAATGTATATCCTTTTCATAATCATATGCTTTTCCTTCGCAGGCACGAATTTGGATTTTAAAAGATCCTGTTCATGCAAATATATATAAAAGATTAAAGTTAACTTATTATTGACCCATCAATGCGTGGATATGATCGCTGAATCTTCAAAGCTAAGATCATGGCTGTCCCTTACCTTTTCCTTTTGAACTCTGCGAATCCATTCATTTCTTCTTTCACTCCCTCTGCCACACAGACATACATAGTGTCACCCAGCCCTGTCGACAGCTAAAACTTAGCCCAAATACCCGGGGCTTGAATTTTGTTGGGCCTAAACAGTAAATAAAAAAAAAATATCATGTTTCATCCAAAAATTTCCCGATAGCACATGGTCACATACCATCGTTTGACATTCTAAGAGATATTAGATCACACATACGTAGATGACTTATTTGATAAAATAATAACTATCACAATAATCAGAGTATCAGAAGTGATAAACAAGTTTGATGAAGCAACATTTTTTATTTGATTAAAAATTGAGCATACAATCTGCAGGAACTTTTCCCCGTTAGATTTTCAGAACACTAACAATTTTGCATTACGTGCACGATATAATTTGTTTCGTAATTGGTTTAATCACATGTAAATGAGAGCCCCAATATTCTCGGTGCTACGAGCCCACCCATTTCTTTTATTGACTTTTCTTTCTTTATTTTTTTCTTTAAAAAAAATTGATAAACAACAAGAAAAAGACCTTTTCATTTTTAGAGTTTGATGTAATAACTCATTTTATCTTTATTATTTAAATAATAACGCACTTCATCCTTTTTTTTTTTAAACAATAGCCTAAAACACCCTTAAATTAATTTACTGTTAGTTTACTGTGTAATTTATTAAGGGCAAAATAACAATTTTCAATTAGGGATATACAAATTATTTTAAAATAATGCTCTTAAATACAATTAAATAACATATGCTTTTTTTGCTTAAATTTAAAATTTGAGGACAACTTAATGAATAAACAATAATAACTAAATTATATATTGAGGACAAAATTAAAAAAAAACATAGATTTCACATGCACTAGAGTGTTTTTTTTTTGTCCTTAACTTTAATATGGCTAAAATAAATAAATAAATAATCAATCACTACTGTTACTTTATCAAAAGTAAACACAGACTTCCTCATTTACATAAAAAAAATACAAATTTAAAATACTACATAATAAAATACAATGCATTATAATATGTTTTTTTTTTCATCTTTTAATTTATTTTTGACTAGAGACAATGATCTCTGATTGAAAATTATTATTATTATTATTATTATTATTATATAAAATTTAAGTTGACTTCATTAAAAAATAATAATAAACACATGCAGGCTAGTATATATATATAGAAATTCAGATGTTATTTAATCATTCTGAGATTTTTATTTTAAAATGGTTTGCATTTATTTAATTGAAAATTCTATTGTGCCCTCAATGAATTATATATAATTGAAAATTCCGTTATTTAATCATTCTTGCATTTATTTAATGGTTGGTTGTTTGAAAAGTATGGATAAAATGAGTTCTTATTTAAAAAGAAATGATGAAATAGGTTATTGTTTAAAAAGTAAAGATGAAATGAATTATTATATAAAACTTCAAGGGCGAAAAGGATTTTTTTCCCACAAATAACTGTAACATTTTCATGATTGATTATCCTTGATTCGTACAATCGCACACATTAAAACTTGTTAATTTATCGGTTAAAAAGTCGTAATTATCTTTTGACAATGCATTTTTTTTTATCACCGTCTGAACATCAGGAATAAATTGAGATATTAAATATCTATTAAGGACTGGAGGGATAAGAATAAGTGTTGGGAAAGACTAAAATATCACTCTTCAATATTTATATAGTCAGCGGTGAAATAAGAATTAGAAAAACACAAAGTAAAATAGGGGGAAGAAAACTCGAAACAGGACTGGCTTGGCTATACATATCTTTGGTTTCTCAAATGGAGAGTCGAGCATTGTGATTGCGTACTCAATGCGAAATGCCTCGTAATCCAATCCATTTGCTGTCTGATTATTATTTATATAATTATATCCCATCAGTCGTCACAAGTCAGTGATTGTTTATAGTGCTCTCCATTGTGATTTCCTCTTTGCCTTCGGGATTTTCTTCATCGTTATCATTTCTTACAATTTTGTTTATCCTTTCTTCTCTGTTTTTCCCCCATAACACACTGTAGAGACCACCCACCAGCAGAACAGCCCCACCAACACTGCCAATAAAATTTAAGCTTTTTGTCAATTCTCGTCACCTATGATATCGATGAAACAAATTAAGTGATCGACTCATCAACGGTACACAATTTGCATTGTACAAACCCCATCGCTTATTTATATTTACGCATATAAGAGAAAATTATGAAGTACAAATGTCCCCATTTTTTAAGATGTAAATTTAATTCAAAATGGACAACATGTATAGTTTAGCTCGAGAATGCAGTTTTAACTCAAATTTGATATTGAATTGTAACTAGATTGCGCCCTTCACATTTTAAAATGTAAAGTGTATATTTATAAATATATGTGTATTTGTGTGTGTGACTTTGTTCATTGAAGAAGAGATTGTTTATGGACCTTCCCCAATAAAGGGTTTCTTTCCACAAGAACGCTGAGAAGATGGCTGTTATAATAAGAGCAAATGGTGTGAATATTGCTGTGAAAACAGGTCCCTTTTTCTCTATAGCCCAAACTTGTATCCAGTAAGTAATGCCATTGATAACCACCCCCTGCCATGTTTCAAACAAATACTCATGAGTACCTGAAAAATAAGATGTGCTGAAGACAAATATTTGGTCAAATTTTTCTGTGTGTGAGCGCGCGCGTATGTACATATATTCCATCTAATTCTGATGTGATTGAGAGCATCTAATTTATAACCAACCACATGAGACCACACAAAACAAATGATGATTCAGCAGGATTTTGTTTTTGATTGATTGAAATAGGAGCAGATTCTCATCGGACAGAGGATATGCCACTTTTTTTTGGGTAAAAATCTCCCACTTTACCAATAAAGATGGTGGCGCATTGCCTATTAATCTCTGTGGTGAGCTGATAGTCCAGCAATCAGGGACTACCGTCTGTCCAGTGCCAACATAAGTATCATCATAAATATCTGATTGTACATGCACATGTCGGACACGTTTAAAGTTAATCAACTCAACCAAAAAGACAGAACCTAAATTCACTTATATTTGCCCATTCAATTAGATATGTAATATAATTGAAGCCCTAGTTTGTGATTTTACTAGCCGCTATCATGGGAATGATCACAATCTTAAATCAGTATCACGTCAGTTGAGACGTCATCTGCTAGTGAAAAACTCTAGTTACTTGTTATTTGAGGATTTTTTTAATAAATGCACTAATTGAATTTGTGTGGTTAACTGGTTATTAATGAAACTTACACAATAGACCACGGAAACAAGATGAATATCCCATCCAAGCTTCCATGCCGATGGATTTCTCTCTGCTGCAACAGCCCAAAAGGCTGACTGTATACAGCTGAAGAAGCATTGTAAAGTTGTGAGCCTTACTTTGGCTGGGTATTGCTTAATAATGGAACCCTGAAATATATAAAAACGATAAAACTGGTCAAAGATGGATTAAATGAATTGAGTACGGAAATAAAAACCCATTTGGCTTGTGTAAGTAAAGATTAAAAGTAAATTATTATAATAACAACCTGTAAAACAAGCCACAAAGACCAAGCTGTGTTGGCTGAAATCATAATGAGAGCACCTTTTATCCACCGTCCAATGGGACAATCATTTGTTGGCGATGATTCAGACACCTGCTTTTGGATTTCAGGGTACCAGTTGAGGAACCTTAAAGGAGGCCCCTTGACAAAAGCAAACACCAAAGCCCCGGAAACGCTGACAACGGAGCCCAATACTTTTGCAATTCCATGCAGATATTTTATGGAAATGCTTTCAATCCTGAAATTTTTCAAAACCGGTTATACATGCCTTTGTTTCTAACAAAAGCAGGAGGAATTATGTAGACGGTGTCAGGATTAATTGGGCAGATGAAGCTTTTGAGTTCTGACACTATTTACCTTGTGGGCTCAAATTCTGACTCGGAGAGCCCAAGTTATTATGTCCACCCGAAGGGTCTACGTCTACAAATTATTGAAGGTTAGGTTAATTAATTTTGTTTTACCTTAACAAACCGGCCAGGACAAATGTGATGGCAGGAATTGTGTTGGTGGTGGCAGCAGCAAATGTGGCTGTAGTGTAGTTGATTGCCACGTAGTAGAGATTCAAGCTTAGAGTGAGCCTGAAATTTATGCATGCAAGAGACACTGTGAAATGTGAAAAATAAGCGGAGTGGCTGAGAAAATCAAACTGAAACGAATTATTATTACATACCCAAATAATGAAACCAAGAAAATCTTGCACACTGAGGAGTATGATAAAGGTGAGGCCTTTTGGCTGCAAATAGTTAAGCGGAAAAATGATCAACAAGCTAGCATATAGAATGAAAATGGCTCTAAATGAAGCAAAATAATATCATGTGATTCTCGTAAGCAACCTTTCAAGGAAGAAAGCAAATGGAGATAAGGTAAGAGCTGCAAAAGCTTGTCGATAGACGACAAAGACAAAAGGGTTCATCCCTTTAGCAATTGCTGCCTTGGAAAACAAGGCCATGCCTGCATACGCAGACTGAACAAAGATCATGGCAATATAAGGCTTTTGGCTCGCTGTGAATGCATTTCTACAGAGTAAGCTCTTCATTTTGCATAAGTTTAATTTGGCTTCTAGGCAGATGTGTTTTTGATTCAGATGGAAGCCCTTCAATATATAGAGCCTGGCACTTAATTAATTTTCCATTGGGAAGTGGCACTTTTTCCCACTTACTACTTGTCAATTACATCACTATAAATTATGAAACCGGAATCCAATTTTAGATCACTCATTCACCTGTGAAAAATTCCATACTCAGGAATTCTGGCCACGTTTGGACGAGGCATGGAGGACCACTAGACACGCAATCTGTTCCCTAGCCTGGCAAAGATATCATATGATTTGATGAGATCAGATGGATTGATCGAGTGGCATAAGTGATAGAGGAGGGCCTAAATATAGAACCCTGTTTCTGATAACATGTTAATTAATTATCGAATTCAAAAGTTTAAGCCGTCAGACAAGAACATATATCCTCAGTGTAAACGACCTAAAAGTTTGCTTATAGCTTAAGGTAAAAGTGCTCCAGTCAAAGGCATACGTCTCCTTGTCAAGAGCACTAATTAGGCACAGTGTCATGATCTGCAACACCATTGAAGATTGAAGGAGAACAGTGGATTCCTTTTTCAATTGGGAATCAGACCGCAATTAATCCTCTTGTCTGCTCTTTTCAAGTTTTAAGATTGTATAGACTAACATCTCTAAAGCTCTTTGTTTTAATAGGATTTACATCTTTCTGGTGCTATCGAAAAGCACTAAAGATGGGTTGAGTGGATATGCACTACTAACGATATCAGTTAAATTTGGATATTGTTAGCACGAGAAACAATAATTTCTCTAAAATGCTAAAATGACCTGGATTTTTTCAGTTTACAGTAAAATTTTGATAAATTAATAGTTTTGAGATCATGAAAAACTTATTAATTTAACTATTATTAATAATTGAAAAATGCTAAATGTAGAGAAAGATTAGAGAACGATGAGAGAAATAAAGATAAAATTACTTTCAGGAATTTTTATAAAGTATAGAGGTGGTATAATAAAGAATATAGTGATTATATCAAATTATATAATATGATTCTGATTTGATCTCAATTGAGTGAATTATTTACTTGATAATCCTTTGGTTAGACTGTATGGCTCGTTCATCATTACATGATTACTCATCAAAATTAAAAAGAATTTTTAGAAATAATATATTAAGTCGATCTCTCTCTTATTTATCTAAATATAACACATAAAATGTATATAAATTACTTCAATTTGCCACTCGGCCAAAGGCCGAGTGATTAAGCTACTGTCCTCACAAGTGGTTCAGGCCCCACAAAAGCATTGTGGGAGCTAAAATATTTGTAAGTCCTTCTCCGCTGTAAAATGCGAGTGGAGCAGAGACATCCCTCGTATGTGAGGATTATTTGTCTGAGCATGTACTTTATAAAATTTAATGTAATAATGTAAGCCTCAATTATGTATAGTTAATTGTAAATATCGGTTTAATATCTGCTATATTAACAATTATAAATATAAAAATGACTTCAATTTAAAAGGCGTAAAGAAAGTAAACATTGACCGATGAAATGTGTGAAGCATTATGCTAGTACAAAGAAAATTATAGACATATCATATGTATTAAACTTCAAATTAATTATCAATTTATGTATTAAATGGACCCTTTAGAAAAATTATATTTCTAAAAAAATTAATATCGAATTAATTTATCGAATTATCAATCTACTACATAAGCTCCAAATCAAGACCGATAAAGATTATTAATTTAATTAAAATTATTAATTTATCTAATTTAGTTAGTTTATACTATCTATTGGATAAGTATTTGAAGAACAAAGAATGATTGAAAGTGACAATTACTTGGGGCCAATATTAGTAAATCGTTTTTTTTTACTTTTCAGATTTTCAGTCCATGGAATATGCTTTTGCTATTGGGAGCATAAGGCCAAAACAGGCGCGTCTCTGATATTGAAGTTTACTTGCCAGCAAAATGAATTAAAGAGGGCAGAATTTGGTGTTAATTTTGTGTAAAATGAAAATCAAAGCCAAGAGATAGAAAAAGCGAAAACGGAAATGCATGAAATGTTTGTGCATCTCGCTTTTAGCTGGTTTGATAAAATATTAGTATCAAATTACAACCGACAAAAGCAAAAAATATGTTGGTCCCATGAGCTTAATTCTCCAGAAAGAATAATATATTATAGAAAAATACATAGTGTTAATTGAAAATAGTACAGCCGGTCAACAATGGAGGATCGAGATGTTGAAAATTGGATTTTCCATCAAATGCAATTTGTGAAGTTGGTGTCACGGGACTAGAGAGTTTGATTGATTATATGGGGATCAATGGCTACAGTGACCTGATCCCTCCTGTCTGTTTGGGTCCTCAATTTAAATTTTGGGTTTAGTAACAAATACAAACGCAACATGAAATTTTAATTTCATTTGTGTGTTCTTCTTTGAATCTCTCTTTTGAGTCAAGAGGTAACATAACGTAATGAACCAGCGAGCCACTAGAGCAGGGTTGATCTACACTTAAGAAGCTCGGGGGGCCATAATTTGAGGAACAAAAAAAAAAAAAAAAAAAAAAAAAAAAGACACAGAATTGACGGAGGGCCAGTCATGACTCATGAAAATATATCCAAATTTGAGGCCCCAACGAAGCTCCGCCCCGGACCGAAGGGAAGCGAGCCTTGAATGAGATAAACGTGGGGGGAATGAGTACGGAAATAAGTAAGACGACAATATATACATTACATGCATATGATTAGGCTTTGGTAGGGTTTTATTCTTTTTTTTTATTATTATCTATCACTTTATTTATTTTAGATATAAGAAGCGGAATAAAGTTTAAAACTTATTTTCTAACTTTTTATTGTTTATTTTCATAAAATTTGAATTCAGATAACCAATTAAATAAAATTATTTAAAAATCTTTCGATCACACAGTGTAACCACTATCAATCACGTGTCTAAATTTTATTTTGCTAATTGCTCAAATCACGATTCATCAGACCAGCCACTCAGTCAGAGCTAGTGCATGGTGCTTTACTGGTGTGTCACCACCATGATAATAGCTCCGATGAGGAGCTTCATTAATATTGCTTTGCGCTTTTGACGAAACCTGACACGCTTGCTCATGCGATACAGCTGACTGATCGACCATCATCACACATTCACAACAGCAGACAAGTTTGTCAATTTGCTCACAGATAAACGCAACTTCGTCTCTGTAATTTTGCCACCATTTATCTGCCTTTTCTTTTATTACACATATTACATACATATGTGCATGGAAAGATCCTCTGAGTACAAATTTACTTCTTGCCACGGTAATTTCATCATCATTACAGTGTTCAAGTTAGCGATAAAGTTTCAAATAATAATAATAATAAAGCAAGTCAATGGCAAAAATCATGAATAACAGGAAAAAAAAAGAGGAAAAAACGAAGGCTAGCAGTTTGTAAATGCTTCCATTCATATCCATTTTATGTGGATTATTTGACAACACGATCGATGAATGATAGTTTTCAAGATAAAAACCACTGTTCCTTCTTTTCCACTAGTGTCAGGCCCTTGGAAAGTTGTTGCTTTCATATGCTCGTCTCAGAAAATCAACGTGTTAATTGAATAAGTGGGTTTCGAAAGAAACACACACAATGTTTGCGGACAAAGCCCTATCATTAGAAGCCACTGGAGATCATTAATTAATAAGCCAATCATTACAATACTTGAACAGCAAGTCAGGTCTGTGCACTCTTATTGACAACGTGCTAAATCTAGAGGAATAATAATGCTTGTACAAATTTTTATTGGTCATATTGGTAATCATCATAGTTGCGTCCAGTGCTTATAATGTGTAGATTTTTTTTTTTTTAAATGAATTTGGGTTGGGCTGAATTGATTTTTTAGCCTCCAATCTCTCTCAATATTTGAATTCAAATAATTAGTTAAATAAAACTGATTAAAAATTACTTAATTAATCTCTTTAAAGCGGTTATAGTATGCCTCATTCTGCAATCATTAAACTTCTGCAACCCCTTTCGCTCTTTTAGCGGGATGTCATGCAACTTGTTCTTCTTTTCTGTTACATGATGAATCTCTTTCACAGTAGAATTGTGAGCAAGTATCATCTACCCGACAAAGTTCAATGGTTTATCATTGACACTCTTAAAAGTTTCTAAGAGGATATGGCACCGTTACTTCATTTTATATCTCATGTGGAAAATTAATTATTAATTGAGAATTATGGAAAAATTTCTAATCATCAATTGGTTTTAAGAGGATATGGCACCGTTACTTCATTTTATATCTCATGTAGATTCAACAAGATACTTGTAAATTTCGGAGTTCAACATAAGCGCAAGGTACAATGGCCGATTGAGAAGTGCCCTCAGCCCCCCACTTGTGGAAACAAAATTAAATTGAAGCCAAATGGGGAACGATTAATTAGCAATCAGAAGTATCGGCTGATGAACTGATTTTCCTGCGGTGCAATTAAAGCAGGTAAATCAACTTCATCGTCATTCGCTTGATTATCTTTTTCTAACCGACGAACAACGACAGAACAAAAGCGAAAAAGTTAAAAAGTAAGAAAAGTTAAAAAAAGAAAAAAGGAAAAAAAGAAAGGTGGCCACTGTAGCATACTGAAATTGCTTCCTCATTGGGAATCTCAATCGTCCATTGATAGAGCGCACTCAGCTAACTTTTCCGAGCACACGCATGTTGGTGACTTGGTGCGGCATTCCTTAAGTGATTTTAATTATTTATTTTGCTGTGTCAACATCGACGAACTCAATATAATCCAAGCATATGTAGCTGCAACCTCCCACATTCTTTCTTTTTCCCTTGTTCGATCGATCCCACTTTGTAATGATAATAATCAGTGCACTATTCCAAAGGCTATTTGTGCTCTATGGATTACTTTGAATACTCATTTGTTATGGACAATCATTTATTACATTTTTAAAAAAATTAATTTTTATTTTATACACTTCTTCAAATTCGAAACTTACCCTAAAAGTTTCCTCTTTATTGATTCATTCATTCATGGCACCAAAGCATCCAAACCAAGAAGTTTTTACAAACTTTCAATATCACTTCAACTATTGTTCCATAAGAGCTCTCTCCCATTATACATAATTATCCTCCTTAGTTACAAATTATATGTATCAAATCTTGAACTACAAAATAATAAGTAATTTTTTTTGGGTCAAAATCAAAACGAAAAATAAGCAACTTTAAAGTAATAAAATATGAATTAAGTATAGTCATGAGGAGATGATTTTCTGGGATTTATCAACACATATATCAACCACTGGATTTGAAAATTGATATGATATAATATAGATGTCCCTCCATTATGAAATTAATAGCATATTGGATTGAGTTTCGAATGAAACATTGATTAGTATGATTTCTATGTCATAAACGTGGTGAATTGATTTAGGTTTACGGATTAAATATTAGTTAAAACTACATATTAGTGTGACGGAATGCGTTTGATATTGAGGATATAAAGTAAAATAGGTATACTTTATAATTTCAGGTGCACTATGTAGCCTCTGTCGATGTGGCAAGTAATATTGATTCAGCAAAATAGTTTTTGGAAGCCTCAGGGTGTTAAAGAATAAAATTGTAACATATTGTATGTGCTTTGGGTGTTATCCTAACATTCTGAATCATTAACTGTATGAGAAAAGCTCTCGGCTGGTTTATAAGTCTCTGGTTTTCTTAATTAATTAATTGTGTTTTATGTTTTAAAGCCTAAAAACAAGAATGTGGTGTAGTATGTGCCAAAAACAAATATTGCCTACACAGTTGAGAATCTTTAGATACAGAATTATTTTTTTTTTTTTTTTGGGGGTGAATTTGACGAAAATCGAGCCTGCATATACACATCTCCTTTTCTCAAATAAAAATTAAATCTTACCCTACTTTTATGAAAATATCTTGTATCAATAATTATGTCAGAAACCTAAACAGTGGAAGCAATAGCTAATAGTTTCTATATTTGGACTGTATATACGATAGATTACAGACCATAGTTTCCAACAAAACCAGCACGTGCTTCTGATGCAACACTGTTTTTGATAGCATCTGAAAATGATTTTTTTTCCTTTTCTTTTCCCTGCAACACTACCAGTTTGCCATTAATATAACATTACCCCGCAATTCTGTGAGGTTATTGTCACCAACTGGGCCACTTTCTTATGTCTTTGCTGCCTCCTAAAAACTCAAAAGGAAATGAAAATTGAAACATTCAACATCCAGGGCCAAGCATTTCCATTACTAATATATATATACATTTACGTCACTGACACTGAGTCATGCAAAGCGTTTGCGTTCATGTAACCTGCACCTGCACCTACCTGTTAAATATTATTTTTCGGTGAAAAGAAACAAATCAATTTAATTGGATGCTCAAGCACCTGTTTCCTTGGATCGCTGTGCCATTTTCGTTGGGGATTACTGGAAGTTCCCGAGAGGATATATCAACTGTAACGTCCCATCACTCAGTTAATTTATCTCACAATAAATTATCGAATTCAAATAATCGAAACCTAGTCATTCTCAAAAACAATTGCAATTTGTTTTTAAAATTGAAGTTTGTAAAAGAACCCCAAATGAAAAGGTAAACCTCATTTAATAAAAGATAATCAAACAAGTAGCATAATCTCCCCATTATAAAGCCACTCCCCAATATTGGGACTGAAATAAGAAAAGAGAATTCCCACATTATATCCAAAAAAAAAAAAAGAAAAGATACTAATAATATTTGGATAACATAGTGCCAATCCAGGTTTTGTCTTGCCAATCAAAATTGTAGGCTTCCTTCCATTGTACGCACCGTATAAAAGTATCTGTACACGTGTGAAGATGGTGGACTTTGAGCCTACGATGTTGAAAGGAAGCCTGCCTCCGATGGAATTTGGGCTGTTATATAAAATGATAGAATAAGGCCCTTCGCCAGTGGGGCAGTGTAAAGACAGCTGGATTGGGCTTCGTCATTGCCTTTATATTCAATAATGAAGCCAGTGTTTTAGATGATTAGTCGCGTGGTTATATATCACTCTTTAAGAAAGCATTTTGGTTAATTAGTTGAGGTTTCTGTCAAAGTAAGCTGTTAATTAGGGATTAATCCCGCTCATTGCTCCGAGAGAATGGGTGCATGCTTATTTATTTTATTTTTTTTTAAAAAAAATTGACCTTTAAGTGAAATGTAAAATAAAATCTATATAGGGCTAATGAATTCGAATAAAAAAAAGAGGGAAAAAAAGGATGGAAATAAATGAATAATCAACATATTACAACACTCAATAAAATTCTTGGAAGTACTTTTTTAGACACTTGACAGGTCCTTGTTTGGCTATAAACTGCAACGAAACAGCTAGTTTCGTGCCATCCAGGGCTTGACACAAGCATTTGGTCCATCAGATGTTAATTACGATTTATCTATTTTTCGTAGCCATGATGTTTATGTAACATATGCGTTCGGTCTTATCAGACAGAGTGTCATCAATTCTCTCACTGATTTATCTTATCATTTGGTTTTAGGATCTGCACTGTCGTGAAGATGAATCCTTGTATGCATGTGATTGTGTTTGTAACATAATATATATATATATATATATATATATATATATATATATATATATATATGTATATATATATATATATATATATATATATATATATATATATGTATTGACATCAGTGGGGAAATATTGGATTTGTTGAGTATGATAAATTGTAGAATAATTAATGTTATAAAACGAAGGGAGAATGACGCTTAGGTTCCAATCCAAGGAGTGGCATCACAGGTTAAAAGTTTATCAGAAATCTTCGATGTAGGAACACAGTTCAGAATCTGGAAACATAACGAATCAGATTTATTCTAAATATTTGGAGAAAACTCTTTTCTTTTATGTGTTAAGAGTAAGACAATCAATATTTTTTCCTTTCGAAAGAAAAAAAAAAAATTGTCGATCGAATGCACCTTATAAAGGGGGAATTTGAAACTTTGGAAAAAAAAAATTAAAAGAAAAAATGGGGGAAGAAAGGGAAAAGTAAAACAGAATCCAAATAAGGGTTGAGTTAGCTTAGGCAATGCCAGGTTATTTGAAAGGTTAATCCACATGGATGGCATATGATGATGTGAGTGTACATTCACATGGCCTTCATGTTATTTGCAACTCTTTTTGTCTACTTGTTTGCTTTTCATAGTCACCTCAAATATCTATAAGAGTAACTGCCATATTGCCATTAATTCACCAGCCTGGATTTGCCTCCGATCTCTGCTTGAAAGCTAAAACATTATTATTATTATTATTATTTTTAAGGCACAAAAGTTAAAGGTATAACTCATGGCGTTTGTGTAATTGTTAATGTTTATTTTATTTTATTTTTTCTTTTTTGTTGGTGAGAATTTCTGAATCAATCGAAGACTTTTGAGTTTATAAGTCGTTCACCACAAAATTATATGTCTTAATTTCCTTCATTTTATTAACATAAGAGTTAAACCTGAGTGGGGGGTTGAGAGGGTAAGTGATTAATGATTATGAATGGCTACAAGAGATTTTATTTGAATTTATATGTTATTACGTAGGGATTCTTCTTTAAATTTGTTGTTGCACGCGCGCGCGCGCACACACACACACACATATATATGATGGCAGAAAATCTTATTTAGTATCATGAAAAAGAAGTTTGAAAAATAATCTTAGGGTAAATACTCATTTAGTTATCATGTTTTAACTTAAGTGTCCGTTTAATACCTGTATTTAATTAAAAATATCTCAAAACATCTCTGTTGTTAAATTTATTACACTCCTACCCTTATTTTTCTTTTCTTTTTGTAATAATACCCTTGCAACAATATATTTGAGGATGATAATGAAAAGAAAAATAATGATAATTTAGCCAAATAGCCATAAGATTAAAATAAAAGTTAACCCAATTTTTTGTATTATTATTTTACTTTTGGGATTAATTTGTAACTGAATTATTTATAAAATAATTATTAGTAAGGTTGTTACAAGAATATTAAACAATGATATTGTACGAGTATAAAAGACACTAGTTCTTTCATATTGTAGTTACTAGTTAATTTGCCAAAAATTAGCTTTTTTAAAGATAAATAAATTAGTGTCAAGAATATTATTGTAAAAGTTAAAAAGAAAAGGTAAGTGTAAGAATGTAACATATTTAACTGTAAAGATATTTTGATGTATTTTTTAGAATATAAGAACTAAATATTCACCTAAATCAAAATATAGAGACTAAACGAGTATTTTTTTTTTCCACGAATCATATATAGACTAATCAATGATTGCTCAAAAGTTAAAGGTATGTATGATTTTTAATCTAAATATCATTCAATATTTCTAAAATTCTATATGAGATTTTCGTGTTTGCAAACATATTTGTTTGAGTCGTCTAAGATCTAGTTCTTTCACATGTATTCATATTATTTAAAAGATTTTACACGAACACTCTTTGAACTTTGTCTAAATATCGGTATCCTCAACTTAAAATAAAATAAATGCACTAATAATTAATTAAAATTAAAATTATGAGTAAAATTCGCACGTCATAAGATCTGAATTTGACCTTATTCATCAAATTAAAGTTATATAATGTGGGAACGCCAGCATCGAAGAAAGATTACGGTTATTAATCGATTGATTTTAACCAACCATGTGTCCATATACGTATGGATGAGAGAGAGAGAGAGAGAGAGAGAGAGAGAGAGAGAGAGTTTAATGATATGTATGTAAAGCGTACATAAAGACCAATTAATGGTGACCTAGTGGGCAAGCATGCATCGCTATTCAGCTAGATATGCAACGCCAGCAAAGCAATATACCCAAAAAAAAAAAAAAAAGGACGCACAAAAAGCAAACCGGTAAAAATAATGTCATTTTTGTGAGACAACAATTCAAAATCTCAAAACAAAATTAACTAAAAATTAAAAAAAGAAAAAAGAAAAAAGAAAAATAGAGGAAATGTGAGCACGACCTCCCTTATCTCTTAGCAATTGCAATATCTCTCTCGTTGTCAATTGCGTACCCTTCACTTTCCTTTATGGCAATAAACACCTTGCGCCCCGCCCCCATTCCCTTTGATGTTTACCTACCTTCACCACCTCTTCCTCCTCCTAAATTTACTTTTATGTCCTTTTCCTTTTCCATCTTCATTTTTTTTTTTTTTGGCTCTCTCCATATATTAATTTTACCAAGTTCTACAATAGAATAATTAATTATTCAATAAGCCTTGCCGTAGAAGGTGATTGGTATTTGGCAGTCTCCTCGCTCCCAAGCTTGGAGTGTTATGTGGATTAATGATCGAGTTTCTACAACATAACTGAAAATACAAGAGATTAGGTCAAAGTATTTGTTGCTTTTGAGAATACTCTAATAATTGTGAACTGATTAACCTAGTTATCGTTGATTAAAATAAAAATAATACTATGAATTTATCCATTAAACCTCATCTGACTTGACAATTAGAAGAAATAACAAACTGATCATAATTTGATTTTAATACTATAAATAACACAATTATGATCAACAGCCATGTATAATTTTGAATGACTAGTACTGTTTAATACTTTCAATTGATACTGTTTAAAAACGATAATAAATATTAGGTTATTGCACCTATTTTATTGGATATTTTCTCCTTAACATCCCTCTCGATCAATTAATTAAGAAAAATAAACTAATAATACCCATTCAAATAACAAATTAATACCGAAAAGTAAAAGAATTCTAAAATAAATTCTAATCCCCCAACCAAGTCGTCAATTCAACTTGATTGGCAAAAGTCATCAAAACCAACAAAAAAATTTAATTGGTTTGAATTGACTAATACTCCTGGTAATTTCTTGCGGTCTTGAACCGTATTTTAAGTCATTTCCTTAACTTATTGTTTTAAAATTTCAAGAGTACAGCGGGATCAACCAATCGATTACGTATAGAAACTGGCGTTTCCCATTCAAAATTAATGCAAGAAACTGAATAATTGAGCCTCTCTTACTTGTCTCATCAATTGCATGGCTACAAGGCAATGCATATCGTATGGCCTTGACAAATAATTGAATCAGTAACATCCAACAACTTATATAATACGTATACATACAAAAACTAGCTACCACAATACCATGTATATGGTCCATGATGAATATTTAAATAATTAGTGAATCATGATAAAATTATTTATTATAAGATATTCTCCAGCACAGTGAAATTTCAATACTATTTATTAGTGTAGGCCATAACCGAACTAAATTTGCCACTATTTATTTTCAACTCATAAATGTTTTTGCCTAATAACATGACCTATATCCAACTAGTTTAATTCTACATTCTTTATACACCACTTAAAATAAAACACATAAAGCTTATAGATAAGCTCTCCTCTCATTTCTCATTTTCTTTTGTGGGTTTGATGACAATGATACATGCACAATCATATTATTGTGGTTTAAGGGCGCTATTACAATATGAAACTTTTAAAGTTAATGAATAACATGAAATATAAAGCTTGTAAAATAGCTAATAATTATTAATTATAATTTTGGAGCCTGAGACGAGAAACCTTCTCCGAGATTTCATCAGTTTGTCATAAAGATTGACAATTGAAAAAAAAAATTAAAAACTAAACTAACATTTTTTTTTTATTATTGATTTTGAATGAAAAGAAGTACTGGTCATCATCCATTAATGTTATTACCCACTTATTGTCTCATATTTTGACAAATTTAAAGAAATTTCAATGAAACGCACCCGATTGAAAATCAATAGTATACAAAAACACAAAACCAACAACACAAAATAATATGAAGTTAATAATTAAATTCATATGGAAAACAAAATTTCACCGGTATCACAACAAATCCATTTTTTTTTATACCAAGATCAAATTATTGAGAAGATACTTTGATTGCAAGGCTTTCCAAGCCGTGATGTTTGACATCCTGGCTGTCCCGTTTTGCCCACGTGGCTCCACGAGCATCACGGCCGGTTTAAATACTAAATAATATAATTAAATACTTCACCACATTATTAGCTTGATGTTTAAATTAACTATTAGATTTGATTGATTATTCCCCCCTAAAAGGGTCAATAATCAAGGGCATTTTGGGAATACAAGGGCACGCTCCAGATGTGAAAGTAATCTTTGTTACGGAATAAACTTTGCAATTACGGATCACCTGATCTGATATAAATTAAAATAATTGCTCAATTAGCTTGCATGATTTGAAAAGGTCAATGGGATATACATGTTAGGGGCATTTTGGTCATTTCAGTAAGCAACACCCAACGGCCACTGAATTCCAAAACGCCCCAAAAGGCAAAGGCGACCCTACACATGGGCCAACTTATTATCCCCATCGTCGCTATCTGCAGCTGTTGCCACAGCTCCCTTTGATAAATTTTCTATTAACTTATTTCCTCAAATTATGCAATTTATTGTATTTTTTTTTTCCCCCAGTGCAATATTTAGATACATTTTTCTTTTCCAAATTTTCTCTCTCTTTTGCAACTTTATTACCGATATATGTATAATATAAATAGTAGGCGCCTTACGGCTTTCTTTGTTTTATTTTTATTTTAATTACCACGAAAGAAGTACAGAACATAATAACTGAAGATTCCATTTGAGCAGCTTAATTTATTCAAAGAAAAAATGATCTTGCTTTCTTTATCATATTTTATTATAGATAATGTTATTGTTATTATTACTTTTGGGTTTGTTTTGAGATTGACAGGAGATCCCACAGAGACATAAATCAATAAGTAATTAAATTGGAAAAATAATAATTATAATAATAATAATAATCGAAAATACACACACTCATCCATCTTCATAAAACCCCTTGAATACTGAATTCACCATCTTTTAATTTTGTTGATATTACTAGCTATTTCTGGAGCTAGAAAAAGCTAGCCAGCTAGCTTGCCATGATGCTGGGTGAGGGTGACAGCTCAAGTGCTCTGCTAGCAAGCTCCTCCAGCGATGCTAACGCAATCGCCGTGGCACCAATTGGAGGAGCTCATGACGGTGCTGCTGCTGCTGCTGCTGATGCCGGTGGTGGTGGCTCGAATAATTCAGCTACTGAAGAAGATAAAGTGGGACGAAACGATGACGGTGACCGTAGTTTTGGTGGTAACCGGTGGCCCAGACAAGAAACTTTGGCCTTGTTGAAGATACGTTCTGATATGGATCAAGTGTTTAGAGAATCCAGTCTCAAAGGTCCATTATGGGAAGAGATTTCCAGGTGATGATTTTATTAACTTTTGTCAAGCTAATTTCTAGTTTGTTTTGATTGAATAGGGTATGTAATTCATGCATAGAGAGATCTATGTATTCATCATTCTTTTTTTTTTCCCCTCTTCTGCAAAATTTACAATTCTCTTGGTACTAAATGGTTTCAAATTCAATTCTCTTCTGTGATCTAGGTTTCATTAATCTACCGTTTCTAAATTTTCATGTTACTGTTACAATTAAACTCTAGTTGATTTGCCGATTTCAAAAATTAACATGAGGTCACTGACGATTAGGTCATTTCTTTTCCTTTTTCTTTTTTTTTTTAAATCAAAAAATTAAAAATTAGTATTAAATTTTATCTTTTTTTTTGGACTAATTATCGAAACGATCAAATTTCATGTTTATTTTATGCGTGAAAATGCTGGTAATTAAACATATTTGTTAATTTTCATGGGATGAGGAAGTAAAAAGCTGTTGCTGAACTGTTATTATCAGGAAACTAGCTGGGCTTGGTTATAATCGAAGTGCCAAGAAATGCAAAGAGAAATTCGAGAACGTCTACAAATACCACAGGAGAACAAAAGATGGCCGCACGGGAAAGCCAGAAGGCAAGCATTACAAGTTTTTTGATCAATTAGAAGCCCTTGATCATCATCATCATCATCATCATCATTCAACCGCTCCTCAAGCAACAACAAAACCTCAAGCTCCGTTAATGCAAGCAATTCCATGGACTATGAATCCTCCGAGTTCAGTCGCGGCTCATATCAAGAATGCTGTTACATCAATATCAGCCGCAAACCCTATACAAGCCGTGCCTCAGAGCACTGTCATTGCCCCTCCAACAAACCCTACAGTTTCTGCAGCAGCAGCGCCGCCATTAGCCCAGCCTGCGAATAACTTACAGCATTCGTTTGCAAATGTGTCGCCGAATCTTTTCTCGAGTTCAACATCATCTTCAACTGCGTCAGAGGAATATTCTGAAGAGCGGCAAGCTGGTACGAGGAAGAGGAAGTGGAAGATGTTTTTCAAGAGGTTGACGAAGCAGGTGATCAAGAAACAAGAGGAGCTGCAACATAGATTCTTGGAGGAAATTGAGAGACGCGAACGCGAAAGAATTGTTCGTGACGAAGCTTGGAGGGTTCAAGAAATGGCTAGAATCGATAGAGAGCATGAGATCCTAATCCAAGAACGAGCCACAGCAGCTGCCAAGGACGCTGCCGTCATCGCATTCTTGCAAAATATTTCAGGCCAGCAACAAATCCCCGTTAAAGAAAATCCCCAACCGTCACCGCCAGCGGTAGTAGTACAGCCCGCACCAGCAGTTCCACCTCATCCTCAGCCACCGCCGCAGGCATCGGCTACGACTACTCCAAATAATAAGCCGGCGGCTAATAATAATAATTATGGTGGAAATGTTGTTATGTCAACAAGCTCTTCAAGATGGCCAAAAGCTGAAGTTCAAGCTTTGATCAGATTTAGAACCGAGCTGGCAAATAAGTATCAAGAAAATGGACCGAAAGGGCCTCTATGGGAAGAGATCTCGGCGGCAATGCGGAGTGTTGGATACAATCGGAACGCTAAGAGGTGTAAAGAGAAATGGGAGAATATTAACAAGTATTTCAAGAAAGTTAAAGAGAGCAACAAGAAAAGGCCTGAGGATTCGAAGACGTGTCCGTATTTTGATCAACTTGATGCTTTGTATAGAGAGAAAAGCAATAAGAGTAGTGAAAATAATTCAGGTTGTTATGGAAATGTGAAGGCTGTGAATCATAACACGGCGCCGTTGATGGTGCTACCGGAGCAGCAATGGCCACTACATAATAATGATCATCTGCAGGGACAAAACCAGCCGCCATTGAATGTGAATCAAATTCAAGAAGATGACGAAGAAGAAGAAGAAGGAAACAGTGAAGAGGGTTACGAAGAAGAAGAAGAAGAAGAAGGCAATGGAGGTTATGAGATTGTACCAAACAAAGCTGCAGCAGCCGCTGCTTCAATGGGGAATGCCGAGTGAGTGAAGATGAGACAAAGACGTTACAGATCACAAAACTGTGAATTCATTTCTGTGAAAATTTTTCATTGCGGTTAAAAGATGAGGGGTAATGTTTATTTTAATTTTTAAATTTCTCAGGAGGGTGTGTTCGAACTTGATGAATTAAGATGCTGGCCAAGATTTTAATATGCATGAAGTTGGGTTGGAGAGTTACACGTGGGTTGTAGTTCGTAGTGGGATAAATTTTTACTAATATATATTTATATTGCTTATTAATTATTAGATAAATCAGAATAAAGTGGAGGAGCTGAGAAAGATATATGGAGGGGAAAGATCAGTTGAATAGAAAAATACATAAAGAGACTAGCTCTAGCTTTGTGCCTTTTTATTTTTATTTTTAATTTTTCTCAATTTTTCAGACTGTTCATAGGCAGATAGCTAGCTGAGTTTTCTACAGGCCGTAATAATAAAGAAAAGAAAAACTTAGGAGTTTGTATCTTTCATTTCTGTTCGTCGGCTGTTACTTGTAAATGGGGAAAATGGTTTGCAGTGTTTGTTATTGATTGTATTCAGAATATTTACTTGCAACTTCAAACTTCAGCAATAAAATAACTCAGCCAAAAAAAAAAAAAAGAAAAAGAAAGAAAAGGTAAAAACCAGTCTGTCACCAACATGAAAGAGAGAGAAGAGGAAGCTGCAGGTAGCTTCTTTCCATAACATGCCAACATCACACATGAATAAGCAATTAATATACATAAAATGGTCCTACCAAGAAGAATCTTCTAAGTTATCTTAAAAAATAATTGTAACCCTAATAATGGTAATAACAATGTGTCAAATTATTAATATATCGATTGTGTTGACTTTCCACATAACCATTGATAATGGTTAATTATTTTATATTGATCAACCGACTCATCATTTTATCATAAATTTGAGCTTCTAGCTCTTCTCTTAATCATATATAAACCCAATTAATTCTTCCCAAAATTGATTGACGAATTTGATGTATTCATATCCTTTTGTCCTTTCTATGTGTTAATGCATCTAGCACTATGCAATATGATTAATTTTCCCAGCTTCGTTTGGATGCAAAGAAAATTAATGGTGCATAGCATACCCATTATAGAATAAAGGAGAGAAGGCCCACAACTTTTGAGTGGTGATAACTATACCAGCGAGAAACAGATAGATATGTAACTAGATATATTATATTATACATATTACATGTACAGTATTTTCCATTGAAAGATGATTACATAAAGTTTCTGTTGCTATCATAAGTCGGACACAAAAATTTTATCCTTTTGTTCAGTTTTATTTCCGTGGATAGGATAAGGTTTTAATTGATTGAGCTCATCTCAATTTGGAAACTGTGACTTTAACGTCACTCTAATACCCTGTCCCGTGCTTACACCATTCACAATTATACACCAATAAAATTTTGTAGATTTGTGTTGACTTGATAATGCCTGACCTCCACTCAAATTAATTTTACAGATACCTAATAACATGCATGATTCATGTTCACAATTTTTTTTTTTTAAAAAAGGAAAATTCATTCAATCAATTGATAAAAGAACAAGAAGCACCTAGGGATGGCAATGGGTTGGGGTGGGGGTGGGGAGCCCTATCCCTTTCCCCACCTCATTAAAAATTTCGTCTCCATTTCCCACCTCATTCTCCAATAAATTTAGTGGGGTAGGGATGGAGAATTCTCACTTGGGGAATGGTTTTCTCATCCACATTTGATTCTTCATTTATTTATTTTATAGTAGATATAGTACATGATTTTTGTAAATAAAAATTTAAAGACTTAAAATAAAATCATTACCATATTATAAAATATTTAAATTATTTTTAAAAAAATCTCTAAATGTTTGAAATAATATCTTGAAATAATATTAAAATTGAAAAATATTTGAAGAAAGCAGTATCTTAAGAGAGAAAAGAAAATATAATAATATTTGAGGTTGAATAAAAATTATATTGTAGGATTTTTTTTTAGTTATAGCCCATTTATGTCAAGTAAAAATAAAAAAAATTTATTAACTAACATTGTAACTGATGAAATAAAAGTTATTAAATAAAAATTTAAAAAAATATTTATATATAATGGGCATTAAGGTGGGGAGTACAAAATCAAACCATATCCCATTAAAAATTTGGGAATTATTTTTCTTCCATTCTTCAAAAATTATTTAAAATTCACTCCATTTAAGGCGGGCCTCATGGAAGATTTTGTCATCTATATAAGCACTAAAATGGTAACAATCGCTCAAACCATTTCTTTTTTAACAAACAAACAAGAGCGAAGTGCACAAGAGATATTTTCTTTGTAAATAAATTTAGATTCACTACTAATTTGATACTTGTACTATCTTTTAATGATTGGTGTTACTCACCAATTCATTATAAAAGTTTTATATTAGTTGAGATATAAAATTTTTGTATGGAAATCAGAATATACAATTCACTTTGATAGACTTTTATTTTCCCTTAAATTTGTATATAAAATTTTTAGTATTTAATGAAATTATATAGTTACATAATTGCCCAATAAGCATATAGTTCATATTTATTTATTTTTTAAAATTATTGTTATTGTTGTCCTGTATTACCCAATTTTCTGGCTTCGGCCTGCAAATAAGTGCTATTATTATATTAGAAGAAACCTGTAATTAAAGATCATCAATAATTCATAAACATTCCAACATAATGGACCATTTGCTCATATTTCGTTACAAATCGCATCGGGTTGATGAGAATTGAATATTTTAATGGATTGAATTCCTTATTGATGGCTGACGCTTATTATTTAAGGAACTGGAGAGACTAGTATTCGGTGTTACTTACTCGTCGGGTGTGGGCTTAGAATAATTATATTCTTGATGAACTTAGCATATTAATGTTTATGGCCATTAATTACCAAACTTTTCTAAAGTTCTAGGAAAGTAAACCTTTTTCTCGTACACGTCCGGAGTGAGAAAAATATCCCTAATTTTACATGTTAATAATAAGGCTGGAATTATTTAAACCCACAAAAATATTCTCTATACCCATTCATTTATAATAGCTTTTATTACTAATATAATCTATAACAATATTACCTATAATGATTTTTTTTCCTTTTTTTTTGAAATTGAACAAAAATTCTGCATAAACTGTGGCTTTCTAATCCTTCCTGAAAGTGGGTAAAACAATCAAAAACTAAATCAATTCAGAATAAAGAATTTCATTCTATAATTTTAGAACTTTTAGTGAAAATATTGTGTGAGTTCTTTTACTGGCTGTGGAATTTAATTTCTTTTCCAAATTGATTTAACTTGAATCTCATTCTTTCAAGACATTAATTTCCAAAGACTTACTTTAATTGGTCAGACCCATTCTAATATCTCTAATTTAGACTGTTTAGCACTGTATAAGAATGAGGAAAGAAAAGAAGTAGAGAAAACGAAGGGAAGAAGAAGACTAGTTGCTCACTTGCTGGTAGTAGTAAATAATGTACGTAGGGTTGTTTTTGGATTTTAAGGCGGCTTATAGAGTAAAACATTAATTTTTTAAATTTATATTAAGTGTTTATTGAGAAAATGGGTATGGAGAGGAAAATTATGAGTTTAAATACCCCACTGTAATAATAAATACAATCACATAAAGGTGGTTAAAGATAGTATTTGTGCTATAATAATAATAATAATAATAATAATAATAATAATGATGGGTGATTTATTTACTTCAATCGAATCATAACGATCAACTGTTCATTACAAAATGGTACTTATCATAGAATAAAACATTACAAGAGTATTCATATCACTCTGAAAGTGAATAAAAAATTGAAAAGAATTTACATTCACGAAACTTTGGTTCGTTATTGTAAAAACCTAAATGAGACTTATTTACTTGTAAACTACTTATTTAAAGAAGTATATTATCAGCATTTCAAAAAAAAAAAAAAGAACAAGAAGTATCTTATCAGTTCCTAAAATACGTACATCTCCTCAAAAATCCTAGCATTTATCTTTTTATCCTTTTTTTTTTTAATTTTACCATGAGTTTGATAAGAGTAATATTAAGGAAACCAGTGGGGGACACTATTTAGCTTGGGATCCGGGCGTCTGGACCTAAAATCTCTACTCAGGCCAAGTCCACTAGATTGAACCACGTATATATGTCAATCATGGCCCAGTTTATCTTTGTCTCCTTTAATTCCTAATATTTGAATTAATTGTTCAATTAGTTCTTATATTTTTTTTAAAATTAATTAAGACCTTTAAAATGTATTTGTTTCGTAAAAATATATTCAATTATTATCAGTTTTTCAGTTGGTGCTCATCAAATTTGTTTGAATTTAAAGTTATATCAAATTAAAATATAATTTTAATCTTAAAAACATTCGATAAAATAATGACCTCAAATTTCAAGGACAATATAAATGGATATAATATAAATGGATATAGCGATGATACTAATAGCATGAATCTTAGATGAGATTCATTCAACGAGTGTGCCTCGTGTTAGAAACTACTGGTTATGACATTATTAAGATGCATGCAAGAAATAATTTCTAGCATTAATGGACGCCTTTCAAAAAAAAGAAAATTAATAATAATGAATGCAATTTTGCTTTAGGTTTATTAAAGCTGATGGTTTCTTTTATGCATTTCAACGGGCAGACAGTAAGCATTTTCTTGTCTGCCCTTTTTTTTTTTAAAACGAAATATGTATGCGAATGACTTATTGGGCGTATTCTAGTAGTGATTTTTTTTAAAAAAAAAGATATATAACCCGTAACTTAAAAAAAAAAAATGTTTGCTTTGTTTTCATTATTTATTTACTATTTAAAAGGAGCGCCGAAAATATCAAAAGCCAGACAAAATAGCACATAGCATTCGGAAATGCCCACATTTGGCATTCAAACAAAGACCGCATGCTACAGTCTGCAGAAAATATTTATTAAAAGAACGATTTTTTTATTTTAATTTCTTCAAAACGAAGTTAAGAAATGATAAATATTAATTATGATATCAATACGAAGCTTGAGAAACAAAACAACAACAGCAATTAACGAACAACTTCCAGTTCTCCTTGAAGCATTCACTCACACGATCGATAATCACACAGCAGACAAAAGTAAATGCAGGAAATTTTGTTAAGATGTTCGTCTTCATATGAGAGCAAAAACTTTATGAAGCTATGCATATACCTGGATTAGTCTTGTTCTTTAGTTTCTCATATACGTAATCATTTTATTAAGACCAAATATTCCAGAATTTTGTTCTTAATTTTTATAGTAACACATCCACCCAAGGCTTTAATTAGATTAAATCTAGACTTAAAAATCTACGCCAATTAATATTTAATCATGATTAATTCCAACTATAAATTACAGTCATGTTATTTTACCTCAAGGAAACCCTAACAACGATCACTCCCACTGTGAAATATTTGTTCGAGTAAAGTGAAAAATTACCTATAGATTTTATTGTAGTTTCCAGAACACTGAATTGCTTGCAGAAAATGATTTAAAAAAGGAAAGAAAAAAAAAGAGCTGATTAACCAACCATGGTTGACTTCATTCTATTTTGTTTCATAATTTCATTTTCCATTAATATGGATTCCTAGCTAGCTAGCTGGCTATGTTGGTGATGATAAGTTAAAGCAGAGGCTGAAGATGCTGTCCCGGTCCTCATAAGAAAGGAAGCTGAAACTTTTGTATTTGTGGGTGTGTATGTGATAGAAGCAAGAAGCAAGCGGTTTTATTGTCTTATACTGTTAGCGGCGAAAGCAGAATATCTCTGTTCACAGCAATCAATTCGCGATCGTGGGGCTCAGCAGCTTTTAGTGGGCAACATTTGCAGCATTTTCATTATCAAGACCTTGCATGAATTTGTAGGGCATACACTCATCAATCATCATCGACATCAAGTCAAAAGGAAATGCCGATGCCTCACATATAATGCCAAATAAGGGACACATATAATGGACAGGCAGCTAGCTTTCTGATAAATAATTGATTTATCGCTTTTTTTCCCCCCCACTTTTAACTAGATCTTTGTTGTATAACTCATTTGACGATAATGCTTGCAAATGCAATGTTATAAGATCAATCAAGCATTTTTGCGTGAGCTGTACTAAATGGCCAAAAGACTATCTCAAAGGCACAATACGAAACTTTTATTTTATTTATTTATTTATTTATTTTGAATCCACAATATGAAACTGATTATACATGAATTTTCGATTTGGAAATAACTCCACTTAATTTCCACCCTAAGAAATGATGAAGTTGAAACTGTATCTCGGCGGATTGATGTACGTAGGACGACATGAGTCGTATCTATGGGAGGAATAAAATTCGTTGCATTTGTCTGTTAAAAAGATATATGGGGATTGGAATTTATATATAGTTTGTAATTTTCAATTCCGCTATCTTTCACACCATTGTCGGATTATTTACATAAACCTGAGAGATAATTTCTAATTTTTGAGCTATTTTTTGCCAATGAACTAGGCATTTAGGCTTGGATTCTATAGATTGAATAAGTTCTTTTTCTAACATGGTTTAAGAGTCAAAGTCTTCGTTCGATACATCGTCAAACTCCAAAGATATCAGTTAGACCCATAAACTAAGCTTGATCTGTAAATTAAATAGCGATTCATATTCGAACTCCAAGCTTTTTGTTCTGTTTCAAGAAGCCGGGGAACCGACGAGTATCAATAGTTATTGTAGAGAAGTACTGTATCTTTCGTTTTATTATATATTTTCTTATTATTTTTCTTAATTAAGAATAAGAGGGTATGTAAAAAAAAAAAAAAAAAACACAGAAGCAAACGAGGTTATCCCCGTGTAACTGCAATCCCTAGTCGATTTCAAGGTACTGACACAATGCATTCAGTGGGCACCAGATTTAATAATTAATTAGCAGCTGATGCTGATACAAAGGGAACTGTTTGTAAATTAGTAAATAACTCCCTTTCCATGAAAAAACTGGAAAGATTCCCCTGTGGACCCTCTAAATTAAAAGTCCATTACTGCATGTGATGCTGCCTTCTTGTGTGGGGAAGTTCCAATCGCAAGGAGCTGGCTAAAAATCCCCACAATTTAACCTTTTTACATATACCAGTGTATTGTAGAACATATATTTTAATTCAAAAATTATACTGTAATTTATAGTATTAAAATATAGTTTGTAGTTGTAAATCAAATCAATAAATTTATTCGCAATACTGAAACATCTATCAAAATTTTATTACCTTCTCTCTTACCACACAAGAAAGTCTATGGCACATTAAAAGTAAGATAAATATCATATGTAATTGAATTTAATATAATTAATAGCTGCATGTTAATTTTTAAAATAAATAAATATATGACATAATATCATCTGTTTGTTGTATAACTGACTGATGTAGTATGTCTAACTTATTCTAAAATTTATCTGCAGACACATTAAAAATGTTATAATAATAATAAAAGCTGAGCCAAAATTATCATAACAAAAACAAAGTCACCATTTTTCACATTTATACCACCATGAACTGACAACATAAATAAACAAAAATACAACACTAGTTTCTGCTTGTATTTATTCTGTGGAACCTGAATCTCTCTCTCTCTCTCTCTCTCTCTCTCTACTCTCTCTTTTCCTCAACTTATTTATTTAGGCCCAAAAAAATAAATAAATTATGAAAATAAAAATAATAAATAAACATATAATCCCACTGACCATGAGCTAGCAACAAACCGCCCATGTGCATGCTCTTGCGTATACTTAACTCCAAATATTCCCCCACCACCATTATAACCGCCGCTGCCATCGGCAATGGCGGCTACGCTCTTCAGGAAAAATGCCCTCAGATAATCGCTTCTTGGACTTAACTCTGGAACTCACTCATTTGCATCCATTGAATTCACTGGCTTATTGTTTGGTACGATTTCAAAGACACCCCCATCATCTTCTTCTTCATCATCATCCGCATCTTTGTCATCTTCTTCGACATTCTGGTCACTTTCTATATCTTCCATAGCCTGATCATCTTGCTGATGCTCCGGCTGCGGCGGCCATTGCTGCTCCGGCCTTACCATTAATGGTACTGAATTTTCAGGCTTGAGTAATTGATTGGAGAGTACTGAAGACGACGTCTCAAGTTTATTCCTCTCTTTGTACAAAGCATCAAGCTGATGAAAATATGGACATGTTTTGGAATCCTCAGGCCTTTTCTTATTGCTTTCTTTCACTTTCTTGAAATACTTGTTTATGTTCTCCCACTTCTCTTTGCATCTTTTGGAACTCCGATTGTAGCCTAGCTTCCTCATCCCAGCTGATATTTCTTCCCACAATGGCCCTTTTGGTCCATTTTCCTGATACTTGGAGTCAAGACTTGTCCTCATCTTTATCAGCGCTTCCACCTCAACTTTAGGCCATCTTGATGAACTTGTTCCTCCCGTGTAATTGTTTCTCTCTCCACCGTTATCCGTTTTCGTTCTCTCTACGGTAAAAACAGGCTGCTGCTGCTGCTGCTGATGCGGAGGTGGCGGCGCAGGTGCTGGCGTCGAAGTTGGCTGCGGCGGCGGCTGTGATTGAACTGGTGTGGGTACGGGGACTGGAGGTAATATTATTGGTGGGGGAGGAATACTGTTATTACTAGTACTTATAACAACTTGGCTGCCGGGGTTTTGCTGTTCGGCTAACTTTTGCAAGAAAGCCATGACAGCAGCATCTTTGGCTGATGCCATTGATCTTTCCTGGGATAGAAGTTCTCTCTCTCTATTGATTCTTGTCATTTCTTGCATTCTCCAAGCCTCTTCTCTAACCATTCTTTCATGTTCGCGCTTCTCTATAGCTTCCAAGAATTTCATCTGTAGCTCCTCTTGCTTTTCCACCACTTGCTTCATCAGCCTCTCAAAGAAGTCCCTCCATTTCCTCTTCCTTTTCCTCCTCCCTTCCAGTTCCAAGTCCGATGATGTCGATGAGGATGTCGAATCCGATGGCAGGTCTGGTGAAATGTTATGAAATGCAGATGGGATGTTGCTTTGTGATGGATAATTTGTAGTTGCTTGCGGTGGGGGTAAATTTGTAGGGTTTGTTGCTGCTGCTGATGGAAATGACGGAATCGCACTACTGCTTGTCAGGTTTGTTAAGTGGGGTATTGTGATGTGCTGTGTTGTTGTTGATGGAACAGTGGTAGTGCTGCTTGGAGGATTATTAGCCGCTGGCATTGCCACTGATACTGCCGCAGCCGACACTGAGGCTTGATGAGGCTTTAGTGATGGAGATTGAAGCTGTGATGGGTGGTGATGTTCAAAAGCTTCTAATTGATCAAAAAACCTATAAGCTTTGCCTTGTCCTTTGCTGCTTCGGCTATCTTTGGTTCTCTTGTGATACTTGAAAACGTTCTCGAATTTCTCCTTGCATTTCTTGGCACTTCGATGATAACCAAGCTCCCCAAGCTTTCTGATAATATATGCAACAGTACAGTAAAAAGTTCAATTTAAAACTCCATTTCTGTTATTATCCCATTTTGTTGGATTCAGCAATGAATCAAAACACATTGGAATTAAGAGCATTTGACACATAAAATAAACATAAATATGCATTAATTCAGACTGATTATTCATTGAATTAAGAACGAGGTTCAAATTTGCAGTAGTGGTAAATTTGTAGACATAAGATAAAAGAAAGTTTTACAATTCTTCTGGAGTTAACCTGGACATTGAAAATAACTAGTGCATACAAAACCTGCCGTTATATATATATAAACACAATTTCATATTATTACTATTCCCTATGAAATATGTTGGAAAAGGCCAGTGCCGGCAGAAGCGAAACAAAACCGATATCACAAGTTTCTAAAATCTAAATTCTGACTCTGATTCTTTTCTTTTGATCCTGCATAATTCTCTTAAAATAAGCATTCATTTTGTTTTTTGTATTTTATATTTTTCTTTTTTTTTAATAAAAATGAAACAAGAAGGTAAAATAAAATAAAATAACTGAAAATTAATTTACTATCAATGTGACTCTGAATAAGCATAAACTGTGAAAAGGAAGCTCAAAAATATATATCAAAAGAAGAAAAAAGGAAACACTTTTCAAGAAAATTCAGCTCATAGATCTCGACCTACGTACTCAAAATTCAATTGAATTAATTAAATTTAATTGAATTAATTAAACTTATCATCAACAATCAATTCAATTGATAATTAATTAATCTCACCTGGAAATCTCTTCCCACAATGGACCTTTAACGCTAGCATCACGAAAGGCCACGTCCATATCGGACCTAATTTTCAAAAGAGCCAGAGTCTCTTGTTTTGGCCACCTGTTTCCTCCGAAACCTCTCTCGGCTTCATCCAGAACCCTACTTTTATCATCTTCACCAGAATTTGAGCTGCCAAATATGCTCCCAGCAGCTTCACCACCTCCTTCATTCTCAGCCTCTCTGGCAGCTACCGTTGCCGTGGCGGTGGCTGTGGCGGTGGTGGTGGCAGCAAGATCACCAGATACACTTGCCTCCCCTACTAGCATAGATGGGACAGCAGCTTGGACTCTTCCTCCTCCTCCTTGTAACAGTTACAGCAACGAAAGAAAATAAATGAAAGGGAAAATAAATAAATAAATAAGTAAAAATTATGTCACAAAAGAGAAATAAGAGTAGAAGAAAAAGAAGAAGAAGGGTGAATTCGCTTAAAAAGGGTTTTATGAGGATGGCTTGTACGCTGAATTTATTATTTTATTTCAGCTGTGGGATCTGCTTGTCAATCTCAAGAAGCTGCTCTTCTTTTCTTTTGTTTTCTTTTTTTCTTTTTAAATATCTATTAAAAGCATTTTTATTTATTTTTTTCTCTTTTCTTTTAGCTGCGGAATCTTCAGTCTTTTTTATTTTTTATTTTTTTTTATTGTGGTTTAAAAATCACTAAAGAGCGTGGTGACTTGGGCTTCTGTCTCTCGGTAATAATAATAGAGGCACAGAAAGATATATTTATAAAATAATAATAATAATAATAAATAAATAAGAGTATTTAATAAAAATTTATCAACAGCTCCACAAAGAGACGATGGTAATAATTAGTTGGTTTTTGTCTGTCCAGCTAAATTTAGTTAAAAGCCGGCCCATGTAGGTCAGCTTTATATCTTTATATAGTTTTTTAAAATTTTTATTCATTGTCTTCAACTTTTTTTAGTTATTATTATTATTTTTTTTACCTTTTCTTTTATTATTTTGGAGATGAATATAATAATGAGGCTATGTCAGGGGATTTTTTTTTTTAATGCGGCGCAATTTAACATTTTGAGCTGCAGCAGCGGTTGGCTACTCTCTGTTATGAAATGACTTACGTACCCCTACCATGGGTCAGATTGACCTTTAATCAATGAAAGAAATCCAGATTAGTGATCTTCAGTTGTTCGTGAAAAACTGTATTTTCTTTTTATTAGGGCATACTTCATCTGCCCAAAAAGCCCTTGATTGAATGATACAATTTTGGTTCTTGATTTCTGACATGAAAACAATTATTGTTAAAATTACGTTAATATAATCAATGAAAAGAAGTTGTTATTTGTTAGTTTACCCCCTGAATTTGACCTAATTACAGACAAACCTATATTTAAAAAATAATAATAATAAGCAAAGATCTCTATTCTAGGAAGATTTGCAGTACATTTTGTTAACTTTTAGGAGAGGTAATCTCGAATTTTTTATTTTAACTTTCAAAGGAAAAATTTTATAAAGACTTTCATAATATCAATAAAGATATTTTATGACTTTCAAAATTACCAAGTTTTTGTTTTAAATGTTTGTCGAATATTAGGGAAAGAAAATATATTTCAATGAGTTGTTTGACCAAACAACTAAAGTTACAGATAAGAGTGGAATAATAATATTAAAGACAAATCTTAGCAAATCCTCTTAGGTGAAATATGGATTGAAATTTAGGTGAAATATGGATTGAAATTTAGAATGAGAATTTGTACATGGACCAAAAGACAAGACAATGGAAGAGTGAGCCGAAAATTTGAAGTTAAAATAACTGAATTAGAGTTTACATGTCCGAGATCAAACTTGTAATTTTAGCTTTGATATCATACTAAATTAATTTTTTGATCCAAAACCTAAGATTATAGATAAGATCTTGACAATATTGTTAAAATCGATTCTTGACATACCTTTTAATATTATAAGTGTTATTTTTTAAAAAAAGAATGGAAAGTAGAATTTAAATTTTAAACTCCAAATAAATGGCTTAAAAATTAACATGTCTTGAGATTCAACTTGTTGGTTGAGACTGTTTGGTAGCGTAAGAAGGCCGACTTTGATGGCGACAATTCTAGTGTGTGTTCTAAACGAAATTATCTTGATTTCATAATTATACAAAAGAAAAAATTTCACCCCATGAGCTTTTATCTTTAAAATGAAAATAAAAAAAGGGACAAATTTTGAGGTGGGATCCACTATTGAATTAAAAACTTGTTAGATGTAGGTCTTGTTATTAGGCCATGCCATTTATGAACAGAAGTAAATGGTGTCCAAATTCAGTTAGTTGCAAACCTACCGTAATAAATAAGATCCAAATTTTAATGGCTATGATTAATACAATCAATCATGATTCGAAAATAATTGTGATTTTTTTTGGGGGACCATTTTGATTGATATAGCTTTTGATTATTTGGATTTTCTGTTGTTGGATTTAATAAAGAAGAGACTCTACATGTCTTTTGAGTGTGGGAACCATAAATTTGTGATATCAAATTATCCAGCTTGTGCTAATTTTAGAGCATTTGTTGTTTGATTTTCAAAATCTTGATGTCTTTTTCAATGCACTTACAATAGAAAATGACTTGTTATTGTGATAAGAATTCTTGAAAGTCCTTTCTAATCTTTATCTTTTGTGTGTGTGTGTGTGTGTTTTTTTAAAAAAAAAATTTAACTGTATGCATAGTTCATGATTAAAAATCAATAACGTTATGCTATACAAATTAAGTATATCTCTACTCTGTAAACCTAATATTACTCCTAAACAATAATTCTGAAATGATAAGAATATAATTTTTATTTTTTTGAATTATCCAAACATTTGGTTGGTTATATTTCCTATAATGAAACCAATGTTATAGGGAACAGGAATAAGATGTTCTAAAGAAAATACAGATATTTTGGGCTACGCACGATCTGATTATATTGGATTAGATGCTTTCCAAAATTTTCCAAATTATTTGTTCTAAATTTGATGAAAGTTTTGTCATTGAAGGCGATATTTGCTCATAAATGGTGAGGACTACTTTTTGGATCAATAAATGTTCTCAAAGCCAAAAGGTTTAACAAGTCAAGACTTAAAGACCTTCGCAACCTGACGTGAAAATGAAAGAAAAGCAAATTTTAGGAATCGTAATATCAAATCAAAACACCAAGAAAATTGGGGAGAAAAATAAAAAAAAATAGAGAATTTAATTTTAACCATGTATCCATCAAATTCAGTGGCTCAATTATTGAGTCAAAAAAAAAAAAAACAAGTAGGATTTGCACGACACATAATGCGAAGGAACGTGGGACCCAATCAATGAATATGGGGCAATAAATGTACAAATAATCAGACGAGACGTTAATAAACTATCACAGCATGATTATGTGCGGAAATTACAAATTAAAAAAAAAAATGCTAGGGGCAATTTTGTCAACTAAAAAAAGGTAAATTATTGCTCTTTGCAAGAAACATAGAAGGGTATTTTAGTCCAAGAGTGTGATAAGGTAGGTAAAGACATGAGGGAGCGCGGGCACCGTTTAATTCTATTTTAGTTTTTAGAGAAGGGTGAAGGCTACGCAATTAATCACTACAAAAAGTTATCAATTTAATATCACCATAGCAACATTTACTTTGTTCTAATTACTACTACAGTTTAATTATGAAAAAAAAAATAATTTGAAAGGATGATTACAATATATTTTTTTTAATTTGATATTTAACGCCATTTCGATAACATGCAACAAAAATTTTTATAATATTAAAACAACCATTTATAACATAAATAAGACGCTGTTTGATGTTAAAAATCTACTCTATTATCAAAATTTATATATTAATTTCATATATGGATGGTCAAATGCTTATAATTATGTAGTCGAATATGTGGCCCGATCATCATTTCATATCTTAACCAGTTTTAAGAATAATTTATCAAAAACATTGTTATTCAATTTCTCTCTCTCTCTCTCTCTCAACATTACACAGTAAACACTATAAATTTATATATTGAAATCTTGTATTTCTAAAATATTTCTTTTTTGAATGATGTATGGTGTAATGTTGATGTTGTTACGTATACTTTGCTTGGAAGTGAAAGCAAAATATTTACTAGTTTGTTTTTATATAAGGATGCTTCGCTGGCAGGAGTTATGAAAATAGCTGGACAGTATTAGATGCCTTGTAGATTTTTCTCTAGGTGGATTGATGCTTTCCCACTTTGTCTATCTAATATTTCATGCCCACTCTATTATTGTTATTTTTATTTACAGCCTAGCTACGCTAAACTTATACGTACAAAAAAATTCCTTAAATCTCTCTCTCTCTCTCTCTCCTTCCCTCTATGTGCGTCTCTGTCTCTCTCTATGTGCGTGCGTGTGCGCGTGCATGTGGGTGTGTGTATAACACTAGACTTTTTAACACATAAACAAATTAGTTTTTTTTTTTTTGAATCACGAGATGGTCCTGAGTGGGGCCCAACTGGAGCAACGTTTTTAAGTCCGTCTGTGATCCAGATCTTGGCTTGCTCCGCACCGGGTCTGCTCGCAAGGGGTAAACTACTGGCTAAAGTGGTGACTCCATACGAGAGCAGGGCTTGAACCCCTGACCTCTCTTAAGGAGTGAGAGTACCGAACCACTCACACCAACCAACTTTGTAGTAATCTTATATAATCAATTTGAATATCCAAGTGAAATGATCATATTTATTGTGTTTTTTCTGTTATTGTTTTAACACTATAGATTAAATGGTAGAAACAAATTATTTTAACATAAATGAAAATGTCGTTTTACCCTTTTGGGTTTGGTCATTTAATGTGATTTGTATGTATGATATTATGATATAAATTTAATATATAAAAACTTTTATCAAAGTCTACATGGGAAAAAAAAATTGATTCGATAAATAAAAAAGTTGACTGAAATTGAGAAAATACTCTGGACCAAAAAAAAAAAAAAAGATCTAATAAAGGAAAACCGTCCTTGCTTGTCCTTTTTTTTTTTTTTTTTTTGAAGAGACTATTGCTCATGATATTTACAATCATACATATATCGGCATCTGAGGCCGTTTACATCAATTCGATATGGTCATCGCTCAGATTTTTAACCCTCTCAAATATTCGAGGACGTCAACTCCTCCTCCCTAGAAAAGATCGCCTTCACTCAAGCCTCCTGAACAGGAAGGAATTTTAAATTAAACCCTCTGATGCGTCTGCATGGAACCAACCCCTTCCCGCACATTTGTGAGGGAGGGGTTCTGGCCACTTGTCCTTAAATGACTCCGCCCAGTAATGACTATTTCATTGATGTTATATGTTATATCTACAAATTTTTCAATTAAATTTTGGTCACAAGTTGTCTTCCAAAAACGTAAATATGAGTTTCATGTTGGATTTACAATATTAAGAGGAAAAAAAAAATGAAGGTTGTTACGATGTTATGGTTTTGTATTTTTCCAGCATTGATATTTTAATTAGGTTGAGTCAAGCGTAGTGGCTTTATTCATGAAATATGAATTCAGAAATAGTGAAATTGATTTGAAAAGGGATTTGGATGGTTTGATAATACATCCTATTTGCCCTAAAAGTTTGCATGATTATGTATATAAGGTCAAAAACGGGTAAGGCTATATATTAAACGTCACAAGTGTGGTTAGTCTCTCTCACCAGTCACCACCAAACTAATACTCAGAACTTGTATTGATGAAAACTGAAAAGTGAGATGGGTGCATGCTACCACACACGAAATCGCATGGCAGCTAAGCTAGCATTGCTCCATTCGCCAAGTCTGGTAAGATAATTATACAGGCCGCACTGTAATTGGCTAAAATGATGAATAGTTTAAATTAATTAAGGCATGAATCATCGGCCACCCATTCTTCTTCTTCTTCTTATTATTATTATTGCAAAGCAACTACGGCAGCGGCAGATATGGATTTGCTGCTTGGGTTTTGGAAGATTTCGTAGAGGTAAAATATGAAAAGTAGTTGACAACAAATTAAGAACGTGAAAGCACATATTTCTGATTTCTCTGCTGCTCCCATTTCAGAACCTGATCAAATATCATGATAGTTAATTGATGCCAAAAACGCGGAGAATCCACCCACAACGAAACTGATGTTATGTGTAATCGAAAGTGGTGAGCGTTTGAAAAATAATGAGACAATGATAGTGCGTGCTTAGAACCCTTTTTTTTTTAAAAAACAAAAAAAAAAAAACAATTAATGGAAATTATTGTTTGCTGATCACGTCATTGGAGAGAACATACACCAACTGCGCCACAACTTACTTATGCTGCTATATAGAAAAAGAATCATTTGCAGTTGATATGCAGCAATCATCAAGATACCTTGGGGTTATTTAAGGGTTTTCTTTTTCTTTCTTTGACCTCCCACTTACAAAAGAAAACTTCTATTAACATATTAAATTAATATGCATAATTATTCTTTTCTGCGTTTCTTTTCGTGGCAGTAAGATGTTTATTTCATCTAATTAACATATATACTAAAAGGTACTCGTAACATGTTCTATTGTTCACTTAAATATTTTCCAAGTAATTAAACATGCCGAAAAAATATTAACAACATCAAACGATGGTTTAACGTTTATGATTTTCTAAGATAAATTGTGCTAACGAGAAAATAAGAGAGACGCTCATACTTAAATTTTATGAAATTGCAAGAAAAGGAAAACTCATTTGCCAGTCACACCAGTGACCAGACAAGAGGTTATTTATAAGGTAATATAAATGAGCATTAATATTGTCAGTTACAAGAGACAAAAGGTTATTTACATATCTATATATATATATATAAAACCAGCAAGTGGGGGGGTTTTTTTCTTTTGTTTTTTTCAAAAAATAAGAAGATTGGAGCATTGATTTCCAATTGGTTGAGATGGCAAATAATAAAAATAATAAAATAAATAAATAAATAAAACATATGCGGACAAATAAATTTAAATAGCTAAAAAGGTAAATAGACGTATGGCTGACATTTTAATTTTACTGGCTGGCTGGCTGGCTGGCTGGAATTGAAAAAGATTTACAGATGTAGACAAAAGGTTTATTTTCACATGGTGGCCATGTGCATGTGATATGTGAATGTACTCTTACATCTTCTTCTGTCTACCATGTGGATTAAAACTCTCTCATTTATCTGTCACCAGCTAAGCAACCCACCAAGTTGATCCTTTTCTTTTCTTTTCTTTTTTCTTTTCTTTTTTCTTTTAATTTATTTTTCATTTTTTTCTTATCTTTCTTCTCCTTTTGAGCTCATTCCAGCACAATCTTTAGGAAAAAATTTTGATTAGATCCATCTGCCCTTTTTAAAAGTTTACTCTAAATTAGGGGCTTACCTTCCCAATCTGGAAAATGGGCACAATTCTCTCGTATAGAAAGTTCCTGAAGAATTTACCTTCTCTCTTGAACTGCGAATATTTTTATTCTTTCATAAGTATACTTTTTTTTTTTTAATTTCAAGTCAATTATTACTCACGACTATATATTTACTCATGTGAATGCTCGGATCCTAAAAGATTTTTAAAGCCTTAAAAGAATAAATTTATGATGTTTTGTGGCAAAGCTTTATAGATTTTGTTAACGTGATGAATTTTAGAGAAATTTTGTGGTGAATTGACAAATATTTAAGAAGATTTTTTTTTTATTTATCTTTTTTAAAGAATTACTAAAAGTTGGCATGTGGGTCCATTTCTCAATGAGCCCACCAAGCATACACCGGTTAACCCTCAACCCCAATTGCCTTGGCGAATCACTTATCACTTGAGTGTGACCCATCAACATGGACTTAAAAAATTAAAAAAAATAAAAATAAAAATATTGTGAGCACGACTTTGTCTGTGTGCTTTCATCAATTATGGCATTTGTCACTTTTCTCATAGCTTTATAGACTATGCTTTTCTTCATTCTAATTAGCACACATAAAACATAATAAAGCAACATTATGCTATGAATTTCAATCATTATTTTTCATTTTTCTTTTTTGTCACCGCCGCTAATTTTAACCAATATCATATTAATATCTATATCTGCCTAATAGCCATTCATTTAGAACCTTCGATGGTGATTTGTCTTATGCATATTATAACACCTAGAGCAAGCGAGTTTAAAAATCAATACTAATAGAAAAAAAAAATGAATGTGAGTTTCGTGAGAGTAAATTGCAAGCAATCAACTCATGTGCCGAGACCTCCTTCCAGTACTTAAAAACTAAAGTTTACAGCTCTTCACGTTAATTAAGCTGCCACGGCTGGCATACAACTTAATTAATTAATTAGTTGTGTCAATGGAACATGGAAGCATGTTCATGCACATAACCATGCCCAATTGAGAATTGATTATATTATGGAAGCAGGCCATGTTACTTTCAATAGTTTTTAAACTACAATTTAGTGTTAAAAAAAAATGTAACTATAGAATAAAGATTAATAATATGTAATAAATATGTTGTTAAAAAATAATTTGGACAAAAATAGTTAAGATATTATAATTTTTTTATTAGAAAAGTGGTGAAACAAATCAACTTATTTTTTAAAGTATAATAGCTAATATTTATCAAATATATTAATGCTATAACTTTTAAGTTACAGCTGCTTAACTTCAATATCAAATTTAAATTTAGTATTAATACTATGAATATAAATGCTAATATTGCTATCAATTTTGACAGTTATGTCTTATATAGCTTAGTAAAAAACAGACATTTGAATTTAAAAAATATGATGAGTTACTTTGTTTAAAAGACTTTTTTTTTTATGGTTAGACATATTAATTTTAATACTCTCAATATATAGTATCAAAGTCATATTTTTTTAATTAAAATATGATGGACCCAATGTTGGTCTTCAAAAAAAAAAAAATTCAATGTTGCTGTAACTTTTAAGATACAACTTTCAAATTTTAATATTAAATTAAAATTTAGTATCTATACTATGACTGTGTTTGGGCCACTGTGCCCAAAACGCTCCCTATGAATATAAATACTAATATTGTTATCAATTCAGACAATTATCTCATATATAGGTTAATAAATTAAACAAGAGACATTTGAGTTTAGAGAATAGGATGGATTACTTTATTTAAAAGAAATTTTTTTTTTTTTGAGTGGGGGGTTGAGAATTAGACATATAAATTTTAGTGCTCTCGGTTTGTGGTATCAGAGTCATATTTTAATAATTAAAATATGATCGACTCAATGTTGGTCTTCGAAAAAGATTCAATATTGCTCCACCCAGTGGCAGGTTTTCCAAACGAAGGAATGGTTTAATTGAGTCTTCACAATACGTAATAAAAATGAAGATATTTAGATACACAAGTAGGATTTGTCTGTGCACTAAAAATTCACCTTATGAATTATACATTCAGATCCCAGTTCCCCTCTAAATTTGAAATTTAATGTTACCATTTCGATGCTTCACGTTACAAGTTTTATGTTTTACATTTCATATTATTATCACAATAATCTGAAATGAAATCTCATCCGTGAGTCATTGCTTGTGCCATGTGATTGGGGCCTGCGCCTTGCTATGTTGCTGGCTCTGTATGGCCCTTTTCCTTGAGTGCCAGACTTCGGCTCTTTTGGGGGTCCATTAGTTTTTGCGACTTTTTTCACTTATCAATGCTTTACTTTGGTTATTTTTCAATCTCTCTTGCTAATAATAAGCTTTTATTATTTCTATATTCACAGATGAGATTGCAGATAAGAGATAAAAATAAATAAATAAATAAATAAAATTGAAAGAAAGAAAGAAAGGAATAAAAGGAGAGGAAGAAAGGGAGCGTACTTACGAAAACCCACGATCCTTCTCATGTCCACTTCTTTAATTACGCCATTCTTTTTTTCTTTTCCCCCCTTCTTAATCCATGAATACTTGTGTGTGTGTCCACTTCTTTTGCTGTGAGTGTGACACAAATGGATAACAAGATAGTTTTTCATTGAGTGGGACTATTAGCACCCCTTCAAAATTCTTTTGAAACCTCTTTTTTTTAATTATATTTCATTTAATACTAAAAGGACCATTTTCTAAATAAACACTATTTTCATTTATAAATCTTGTAATTTTTAATAACTTTCTCACTCTTTTGTTTAATAATTGTATTCTTCTATTTAAACCTTCTTTATTATTTAATTTCTAAAAAAATTTAAAAGAAAAAGAAGAAAAAACTTATAAAATATTGAATATTTTATGGGTCCAATAGAATTTTATTGTACATATAAACTTTATGTGCAACAATTAGTTTGAAAATCCTTAAAAAATTATTTGTAGTGAGATAAAATTTTATTTAATTTATTTTCTCATAATTTTGTATCCTAATTTTGTTGCTGCATATATTGAAAGAGTATTAATTTGGTTTAAAAATTTACTTCTTAAATTTAGATTAATTTAATGATTAAAAAAATTTATAAATTACTTCTTAAATTCAGATTATTCTAATGATTAAAAAAAATTTATATTGTGCAAGTAAAATGAAATCGAAGAGAGAAAGAAAATATAAATGAGATTAATTTTATTTATATTTATCTTTAAATGTAATTATAATATCATAAAAATTTTATAATATCAATAAAGGGGTGTCAATAATCCAACTCTTTTTCATTTTCCTTTTGAGTTAATGCTCCAATAGGTTAATTTTCAGTTTCGGAAACGTTTCTCCAAAAAATAAAATAAAATATATATTTCTATGTTCCCCAAAATTTAAAAGATTTTTTAGTAGCTTTTCTAAATAGAAAGAGACCAGAATATTACCCTTATTACTGTCATACATCAACAAAGTCCAAAATATTACCCTATTCAAGATAAGCCAGCTCTAGCCGCTGCAGGGTTACTAACCACAAAGCTTGAAGTTGAAATTAACATGCGTGAACCATGAAAAATGGACCAATTACTGCATCACTGATGATCGAAAACCCATCACCTTTTCAGCTATTTAGCTAAAAGTGAAAAAGAGGGGTCCAAAATCTGCTTAAAATGATTCATTGATTCCTGCCAAGACAACGCATGAAAAAAGTGCTTTTAGCCGCAGCTATTCTCCTAACATTTTCACTGATACCGTGTGAGACTTTTCTCTGTACTTTTATTTCAATGGACCATTTCATGATGGATTGAATTTTCCAAAATTTTGACTAGAACATATAAGCCTACTCTAATTTCGAAATTTACCAAAACTTCAAGGGTAATTGTGCTCTTACAAATTATTTTATACAAATTGAGGTAACACTGTTATATTGTTGTCATGTGATGTAGTGCATGCATTTAAAATTTCAAACCAAAAAAAAAAAAAACACATTTCATTGGGTAAACAAAAAGGCTTTGTTGTAATTATGAAAGCACTACTAAAATTCTTCACCATTCACATATTTTAAAATACCTTTGAGGTCATCATCAACTTCTGTTGCAAGATAGTAAAAAGTTTTGAAAAGTGAAAAGACCTGATAGCAGCTAGTTGCAGCTTGTAGCAAGACAAATGGTGGGTCAGATAGCCTACATGTCTTTAGCAACTGTATGAAATAAGTATACATCGAAAATGCAGTTACCAAATCAACTGACGCATTTGAGATCTAATTGACCATTATTACAGTTAAAATGTTCAGCAAAACTCCACAAAGATTCCACCTGAGATGCATAGAAGCAAAATATTCCACACAAGTCAGAACAGAACACCTTGATCATAGAGCACTTTTCTTCATATCAGAATAATAAACTACATGTACAAGTACTTCTTTGTTTTTTATGAAACTTTCGTGCGGAGAGTAAAAATGAGGGATGAGTGCATCGAACAAGTGAAATTTACAATAACCAATAATGTTGTTTCTCACGCTAATCATTTCTTCCACCATACAATTACAGTGAAACAATATGAGTGAACCGTGAAGAGTACATCATTGTAAAATATTCATTTGTTAATATCCAAATATGAGATTGTAGAGCATCTCACCAAGGGCATGGACCATAAAATCTCTAAGCAATCCTACTTGCCGAGTGCCAATCATCTGTTGGGAAGTTCACTAATTTGAGAAAGATCTTTCCCAACACATATGTAAATATTACGGTATACATAGCAAATAGCTGAACAGCTACAACACCCACATCTATGGACACGCCATCTAATATTAAGGTGATGATTTCTACCACAACTTCTTTCTTCCTGTGAAGGAGACAAATGTAGAAGACACATAACACATTGCCCTTCAATGCAAGCAAACTATTCAATTTATGAAATATTGCCAGAACTTGTTTGGCATACATCAAACTGCTAAATGACATCTATAGCCAAAACAAAACCATTAAAAGTTAGGAGTAGCTCCCATCCAATAAAAGAATACTGCACCTAAGAGTCTGTTCACGCAGCTCTAAAATGCATTCAGTATTATACTTTGGAGCACCGTTGAAACAGATAAACTGCAATAATCTACAAACATAGATGTCGATCAAGATAGTTACAATGCTAAAAGCAAGTTATACATGCAGATTCTGAAGCATGCTTCAAATCATATGCAGTAAGATAACACAATGCAATTACAGAAAGTAGGGGTCTAAACCGTCACTCATCAACTTGCAATATGTACAGCAAAAACGCGACATAATGAAAAAGTTTGCTTCCAGCATAGCAACAATTAATCATATTCAGGAATGATTTTTGTTAGAATCCACATTTTGACCCAAAACTGAAATTTAAATATCCTCAAGTTATTGGATGCTCACATTCCAATACAAGGGGATCCATAAATAAACATATGTAGAAAGACACAAATAATTCAGAGAAGAGGTGGCAAAGTCTGGCATCACATATTTTATGGCTTTTACTGTTGTTACAACTATCAATATACAGTATCCTAGTGAATTTAGAGAAGTTATACGCACTTCCACATATACCAGTTCCCAGCTTCATGTCAAAGCTACAGAACCTTCCCACTTTGACTTCTTAAAATTAAGTTTAGTTAACATAAAGACTCGCTCAGATATTTGTGAAAATATTTTGAATCCCTAATCATTCTTGTACACAGCTTGAAAAATCCACACATTCTCTCTTCTATGAGAACTTATATGACTGTAAATAACTATTGACGATATCAAGCATAGTGAGGGGTAAATTCTTCAATAACTTCATACTCTAGTCTCCAAATACTTACGAGAGCATAATATGAAATTGATCCAAAAGCCTTCTACAAGCTCATCTCTGATTTTAAAAAAATAAAATAAAAAAGGTGATATGAGAACCTATGGCCTGAATGACAAGATGAAAATTGTTAAAACAAGTCTTCCAAACAAAATGATCATTTTAACGGCAGCATAAGAAACTGACAGCTCCAATAAACAGTCTTAAGAAGTCAAAATAAAAAAGAGTGCGGACATCCCTGCATCTATCTGTTTTGTTAACTTTCCCCATATCTAATCACATTATAGACAGCAGTGCACATTATTACCTTTATAAGAATAAGATTCATTTTTAAAAAAAGCACAAGATGATATTACAGAATACACCTGCTTGGGATTCAAATGAAATCCCAAAAGGGGAATATTATCTCCAGCATAGACGATAACTGAATAGTATGAGAGCAATAAATTCCTGTTTCACAAAATAAATGCAATCTCTCAAGGGTTTGAGACAATGATAAATATTTGCTAATTTTACAAAAGTAAAGCTTCTTAAAACTAACCAGTCCTTGGCACGAGGAAAAAGGAAAAGTACACCCAAAGTAACACGCGGTAATATGTTAAAACTGCTTATAAACACCCTAGTGCATAATCTTTGACCTTCAGTTAATAAAGAAGTTTTCTCATATTTGTTATCAATACCTATAGACATGAAGGCTTGTGTAATGCAGACAGTGAGCAGCAGAAAGCATATTACTGAATTCAACCAAAGAAACCAAACAAAAGTCTGATATTAAATATTCAAACTTACAACAATTATTAAGCCCAAAACAAGCTTAAACGAAAAGATTCTCCCACAAAATTCTTCAACCAAAAGCATAATTTTCACTGTTGGCAAAACCATGAAAACCAGCCATTGGTAATGTCACAATCCTACTTCTACACAATATATGCAGGAAGAGTTATGATTTCGAACAAGTTTCCCCATTACAATAGGTGATGCTCCAATTAGCATCAACTATATCTTATCAAGAAAGAAACAAATGCGTTGCATGCAAGTCCCACCAACGCTATTAACAAAGTTTGGAACCAATCCATTAACTGAAGTCAGCACCCATTTCTTTTTGCTTCAACTCTAATGCCATGCGCTCATTTTCAAGCTTCATCCTCTCGTTTTCCATCCTTAACTTTTCTAATTCGCGATCTCTTTTCTTGCTAAACCTCTGCCACTTGAATCGCTGTTTCTCCAGTTCCAGCATCTCAACTTGAATCTGTAACTTCTGTTCTTCCAATTGAAGTGAGCGAGATTCAATCCACTGCTTCTGTAACCAAGATGATTTCATGCTTTCAGGCAATGCTTGATTAATATCAGCTTGGGCAACTTGTGGAGGGTAAGAGCTTTTGTTGAAGTCCAGAGGATTCATAGAATTACCAAGACAAACATCTTCATGACCCTGACCTTGTCTCTGCCTTTTAGCAGAGCACCCTGCTATACCATACGTTCCTCGGCTATCTCCATGTGAAGCATGATTATCCTCAAACTCATCATGATCATCTGTCTCCATATCCTGATCATCTTCATCAGGATCATGTATGTGCCTCCTCACATCATCATTATCATGATCATCTCTATTTCTGAGAGCCAATTGCAGCGAACGCTGCAATGGAAGATCATGAGGCAGATGCAATCTGTTGCCATTATGGTAAGAACACATCTCTTCATAGAACAGATGTTTGGAGCTTAATATTTTCCTAACATCATCTTTCTCTTTCTCCGTTAAGAAGTCTATGACATCCAAAAGTGAAGGATTCTCAACAACCTGACAAGAAGTGCCCCTGCCAAGCATATCATTAAGCTTCTTATACCTTTTATTAAGGTCATTGAACTTATCCTCACACTGCTGTGGGGAAACATGAAAACCCCTTTCAGCCATGACCTTTGAAATTGCCTTCCATTTTCCCTTTTTCTGTAAAACTGCAAACTTCCTTCTTGCACCACCACTGCAATCTGAACTTGTATCCTCACCAACATAAGACACAGCAGTAATTAAAAGCTTCACCATCTTATCAGCCCACTTCACGCGCTGCCAGGGTGATCCCTTCTTCCCTTTACCAGCATCATTATGACCTTCACCACCCTCCTCAGTCAAGCTCGGATCATCATCGTCACTCAACGAGTTTTTTCCTCTCTCCCCCTTGTTATAATCAGTCATGGAAATGGTTTGATCAGAACTTTGCATGGTTCCAATTGTGAGAGGAAATCCCTCATGGATCGAGGGATGAACTGAAGGCCCTTGACGAGGATTAATAGTGTGATGATGAGGATGCATGGCATGCGGATGTTGAGCTTGATGGTGAACTCTCATTGATCCTTGCAAGTCAATGCCCCCGAAGGAGGCCCCACCCGGAATCATACCTCCTTGTGATAAATTACCTTCCATTGTTTGTACGATCTCACCAATTTAGATCAGAACCATGAATCAATTTCCTGTATAAACCTGCTGCACATGAACTTAATCCTTCTTCTTAGTCAAATTTTCTAAGGTCCAAGGACTCTATACATCAAAACCAAGCATGCCCATTACCTTTTTTCCCCTACCAAAGCTTTTCCACTTACTAAACTAACCTCTAGCCTCTACACAAAGAGTTACACACAATCCAAAAATCCCATCACTTCAAACCAAGCAAATATTTGTTTCCAATATGACAACAGCTAATCACAAATTTCAAAAACAAGGGAGCAAAATTTCCGAAAATTTAATATACCACCAAAATTTCAGCTCCAAAATCACCAACAATTAATTATATAAATACAAATTCAAAACCTAAAACCAAACAAAATCAAACCTAATTGTTCATCAGCGAGCAGGAACGACTTATCTGTACAAAATCACCTCATAAAAAAACGTTCACTTTAGCCTAAAGGCAACTCCCCTAAAATCAAGCCGAGAATCCAGGGCGAAAGATCACGAAAAACATCTCCTTTCGAGCTCATAAGACTGACAACAGGGAAGAGAGATTTGTACGTATTTGTAAACTTGGTTTGTTTTACAAGTACACATGTTTTCATTAATTATTATGCAACAATAACGCTCTAAGTCCCTAATTTCTAGCAACATTTCGTGTAATCGCATAGTCTGTCTATTTTTGTCAAACAAGTCCACTTACTCTGTTACTCAGTTACTACTTATTTGTCCTTATCGCTACTACTGAATTTTACTCTTCTTTAGTTCCTATTTTTATGAGTTTGTGTATGAAATTGGATATCCCATGTCCATACTGAAAAATTCTCATCGATGTTTAGTGTACCGCATTGGACTATATTAAAAAAAAATTAAAATGAACACCATCTTATGTTTAATGTAGCTTACAACTAAATTTGTATTTTTACTATTTTATATTAAATAATTTCATAAATATAATGATGTACTATTTATTTTTGTTGTCTCTTTATTTTGTCTTAAATATTAAAAATAAAAACATTAGTAGTAAATATCATTGTTCGTTGTCGGCACTATTGTTGAACGCAAATTACAATCAACAATCGTCAATCAGATCATCAGTGGTAGATTGCAATCGTCTTTTCTTGATCTACACAGTCATATGAATGTTTTCAATAATTAAATTGCAATCGTCTTTTCTTGATCTACACAGTCATATGAATGTTTTCAATAATTAAACCCTCATTTATCATCAAAAATAAATAAATAAATTTTTGAGACCATGTCGAATTTCAGTTAAATTATGGCAATTGGAGATACGTGGCCGCTGCCATGATTTTCAATATTGGTTTATCTACAAATAGTGGTAACGATGCACCTTCAATTGACATCATTTGACGGTCACATTAGAAGGTGTCCAAATAAAAAAAAATCCTTATTTGTTGTCAAACAAAAACTCAAGCACTTACATTAAGTGTCTTGGTGACTAGATCTAATGATGAGTATTCTATTAGCACTAAAGATGTTTAAGCCTAAAGCATACTTTAAGATATGACGATAGGTGATTAGTAATGAAATATGATATTAGGGTTGCTAGTGTTTATGTAATTAATATTTTCCTTTTTTTATGGGATAATAGAAATAATATATGGTAAAATTTATTATAAATAATTGGTGCCAAATTTAGATTATTATACAGCAAAGACAAAAGTCATTTTGTCCTTAAATCGACTGGGACATATTTGGAATGAAATTACATCATATTTCACCATTCCTCATATCCTATGTCTGGAATGAAATTGCATTGCATTAAATTGTGAATAAATGCAGGATTTCGAGCGTTAAATACTCCCATACCCCACTTTGTAAATTATTGTAATTTACAATAATGATCAAAATTAATTTAATAAAGTTACTTCCAAGAAGGTAGAACCTATTTGATGTAAATGAATAAATATTACCCTTATTTGAGAAAATTTAAAACTTTAGGGACACTAAGTTATTACTCTTTTTATATTTAAAGAAATGAATATGTTGACGTTAAGCAAGTTCAAATTCAATGTATGGGAGGATCTAGTGGGACCCCTGTGGCATAATGTTATTTGTTTATTTATTTCTTTACTCTTCATGTCACACTCCCAAGTCCCAAGTCCCAACAATAGTTAAAAGAGTTTATATTCTGTGATTGAAAAATTTAATATTCTCGTTCACTTTTTATTGGAGATGTGATTGGAATTTGGCATTTAGAATCTATTTAAAAATTTATAATTTTGAATGCGATTATTTAATTGAATGCCGCACTCATTTGCAATTTGCCATGTAAAACAAACAAACAAGTTGTGAATTTTTTATTTGTTATATCTTTTTTTTTTGGAATGATTGAAATTTTCTTTATTTAAGATAAAGAATTATATTAAATAACAATGTGACATAAAGCATCTTATAGGAAAAGAAAAACAGAGGTCAATAAAATAAAAGTAAATGAATATATGAACCAAAATCATATAATAATTTTACAGCAATTTTGTAAAAGACGATTGAATAAAGAATTTTTACGTACTATTACTTTATGATAAAATGTATCAAAGCAAATCTTTTGAAACTAACTAGAAAATGTAACCACTTGAGGTTAGCCCAAGTGGCTAGGACCCTTTCCTCACAAGTGTGAGGGAACTACTTGTGAGGAAAGTAGTTCGAGCCCCCGTAAAAATATTGTGGGGGTTTAATTTAAATTTTTTTTCTTGGAGTCTCAGAGCTTGAGTGAAGGCAGTCTTTTTTTTAAAATGGAAGTTTGACGTCCCTCGAATATTTGAGAGGGTAAAAATCTGGACAGTGCTATATGAGAATTAATGTAAATTAGTCCCAGTAATTGTTTGATTGTAAATATTAATTATAAATCTCATATAATATGAGTTGTAATCTGAGCATTAGTCTCATGTAATTCAAAAAAAAAAATTAAAAAATGTGGCACGTCATAAGAAAACCTAGAAATTTGGGACCTAATTTGGGAATTTAAATCAAAATTTTAAAAAAAATAATATAAACTTATACACCCCCCTAAAACTTTAATATTACATAAAGCCCTCAAGTTTTATTTTTCTGCTTAACAAGTCCAATATTAAAAATCCGGGCGAGCGGGTAACGAAGCTAAAATCCGGATCGTGGCCTACAGGAATACAAGTAGCTACTGGGAAAAGCAACAAAGATCGGGGAGAGAAAGAGCGAGGGAGAGCAACTGAGCAAGAATGGCAAGCGAAGAAGAAAGCGCAGTGAAGGAGCCGTTGGATCTCATAAGACTCAGCCTCGACGAGCGCATCTACGTTAAGCTCCGATCCGAGCGTGAACTCCGCGGAAAACTCCATGTATATATTTCAATTCTCCTTCCTCTCCCCCCCCCCCCACCCCACCCCCTTTGGGGACAATTTTATATAAAAGAAGGATGCTTATACGAATTCTTGAACATTGGCATGTGGGTTTCTGTTTATTTGATTATAGGGGTGGTGTTATGAATTGGGTATTCAACAACTTAGGGTTTTAGTTTAGTCTCTTATTGAAGGAAAAAAAAAGGCTTTAGCATAAAAGTTATTACTTTTTTTTTTTTTTTGTCGAAACCTAAATGTAGTGTCACTGGCTTTAATGGAGGCAAACAAACACACGAGGATGTAAAAGGTTACTGTGGACAGAGACGGTTTAATGTGGTTTCAGCGCTAACTTAGGCTCCTTATAAGTTTAATGACATTGTGAAAAAGAATGAAAAGTGATCTATTATCTGATTTATTTTCTTATGGAAATTAAAGGTTACTTGTGTTGTCAGGATGTTGCTTGGACATTGTGTTTAGGGTTCGTGAAGTGATGAGTAATGAAAGACTGTGTTTACTGGAAGTTTTAGTTTCGAGCGATTTCTTCTAAGACTGATTTTATTGCTGAGGGCACAGTTATTTCAGTTTATTTCTTCACAGATATGTTGGTGTCAATTCGAACATAAATAGAAGAAACTTGTTTGAAATATTGTCTTGAGCATGAATTTTTGGAGAAAATTATGTACTCAGTAGTGTAGCCGCTGCAATTCAGTAATTACGCATTAGTTACTAATCTCTTAATGGTTCTAGAGTTCTGATCATTTCTGTTGGTGACGATCTGGCTTTGCAGGCATATGATCAGCATTTGAACATGATTCTTGGGGACGTCGAAGAAGTTGTCACTACAGTGGAAATCGATGATGAAACTTATGAAGAGATTGTTCGGGTATGTTGTAATCTTAAAATTCTGTTATTGAATTTTAAGATATAGTAGTATCTGCTGCAGAGAAGCTATTGTGTTAAGCTAGAGATTGTGTCAGTACTTTTGAATGCTTGTTGCGTCAGCGATTGCTGGAAGCTTATGAAGGTCTGGGCTTTCAGCATTGTCTGGGTAAACAGACGTTATTTGCTGAACCTTTTCATATATTAAATTTTGTAATCCAAGTACTTCAAAATTTTGTAAGAGAAGGTAAAATAGATGTTTTTCTGTGTTTTATATGTCATGAGAAATATATCTGGGTTCGTCAAAGTGAAAATTTGTGTAAATATGGTGAGAGAAAGAGAAAAGAGTTTCATTTATATGTCATGAGAAATATATCTTGGTTCGCCAAAGTGAAAATTTGTGTAAATATATGGTGAGAAAAAGAGAGAAGAGTTTCATCTGTTTACTTTCTGGGTGGTAAACTTGAAGAGTTTCATCTGTTTACTTTCTGGGTGGTAAACATACTAATCTTATTCGTTTATTTCAGACTACAAGGCGTACTGTTCCGTTTCTCTTTGTAAGAGGGGATGGTGTCATCCTAGTTTCTCCTCCTCTGAGGACAGCTTAAATCAAAGAACAGGGTGCACACTCGATGAAGAAACCTCAAATTTTACATTAATGCTTTCTTTCTGTCACTGTTTTTGCATTTCCTAGTTTAAAATCTCAAACTGATTACTTGCTAAGTTGCAATCATGAATTATCACATGTTGTTACGGTATGGTGCAGCAGGCCTTGAATTTGTATTACATTAGAATCTTATCAATGAGAAACTTACGGATCAGCCTTTGTTGTATGAACATAGCTTTCCTCACTTACCGTATGTTCAATTTGTGTGCCCATCGTCCACCAAATGCTCACTTTCCATGATGTAGAACAGTAGATGGATTGACAGATTGTCCCATGGCCGTTAACAAAACTGCCATCTGGATCAGATCAGAAGCCACTCAAAGAGTCAAAGGTGCAACATCTGACTTCTCCTGAATTTAACGCGCTATAGCTCGAGGAGTTGAAGCAACTGTTTCTCTTTAAATTTTATTTTATTTTATTTTTAGCACTACTTGTTTTTGTGGTCCGAATGTGAAATGTTCTTGTCAAGAGATGAGAGGCACTGTGATTAAGTATGATGATTGAAATGCATGTACCAAGTGTAAGATTTATTAAAACCATTTTCAAAATACCGAACTCATAATATGAGCACAGCCACAATCAGGAAGCGCATTTGCATGGCAAAATACGGCACGAAGAACAATATCAACAGTGCCAACCGTCTAGGCCGAAGGGAAAGATAAATATTTTGCACAAGGATTTACAACGAAAAGAATAATTGATTTCGTTCAATTAATTGTATGAACAACTAGAATACAACAATTGCGCATACACATGGGAAAATGGACAGACAAAACTGTTGTTGCTGACTAATTTATCTACGCCTATGCCGTGCAAAACTTGGAGATCCCGTTGGTTGTGCATTTCTGTAGTTTCTGCTGGGAGAATCCATGGCAGGGTAATTTCTTCCGGAAGGATCCATTGAACCTCTGAAGCCATAAGCAACTTTAGCTGATTCTGGTACTGAGTCCAATGGAAGTGACTCCACGAAGCATGCTGTATTGATACGAGTCCTCTCAAGCTCTGCTTGAAGCAACTCTGAGCTATACTGTTGTGCAAGAGCCTGCAGCATATCCAACAATAGTAAGAAAGCATATATATAGATAGAACTCGAAGCACAAAAGTGATATGGTTGCAGTAAAGAAGCTTTATTGTCTGTTCAACATTAAGCTAAATCAGCACAAGTAATATAAGTTTCAAATGAAACAAAATAATATATGCAATGGTATCATTTCTGGCCTCGTCTACACATGCAATGGAATTGTAGTGCTGTTGTGATATTTTTACTATTCAATATCACAACTCTCAGATCACAGGCTCTCCAGAAAGTGAAACATGATCCTATAACTCTCATATCACATATGACAGACAAAACCGACAAATTATGATGGAAAGTGAGCTTGTAATTTTGGGAAGATAACACATTAGGATGAAGATTCTTACAATCAAATCATCAGGTGACACAGTCATTCCTTGCTGTCTTTCATCTGCAAGTGCATCTTCACTTCCACGAGTTGGTCGGCGATGATGACCTGGATTCTCTACAGCCTCAGCAACACTTACAGTGGCCTTTTCCAATAGCACCCCTTGCAAATTTTTCAAGGACTCTCTTGCATCATGTGTGAAATATGGATTCAATATGGTCTCGAAATAGTCAAGCTGCAGAAGAGAAGTCAAAAACAGAAAAAAGATATCCACTGAGTCAATCAGAGGGCAAAGCAACCTACACAGCATAAGTAAACAAGGAATAACCTCTTTCAACATTTTTCCATTTAATTATCACTTTTCTTTTCTAAGTGCACAATCAGCAAGGAAATCTCATAAGAATAAATATGCTAGCAGAGTTCAGAACAAATGAAGCAAAATAAAAAACAGAAGCAGCATTACTGCTCCCGATTCATCTTGACCCCATCTGTTTGAACTTTCCATTACTGTAGAGCAATGAGTAACAACTGGGATTTTCGAGAATATCAACAGTTGGATACAAGACCTCTTCAGAGGAAATAAGAGCATTGTATACTACCTCGAGCATGAGCTGGCAGAAACCATTTGCATCAAGTGACTTAAGATTATTGGATTGGTTTTCATCAAACAGGCTAAGAAACATGTCAATCAGACCTTCCACAAGAATGCCAAGTGTCTTGTCTAAGAGGGGCTTAGCACCAGCAAAGACCTGCAATGAGAAATACATAGCTCAACTAGAGCTCACAAAGCGTTTACATTACAAGAACTAAGAAAGCTTTATGCATACACCCCACAAGATCCAAGATGTAGTACCTCTGCATGTACGGCTACCAGAGTGTGCAATAACTCCACAGCTACATCACGCACACCCTACAAATACCAGAATTTCATGGCTGCTTGAGTAAAAATCTGTCAAAGTAGTTTCAGAAAGAAATAACCATGCAAGTTATCACTAGTTCCTCACTTTGACTGCCGGTGCTGCTCCCCATTGAACACCAGAATCCAACAAAAATGTAGTGGCTGCTGTTCTTATCAAGTTTGCCTGAGGAGGGAGATGCAAACTTGCTCATGTAATGACCCAAAATGCCAAAAATAAAGAGTTGGAAAAATATTTGCAGCTTGTCTTTGAGCAAGATAAAAAGGCATGCTCCCTTATTGTTCACCATCAAGTATCAAGTGCAGTTATACCTTTGCAAATGTGTACTGCTCAAGGACCTTCTCTTCAAGTCCAGAAAAAGACATCACTAGATCTTGTATATCAGTGCCCTCCTGATCTTTTTCCCTACAATAGAGAACAATGGAAGCATGGTAATGATAATGGACTTTACGATAGATACACACTTTATAGTCATAAATAATTAAGTAAAAACCAGTCAGTAACTATGGCAATATCAAAACTTTATTTAGTATCTTTTATTTATTAAATAACTAACATGTAGATAAGGGAATAGGCTTGGAGATTGGAAAGAATTAAACTCTTAAACTCAAGCACATAAGCTATAAAAAATCAGACAGCACAACCATCTAATCTGATTACAGAAATAACAACCCAAGACATGCATTTTGAAAGGGGCAAAACTCATTATCCTTTCTAATAAGTAATGGAAAAGGAAAAAAAAAACAGAAGATAGAATAGAATATTTATAAAAAAGATAATAAGCAGCCCAGTGTGCTGAATATACATGGGTTCAGAAAGCACAAAATCAAGAGATCAGGACATGTCCTAGAGTAAAAACAACAAAATCAACCCTAGATCAACTCGCAGCACATCCCAACTATGGATAATGAAGAAAATGGCACTTCTCCTAATTCAAAGGACAAGAACCCAAGTAGAGCCTAAAATCACATTTCAGGAAAACACAGCTGGCTAGTGGTCTTGCCCTTGAAGTTTTAACACTTGTTTTTCCTACATCAAAATAGCATTTATTCTGTCACAAAGTATTAAATGGCAACATCAACAAAGATTTGGGGTTTCAAATAGGGACATCCATATATCCAATATACCAAATGATATTTGGATGTATATGTCCAAAACATTGACTGCCACAAGAACCATTCACAGTACATACCCTATGACAGTGATGGTATTTCCAACCTATTAAGTACAAGGAGCAAAAGTTGAGAAAATACCTAGATTGAAGCCAGATATCTTTATACTTGTTATATAGCTCAGAAGAAAGCTCATCTTTGCAATATCCAATATTGCTTAATACAATCAACAGTCTTTGGTGTGGATCAACAACACTTCCAGGGATATCAGACAATGATTCTGTGCATGGATCAGAAGAATATCCATTTTGTAAATGTTGACTTTCTTTGCTTGATTTGTTTTGGGCAAGCTCACTTGCAATATGCTCTAAATGACCTGATTAATGGTAACAAGCCGAAAGCATAAAAGTTAATTGGCACATCTTGAAAGTACTTCCAAACATAACATAAAGAGTTGCTACTTTACAGTACCAGCAAAATCCAGGAAACGGTTCAAAAATGAGAGTCTAACAGATTCTTGAATTTCTAGAAGCTGTGCATACATATCTTCTGACTTTGTAGCCTCACTCCTTAAAGAGTGAATCATCCTGCAAAAACATAGTGCAAAATGCTTATAGAAAGAAAGAAACACTACCATCCAGAAGTATTTTTGTATCTAATGATGTTCTTTGAAAATTTAAAACCATCTTTCAATAGGTCAAGGGTTTTCCAGTCTTGAAACTGATGCCATGGTAACAAATAAACTACCATTCCCCCCCACCCCCCCAAAAAATAATAATAATAAAGGTCCCTTATACCTGCTAACATCAGTACAAAAGATTGGTTAACAGCACATGAAAACACAGTGACACACTGACGCTTGCACTCACAACCTAGCACTTATGTCATCCACGTATTATGCAGAGCATGCAGTTAGGTTCATACAAAATCTCTGCTAGTTAGATTTAGAGACTTACAAACTAATCTGATCCATCTCTGCTAGTTAGATTTAGAGACTTACAAACTAATCTGATCCATCGCTGATTTCATAATTGAACGAAACGCTAGAGGCAAATAAGAGATAGTGTAGGGAGATTTATTCCTTTCAAGAATAGATACTGGAATCCATGTTTCATCTTTTGATATTCCATCAGTTGAGCCCTGCATCCAAGAGCATAACCTTCCTATGTAGATCTTGGTGATCTCTGCCTGAAGTGTTCTGAGAACCATCACTGAGGACCAAAAAAGCAACATTTAAAAAAAAAAGTTTACTATAAATATGTACCTTGAGTGAGGAGAAAGAATCAAAACAAACAGAGTAATTTGAGAAGTCAAAATACAGAGATTCAGAATAACTTATACCAGTAACAGGAGGGGCTGACTCTTTTGCTTCAAAAGCTTGGCATGCTTTAGAGATTTCCTCTATGGCATCCCTCATGTATGATCGGAGAATATTTGAATCTTCAAGATCATTAAATGTGTTGTGAACCTGAGACCAATAATAAACTCTTTAGAACTACATACTAAATTAACAACCTGAACAAGTAAAACAGAAGCGCCGGCCCACAGACAGCTATCTACATAAAAGAAGCTAAGGCATTAAAAAATGCTGATCACTTGGAAACACTTCGACCATTTTAATGCAATAATGCCGCCTCCAATACAAATAAGGTATGCTTACATAATAAAAAATGCTAAAAGTAAAATTATAAAATATTTGGATACTTTTCTCCCAAGTTTGTTTGATTTAATGTATATGTTTTCTGGTCATTTACACCTTTATTTTCACCCACACTTAACATGAATCAGAAACTTCCCCAACCCATTGTGTCAGTGGGATTCAATCCTGAAGTGTACTGACCATGTGACAATCAGAAGTTAAAATTGAGATATTTCAGATTAAAGGCTTTCTGCGTTTTTCAACTGAAGTATGAATGTCAAGACTTTCAGATGTTTTTGGGTTGCCTGTTTTTCGACTGAACATTCAAAATAAGATAGTCTCATCTAAAGATTATGTAAACCTTTTTGACTTAACATGTAATACAAATGTCCAAAGATTAAGGTTCCGTTTGTTTTTTTTATTTGAAATTTGAATAGGTCTGAATTTAACTGAAGTTTGAATAGATCTAAATGAAAATATCTGAATGACATTTGTTTTTTTTTTTTTTTCAACATCCGAAAAGAAAAACATAAAAACTAGTAGTTTGACATAAATATCCTTTTAAATGGTGCATATATTTGTTCTTCACAATTTATAATTTTTACAGGTTGATTAATTTGATAACATTAAAAAAAAAATACTATTATTGTTGATCTTAATTTAATTTTTTTAATGAAAGATGTAATTATAACATCAAAATTTATTATAAAGTCAACACCGTTATTTTATTTTTTATTCATCACAATTGACATAATTTGATTTGTTCAATATTTCAGTTTAGTTAATATTATCATGTGAATAAAAATTTAAAGCAATTAAAAAAATAACTTCAAGAATAATACAAAAATATAAGATTTATACATAATATTAGAAATACATGAATTGTTAAGGATATTTTTGAGATTTGAAATTAAAATTTTCCATTTTAGACTTTAGATTTTAGATAAAAGTGGATTTTTTCTACTTTTCTATTCAGATAAAATTATCTGACAATAAGTGATAAGTTTAAAAAATAAACAATCTAAAATAAGCAAATGTTTGAAAAAAGTTAAATTTAGACTTCAGACTAAAAAACAAACAACACCTAAGTAAACCTTAGTTTATTCCTTACCATGTAAAGTTTACCTATTAAAACTTCAAGTGACACAGAGCAAGAAATTGGAAAAAACCTATTTAGATTGAAATTTATAATATTTCAACTAATTTGTATTTTAGTTTAATTTTATTGCCTATTTAGAGTTTAATTGTTTAGACATTGGTTACTTAAGTTGTAGTCTTAATTTAGGTATGAGTCTTATTAAAATAAGTTTCCTAATCAAACTAGGATAAGTCGTAGTTAGTATAAATAAGTGTCTTTTGTAGCTTTTACAAGCAAACCTTAGTAATAAACTCTAGATTTAAGTTCAATAATATTTTCGATGTTCAAAACTCTACGTGAGTTTTTACGTTTAGTTAATTTTAGTATTTTGCAGAATAACAAGTTTTCACCCCTAATCAATAACAAATAACCATAAAAAAATATTTATTTATACTAACTATGACTTATCCTAATTTGACTAGGAAACCTATTTTAATAATACTCATACCTAAATTAGGAATACAACTCAATTAAGTAATACCTAAACAATAAAACTCTGAATAGGCAACAAAATTAAACTAGAATAAAAATTAATTGAAATATTCCTAAATGTTACTAAATTTGAATTTAATTAGGATTCCTTCCATTTCTTGCTCTGCGTTGTCAAGTTAATTCAGATTTCAAAGTTCTAATGAAAAAGGAAAGAAAGAAAGAAAAATACTACCAAAGTCAACATGACCAGATTGCAATCAGTGACAAAAAAGACAAGAATCCACACTCAGATCGAACTTAATAACTTTTGGCAATGTAAATAGATCTTGAAATAGAAAAGTACCAAACTCCTAGTACACAAAAATTCTGTAGTGAACTGTGTTTAGTTGTAGACCACCTTGGAAAGAGTAATATTTAGGGATGGCAAAAATCCCCACGGGGACGGGTACCCTCGGGGATTTTCCCCATTCGGGGAGGGTATGGGGATAATTTCATACCCAATTTCTTATTCGGGGAAGGGACGGGGAAATTTTTTTACCCAATTTCTTATTCGGGGAGGGGACGGGGATGAGGTGGAATCCCCATCCCCTACCCATTTCCCCATTTTAATATTTAATTTTATTTTTATTTTTTAAAATTACTAGTAAATAAATAATAAAATTTGAATTATAAAATTATAGATATTGGTAAAAATAACAAATATCAAAATATTTATATTATTAAACTTTTAGGTCTAATTAACTAATTAAAGTCCTAAATTTTTATTTAGGACATTAAAAAGACGGGGTAGATTCTATTAGTCCAAAAATTTTATTTTAATTTTAATATTCATTAAATATTTTAAACTTAAATCCTTTTTTTATTTATTTTTAGACGTTATAATTCTTGCGAATCACAATTTTAATATCTAATCTAATCTAATCTAATATTTACTCTTGATTTGCTCCGACTTAACTATTATGCTGCAAATGGAATAGTCCACATTTATAAAGTGTCCACACCACCATTGAAAAAGTTAATTTTGAATCTAAATTTGATTTTTTTTACCAATTTTGTATTAAACTATTAATTTGTTCATGATAGTTTGTAAAAGAAGTTTGTATCTCTTGCATGTCAAGCATTGACTAATTTAATGGATGTGACTTTTGTAATGGATATTAATGTAAGATATATGTCGAACTTTACTTTTATTTAAATTTTTTATTTTAATATGATTAACTCAAAATAAAAAAAAAATGTATTAGTTATTCGGGGATCGGGGACCCTCGGGGATCCCCTGTTATTATTCGGGGAGGGGATGGGGATTCTCTCAAATAATTATGATGGGGACGGGGAGGGGACGGGGACATACGTAAAATATCGGGGATGGGTACGGGGAGATTGGTCCCCTCCCCTCCCCTCCCCATTGCCATCCCTAGTAATATTGAAATAGATGACTCAAAACACGAGAAACATTTCCAAATTATCCGATCCTCACAAATCCTAAGTTAATCCTAGACCTTACTCCTAGTAAACCATACTATGAGTCAGTCCCCACACCAAAGACAGCTACCAAAGTTTCTTCCATAACTACTAGTCCAAACATAGCAATGGTTTTGACAGAAAGAACATAAGTACATGTTCACCTTGATTTCATACACAGATATTGTATTGCGTATCATTCCAGCGACTTCATCAAGAGAATGAATCGAATACTTCCCTTCTCCAACTTTTTCTTCGCCTTTATTTCCAGAAGCATTAAGATTTGACTCAGCAGAAACTTGAGAAGACTAAAAAAAATCCATAATCAAAAAGAGAGTGAGAAATTATCTTAAAAGGAAAAAGCAAACATGACATAAAATATGCCAAAAGAAGAAAGCATATATTAATTCTCCTTTACAATCAACCCCAAGCAAGGACATATTCCAAATGAAGAAACGCGTGGAAGAATATAACAGCAGAAAACAGATGCCACAATAAGAAAACACAAGTTTCCAAAAATTAAAATTAAACCTCCAACGCCCCAAAAATTTAACTTAAAATGCATAAATTTCTCTACTTTTCTATTTAGCTGCTCTCAATGAATTAACTCTAGGTCTTTTGGTTCTTCCATTTATTATTTCCCTTGATGCCTCCTCGTCAAAAGACATGCAATTGACATCAAACTATTACCGTTATCAACAACTAGAGCCTTTAACATATAATATAGAGCCTTTTTTTGGGAGGATAATTTATATAATTAATATAATTGTTACACATTAATAAGCCAATGTTCTGGAATACAGAGCATTCAGAATACCTTTACAAATTTCCCACTGAAAAGAGAAAGTGCAACTTTCCAGAAGGCTGGTATGTGATGGATGAGTACAGCCGTTAACCTCCGGATATACCTTCCTCTAAGAGCATCAACTTCTTCACCGCTTAATTCTACAGGCAAAGAATCGATCGGTTGTATGTTCCCACGAGTAACAGAGTAGTCAGCACCTGACTGACAACAATCAAAAGAATATGTAAGACAAAATCAGAAACCACCAACCAATGGGTTATCTTATTATCCATTAAAAAAAGAAAGGATTTCAATATCACAATAATCATTTTTTATGGTTGCACATACAGATTGATTTAGATCTTGTTGGATTTGCAGCCACCTTGCATCAGACATAGCCCTTTCATGTAATTCATTATGCAATGTTTCCATCCTTCCTTCGTGATCTAGGGTGCACTTCTCAAACAAACCTCGAATTCTGTGGTTCTGTCAAAGATATCTTGAGAATTTCAGTAAAGCTGTCATTTGATTGATATCAGAAGTAGTGTTGGCCAAAAAGTATTAATTGGCTTTTTTTTAAGTGCGAGCAATTCTGTTTTTTGTCAATTCAAGATTACAAGCTGCTATTTGTTAAGTGCGCACAGTTCTTTTGATGGACTTGGTGGTGAACATTGGTGTTTAGAAAGATACAGGACATCAACTGAGGACTGACTTCACTGGCTCAAAGAATGAGGTCCTCAAGTCCTAAGACACATAATAAGGGTACAATAAACACAGTCTAGAAGCAAATACACATGCGGTTCAAAAAGTTATTTCAATTATAAAGTACTTGCGAATTACAATCTTACTCCCAAAAAAAAAAATTTACATAATTACAGATATACTTACCTGTACATTTAAATAATGCCATACAGGGTCTGACTCAGGTTCCAGCTCTAATAACAGCCTCACAGTATTCTCAAGCTACAAGAAATATAGCTGCTTAAGAAACAATAAATAACTAAGACTGATTCTCAACAAACAAGAGTGGTATCCAAGTGACAAGAGATATTCAGTAAGTAAATAGCGTAAATTTCAAATTCTCTAGCTTAGTCCTTGCACATCACTTCACTTATCCATCACCAGTCTACGGGGTCCTAGTAGCTGCAGATAAGGGATATTTAGAAAACACCTAGGCAACTGAAGAATAAATACTTGTTTGGTCACTTTGGTTTAATTCATATTCAAAGTTCCTTCAATACTCTACCGAATATTAAAAGCTTTAGGATTAAATATTCAGCCACTAAGTGCATCAACAATCAATGCGAACAAAGGATTAATAGATCTAATACACAAATTTAAAGAAATTAATATTAACTTCTTCTGTTTGCCCAAAACTTAATAAGTGTCAAATAAGAGAAAGACTCCTTAAATATTTATCTAAATAGGGTATTTTAATTGAGTAGAGCAGTTTTTTAACCTAACCGTCAACTTAACTCATTTACTCTTCTCTTCTATCCTTTATTTCCTTCCTGTTTTCTATTTATTTAATTTAATCAGTAAGAACTATTTGAGCGCATTTTTCCCATAATTGAAGTAGTGAAAAGCAGTAACTTGTTTGGCATCATGTTCAATGCGACTGCAGACGGTTCATAAAATAACAGAGGATTACTATAAGCTCACATTTGTCAAGTCTATATGGGGATCTTCCATAGACTTGTACAGCATGGCTTTGAACTCCTGCATGACCTTTTCAACCTCTTCAAGAACACGTTTCAATATGTTTACCTGAAATATGCAGAATAAAACATATTTGTTCAAGTAGGAAAGAAAAGCATGGTCATGGTAATACATGCTGAAGCAAAACAAGTTTAAAATTATGGCATTAAATAACACAGCTCAAGGACAAAACCATCAACGATCTTAATCAGCATAAACCAGGAAAGACATGATCTGAAATTTATTAGAGCATGCAAACAGCAAAGTAGCAAAACAATACAGAGTAAAACTAGTTAGTAGGTTATCCACTGATCAAAATATATGAGGAAATCCAACTCTCTCCTCTAGAGATACCATCACAATCATGTTTCCTTTCACATAGATAAACTACACTAATAAACACATTAGCATATATGCTGACAAATGTTACATAATATATATTCTTGTCATTTACGTACAACCAATGTATCACTTAACTCTTAAATATTAGACTGGACAAAAAGTTAGGTTTCTAGCATACATGAGAGGGCAGTGCTATCGACTTCGCTTTTTTGTATTCCCTGACAGCCAGGTCAAATTCACCCTTGCTTATGCTTCCACGAATAGTACTGGGCAAGTTAAATAATGTTCTGAACCTCTGAAGCATTCCTTGGACAGACCTTATCTTCTCAGCTTGAGCCTAAGATACAGTCATTCAAGAAATAAATGAAGCTCATCATTGCTTTGAGTCTAGACATGCGAACTTCCGGGCAAATGTAAAATTAGGATCTCACCTACCTGTCTCTCAAATAGAGGTTCAAAAGCACGGTTTGCCTGTGAACTAACTCCTTGCATTAATTTGAATAAGTGAGCAGTGCCTGAACCTTCAGGATCTTCTTCAATTCGTTTCAATTTTGACTCAATATCTACAAAAGCATTAACACACTCCAACTAAATACCTAAGACTGCAATTGTCCCCGTTAAATAATACTCTTATATATTTTAAACATCAAAAACCAAGAGCAAAAGAGTCCATTCCCAAAAATAAGATTAGCCCCAAGATAGATTAGAGATGTTTACATACCATCAATTGTAGTTTTGCAAGAGACAAAGCAATCAAAATTGTCTTTAACCAATTGTTTTCTCTGCTGAGTCCGTCCTTTAAGATCAGTTTTTAAAGCAAGTGCACCAGCCTCTAAGTCCGCTGAGCTGGTATTTTGGTGAACTCGTGATAGAAACAACTTTGCATTAAAGCTGTCAGAGAAATACATCAACTTCTCTGCAAAAATTCACATATAAAATAGAATCATCCACAGTCCATACAATTTATACAAAGTAGACAATCAACAGACATCACCGACCCATGAGGCCATGATGAAGTTTGAAAAATATTCACCAAGATAATAGCCGAGGAATCCAAAAAATAACATAATAAAATAGGCAAAGTTATAACTTATAGGCTCAAGTGTAGGACAAAAGATTACGCAGAAATATCTCCACTCTAAGGAGAAAAAAAAATATAAATGCCTCTTCAAAAGCAAAAGCTTATTCTTCAAGAGAAAGCAGCAATGCAGCGGCGTCAAGAACGAAAAGAGTAAAGATTTACAAGATTCTATCCTCCTGGTAATTGGAAGATTAATGATGGAAGACTAATTTAAACCTTTCATTACGCATGCATGATACTTATCACTAAACATTTCAAACTAGCAGGAACAATTAAAAAGATACAAACAACAACTATTAAGTTAATGTTAATTTTGGGAAGCAGAAGTATAAGCTCCTATCATCCCTTTTACAAAATCATATTTTCAAAAAAAATGATAATGTTATGAGAAAACAACATTAAAGAAGATGTCAAATAAGTTTTAACAATGAAAGTAAAACTCAATAGCCAGCAGCAAAATTGTCAAACATGTTGAAAAATAGACGAAAATGAAATACCACGAAGGCTGTTGTCTACATTATCTCTATCAGATTTTGGAGTGCTTCCCGATGAGTCAGTGATCAATCTTAATGTCTTGTTGTCTATTATCCTGTCAAGACAAGATAAAGAAATGTCAGCAGAAATGATATTAAGTGTAAATATTCTAGGGCATAGAATACCAGTCTAATATTCTGCAGTAACTTGCTCTACTAAAGTTACTAAGTATGTAATACTTCATTTTTTTTCCTTTTTATAGGAGTTCAACTATTACTGACAGTACAAAAAGGAACAGGTAATGTCACCATAAATGGGAAGGCAACCGTCAGTTCAACAACCAAATGATTTGAACTCAAAATTCTATCAAGCATCAATTAAGAATTGTCAAAGCAACAGAATAATATACATTAAGACAGTCATTTGCCCAAATGAGTTACAAGAATAGACCACAACATTTACCCCAATCCTAGAGGATCAATACATTCCATGCCACGGGGGAAGGACTGCAAAGTGCTAAACCCCTTAATACCGGCTGCCATTGAAGGCTTCTTCTCATACTTTTGAGCCACAGGAGCTGTTCTCGTCTCACGCATCTCACGAACGCGGCGAGCAAGCTGTAGACAAATAGCAATGTCATCAAAATAAATCACATGTCCTACTTCATCAAGTAAAAGTAGCATCCTAAGAGCTCTACATCAAAATATTAAAGGCGGCATTTGGTTCAAAATTTGAAAGTAATTTTATTGTTTTTATACTTAGACTAGTTTTTCAGATTTATATTCAAAAAAGAAAAAAAGAAAAACTAAGGACTAAGAGAAAGAAATGAATAAATTAACTAAAAAACAAATGAAGCAAGACCTCGGCTTCATCAACGCGCTTCCAGCAATTAGGCTCGTCGCCATCCCACGTGCCGTCGTCATCTCTTCTTCCTCTAGCTCTATTTTTAGCGGCTAAGCCTCGATCTCTACTGACCTCTTCGTCTCCACTGGAAATGCTCAGCATCTCCACCTCGGACTCCTCCTCCTCCTCGTACTTCTTCCCCTGCGATCTCCCACCCTTCTGCGTCGCCGCCGATTTCGGTTGCTGAACGTAATTCGCCACCGGTTTCCTCGGCTGCGGAGTGTCGTAGACGACGCGGCGCTGCGCTTGCTCCTTCAACGCCATCTGGAGTAGCTCGTCCTCGTCGCTGTCGCTGGACATTTTGAATTTCAATCGATTTTTGGTTTCGATCTGATGACTTTTTTCGTTTTTATGATTAATTGTTTATTATGTAATTGTGATTTTGTTTGCCCTGTATGTGTTGTTATCAAGAAGAGGAAGAAGAAGAGAGGGAGTAATTGGGCGTGGCCGTTTCAGCGTGGTACTGGGTTGAGATAGACACGTGGGTTATAATCAACTTGTTTGAAAGTTCGTTGATAATGACATGATATAGATTTTCTTTTTCAAAAACAAACGAAAATGAAATATATGATAATATTCATTTTACTGTAATGATAATATGAAATAAAGAAAATAGATACGAATTTAGCAAAACTGTAATCAAATTACTATGAGTGAAAAAATTAAAATCTCCAATAATATTATTATATTTTTTAATGATATCATCATCTCTTTTTAGTAAGATTTCAAAAATCAAAATTCTGTTTAAAATAACAGTCAATTCAATTCGAATTTTATCCAATCTGGGCCAATGAATTTTTAAAAAACTTGATAAAAGCTTCGCCGGTAACTTTTCCCAATTACTGAAAATTCAAATAAATTCCGTGCGAATTGCAAGTAAAAGAAAAGAAAATTATCTGCCAATCAATGACAGTAGTAGGCCCAGGGAATACCATTTTTTTTTTCATTTTTTCTCATTTTTGGTGGCAAAGGCTAGCTATTACTTATTAGCAACAGAAATTGGAAATTGTGACATTCATAACGGAGAATTTTCTTTACTGAGGAGCAGGCTTTTTATATCAATAAATGAAAAGAAATTTTGATAATAATGCAAAAACTGAAACATTCACCTTTATTTTATTCAAAATATATGGCTTGGACTGGAACTGTATCATTTCCAATACATAAAGGAACCTTAATGAAAGTTTTGTAACATGTTATGTAAGCATCATGAAAGATAAAATGGACAAGCTCATTCTTTCTTCTCTTCCGCAGCATAGAGTGCTTTGATTTCTTCGACATCATCATAGCTGCCCAAAAATATCGGAGAACGTTCATGAATCTTCTTTGGAACCAAGTCAAGTGCCTGCACAAAAAATGATGCCAAATCATTGATCGCAAGACATTGAAATTTAATTAGAGTCCCGAGAGATTTTATTAATGATTTCTTTTTCCTCACTCAAATTGCGATAAGCATTAAACAAACAAAAACAAAGAGTACAAAAAACTAAGTTAAGCTGAACAAATCAAAACAGTAGCGTAAACTGGATTTATAACAAGAGAATCGACAAGTACATACCCGTTGCTTGCCAGTGAAAGATTGACCACCGGCTTCTTCCATCAAAAATGACATTGGGAAGACTTCATAGAGCACACTATTCCACACAATGGCTTACTCAAAACATCGGTATACGGTTTTGTAATAACAGAGTTTTTTTTCAAGCTCAAGGACCTTAAGGGGAAAAAGAAATAAAACCAAAAAAAAAAAATTGCCACAGCTGCCAAAAACATACCGCAATTTGCCATTGGAGCTCTTCTTATCACCAGGATACATAAAGATACCTCCATAAAGTAATGTGCGGTGGACGTCAGCTACCATGCTGTTGATAACCATGGCATCGTCACAAACTATAAACTATAGAATCTTAATTATCGTCAGATAATGCAAATGTTTTGACATTTCAAGGAAAAATGCTAGTTTGTGCTGAAAGACAAATAGGAAAACAAGAAAATTACTAGGCAGCATTGAATTTCGTGTAATTGGAGCCCAATAATAATCCTAAAGGAATGTTTTCATCACTTACAAATCCTATGCCATTAGAAAGAGATGACTATTAATTCAGATGTGCGAGGATTTTGCAATTACTAGGGTTGAGAAATCACCCAATGTAATCATACAAGAAATTACCTTTGGTCATAATCTACTGAAGTAATCTGATGTAAGAGCTAAATAATTCACAACCAAAGGGATGGGGTTGATTTTGGAAGTGCTAACACTCGGGGTTGGGTTGATTTTGGAAGTGTCAACACTCATCTACAACACTAACTTCTAACCACCTACGTGAATTATCTGTTTCTGCCAAAATGCTTTATGAAAAGAGAACGCAAATTATTACTTACACAACAATAGATTAATGGTTTATTTTGCTTCTGGAAGTCCATGCATATAGATCAGAAATTTATGATTGGAAACATAGGATTCAAATTCAATGGTAATACTTAATTCAGTCATGAGGCCAAACACTAAATGAATAATTTCAACACCTCAATATACTGTTGTTAGGAAACCACAATACCTTCCAATGTATCTTAAGGACTTTGGTGATGAGCCATCTTTAGGGAACTTGCATTTTTCCACATACCTAAGATAAGAGATGTCAGGAAACTATTACCCTAGAAGAAGAGAAACAAGAGATTACTAATATGAATAATGCACACTTGGTTGTTGGACCATCCCAGTTCTTAGCATTTCCTTCATTTACTGAGTAAATCTTTCCTTTCTTTGGAATCTGTCATATGAAAAATATATTAAAAAGAGAAAATGAAAACTGTAAAACAATGCAGAATTTTTTATGAATGGAGATGATAGATATCCCTTCTATACATGCAACAACTCTTTCTAGCTCTTCTTATAGGGCATATCATAAATCTCCCTTCAAACAGAAAAGAGAGGCATACCATAATCGTCTAAGCTAGTTCTGCCAAAAAAATAATGCACATACACTTATTCACCTTAATAAATTTGGAATCTGTAGTTTATATATACGCAAGCTGTCGAAAATATAAGAAAATAAATTAATTTCTCAAAATGCTCCTGCATCTGGCTGATAAGACATACCAGATAGAGGCATATCATAATCGCCTAAGCTAGTTCTGTCAAAAAAATATCCACATACACTTTCACCTTAATAAATTTGGAATCTGTAGTTTATCTATACGCAAGCTGTTGAAAATATAAGAAAATAAATTAATTTTCTCAAAACACTCCTGCATCTGGCTGATAAGACATACCTTAATATCTGGGTGGGTTAGTATGAACTCCCCAAGAGATGGATCAAGCGTAAACCCATTGACACCACTCCCAGCGCTCAACACAAGCTGCGGGACAATTATATACTTGAATTAGTACAAGAATTTAACACTGTTCGCAAGGGAAGAAAAAGAGAAGAAAAAAAAGGACCCTCATAAATCACTAAACTTTCTTCGTTGAACTTGACTATCAATGTGAATTAATTCTTTTATTTATTAGTATAAGGTTTTCTGAACAACAATTACACATCTAAAACACAAGAAAGGTGATCCTTCTATACCGTGCAGGAGCTTCCATACATGCAATAGCCAGCGGCCAACATATTGTTGCCAGGTTGCAACACATCATCTAGAGTTGGTTCATGGCTATCTTTCATCATATAAATCCCAAATATCTAGATGAAAGAGAATAAGTCAATTGATCACCGCAAAATATTCAAGCTGGAAAGAATAGTCATTTTATACATATGTCAGTATTTACAAAATTTTGATAAAACAACATAAAACAGACTATTCTCGGATAAGGTTTCAAACCGTTCCAATGGAAACACCACAATCAATGTTAGAAGACCCATCCAACGGATCAAAAACAACACAGTACCTTTGCCATTGGAACAAAATAGAACCGAGTAAGTAAAAGGTGTAGAAAGTATAAATTGAAATATTTAAAACAGATAAAAGAACAAAAGAAAACTGAGAGCAAAGGAACACACTTTCCACGCTTGGAGGGCTCCACAAATATTGCCTCTTCATCTTCTTCCGAGACAAGGATGCACTGGCAGGGGATAAAAACTTTCAGAAAAATAACATAACTGGTTCCAATAAATTAAACATAGAAACGCAAGGCCACTTACTGTTCGGCCACTGCTGATCAAAGCTTTGACAAAGACATCGTTAGAGAGGACATCTAATTTCTTTTGCTCTTCGCCCTTTAGTCAATATATAGGCAAATAAACTCAAGCTAATGAGGATGTATAAGCAAAAATAAAATAAAATAAAATAAAATAATCAAATCCATCAACTACTTACCTGAACATTGGTTTCTCCAGCAAGTCCAATTAGCTTGGCAAGACCCGCCTGCAAAAAGTAAAAGCAGGGGTCAAAGAAGACTTCTTTTAATGTATACGGTCCACATGATTACTGCAATTCAAAGACAGACAGAGACCAAGAAACCTGTACTATTTGTTTTCAAGATTTGTTCTTTGAAGCAATTCTGCTTCCACGCAACTCCAAGCGTACAACAGTTAAAATGTTAGATAAAATATCTATTTTTCACTTGCAGCTAATATTTAACTCTGGCTTTCACATTGCTAGTGATTTCATTCGAATTATAGCACATTATTTCCTAACATAAACTTTAACTAAAAAGACAAGTCCAATATAACTTTCAACAATATTAAGAATTACGCCATCTATTTTCCTCTCTCTTTGATCCACAAAACAGAGTTTCTCCCGAATTTCCGAAAATACGAATTTCAGAGACAACGAACCACATCACTAGACCAAACAAGACGAGGGAATTAAAAAACGAAGCAACCTTGTTAACAGCAGAACAAACGAACTTGCAGCCGAGAACAATGTGACTAAGCAAGATGCTGAAGTCGCCGCGGGACTCCGGGTGCTTCGACTGCTCGGTCAGCACAAAACGAGTAATAGTCATCAAGTCCGTACGGTGCGCGTCCGCTTCGTGATCCATCTTCTTCGGCGGTTAAAAGAGAAACGCTGTCGTTTTCTAAGAGATAAGCAAAGATAAAGCGCTCGATTCAAGGGCGTCAGATTGAGAGCGGATATATATGTAAGCGCAGTGGATTGTGTTATCGGCACGAAACGGAAGAGTGGAAGGACACGTGGCGGGTGGAGAGTGAGAGAAAGGTTGGGTGGTCGTCACTGAAGTGTGAAGATAGCGTGTTAACGATTTTCGTCGGCTTGCACTCGATGAAACGATCCGATTCGATGGTTATGCTCTTTTGCGTGTATGTTGAAGAGGACGAGGTGGTGGACTTTGAGGAAATTAACACATATAATATAATATAATATATTTTATATTTTGTCTGCGTTGAGTCACTGTCACCTCTCGTTACGCTGTGTATTTGCAAACAGGTTATTCTCCTTCGCTTGTGGATTAATATCATTTTGAAATTAATACTTTTTTACAAAAATCATAGATTAGAATAATATTTTCTTCGCTGTGTCGTTGGCAGAATGGGCGTATTCGAGGTGCATAACGAGCGGTGCGGATCGGTGTCCAATTAAATCGAAAATTTCAGTTCGGCTCGGTTGGATATTAAATTTTCAAAAGTCGATGAAATCGAACCAAAAATAAAACCGAACCAGAATTGAAGTCTTTTGTTCGATTCTGGATCAGTTTGGTTCTTTAAATATTTATAACTTTTTTAATATTCTTACAAAATTCAACAATTTTTTTTATGTCACTTAAATTATGTCACGTATAAAAAAATTAATTTTTTTTCAATTCGATTCTGATTTTAAGAATTTGAACCAATAATCAAACTAAATATTTTTATTCAGCTCGCATTATGTTTATTTTTTAAGAAAAGTACTAAAACACTAAAAAATCGAACCCACCAATTTCTTTTAACCGGTTCAATTTTATCACCCGTACACATATAAGAATTTTTATAACCAGGTTCCAAAACATAAAATATATAACGTGGGTTGCGGCAAACACATATACAAGCTCAACTCATACTCAAGAACATATCATCAAATAACCACATAATATTTTCTAGCATATCACCTTACCGCTAAAGTTTTCTGATAACTTTATTTATTCACTAATATTTCAATTGTTATCATTTTACTATTAAATTTTTAAAGTAACAAAATATTTAACAGAATTTTTGTTGAAAAACTATTTTACCCCTTACAATATGTAGAAAATGATTTTGTTCTCTAAAATAAAAATTTTCCAAAAATCAAATATTTTCAATGATAAAGCTTGTGAAGATGAATGATTATATTAAGAAACTAATGTTATTTTAATATTTATATTTATATCAATTTTAATAAATACAAATCAATTATAATAATAAATTTAATAAAAATAACTAATTGTTTTGAGAAAATTGATTTTATATTGGATATGTGTTCTTTTAATATTTGTATTTAGCTATTTAAATCAAATTAGTAAGTATAAATTAATTACAATATTTAATTTAATAACCCTAAATAATCCTATTATTTTATTAAAAACTTATCAATTTACCACTTGGCTTTTTGGGAAATTTTCAAGTTGTTATGCCTTTTTCGTATTACATCAATCATCACTTTAAATTTGTCAAATTGAAGTACCTCCAATACCCTTGTAATGTCATCATTTTTAAAAGGAGTTAACTATTTGATAGTAAAACGATAACAATTAAACATCAAATGGTAAGATATAGTTTTCAGAAAACTTCGGTAGCAAAGTTATATATCAACAAATATTAACTATATATTTCATAACACACACACATATATAATAAGATTTTAGTTAAGGACAAAAGTAAAATTATGAAATTTGGACTGAGTAAAATGGTGAGTTCAATAAATAAGAAAAGAATTTGATTTTCATTTCTTAATCCCGTATGAAACTAAAAGTTCTTATTCCTTAGTTTCAAGAACGTTACGTTCTACATGTTTCATTATCATTCTCCTCCTATTTTAATACATCAACACCAACAATTTTTTTTTTCATTTAATTCACAACAGTCCACAACACAAAATATTAAATCTTTGCATTTCATCCATCCACAAAGACACAAGTTTAAAATAGAAGGATTTCCTATTCTCATGTGCTGAACCTTATTTATATATAAAGTGAAAATAGAGACACGAGAGTAGCAAAATCCTTCTATTGTCTAAACTCATATCTTGTAGGTGAAATACAAAGATTTAATATTTTGTGCTATGGTCTGCTGTGAATGAAATGCAAAAAATTTATGTTTTAACATCACAACTTGTTCATACACGACATATTTACTTATTGGTTCTGAATTATAATTAATAAGCTCTACTTATTTAGTTTTCAAAGCTTTAAGAGATTTGGCAATTCTTGTCCCTTTGAACTTAGGTAGCGTCTTTTTCTTTTTTTTCTTTTCTTTGTCGAATTTGAATAACTCTAAATATAGATATCTAATAATATGATTGTTTTTCTTTTTCATACGTCTTAATATAAATGGTAATTTGTTTGTTTTATAAATAAAAAATGGCTTAAATTTAGTATTTTGAATTTATGTCTTTTGTAGGCAAGATATATAATTGTTATAGATTTTGTAAGTTAAATAATTAGAAATTACAACTAAAAAAATAACAATTACAAAAATATATATCCAAACAAGTTATATTGTGGGTATCGATTAATTTAATCGAGAAAATATGTTGTTTTGAAAACAAGAGGTTTATAAATCAAACCCTACTCATATAAGTAGGGAGGGAATTGTGTTACAGTTAGCTTAAATTAAAAAATATTGTTCTCCTAACAATTTATTAAATATTTATATAACATATGTACATTATTTAACATATAAAATGTTAATAGTATTATTGGTGTATACACGTATATAACCTATTTTTTTGTTTAATTATATAAGCAAGCGTAAAATCAATTAATCGTTTATCTTAAAATAATATAAAAATATTAGCTATTGCTCCAAATACAAGAAAATTATAAGATTTATTATGATTATTAGATTGTTTAGAAGATTAAAAATGTAAAAGGAAATTCAGCTATATTACCACGATAACGCAAATGACTACAGTCGGCTCTAAAGATCGAAGAGTATTGTCTTCAACCCATATCTAAATTGATAAAATGAAAGTGTTAGGACCAATGATTTTGGTTTCTTAGTGTAAACTAATATATTTGATAGGGAGTAAAAAATTACTTTTCATTCAAATTTTATTCTATTCAGATAAAAGTCGTAAATTTTAATTTTTTTTCATCATAGGTAAATGTCTTATAGTCAGATACAAGTTTTTTTTTTTTGACATTGACTATTACAATCATACTTGTAATTCATATTACATGAGACTAATTACTGATATTTACAATCAGACTATCACTCATATTTACATGAGACTATTACTAGGACTAGTATATAAATTCTCATGAAGTACCGCCCATATTTTTACCTTCTTTAATATTTGAGGGACGTCTACTCCATTCACATTGGTAAGGAAGAAGACTGGCTTTCACTCAAATAAATGAAGAAGGATTTAAGCCCCCACAATGCTTTTGTGGAGGCTTGAACTGCTGTTGTGAGGGCAGCAGCCCACCACTCGGGCAAGGGTCGAGTGGCTAGTCATATACAAGTTAGAAAAAAAAACAACCAAAAATCTTAAAATGTTTGATAAAATGTAAAATTAAGACGTTAGATTAAAAAAATAAACAAACAAGCCAATACTTTAAGTGAAGACAATTGTGGAGTAGACTTAGGGTTGATTTGGTATAAATGTCTGCAATGAAGAAAAAATTTGAGTTATATAATAAAAATAAATTTTAAATAGTAATTTTTAGAAAACTATTAAATTTATTACAAGTTTTTTTAATCAAATAACTATTAAATAAAATTACTTTGATTTAAAAGAGAAAATTATGTATGATTATCAAACACAACAATAAAAGCAAAGAAATATTTAGAAACTCAATCTATTTCATCTTATGTAGAAAGAATGTGATATATTTTCTTTACACTAAGGGCAAGATTAGTAATGCCATAACTTTTAAATAATTATTATTAATTGCATTGTAAAAATAATCTACTTTAAATAGAATCAATTAAACGTTTGATCAAAATTATTTTTAAAAGTGCTATGAATTTTAAAAGTAATCGTATGTGTTTGATAAATCTTATTATTAAATTGCCATAAGAACTTAAATGTCTGAATTGAAAATAATGTTCAATAAATTTTATTTACATCTTTTTTTATTTCGTGTGTGTATGTATATGTATGTATGTATGTAGCAGTAGTAGTAGTAGTAGTAGTAATAATAATAATAATAATAATAATAATAATAATAATAATAATAATAATAATAATAATAATAAAAATATTTTATGTTCTTAATTTTATTTCTATTTTGATATCTCAATATAATTAATAATAATAGTAATAATAGTCTCTTTAAAGTTAACAATTGTATTTCCTAATTAATAAGAATAATTTTTTTTATTTTTTATGATATATATGAGAGGGTATATGTGAAATTGTATTAAATATAAAAATAATTTTCAAAATACACTTATGATGAAGTGATTTCCCCAAAAATAATTTATAAAAAATTTCTCAAATACTAAAATTAACTTTTAACTTCTCGAAATCATTTTTAAATTTTTCAAAAGTACTCTCAAACGAACCCTAATTATATTCATAATTGTCATTCATACGAGATGTATTAGTTTATTTTATTATCTATTAACAATGTGTTAATTTTCTAATGCAGATTTAAGATTTTATGTGAGTCGGTATAGAAATGATGCATCCAAACTATGAGTAAATTTACTCATCTTAGTTCCGCCGATGGAAAAATTTTCATCATTCACTTTTTCAGGGATTTCCACCAATGGCCATCAACATTTCTTCTATCAATCTCAGCACAATCAAGATCGACGGTCAAAAAATTTTTTCCACTCTAGGAGCTGAATCACCTAACCAAATCCAAGTGTCTTCCCATGATCCCATTCGGCCATTCCCCATAATTTACTCCAGCGTAGATTCTCTGACAGCGCAAAACGAAACGCCTTACTCCACATTAAAGTAAAGCATTTAACTGTATCAAAACAAAAAAGTAAAGCATTTAACTTCCAAATTACTAAAATATCCTATCCTCTGTCGCTTTATCCCATCAGTCAAGGATGACAATAGGGTAAATAAGTCATCACGCAACCGTCTCCCTTAAAATGCCTCCTAGGACAGTTTAAACGGGTATAGTACGGTGTCGTTTGTCTTTGTCTACTCGGCATTCAAACTTCAAAGGGCTGGAAGTTATTTTTCATCCCGCTTTTGTCCCTGACCAGAGTTTTAATTCCAATCCTAGCTGTTCTTCATCAAATCAAATTCTTTCTTTCGAATCCCCAATTTTGTTCGATATTATTAATTGTTTTTTTTGAATTCAAATCGAATCATCTAATTTATATTCAAATCGGAGAATATTTATACACAAACAATAAAAGCATATTCGAAATTCCAAATCCAAACCCTAAATTGGTAAATTACAACATTCATTAATTCAAATGGCGGATCAAGAAGATGAGGACCTGAAAATGGCTCTGCGAATGAGCATGCAAAACACCCCGCCGGAGCCGAAGCGCAGTAAGCAGAGGGAGGCAGCTGCCGGAGCTCCGATAGCCTCGCCGGAGGATTGCCGTAGGCTACAGCGCGAGCTCATGGCCGCCGCCGCAGAGAAGCGGATGAAGGAGGCGAAAGACTCGTCTCCAACATCGAATTCGTCTGTTTCGTTGCCGAAGATAGTAAAAAGCGGTGAAATTACATCGAAAGAGAGGGTTTTGGATTTGAAAAACGCGCCTTCTCCTTCGAATTTGTCAGTTCCGTTGCCAAAAGTCGCAAAAAGCAGGGAATTTGCACCCAAAGAAGCGAATTTGGGAAATGAAGAAGCGAATCAGTTGTTTTCGATGATGTTTGGGAGTGGCGTTTCAAAAGACATACTTGCTCAGTGGAGCAATCAGGGCATAAGGTATGTGTAATTGTTATTATGTTTGTTGGGTATTGTTGGTTTTTGCTTATGGAGCATCATGAATGCAGGAAGTTCGTTTTAATTTTTGTAGATATAAGTGGCAATGGAATTCTTGTGATTGTGCTAGTTTTGGAAACGTGGTAGTTAAAAGTGATTGCCATTTTCACTTGGCAGCTGATATTTCCAGTTACCATTCACCTACCATTCACCAGATCAGCTCTGGATTATTTGCAGTTTATAGGTGTTTTGCGAGAGAATTTCTTGTTGATTATGCAGACTTGAGGCAGAATTTGCAAATTTGCTTGACCTAGTTTTTATCATTATTTTCACTTGTGTGCTGGTGAGCTAAATTTAGAGGTTATTGTTGTTTCTGATGCTAAACATGTCATGTTAGTAAGGTCAGAATCATAATTCTGTCGCAGAGTGGCACTTAAGATTAGTTGATGTATTTTGATTGCCTTGATGAACTGTATAATTGACAGTGTGCTGAAGCAAGTTGTGTTTTCGTAGCATATTGCTTTCTTTTCCATTTGTATCAGGTATAAATTGTTTCTGGTTCATACATTCATTTATTAATCATAAGTTATTAATCTATTCTTGGGATAACTTAACATTTTCTTTATGTTTGTAGTCTGTTTTTATTGTTTGCTTGTGTGTATTGATGTTTGTTTCTCTTTGAAATTTTATTTTCTTTAGATGGGTATAAGATGTTGTTTTTGATGTATTTGAAAATAATTTTTATGACAGATTTCATTTACATGCACTTTTTAGCTGATATTATGTAAAACTTTCCTGTAGGTTTAGCTCCGATTCAGAAACATCCATGGGCTTAGTGCAGCATGAAGGTGGGCCCTGTGGCGTTTTAGCAGCCATACAAGTAATTCTTCAATTTCTGATCTTGGTGTACATAATTTATTGTAACATAGACATATGAGTTTGATTAGCTGTATTTCGCCAAACCCCTAGCAATCAATGTATTTTAATACTCACCATCACATTTTGCAAAACTGGCTATGTCTCTAATCCTAACCAATACTGGCTAGTTTTGCAATTTCAATGGGAATGGGTGATGTTGACTTCTTTGTTTGCCATAATTTTGTGGTTAGTTGATAGTGTTGAAGGTTTCCTTGAAACTTCCTTTTTTTCTTTTGAAAAAAAAAAAAGAAAAAAAATCCTGGTGTACTATTGCTCCCACTGTGTGACTCTGATTTACCTTTTTCTCTAGTCAAGTGTATGTAGTATACAGGAATGCTGAATTATCTTATTCATAACATGCAGTTGACACAGACACAGTATTAATTGTCATGGATTCATGGGAATTCTTCTAAACCACAGGGAACTTATTAATATTATTTGGAACCTTCATGGATAGCTAATTGATTTTACTTCTGGAGTTGTTCTTTTTTTTTGTATTATACAGTCATATTATTTGTCTTGTCATATGCATTCTATGTGAATTATGCTAAGTGATTTTCTGATATTTTGATTATTGAAGCATGCCATAATCTTCAAACAATTATTGCTAACTAGTTGAATGTATTGGCTGGTTGTGCAGGCATTTGTGCTCAAATACCTTCTTTTCTTTCCAGATGAATTAGGTAAAGTAGCACCCAACGCACCACAAACTTTGGGTTCCAAGAATTTCCCCAAAAAACGATATGTTGCAACAAGTAATTTTGCTTCTCCAACTGAAGATGCAAAATCAAGGTGATTGATTTGTCGTGATAGATAATACAGCATTAGATTGGGTAATGATATTGAAATGTGTTAAATTAACCTTTTTAAGTTCCATGATTTTAGTTTATGAAAGGGAAGGCCATGGACCCACGCTACTTAGGAATCTGTGCATTTGTACTGTCTTGCAATATGCATATTTGTAAGAGTGATGCTAATCTAGCTTCTTAAGCATAAAAAATGGTATATCCAGTGGCTGCGATTTAATTCTCATTTTAATAGTTCCATGTTGGTTAATACATCAATTTTCTTTGCTTTTACACTCTATGATGACTTATACCAATCTTCTTATGTTAGTGATACAAATAATAATAGTCTCTACATGTGCTCAATGTGTTTTGAGTCATATGATTTTGTTTACTTAATGTTTTGCAGAACAAATACAGCTCAAAAAAATTTTCTCAGAAATAAAATTCTCACATTATTTTTCTATCATCATTATTCTGGTGGTAGATTCTAAATTAAATGCCATGCAATTTTCATAAGATAAATAGGATTCTTGTTTTAGATCCTCCTCTTACATAATGGCTTATGTTTCTCCAAGTTGAATTTGAATTTTATACCTTAAATACCTGTATTTGATGTTTTCATTCTACCGCACTTGTATGAATGCTGATCTATATGACCATGCCTATGGGTGAGTAAAAGCTAAAATCTAAATCAACCTTCATTATTTCTTTTATTATGCTAATGTCCATCACTGTGTACTTAAATTAGGGACAAATCAGTAAGAAGCAACACTGGTTTATTTTGAGGATTTAGTGGTTGTTTTTTCATTTTATGTTTGTATCAACATTGTAACCTTGAATCAAATTCAGTAATTTATTCCATTCCTTTTTCCCTCTGAATTTACAGAGCCCTAGTCAAAAGTATGGGTGAGATTTTGTTTTCGTGTGGAAGTAATAAAAGGGCTGTGATTGCTACTTTGACTACCATTGGACACGACATTGAGGGGTCGGAGGACAGTCATAAGGATGAGGTAAATTGATATCAATGCGGTTCTGCAGCATTTGGCTGAAATCAATGTGTTTGTGTAGCATTTTGTTGCTTTATATGTGATGATTTGGTCTATGTTCAACTGAACAGGTCTTAGCAAAGGCCCTTGAAGGTCTTTCAATCGAATCAGGCTCTGATATGCAGAAAGTAATAAGAGTGGATGCATACACATCTCAAGCAACTGCACTTCAGAAACTTGAAGAAGCACTTCCTGTTTTTCGAAGTCGCATGGGAGCGATGCTGTTCCTTATTTCTGCATTGCTTTCCCGAGGACTGGTATGTTTTCTTGCAAGCTTACTTTCTTTCGCTTTTAATTTCAAGTGTTAATTTATGTTCCATCTGCCATAATTGACCTCATTTTACCGTCTATTAGCTCATAACATGCCAAATCAATTGTTTAGGTAAAATTTGGCGATGCATGAGCAGTTGTTCATGATTTCTTGATTTAAATGTTGATATCCAAGTGATAAATTTTTGACTATTGACCTAAGTGATATTGGATGGTTTATTCTTGAAACAAAAGGCTAGTAAAAGTTTTCTGTCCACCTAGAGGTAAGGGAGCTTCAAAGTCTGAGCTCATTGAGGTCAACTTTTAAGATTGGTAAGTGTAGTATGCCAGTATGGGGGAATTGAAGGAAACCGGACTGTAATATGCAGTAACGAATCCCACCTCAACATTTTGTTGGGGTGAAATTGTTGGTGTGTTGGGTTTTTCTGAGATTTATCAAATTTTTTTTTTTTTGGTGTTTGAAATTGGCATTTTTGGGATATGAATTTTAAAGCTATAGAGCCACATTAAACTTCATGTTTAATTGTTAGCTTGTATTTGATCAGATTTGAGTATTCTACATGGTACATGTATTTGAAATATTTTGTTCCACGGAATGTCAGAATAATATCTAGTAAGAGCGTTAACCTTGGGATTGGGGTGATATTTTGGAAATTGTTGTCAAATTGTTACTAATCACACTCTCAGTTCCACTTATATTACTGGCTTAAATTCACATTTATTTACCAAGTCTGCTTGGATGGTTGTGTTACTTATGTGTTCCGACCTCTTCTATTTCTCAGGACTATGTTCAAGCTGACAGGGATGATCCTACCCTACCTTTAGTCACTGAACCATTTGGGCATGCCTCTCAGGTATTCACTTAGATTAATGAAGCATTAATTTTTCTGTTGCTCCAATGATTGGTCCCCTTTGATTTCTTTCCTAGTTTCCTTGATCAAATCTTGTAGTATAAGAGCATTTCTACAAGATAATGACCTAGTACTGCGTGCCATGGAACAGGAAATTGTGAACCTACTGCTCTGTGGACAGGCTGTCCCAAATGTGTTTGATGGGAGGATGGATTTAGGTGGTGGCATGTGTTTGAAAGGGATATCAACCAGTGTAGAAGTTGGGTTCCTTACTCTGTTGGAATCCCTCAATTTCTGTAAAGTTGGTCAGCATTTAAAATGCCCAAAGTGGCCAATATGGGTTGTTGGAAGTGAGTCTCATTATACAGTCCTATTTGCTCTTGATACCTCTGTCCAAGATGAGAATGAATTGGAAGAAAGAGAATCACACATTCGTAAAGCTTTTGATGGACAAGATAAGAGTGGAGGTGGTGGTTTCATTAGTGTGGAAGGTTTTCAACAAGTCATCAGGGATACGAACATTAGACTTCCACGCGAAAAACTCGATCACCTTTGTGGCTCAGGGTTTATTGTGTGGAGTGAGTTCTGGCAAGTTATACTGGATCTAGACAAAAGCTTAGGTGGTCTTAAGGATTCAACTGGATTGATGGGCAAGAAGGTGTTTGATCTTTATCACTTTAATGGGATTGCAAAATCAGATTTGAATGGTGGCCAAGTGAGCTCTTCTGGAGGCGATACTCCACTGCAAAGGCCTAGGCTCACAAAGTTGAGGGTTTCAGTTCCCCCAAGGTGGACTCCTGAGGAGTTCATGGCAGATGTGGCAGTGTCATCTGCATCTGGTGGGAACGAATCGAGTGGAAAAGAAACTGAAGCTGCTAAACTTGAGCCGCCCCAGCATGCACCTTTGGTGGACTGCATTAGGACTCGTTGGGCTCGTGCTGTTTGCAATTGGATTGGAGACCCACCTAGTATAGTTTGAATGATTCTTATTCCTACTTGGGATCGTTACCGTGTTCTCGTTCAGAAATGCCAAGAGCAAGTATAAAAGCAGTCACAAACGAGCATAGCAGCCGACGGGAGGCCTCTTTGGTTTGAAGTGGCATCTTTGGGCACATGAGAAGAGTTTGTTTTCCTGGTGTGGTTGCGGATTCGAGAATGAGGATTCAGTGGCTTTTTTTACCCTGTATTGCTGTAGTTTTCAGTTTCTAATTCGATTTTGATATGTCAAATACTGAAAAAAAGGAAGGTTTCTGTCATATTTAGTGTATAATTCATTCATATTTAAACTTCCGTTGTTGATGAGTCGAGGGAATTTAACTTAGTTGAGAAATGTCAATAATAAACTTCAGCCTGTGTTGAAATTGTTGTAACAGCAGTAAAGCTCTTTCCTCCATTTTGGTACTTCCGTTATTGTGCAAGTTTCTCCGATCCTGAATTCCGGCTATTGTAAACATTGCATCAGTTGTATGTTGCAATTTTGTGATGAGAAATTGATTTTTTTACAGTAATTTTTTCTTTTAATTAAATATTACGTTTCAAATTTTCTCGTATCTATATTTACAAGTTTGTCGAAATCTCGCATATTACATTATCATTAGCTCCTTGATAGGTCGGTTGGTGTACAACATAACTCAAAAGGTGAAAAAGATGATGTCCCCCAAGTTATTTCCCAATCAGCCCCAGTCCACATAACTCTTTCTTCATCTCCCACACTCCATAACATTAAATCGTCGAATCGTTGCAATTGCAAATTTGCAGCCGTGTTGTCTAATCCGTATATTGAGTTGCAGAAGCCAGAAAGAGTTGGTAATGCCTTGTCCAATTAAAAACAGGTCGCTACTCTTGTTTCTTTCTGTGGGTAATTTTGTCATTCGGTTTGAAGACGAAAACGCAGACGCAGTAGAAAGGAAAACAGTGAGCGGGCTCACATTTGCACCAGCTAGTTAAGCTTCTCCAGTTCATCGAGTGAATGTCACCGACTCGCTGGGTCAACCAAATTCGAGTCTAAGCTGATAAAGCATTGTAACTGCTTTGTTTATTCGTTTTTTGAATAATCTATTTATTGGCTGGTTCATCTGAATTAGTAGCTAATCTAAATATGAACTGTAACTTTGGATCGCTATGGCAAAATTTCTTCTGCAATTTTTGTTTTGGCGGTTGTATGCAATGTTTGATGTGAAACCAACTCTAGCCCCGTATTTATTTCTTAAGCAGCATTAAGTACATCTTCCTGTAATTTTTAGTCCATATCGATCCCTAAATTGCTGGTGTTCATTTTTGCGGTCTGCAAGATGCAACTTGGCATTAGTTGACCATTGACTCAGCAATTTTGCATTTTCTGTTTATTTTCAAACTATTAAAAAGGAAAAATAGAAAAATTAGATATGACACCTATCTTTCCTATCTTACTATCCTCTTGCTTTTTCACAGGTTGATTTTTTGTACTATAGAGAAGATACATTGAGTAAGGAATGGTCATTGTTAACATTTATCTTAGGAACACGAGTTCTTGCAAAAGCAGACTCTACACTCTGCCATGCTTTCACAATTTCCTTCGAAGTTTCTCTCTTTGGTCGATGAAGAAGGTCCCAGAACTCGAATCAGCTCTCTCGCGAAATCGTAGATGGATAGTCAATAATCAGATAAAGAACATAATACTTCGACTTCCAAGCCAAGTGGCAACTGTTAAATATCTCCAGAAGAAGTTCAAGACTCTTGATCTTCAAGGCAAAGCTATCAATTGGCTTAAGAAATATCCTTGCTGCTTTGAGGTGTATTTCGAGAACAATGAGCATTACTGTCGATTAACGAAGCCAATGATGTCCTTGGTAGAAGAGGAGGAGTCTGTGAAAGAAATGCAGGAGTCAGCATATGTTGAGCGCTTGCTGAAATTGTTAATGATGAGCAGGAATCAGAGGCTTAATGTTGTGAAACTGAATGAGCTTAAGCGAAATTTTGGATTTCCGGATGAATATATAATTAGGATTCTACCTAAGTACCCAGATATGTTTCGACTTGTTAATTATAGTGGGAGAAAGAGTTCAATGGAGATTGAACTTGTTTCATGGAAGCCTGAGCTAGCAGTTTCAGCGGTTGAAGCCTCAGCTCAGAAGCAGGGTACCGAGCCATGTTTTTCATGTTGTTTGCCTTCAACATGGGTGAAATCATGGGAGAGATTTAAAGAATTCAATGCAACACCCTACATCTCACCTTATTTGGATACCAAATGTTTAGGAGAGGGATCAAAGGAGATGGAGAAGAGGACAATAGGTGTGGTGCATGAGTTATTGTCTTTGACCCTATGGAAGAAAATGTCAATTGTAAAGCTAGGTCATTTCAAAAGAGAGTTTTCTTTGCCAGAGAAATTGAATGTCTTGCTGCTAAAGCATCCTGGAATTTTCTATGTTTCAAACAAGTATCAGATTTACACTGTTCTCCTTAGAGAAGCATATAATGGGTCAGAGTTGATTGAGAAGGATCCCCTCGTTGTTGTGAAGGATAAATTTGGTGAGTTGATGCAGGAGGGGCTTCATGAATATAATCAAAGGCACCGTTTAATGAATTTAGAGAAGAAGAAGAAGAGAGGCATGATGCCAGTTAGATCGGAGAAAAGCAAGGATGTGAGAACTGAAGTTTCTCAACAAGATGTTACAGGGGATAAGCTGGGAGGTTTGTTCGATCCTGAAGAAAGAAAACGATTTTATAAAGTTCTTTTTGATGATGGTGCCTCGTAAATTAAAAAGGAGGTATACTTGTTATTTTCATTCTGTTTACTTTCACATGTACGTGAACTGAAGAAATGAAAAAATTTTCCGTTGTTATCATGCTCCATTTTCAGATTAGTTGTTACAAGAGTATGACACCAGAATGATATGTTGAGGTCTAAGTTTCACTCTCTAGACCGAGAAACTTATGAATCTCTTAGGTGCACTGATGGGCTTCAATCAGAGGCTTCATAGCTTGTTATCATAATCACTGATGTTCCGAAGTGGAGTTTCAAACTACCTTAAGAAATAGTCATGTTATAGAGGTAGCTGGTTGAAACCTTTAGCTACCAAGCAGGGATATAAGTTAGAAATTTGTGGTCATTACTTTCATCAGTTTTGAAATTGCCGCTTGAAACTGGGAACAGCGCATTTTCCAGACAAATTTGGTAGATTTGTGACATAAATTTGTGTCTTTTTTCCCCAAAAAGTAATTATTCCTCTTTCTTAAAAGTTTAGATAAATGTAAACTCACAAGTCACAACCAACCCTAAGCGAGATTTATTTTTGGCAATATCATAAAATGAAATAGATTGTATTTTACCGTCACAATATGAGAATGTTAAACTTGAAATGGTATTTCAGTCAATTTAGAAGGATTGAGGACCTGTCCGACATAGATTTATAAGTTATACAATTATTTGAAATGATGTAAAATATAGGGATTCCGATGTTGTTATTCTAAATAAAGGGGTAATTTAGTCAGTAAATAAACCTAATTACCATATTTACTGGATCAGGCCAGACCGGTCTAGTCTTGGATTCAAAAGGCCCGCGAACGGCCCAGCTCTTGGTCATGCTGTCGCTTACTTTGAGTGGTCGTTTTTTTTTTGATAGAACCGAGATTATTAGCTTTCGCATCGCACGAGCCGCCGATTACTGTTTCTCTTGAAAAACAAGGTTCGTTTCTTACTCATTTACTCATAATACACCTAATTTTTGTGATCAGATTTTTGATTTTTCGACGTTTGTGATTCTTCTTTCTGAATTTTTCCAAATTGGATACAATTGTGAAATAATCAGCGTAATGAAGTGTAAATAGTATGAGTTAACTTTTTCAGTGATTGACCTCGTGCAGGAAACAAGCACTTGTGCTTTGAATTCAGTTCAGCTTTTGCATATTGTATTTAATCCAATGTGAGTATTTTACATTGGACTTGTCAGCTGATTAAATAATTTCTTAAAAAATAAAATAAAATAAAATTTCTTGGTTGATGACCGTTTTGGTGGTGACAAATTAATTATTTTTTATGATGTGATTTTTTAATCGTCTAGAAACATGCATACATACTCGCTTTTAGACAACTAGATGTGAGTAATTTACAATTTCAACTCCATTTACATTACAGAATTGTACCATTTGTTCACTTGCTGTAGCAGTGTTGCTCCTTAGATCATTTATGCTTACTAACCTTTGCTTGTCTTCCTTTGATGACATTTAGGGCGGATGAGGAAATTGCTGATCCGAAGAAGTATCTTGAGGAAGCTTGCAAGCCTAAATGTGTGAAGTCTTTAATTGAATATGAGGTGAGAATTTTTATGGGTAAAGCTTTATGTATTTTATAGTATGCCCGTGTTCTCTTTTCTTATTTTGTACTTCTCTTTTGGTTTTTTGCCACTGCATCTTTTAATCTTAGAAATGCATTTAGTTACAGTTGCACGATTCTATATAACAGCTTTTAGTTTTTTATTGTTATCAAATTGTTTGATTTCATTCGTTTTGGCTGTTAAGATAGTATGAAATAGCTTGCAAAAGCTTTTTAATAGTGAGGAACTGAGGGTGAGAAAGCAGATATGTGTACTATCTCCTATGTGGTTATTGATTGGCCACCAACGGTTGTTGCATCCATTTTGACTTCATTAGTTGTTTGCCTGCATTGAAAATGCAGTTTGTGTGCATTTATGGGTAATATATCATTGTCACTGAAAGGTCCTAATTGGAGTTGAAACTGTGTGAGAAAATGGCCTTATTAGCTGGTTGAAGTCTGAAAGTTAAATGTGAATTGAAGATCTAAAGAAATCTAACTCATGATTGATAAATACTTTGCACCAATTTGCATCTAAGTGGTGGCTATCTTCGAAATCAGTGATAATGCAGATATGAAATAATGTATTCCTTCTGGTAATGTGGAATATTCTCACTGAGGGAAAAGAGCTATTCTTGTACATACACTTGATCTGGATTGGATCTACTAGAACAGAAGAGGAATGCCTCTGTTTATGCCTTTAGGCATTAAAGAGTGATTTTAGCTTACAGTGGAGCGTAGAACAGACATTAGACACAGTACGGAATGAATAAGGAAGAGTAGTTTGCAACATCGGTGGTGAAATTTCATTCATCCTTCTTGTGAGAAATTGATTGGTTTGGGTGGAGCTCGAGGGTTGTGGGAACAGTGAGGTGTTAGATATTTTATATGTTCGTGAATGCAGAATATATTTGGAAAAAGTGACAAAAGATTTTGTCCATATTCAGGCACTTAATGGATAATAACTGATGGGAAACCATTTTTTGGCCACTTGCTTTTGTCAAAACACTAATTGAAGCCAGAAGATCAGAAATCGATGGGGTCTGTTAATGTAATTGATCACAGATGCCAATTTCTGACATCCTGTAAAGTGCTAATCATCAAAGGTTTCGTTTAAATATTTATGGTTGCTGTAGAAATTGAACTACACGGGATGTTGGTACAATTGGGAACATGTAGTAATGTTTACCAGTACTTTTAACCATTTGTACATAACTGAAAATCCATTCAAAATGTTGTCATGCAGTTGAACTATAAATTTTGCTTTGAAATGCTAGTAGGTGCAGCAGCTTGATAGGTCCCAGTGAAAGGTTCGTTAACAGTAGCAAAGAATAGCAAATATTCTCTTAGGGTGAGAACAAACCACACTGGAAATTGAATTGAAAATATTTGATATATTTTTTTAAATTGATTCCAATGAGCATAAATGCAAATAATTCCAGTACCCAACTTCAGCAACTATAGCCGAAATTAAAGGTTCATATCACTACCATAAAGTTCAGAGGAGAAGTGGAGGGTTTTTCTTTGTTGTGTTGGGGGGGGAGGGTGTTGAGGGGGCGGGGGAGCAACAACATAAACCATGACACATTCGTGCATGTGGTTATTATCCCGCCTAATTGCTTGGCCATAATGGACCTAGAACTTGGCTAAGTGGCCCTTGCATGCATACATGACTTCATGCATGATATTGCCTTGCATGCAAACTTGACTTTGTACGTGATATTGCCCTTGCATGCAAACCTGACTTTGTACGTGAAATTGCCCTTGCATGCAAACGTGACTTCATGCATGATATTTCGGGATGCTCTTGACGGCATGTACGTGCGCACGACGTGGCACGTGCAAAGTCGTATCACAGCTACTCTGACCTTTTGTTTATTTTTCATGTTGTAGTCATAATTTTATGACATAAAGTACGAGAAATTCGATTGTTTTTCTGTCTTTTCCTTCTTTCATATTACTGTTTTCCTTTCTTGTTGCCCCGAATTACTTCATTAACCATCAGTGTTTTGCTTTTGCTTGGTTGTCTCCCTCACTCATTTTGAAATCTGAGGTAGTAAAAACAGAAGACAAAGAGAAAGCAATGTGCACGATAAATCAGTCACGCTTTCAAATTGTTTTATTTTAATGGGATTAAACGGTGGGAATTGGTCTTTTTCAGGATTAGGTTTTGTTCAGTTATTAAAACCTGAACCTATGCTACTTGTTACAGGCTTGCGTTAAAAGGATTGAAGCTGATGATACTGGCAGCAAGCATTGTACTGGGCAGTATTTTGACTACTTATCGTGTGTTGATAAATGTGTAAGAATTCTACTCATTATCAGTAAGGTTTATTTAGATCCTCCGGGGTCACCAGCTCATATCAGCATTGTGATTTGCAGGTTGCCCCGAAGCTATTCACCCAGCTGAAGTGATTATGAAGTTAATAGGATATCTGCTGCCTTTTTTCTCGTTTCCTCTTTGCAAATGTCAGCCAACTATAGCCAAATGGTTTATTGGTTCATCCATCCCCCAGCTACCGTTTATTTTGGTTTTGCTAATGGCTTTCCCCTTCCAGCCTTTTCGAATGAGAACTGATCTCTAATAAAGAAAAGGCGTCCTTCATTATGATGTGAACAATATCAGGAATTGGAATATGATGAACCTTCGTTCAAATTTTCTATTAGAAACATATTGGGTCGTCAATTTATTTTCTAACATTTTAAATAGTTAATCAAATGATAATTATAATTAGTTCACAGAAAATGTCAAAATTGATTAATGTTATTATTTTTTTAGAAAAACTAAAAATTACGATGCATATTGGAAATCATTAAGTAGTCGTATCAAAAACTATTATGCGTAAACTTTAACAAATGTATTATAAAATATATGCTTTAATCTTCATTTATCATCATATTTTGTATGAAAAGAAAGCCGGATAATCCAACGCTGAGAATTATATATGATATGATAAAATAACTAATTACAATCCTATTAGTAAGATTATTATATTTCATAACAATCCTATCAAAATAAGATAAGTAAATTCCGATCCCAGTAAACTAATATAAAAAAATTAGAACAAAACTCCCCAGACTATTTTTATATTTTATTTTGTATATAAAACATTTATAGAAAATCCCAGACAAGAAGATCAGATCAAACAGAAGGCGGCGATTTGCCTTTCACTGTGGACCGGGCCCGGCCCATAAACACAACCCTAGGAGGAGGACCATACGTATAGTTTATTTCATTATTATAATTCACGCTCAACTCTCCCCCTGTCTCTTAACGAATCTCCTCTTCGTTTTCGCTGTCTCTGTGCGTTACTCACAGCAGAAGGGAAGAAAACAGACCCTCAAATTTTATGCAACTCGTCTCTTCTCAATCTTTCATTCGATTCCGTTCGTCCTTTCGACGTTATCGCTTCAAGTTGGCTCTCTTGTTCGCTCTTTTTCGCTCTTTCTTTATTCATTATTTGCACGTATATATTTAATGATTGAATGTGTAGATTAAAGATTAAAGATTAAAGAAAGTTAGGGTTTATGTTGATCTGATCAGGATTTTTTATTTATTTTATTACAATTTAATTGAACAGTTTTTGTAGTTACATGTGTTGATATCTATATACGAGCGTACTCATTTTTTGGTTGTTGATTTGGAACCAGGGTGTTAGAGACTTAAGTCTTGTTATATTAAGCCATAATTTGTCGAAACCAAACCCTAGATTGCGATGGGTCGGAAGAAGCCATCAGCAAGAGACGAAGAGAATTTGCCTGCGGTGGCTCAGGGCGGTGGTAAATCGAAGAAGAAGGCGGTTGTTATTGATGATGATGAGTATTCCATAGGTACTGAACTAACGGAGGAGCCGCAAGAAGAGGAGGCTTTGAATAACAATAAGAAGAAGAAAGGGAAGAAGGGAAATCAAAAGAATTTGCAGGCTAAAGATGATGATTCTAGGGGGGATGAGGGTGAAGAGAATGATGCAGAGGCAATTGTGTTCACTGGGAAGAAGAAGTCGAAAGGGAGAAAGAATGGGGGTAATAATGCTTTATCTAAGTCGGCCTTTGAGTTGCTTGACGGGGCAGATAAGGATGATGATGATGATTCAGGGGATAAATGTGGTGAGGGGAAGGATGTTTCTCTGGCAAGTAAGGGTAAAACGAAGGAGGGCTTGAAGAAAGGTGGGAATAAGAGTGGTAGTCTGTTTACAGCAGCGGCTTTTGATGCAGTTGATGGTGGTAGTGAAAGTGAGGTGATTGATGATGATCATTCTGTGGGGGAGAGTGATGATGATGATGATGATGTGGTGGAGAAGTCAAAGAAAGGTGGCAAGAAGAAGAGCGGTAATACTGGATTTTCGGCCTCTGCTTTTGGTCTTCTTGATGATGAAGATGAGGATGTGAGGGAAGACAAAGATGAAGAAGATGAACCTGTTATTTTCACAGACAAGAAAAAGAAGGCAAAGAAGAGTGGCAAGAACAGTTCTGCTTTTGATCTGCTTGTCAATGAAAATGATGATGTGAAGGAAGAAAAAGATGAAGAAGATGAACCTATTACTTTCACGGACAAGAGAAAGAAGTCGAATAAGGGTGGCAGGATGAGGAGTTCTACATTTGATCTGCTTGAAAATGAAGATGAGGATGATGATGAGAAGAAAGATGTGGATGTGAAGAAAGACAAGGATGAAGAAGATGAACCTATTATTTTCACGGACAAGAAAAAGAGGATCAAGTCTTCAAAGAAGACTGTTAGTTCATTTAGTGAAGTATTGCTTGATGAGGAAAATGTTGTTGAAGATGCTCCTGTAGTAAGTGATGTTTCAGGTGCTGTTGACACGAAGCAACAAAGTGGGGATAGTAGTATTGTCGAATCCGATGATTTTAAAGTTAATAAGGGCGAAGTGGTGGCACAAACATCAAAGAATAAGAAGAAGAAGAAGGAGAAGGAGAAGGAGAAGCCTAGGAATGAAAGGACAGCTCAAGAAGAGGATGATCTGGAAAAACTTCTTGCACAGCTTGGTCAAGGCCCTGCTCCACAAGAGGAGAAAATTCAGGTTCAGCCTCCTGAACGTGTTGCACCACCAGATGCTGCTGATGAGAAGGTAGGTGAAGAAGAAAAAGAGGAGTCTGCCGCATCAAAGAAGAAGAAAAAGAAGAAGGAGAAGGAAAAAGAGAAGAAGGCAGCGGCGGCTGCAGCTGCAGCAGCAGAAGATAAACAGCAGGGGAAAAGCGAAGCTGTGGAAACCAAAAAGAACGATGGGAAGAGTAAAGGACCAGAGAAGAAAATGTCAAAGCAAGTTAGGGAGATGCAGGAAGCACTTGCTCGACGAAAAGAAGCTGAAGAGAGAAAGAAAAGGGAAGAGGAGGAAAGGTTAAGGAAGGAAGAAGAGGAGCGAAAGAGGCTAGAAGAACTTGAGAGGCAAGCAGAAGAGGCTAAGCGTCGAAAGAAGGAAAAAGAAAAGGAGAAGCTTTTGAAGAAGAAACAGGAAGGCAAGCTTTTAACTGGCAAGCAGAAGGAAGAAGCACGTCGGTTGGAGGCTATGAGGAACCAGTTTCTGGCTAAAGGTATTCCTCTTCCCACCGGTGACAAGGAAACTGCATCAAAACGACCCAAATATCAGACAAAAAAGAAATCAGCTCACCATCAAGCAAATGGTGCTGCGCCTGTTAAGGAGGACAGCATAGAGTCCAAAGAAAAAGAGCAAGAGAAGCAAGAAACTCTATCGGAGGTGGATGTTGGGGAAACAGAGAAAGTTGAAGAAGGGGAATCATTAACCGTGGAGGAGAAACCAGAAATTGCTGATGCGCCCAAGGAAAATGAAGTAGAAGAAGAAGATGATGATGATGATGAGGAATGGGATGCAAAGAGCTGGGATGATGTTAATCTCAATGTCAAAGGGGCATTTGATGATGAAGAGGCTGATTCTGAACCTGACCCTCTGGTGAAGAAAGAGATAAAGAGTGCTATACCATCTCCACGTGATGCAGGTGAGGTTTGTTGTTTTATATTGCCATTGAGTCGCTATCAGTTGTTTTGTTTTTTGTTTTTTATCCTTGTGGTATTAATATATTTGTTTTCAGCTGAAAAGCCAGCTGTTGCTGTTAAGAAAGCCATTCCTGAGCAGCCAGTGAAGTCTCAGGATGCTGTGACCAGGAAGAAAGAGCCTGCTGCAAAAAGTAAAGAACCAGAAGTATATAACACCCCAAAGCAGGCTGAAGAAAACCTTCGTTCTCCTATTTGCTGCATTATGGGCCATGTCGATACTGGTAAAACGAAGCTACTGGATTGTATCCGAGGAACTAATGTTCAGGAAGGTGAGGCCGGGGGAATTACACAACAGATTGGTGCAACATATTTCCCTGCTGAGAACATACGGGAGAGAACTAGGGAATTGAAAGCTAATGCGACGTTGAAGGTCCCAGGTTTATTAGTTATTGATACCCCTGGGCACGAGTCTTTTACTAATCTAAGGTCACGAGGTTCAGGGCTTTGTGATATTGCTATTTTGGTTGTTGACATTATGCATGGCTTGGAGCCACAAACCATAGAATCATTGAATCTTTTGAAAATGAGGAATACGGAGTTCATTGTTGCATTAAACAAGGTAAGATTCAGTTTCTAGGGGAACTGTTATTTGCTTTTCCAGCACTTCATTTTCATTTTCAATTTCAATTTCTTTACCGCTTTATTTTTCAGGTGGACAGACTCTATGGGTGGAAAACTTGCCGCAATGCACCTATTGTGAAAGCAATCAAACAACAAAATACAGATGTGCAAAATGAATTTAACATGAGGCTTGTACAGGTGACATAGATTCAGCCATCTCTGTCACTATTAGCTTTTATTGTTTGTTGATTCTGTGTATGTTTTCTTATTTTTGTTATTGTTTGGTTTGGCAGATTGTAACTCAATTTAAGGAGCAAGGAATGAATACAGAATTATACTACAAAAATAAAGATAGGGGAGAAACTTTCAATATTGTACCCACTAGTGCAATTAGGTATGCTTTGGAATCTATCTCCTTTATCTCTAGGCTTTTAGCAGCTCTATTCGATGCTTGTTACTTGCAAAATCTTTAATTACTTCTTGGTTATTGTCCTAATAATAGTGAATTTGTGGTGTTACAGTGGAGAAGGGATCCCTGATTTGTTATTATTGCTGGTTCAATGGACTCAGAAAACAATGGTTGAGAAACTGACATTCAGAAATGAAGTGCAGGTTTGATTTTGTTCATTTGGTCCTTGGTTGCTTCAATGATATTGCATTGCATTAGTATGAGGAGCCTTAATTGTGTATTGGATCTTTCTGTCAGTGTACGGTGTTGGAGGTTAAGGTAATTGAAGGCCATGGGACAACAATTGACGTTGTGTTAGTTAATGGTGTGCTTCATGAAGGAGATCAGATTGTTGTTTGTGGCTTGCAGGCAAGGATCTGACAACTTATTTTCATATAAAATCTGGTAAAATGTTGTTTCAAGTTTCTCACAAATATACTTTTATATTTAGGGACCTATTGTCACCACGATTCGTGCCTTATTGACACCCCATCCAATGAAGGAACTGCGTGTTAAGGTAAGGATCTACACTTGGACTTCTACTCTCCAACAATAGAATGATAAATTGGTTTGCGATTGAAGAAATAATTTTGTCCTATGAATTTTTGATATTTTGAAAATGCTTATGGAAACTGAATGTTTACTGCCACTGAACTGAATAAATGAAAGCCTTTACATACCTGTTGTATTCACTGAAGACTGGAAATGATTAAATTCCTGTTGGGAAATCTGTCATTGACTGCCTGTTTTCTGGTTATATCATGTAAACTCAAGATAGTGATAATAGGATACCATTTTCCATTCTTCCATTAATCTGGTCCAATCTTATTAAAAGATAAGATAATGCATTACAAATATGTTGAATGTTGGATATTGGATATTGGTGAATGTACTTTTTGATTAAAGCATATTCGTTTTCTTCACATCTCTGAGATAATGAATGTCATAATAGTCATGTAATGATTGGAGCAGCCCCTATTGTATCTGTATTTATGGATGGTACAATCTTTCCGATTGGTATGCTGTTAGTTTTGTATGGCTCAAAGTAGGGCTGTTTGGTATGCTACCGTTGTTGTGGTTGCGAAACATATTTATTCTCAACTTTGATGATGCTATTGCTGCTGAATTTCAGGGGACTTACCTGCATCATAAACAGATCAAGGCTGCACAGGGTATTAAGATCACTGCCCAGGTGATGTAACTTGCCTGACATACTTGGCAATTTTTTTGTTTATTAGCAGTTTCATAGAGTTGTGACCTGTACTGTTAGATTAATTTCCTGTTTAATTGAGTTTTATATTTTACTGCAGGGCCTCGAGCATGCTATTGCTGGCACTGGTCTGTATGTGGTTGGGCCTGATGATGACTTGGAAGATGTCAAGGAAGAAGCAATGGAAGATATGAAATCAGTCATGAGCAGGATTGACAAAAGTGGTGAGGGTGTGTGTGTACAAGCATCTACCTTAGGCTCTTTGGAAGCATTGCTGGAATTCTTGAAGTCCGATGCTGTTAAGATTCCTGTCAGTGGTATAAGCATAGGTCCTGTACATAAGAAAGATGTCATGAGGGCCAGTGTAATGCTTGAGAAGAAAAAGGAGTATGCAACTATCTTGGCATTTGACGTCAAAGTTACACCAGAGGCTCGGGAACTTGCAGAAGAACTGGGTGTAAAGATTTTCATTGCTGATATTATTTACCATTTATTCGATCAATTCACGGCTTATATTAATAATCTCAAGGAGGAGAAGAAGAGGGAAGCTGCTGATGAAGCTGTCTTCCCATGTGTTCTCAAGATTTTACCAAACTGTGTTTTCAACAAGAAAGATCCAATCGTCTTGGGGGTTGATGTTGTTGAAGGCATAGCAAAGGTACGAATGTCGGTGTTCCAATTTGTTCTTGCCTTTATTCTTCTTCCTCTTCTCAGAAACAAAATAAGTATATTAGATGTAGGAAGTGTACATAGAGGAGGGACAAGAAGTCCACAAAGAAGGAAAATATAAAAATTCCCCAAGTCCAAGAGTTGCAACTTGTATAAGATCATATATTCTAACTAACGATATTACACCATAGCTGCTTCCCAATTAATCAAAATAAAGAAGAAAGTATATCTTTGAACTCCGGAGAGATAGAAGCTCAAAATTTAATTCTTGTAGCAAAGAAACATTTAATCCTCCATCACTTCAAATTGATCTGAGATCCACCAAATCTTTATGTTCATCTTCACCTTATTTAAAAAATTGGGTTACATTTTGGGGATGGGATAGCATAGCCTCCACTAGTCACTAGGCCCGAAGTTTTGAGTATAGGTGGAATATGTGGTGCTCTATAACTTGTTTTGCAATGAGTATGAGTAGTTTTTGTACATTGATATCTTGTACGGATTTTACAGCCCTCTGATACTATCTGCCTTTTTATACAGGTTGGAACTCCAATTTGTATTCCCCAAAGGGATTTTATTGATATTGGCCGAATTGCGTCTATTGAAAATAACCATAAACCCGTTGATACTGCCAAGAAAGGCCAGAAAGCAGCCATCAAGGTACGAGATCTGACTTGTTGTTTATTATAGAATCTTTTGTTTATAGCCTTAAAGGATAAACTGCTTGTTCTGTTTTTAAGGTCCTGCTCAGACTCATGCTATTTCTCGTGCACAGTTCTTGCTTTATTTACATCTTTGTAAATAGTTTTCATTGAATCAATAGATTCTAGTTGTCTTTCAGGTTTATCTGTGTCTGGAAATTGTGGAGATTATGTATAACAAAGAAATTAAAATAATGTAAAAACACATCTAAAATGACATGGGTAGAATTAGGATTCCCCATAAATGTGGCCCATGGAATCTATATTAGTTCTAGAGTTGATTTGCAATATATGTGCTGATGCTAAAAATGATTATTCTTAGTGATTGAACTACTATGTGAATGCTTTTGCGCTCTACTTCTTTGATCTCTCATTGGAGTTGATCTTATCTACGCATTTGTTTTTTGCAGATAGTTGGATCCAATTCTGAGGAGCAGCAGAAAATGTTTGGGAGGCATTTTGATATTGAGGATGAACTTGTGAGCCACATTTCAAGGAAATCAATTGATGTTCTTAAAGCCAATTACCGGGTAAGTTTTAAAAAGTTCTACTTTTATTGACTTTCTGGTAAAAGTCAGACTGGTTGCTTATGAAAATTTAATATGTTTCAGGATGATCTCTCTATGGATGAGTGGAGGTTGCTGGTGAAGCTGAAAAACCTTTTCAAGATACAATAAGAAGTATATATAGTTGACAAATGGCTGATCAGTGAGGGAGCGACGCTCGAGTCCGATGTGAAGGGTCTGTCGAGTGAAGAAAATTTTGAGCTACACTGATATATGCAGAGGTTGGAATGACAAAATCATACTTGCTGCTAAAGGAAACTGAGAATCTCCGTCAAAATGCCTTCGTTATTGGCATCATATACATACAAGCTGCAAGTATGCAGAGCGGTAATGGGGTTGGAGGGCTGAGAGTTTGTTGAGTGGTGTCTTTGGAGATGTTTTAACTTGCATTTCAAGTTTTGTTATGGTTATCACTGATGTTTCCAGGTGATTAATAAATCATTTTTCTTTTAATATACGCAGATGTTATGACATTTTCTTATGCAATTTTTTGTACTCGAGAAAGTGATTTCCCTGATTTTCCATTTTCATAGACCACAAACCATGCACTCGTCGTTTTCTTTCCTGGATTGCCTGGCCTGTTTTAGTTACCTTTGCAATCTAACTTGTACACAGATAAGCCAGTAGGTTTTATCCTAGTGGTTAGAACTATGAGTTCGAGCATTGTGGGGGTTTAATTTTTTTCTTCAGTTATATTAAAGGTGATTTTCTTTTTTTCGAATTGTGAATGGAATAGATGTTTTCAGGCTGTACCATATAAGATTTGTAAATTAATTTCAGTAATTGTGTGATTGTAAATATCAATGTATAAATCTCATAAAATATGAGTTGTAATTTAAGAAATAATCTTTTGTAATTTAAAAAAAAAAAAAAAACTTGTACACAGATGAAATGAGGAAAAAGTAAATGTTGTTGCTGCGAATCAGATTAATTGTTCCACGGCTGGCCCTCTCGTTATGCACAGCAAATTTATCTCTCACTTCTCTTCTTGTGGTATTTTGTTTTCTGGTTCAGCAAGTTTTTATCATGTCTTTTTGTTTGAGAATAGATTCATAGAATGATTGTCGATTGTTGTTCTCAATCTGCGCTTCCGATTTATTAGTAGAAAAATAATTTTTTTTCATACATTTTGTTCGGGAAATTTTTTTTCATTTATATTATTTTTTTATAAGAGTAGAACAGGGAAGGTATATACCAAACAGACTAGCAAAATATTAGCTTGGGTCATGGGAAATTCAGTAGTATTACAATACTATATGCAAGTTAGTTTGTTATTTCCCTTGTCAATTCTCTTCCAGCAACGTCAGAGTAGAGAGAATGAATTATCTTCCTTTGCGTCTTCATGAGTCGATGAGTGGGTGGTCTAAAATAAGGAAATAGTGTGAGTTTTAATTATGCCAATAATATAACTTCTGCATTGCAAATGGTATTTTAATTTGCAATTGCCAAGTGATCATCGCGGAGTCCCTCTTATTGTTCCAGTCGAGTCAGCAAATTAACATCAACGCAGATGGGTTTGTTGGCATTGCCAAAAACTCCTCACCATCGTGTTTCCTTTCCCTGTTCTTCTTCATCAAGCTTATTTCTGTGCCCGAAATATTTTGGGATTTTGATGGACGTATCTTTTAACCATTATTTTACGGAAAAAAAAATAATAAAGAAAAAAATCGTGACTGACTCAAGTCCAAGGCTATATTAATTCTTGAAGTAGTGGGAATCACCACACGATCTGTTGACCCATCTAATTAGAAGCAACCAGTGCAAAATTAGTTGAAATATTAATAGGATTACGCTACACGCAATAAAGCGCATGGCAAATTCACAATAGGAATAACAGTATCCATTTGTTTAAAACTCAAGGTAAACTTGGATTCAATTCAAATTTCTCAACAATAGCCCATTGAAGAGCAGTTTGTCTGATGTGTACCTACCTCTCGTATGTATGCCTTGACAACGGCCAAAAGCAACGTCCTTTTCCTGAACAAAAAGTAATCCTCTCCCAGTTGGGTTTAATTTATTGAATTTGAATGGAAATAGAAACTTCATAATGAATTTGTTTATTAGCATTGGCTCCAAGTTCCAACGTTGGCCCCCAAAATACAAGCTGTATCCCCAAAAAATCACCTTTTTAGAAATTGATCACCAGCTTTATAACTCTTGGAGTCTATAATACTCGATGGCCATCCATGCTGCCATTCATGGATGAACCTGAATCATATTGAAGAGCAGTCTGTCTGAAAAGACATCTGTGGAGTTTGCCATTGTCGCCGTTTCCCATCGGCGGCACCTGCTCTGTGCTACCGTAATCCATTCCATCCTTTAAATAAGTGAACAAACTGTTTGACCAGTGCCCAATTGGCTTGTTTGTTTCACCAAATAGGAGCCACCAGTTCCCCGTAGCCTTGTCCTGCTTTTACAGAACACATAAAAAGGTGCTTTTGTTTAAAAGCACTTCCAAACACGTGAATTGTTGTTATCTAGGAATATATAGCAGTTCATTCTTGCCTGATTGACTGCTACTTTGACATAATACTGTGGTCCCCGAACAACTGAAACTGGTTCAAAGACCATCCCAAGTGTTACTGCGGCATGTTTGTACTAAAGCTGAACAATATGTTGTTGTAGCAACGATGAAAATCCGTACATACACTCTGCTGATGAAGAAAACATGTAATCCTGTTGAGTGATTTTCGAATTCAGGTAATTAAAGAAACCAATATGAAGAAAATAAAGAAGAAGCGATACATACCCCCAGACGGTGTAAAGGCGAGTACGATTGTGTTGAAAGATGTTTATATTGACCTTCAAGATGTAACTTTAAGCTCAAGAAATTTAACAGAAAACATAATTAGAAACATAATGAAAATTTTGCGATATTATGCCATCCATCCAACCCTTATAGTTATAGTGCTGAAAGAATCAGGCGGGCCGCCTTCAAGTGAAATTACGGATACACCGAGTTGTCCAAGGCCAACTGTACGATTGCATATACTACCGTATCCTGCAGCCCCTTGGTTGCTGTTGGTTTTGCAGAAAGTCCTGCGAATTAAGAAGATATGTATGCATTTTTTCGTCACATTTGATCGTAAAATCTTTTGAGATGGTTCAAAGGGTATTATAATTGATATAAAAATTAAAGGAAAAGGAAGAGATGATTAATATGTGTAACTCACAATGAGTTTGGGTAGTTCATCTGCATTTACCGGAAATGAACCTTTGAAATGCTCTCTGAATTGGGTTTCGGCTATTACTAGTTCTTCTTTTGTTGTCCTCCGTATGGGGACAGTTCCTGATGGACATTCTATCACCTAAAGCAGTATCCATAGTGTTGCTTGAAGGACTAGTGCCTGTAGGGTTGGATACATCCGATTTCTGATTGAAGCTTCTTCTTATCTATGAGACAAACATATTTGTTACAATTTACAAAACCAGTATGGCACTGTGGAAGCTATCGGCAACAATAGTATGCTTACATTGTGCACATAATTTAAAGCGAACTTATATCCTCTGATATATGAGGATGGTCAAGAGCTGGCTGCTTATATAGATCCACACAATCGAAAAAAGTATCAGTATATAGTCTGCAACAACAATTAACATATCATCAGTACGTCATATAGTCTCAGCGTTGAGGAGAAAGAGAGGGAGAGAGAGGGAGAGAGAGGGAGAGAGAGGGTAAAAAAAAAAGGGAGAAGAGAGGTGGTGAAATTAAGTTGTACCTTGATGGTCATCACACTTGGTTTATTCAAGGAAGCAAGTTCTCCATCCAGCTCCATATTTTTCATCAGCTGAAGAATTAGAGTCATCGTAATATGAAGAATTGTGGACATTAGTACTCTGTAAATCTCCAAATCAGATTAGTTTAATCACTCTGCCTCTTTCATTCTACCATTTTGTGTACATAATGCTCACGGGAGGACAAAAATCGCACTGAATTGTCTTAAAAGGTTTCGTTTAAAGATAAAACAAATATGCAAAACGTACAATTATGTGAGGCTAACTCGTTGTTACAATGAGATTTATTATATTTCTTAAGAAGCAAAAGGAGGCACATGTATTTATGAAGCCGCCAGTAGTTGATGTTCATGCCATAGCTTGGAAGTGGCTTAGTCTTATCTCCAGCTTTTTCCAAGTTGTATATATATATATATATATTCAATATATAAATTGGTCACTTTTGAAATCATTTAACATGCAAGCTAAAGAAGAATTTGTTTTATTAAATTCTGCAAACAAACATTACATCGGTGTTAGTGACACTTCCACGAGGGCCCCCAGACCAAAAAGTTATGTATCCCCAAGAATCATCATCCTCGTCGGGATAATCTCGAACTTCATAGCATCTTGATTCATTGGTTTGCGCTGGCAGTAGTATTACCACGTTCCATTCGCACCCGAAAGGCCCCGCAAGTGACATTAATTGCCGCCGCTTCCCGTCTGAGGTGTTTCGTTTACAGTGCTGTTTAAACGAACGACATGACATTCTTTCCGTAGGCCTGTGGACGACATGACGCCCATATGTTTTGTGAAACAAACGACGAACAGAAGAACCTGTGAGTTCTGAACGGCCTGAACCACTGTTTTAGTTGGCACCAAAGCAAAAGACGTCAAAATTCTTCTTCTTCTTCAATTACAATTTCACAGACACAGACATGAGCAACTGGATTTGATTCAGTGGAAGAAACTTGTGAACCAATGAATGGGTAATAATACCGAGCTGATCACAGCTTAGCCAGGACAACACCCCCCAGTGCTTCCTTGAGTAATTATATTATAGTAGACGCTAATCATACGCGAACCTGGATTTTGTAATCTTTGATATGGGATGGTTATATAAGAGATTATACATTCACTAACTCTCTAGAAACCAGATAATACATGTTTTTTTATTTTTTAAGCTTATACGTAATATATTTTCATCCAAATAAATGTTCATCTTCATCATACACGAACTAGAATGCTTCAAATCATTGATCGATGTTTGGTTTATCTATTTGAACAAAGAATCAAAATCTAGAATTCAACAAATTGTGTGGCTACTGTTCATTAAAGCTGATAACAAGAGATTTAGTTAATTAAGTTATTAAGATCATGGATATAACACATCAATTAATCAACTGTGGCATTTATGTGTATCTCCACCAGGACCACCAAACCAAAAGCGGTAACCCCAAAATTCATCGTTAGGCGATTTATCATCTCCACCGCGCGATTCTGACTTCCCCAGTGGAGCAGCACTAACCTGATTTTCACTCCCCGGAGCTGCCAGCGAAATCCTGACCTCCCCCCACCACCCCCCGCTTGACATCGGCGGCGACTTTGCTTTGTCACTACAAACCATCGAAGAGCCCTTGCTCCATCTTTTGTTAGATTATTAAATAGATTGTCAGGCCAGTATTCGAATCTCCATGCCTTCGCTGTATCCTTTCAAAATTATATTCAATATTCATAACTTTAGATGGGAAAAGAATTTTAAATCTTTTTATGCCTGAGTGAGAATGAGTTGGACGCAATATTGAGTTGGACCAGGTGAGAAGCCGTAGCTGAATGCTTTGTCAAGTTGTGTACTTTCGTACCCAGGCATAAAGTACACAAAACCCGGGCAACGAGTATCATAGCAACCATGCATGGTGCCGTCCACTCCTTGCTGAAAATGAAATGAATAAAACCTGTAAATTAATTAATTTGTATCGTAGCCATAATGGTCTTAGATCTTTTAAATTAAATAAGAAGAGCACCTAACTAAGACAGTGGACATGAATAATGCACCATCCATCCAACCCTAATTGTACTCAATTGTTCTGGAGGACCACCTTCGATAGAAATCACCGATGAACTAAATTGTGCATTGTCAGCTAACGAATGATATATAAGCCATCCAATCCTCCAGCTCCATGATATTTGTTAGTGTTGTTTTTCACAGCAGAGACTCCGGCAAACTAATTGTTATTGATAAACATTTGAAAACTGATGCTTGGTAACATATATTGGCCATCCTTAGAATGGGAACAGTTCCCTTTGGGCGTTCATCCTTCAAACCAATTTTTGAAGACGCGGCCGAAATATTTCGGGGCCTTTTTTGCACAGCAAAACTAGGTTGCATCTGTTAATAAAATATTCTTTTTACCTATTACAAAAAGCTACTTTCAGGAATATAATACGTATTGAAAGAAAATTGACAAAAAAAAAAAAAAGGCCACATGTGCCAATTTATGATTAGTACGATTTTGAGACTTGGTACATCTTTATTTGGTTTCGATTATTCTTCTCAATATGAATTGTGAGATTCGAAATTCCTTGATGGTTACACACATATTATGTAGTATAAAGATCACGTTTATTCTTTTCCTTTTTTGCTTTTTTTCCCATTTGGACTCTTCCATTGATTTTATGAGACAGATTCCAGACAAATTTAAAGAAAATACATAAATGTAACATTTTATTCTTGGAAAAAGAAAAATATATATATATACTTGTTCGCAAATAAAGTAAAAAAACGAAATGAACCTGGATTTTTTTACCTCCGAGCAAGGGATGCTCGAGAGCAGGTTCTTTGTAAATATCCGCGAAGTCGTATATGCTTCCAGGTTGTGTCGGCAAAATCAAATTATACATCCTCAGAATTCTAAAAAAAAAAAAAAAGATAATGAAAATAATCATTGCCAGATTAAAATATGAATAAATAAATAAATAAACAAAGATCGGAACAAATGTACATTTGGGAAATCCAAAACAATCGTTTAAAATGTCACGATTTCGGATAGAATAGAAACGAAATGAGATTATTTAGATACAAATTTTAATTGTTTTTAACTAATTGCCTTAACTGAAATGGTACTTGCAATTGGTTCTAGTGATCTGAAGCTAACAACAATAGAAATTGCAACATAAGGAAGGCGATAATAAATATATTAAGATTTTGTTTAAGGTAATGTAATTTTTAAACTAAAGCTTTCGTGAGAAAAAAACTGTATTATGAAATAAGAGTTATTAGTTTATATTAACTATAACTTTTAAATGATCATTTTAATAAAAATAGTAAAGATATTATAGGTTTTCATTATAAAAGTGGTTGATCAAATCAACGTAACTTTCAAAATACAATAATTAGTACTTATAAAATATTTTAATACTGTATTTTTAGGTTATAACAGATAGTGTACACATCAATGAACCCCACATTTTAAATTATAATTATTATACATAAATGTACACTGAAGATTTTAATTTTTTTTTTCTGACAATGGAAACTGTAAGTTGAGTATGATTTTAGACTCAATGAAAAAGCAGCAGCGGCATAGATAATTTGTAAAATGACATTGATCTTAGCTAGCTACTTGCTAGGCATATATCTTCATAAGTAGTAATTATCAAGTACAGATGTCCGCTCTTTATAAGATATATAGGAACGAACTAATAATTAACAACTAATATTTATAACATATCACAAATTTTTTTAAAGAAGTTAAATAGCAAAGGAAAGCAATTTGGAATCAAGACAGTATAAAATTCCTTTACTTTGTCCCAAAATTCACCTGAAAGGTGTATCTGGTAATCATCCTGAATTAAAAATAAGCAACAGTGTGTCCACTTCATGCTGCCGAGATTAAGGAATTATCAGAGATATATCCTTTCAGGAATATATCTCTCCACTATCATCACATAGCTTCGAATATTATATATACGGGCATGAAATTTCTAATCATCATCGGTTAGGTTAAAAAAAAAAAAAAACTTTTCTTAACTTTTAATTATTTGTCTTTTCTGGATAGCCTTTTTTAAACTTGTTGTTTTGAAAATTATTTTTAAAATAGAACTATTTTGAAAAATAAAAACAACAAATTAGATCAGAAAATATGTTTTAACGGCGCCGGCCGGCCAATTGAAATAACGTCGTGATGACAATGAAACGAAAACGTTGATTAGAAATATGGTTGAGACTCCCTCTGAATTAATTCAGGGTTGAGCTACTTTGCCTGGGGGGTAATTAACCCCGGAATTATATCGTGTTCATAATCAGGCGTTGGATTAATCCCCTTTCAATCCAACGGGTTCATTTAAGTGGCCAAATAAACTTGGAAGTAATACACCGGCACGGCAGGCCTTAGTATCTGTTATTATCGACTCTTTCTTCTTTCTCGTCTCGCTCTCTCTCTGTCTCGATCGTCATGCAGAGATAATTTCTTCTCAATTCTGATTCAGAATTATAGACTGCCGTGAGTTGCAATACTAGATGGCCACCGTGTAAGGCAGCAAATCCACAAAAACAAATTAATTAATATTTTTTTAGTTCAATTATTTAGTTCATATTGCTCTATTCAATTGCTTCTGATTCATGGTTCTGTTGGATTTATGGGATCACTCTATATATAGGCAGGAAACCAGCGACGTATATTTTGTTGGTGAACCTGAATAGGGACTAAATCAGTTTGCACTGCTGGTATAATAAGTCACGTACAAGTTTTCCTTGGACAGAACCTAACGTCCATTGTCCTAGATTAATTAATAAATCTACTATGAAGTTTTGTTGACTACTACTAGTGTGTGGAATATGTTTGTACTGATTTTCTAAGTGCTCAATGTTACAACTAATTTTTATTCTTTCTCTCAAATTTAATTTTTGTTTTTTATGATGACTAATTTCTAAATCTAAATAATCTAATCGCTGAAAATTCATAAACTAATTTGCTAAATCTTCTAATCTATTCCTAATTTTTAATGCTAAGTTCTCGTATTTGTCTAATAATCTATTCTGTTTATTTATATTATAATACTGCAAATTATGTCTTCTAAAATTAAATACGGGTAAATTTGTAAATACGTAATGTTTAATAGTTATTCTTCTTTCTATTTCAGGTGGTAAAGGAGATGTGTAATATACTGGGAGTTTTGAATTGCCTAACATTTCTTCTATTACAATGTCTAAAAATACTTGTTCAATATTAATCCTATTTAACTCTATTTCTACAATTTCTAATACACGTTCTAAAATTTCTACGTAGGGATTTCTCACATTTCATGCACTAGCAGAAAATCGTTCGAGTTATTTTATATTTTATCAGATTAATACGTAACTAATATTAAATATTAATGAATAATTTTAATGACTCATTTATTAAATGATCGAATATTATATTAATGAGTATAATCCTATCACACTTTATGTATATAGTAGTATATTATGAACAAGCGAGATCTTCAATCATGTTATTTTAACTCATAATGAAATAGATGATTTTGTATTAACACACGAGAAGTCTTTATACTCACTTAAATATTTAAGTGGCTCTAGCCTGTTAGGAGTCACTGTTCACTCATTCAAGATTTGGCAAGTGTAGCACTCATTCTCTCTCTCTCTCTCGTGTTGCTTCTTTGTTTCTAGTGGCTTCAAAGCTTGGTTTTGCAGCTGAGATTGTTCAAAAACATGGAGGCAGCGGCTGTCATCTAAGCCTCACAGCAAGCTTGGAATATGAAAATCATGGCCAACCAAGGTGAGAACTTGAATTTCTCTCTAAAGCATGTGTCTACTTGTAAATGCAAGATCAAGGGCCTAAATTTGTTACATCAAGTTTGTCATAGGAAGCCTAATGAGATAGTGGGCGCTGGTGAGAGAGAATAAACAATTTTTTTTATTTAGAAAAATGATTAATTTTTAATATTTAAATAAGGATAATATGGGAAATAAATAAGATTAATGAGCACAATATGTCGACTGACATCGGAAACACATTTCATAAGTTTATCAAACTATTAATTTACAAATTAACAGATTCCACACATCCTCCAGTCCAATTGCTTTTTTCATTTAATAAGTTTGTTGTCTTAATTTCATTAAAAAAAATGATAACGGCGAACATTACGACTAAGTCAATCACACTGGCATTTGATTGTAAACCACCATAGCGCCACAACCCACAATACTGCATCATAAGCGAATTAAACAATGGATTTTACTATGTTATATGAAACAACCCACAAGAACCACACAATTATGTGGGTCTCATAATTTATGTGGTTCTTGTGGGTTGTGTATGTTATATGAAATGTAACATAGGGCTTCCTTAAACAATTTATTTTAAAATTGTAATGACAAAAATTTGTTTTCAACGCCTACTTGAATGAACCTTTTGTTAGCATCCATTATGCTACAAGTTGTCACAATGTGTGCACGAGTCTGTTGGCTACACTAACCTTAGATATGTCGAAATCTAGTTAGTAGTTCCTTCCCCAGTTAAAGTCACTTGCTGTTGTGTCCCTTTTAAAGCCGTTTGATATTTTCCAACGGCGGATTAGGAAAGTTTCTTTTGCTTGTTTTATTTTATATATTGTCATTTTTCAAAGTGACACAAGATGTTTCCAATTTGTTTAATTTTTAATTTGTAAAACAGAATTAAATTGCCTTCAAAATGACGAGCAAGATGTAAAGGAATTTCAGATATGCTTTTGACATGATGTATAAAGAGAAAGGTTTGCTTGCACAAAAAATATTCATATACATGATAAGATTATTAACGTAGAGATGCTACAAAACAAAAACATTTTTGCTCTTCCCCCGTCCTTTTTCCTACTTTGTTACAGCCACCATTCGATTCATTTCATGCACATATATTTATGAATATCGCTCACAATTCACATCCTCCAAAAAGAAAAGCAAAAAGTGTACAACAAAGATAACATAAACATTAATTATACAGTGAGAATTAGAAAGGAAAAAGAAAGAAAAAAGGAAAAGAGAAGAGTCACAGCCCGCTTGAGCCGATTAACTTGGTTAGCCCAAAGGTGATGGCCATGGCGAGCCACCCTCCGACCAAAACCCTAACCGATGATCGAACCACCGGAGCCTTCCCTAAGACAGCTCCGAGCCACCCGAACACTGCCAACGCCAAGGTCACCGCGGCAACCACCACTCCCAGCCTTATCTTATAGTCTCTTATAAATGATGCTGCCAATAATGGGACCATTGCACCCAATGAAAACGCCAGAGCTGAAGCTGCAGCTGCTTGTATCGGGCTTGGCAAACCCTCTTCCTCTTCCTTTTCTGCTGTCACTCCTCCTGTGTTGCCTTGCTCTCTGTTTCTTTTCATCTGGGCTACCTCAATATCCAGCTGTGAGTAAACAGAGACGAACTCGCCTATGGCCATGCTGCATGCACCGGCCACCAGACCGGCAAAACCGGTGAGTATCATTGCTTTTATGTCCTGTTTGACAGCTCCAACGCCCATCATTAAGGATGCTGTGGAGACAAGGCCGTCGTTAGCGCCTAAAACGGCAGCTCGAAGCCATTGAGAGCGCTTGGAGTAATCAAAGTCCTTACTGGTTTCATCAAGCTCTAGGGTGGTTGTGGCTATTGTTGTTTGGTGCTCGACATCGTTCACTGGGACCGTGAACTTAGCGTTGTTGAAGGAAGTTGCCATGGAAACTAATTAAATTACTAAGTGAAGAGATGAGAGAAAAATGAGAAGTCGATAGGTGATGAAGAGATCAGAGAGAGAAGATGAAGAGCTGAGTGTGGAGGACACACTCCCTATGGAAGGGGTATTTATGGAACAAGAAAGAGCTTTGCTTTATTTACTATAATGGACGCAAAAGCTATGTGGACCATAAATACAATCCCACTAATGAAAACTTTAAAATATTATGTAATTGACAAAGAGATATTTATAATTCATCAAAAAATGGTTGTGTAAATATTTAAAGAATTGATCGCGATAATGCATATCCAAACGATACACCATTGTGTAGAAATTAGGAAGAATCGGAAGATTCGATGCACACTGGTAGTAAAATTCTCTGTTGGCTATACCAAGTAATTACGAATCATCTTTGCAAATTATCTAATGGCAAAGTCTATTACCACCAGCTCTCATTCACTCATATGCATGGACCCATGAGATCAATTCGCTACCAAACTCGGATTTGTTGATTCAGAAAGCTGTGCGGGTAAACTGTAATTACAAGAACTAATAATCAAATGGACGAAGCTACATATAGTGAGAGAATCCACCCTTCAAATTTTGGCTATGATTGTCCCTAAAACTAGCTAATATATATGAAATAATTGATGATGAATTTGTTGAGATCGTGCAAATCTTTATTGTGCAATATCGTTCAATTAAAATTAAGAAACGAGGACATGTAATATTTAATTTTTGAGGCAGTTATATTTCAACAGAAAGTTCATGACTAAAGCATGAAAAAATGAAGTACAAGACAATAAAGGAAGAGCAAAACAGTTCTCTTACTCAAGCTTGTGTATGCGTGCATATGCATGCAAGAAATGGAAGCGTTTCAAAACTTTCAGTTTCTTCAGTTATTAAATTTCGAAAACTTTTAATTCTTGGAAATTTCTGCTTTTCTGAAGAAATATCTTCGAGGCAGTCTAGGGAGATTGCCAACCAGATAGTCAGGGAGACTCGGTAGCTTATTGAAGAAGAGTACATGCAAATTATTTTATCTCACAGTTTCTCATTTCAATTCATCTGCTTTTTCAGATATTTTAGAAGACATAGATAATTGAATTGTTTCTCTGTATATTCGACAATAATTTATAAAAGATAATTTAAAAAAAAAAACTCTTTAAAATAGTTGCGACGATCATTCTATTGAGGTGACGTATCTCACAACTTAACTGCTGTCAAATTATTAAATTTTATTGATTTTTCATCCACTCAATTGTGTTCAAACTTTGAACATGATATTCTAAAAGTATTGTAATTAGACTTCATACGGAAAATGTAAACCCCCTATCCAAAAAAAAAAAAAAAGAAAAATCCAAATGGATTGCTGACTAAGATAGCACAATTTAGTGAGAAAAATAATTATGGACGAGAGGAGTGTGGTTTCCACACGAATGCCACCATCTCTCAATTGTTTAATCAAATAAAAATGCACTAAAATAGTGAGGTGTGTCTTTGTTATTCTTTCCAAATTTCCACTAAGACATGCTTTCATTATCATTTATCACTTTGCTTCCTCCTTTCTATCGTGGCGGAGAAAATAATGCCTTTACGGCATTACTTTGTGCTTAATTTGATTGTTTTGGTTTCCATCTAAGTATTATCAGAAGAATTGGCTTATTTGCATATATAATTCAATAAAAGCAAATTTCTCTTAATTTTAATTTAAAGGTGGCAGTAAAAATTTCGCCAAGTTGTTTGCCTTTATGGTGAAAAGGGTAGGTCAAAAGTTAATTAAACAGATAATTCACATGGTATATTGTTATTGTTTGACGTGGCAGCATCGATTATTAAGGTTGATTTCACTGTCCCTTGCTCGGAACCTCCCATTTCATTTATAAAAAAAAAAAAATGTCCTTTCGATAGCAAGGAATTGTGTGTAGGGTATTGCATGTCTTGAGTCAATTTGAATAATGTCACAGATGCATGTCAATTGCAAAATTAAAGCATTCCCATTTGTTTAGTGTATTCCTTTTTGGCAACATCACTCACCTGATGTTTTCAGATAAAAAGCAGTGTCTTCGAGCTTTGACGGAGGTTGTGCAAATCATGGTGGAGATAAAATCCATCAGTCTTTGCTTTATTTTTGGCCAAATAAAATCTTACCCTAAATAAAATAACAGGTCTTTTCTTGTCTTTCCAACATTGCCGCAATAAGACTATAATTTTGGCTGTTCTCGGTACGCAACGTTAATGTCGAGTCTTACATCCGATCTTATGTTAAATCTGTAATTTTTTTAGTTATTCTTTTTAGATTATTTTTTACTTTTCTTGATATATGATGTTATTTTACGACTTTAGAATTTGTTACTTTAGGTCTTTTGATATTTTTATTTTTAATTAGAGTCAGCGTAATTGAATTAATCTTACTTACTCGTGTGTATAGAGTGGAAGAATGGAAGAGATTATTGAACAAGTAAAAGAATCCAATTCCTTTTTCGAAAGAATTGAACCAGTGGCAGTAAGTCACTTTTCCACTATCACCCTAAAAAATCAATATGTGTTTTAGTTTTCTTACTAAGTTAACTTGAAAAAATAGGTTTACCATGTTATAAATAGGAGGTCTTTAGTTGAGGTTCAATTAATCAATAAAAAATCTCTTTTATAATTCTTTTGGGATTGTCTATTGCAGTCTTTTTTTGTAATTGAGTGTAATCTAATTGCATTGGTTTGGTCCATTACTATAATAATATCTAGTATTCGTTTATCCTATTATCCCACATCTGCTACCCCGCTTCATTATGAGTGATGATAGAGCCACAAACTCTTATACAAACTTATCTTGTACAAACAGATGTGACATTAATTTATTGGTTGAATGAAAATACAAAATAAAAAAAATAAATCATGTGGGTTAAGAGATAATTAATTCAACCAATTTTATTATGTCACATTAGTTTGTACAAAATAAGTTTGTACAAGAGTTTGTGGCTCTATTATTACTCCTTCATTATATATATACCTCCTAAATTTTAGGGTATTGTCATGAACTTATGGTTGATTATATATATTTCACAGACGTGTAAAAATAAGTTAAAATACAAAATTAGCAACTTGACAAATAATGCAAATAAAAATTTAGTGGAATTATATATAGCATATGAAATGATTGTAAGTTATCTATGCAGGATTAGCATATTGGAACATTAATGATGTTTGTTCGATAGGGATTTATTTTAATGGATATTTCGAGAACCTATTAGAGCCAATATTGCACTTTGGGAAGATTGAGCTCGTACCCACTTGCTCATGAAATTGTTGAAGCTTCCCATCATGGAGATACATTGTTGACTGTTGACTTTAATTTGCATTAGGGCATAATTTCATAAACTGTTTTTTGTTGGCCGGCCATGACTAACAAGAAAGGCACCCATGAATCATGATGATCAAATTAATAATGAATGTCACGACATGCATGTTACATTAGCACATGGGCAGCCTCGATATATAAGTGTAGTGCAAAAAGTACATTACATACATAGATATGTTACATTCTGAATTCATCTGCCATGATATATCTGCAGGGAAACCGTCAGATTGATTTGGTCATTTTCGGTGAAAGCAGTAAGTTAAGTATTACTCACATTATGCTTTGAAGGGGATTAATTTAATTTGAGGTGGAATGATGTTGGTTGGATGAAAATATTTTTTAAGGGTAAAAAACAGTTTCATGATTGATAATTCGGAAAAGAGGGAAAAAAAATAGAAATATAAATATATTTAAATTTCGTTGGTGATTGCATAGCATAATTTGACATGAGTTTTTTAGTAAAGCTCCCAAAAAAAAAAAAACCCTCGAGCAAAATCCTATGCGTGTCGTCTCGTACAGACCAAAATGAAGAATCGAAGATGAACAGAAAAGAGATACCTTTAAATATGCAAAATCGCGTGCCCCTTCTTTTTATTGTCCCCCCTCCTCTCTTTAAAGCAATGGAAGATAGTACTAGAAACTACTTGTGTTTGGACTTCGGCCCAGGGGAGCCCAAAATGATGATTCCGTTTCTCGGGCTTGCTTCGGATTCAATTATCGACCTTTCGACGCCTCTCAAAATTCATCATAAAATCGTTTTCGGAAATTAGTTAAACATCTAAATACAAATTAATTAATTTTTTTTATTATTTTGATTGGATATTTAATTAAACAATTAAAATTTTTTTAAGATAATTCTTTGCACACACTCCATTTCATAATTTATATTTATATTTTAAATTTTAATTAAAAATGAAAAAAATTATGAGAATTTGGAGTTATGAAAATAAAAACTATATAATAAGAGGGAAATAATTTAATATTTAAGAATTTTAAATGTATTTTATGAATAAAAATTTTAAAAATACTTTTTCAGATAAAAGGTTTTGGAAAGGTGGCTAATTTTAATATATAAATTTATATTTTATGAATTAAACCAGTGTATTAAAAGCACCATCCAACTGTAAACTAGGATTGGGTCAAAACCCAAAAATTGGTACACAAATTTGTGGGGCTCCATTTTCTTTACAATTTTAACTTTTAGCATTGAACTAATGGCACGCCCGTAGAATCCTCTTAAAACCCCTTCATTTCATTTGACGGTTTTAACCTTGGTTAAAATTACACTTAAGGATAATAAGAAATTTATTCAAACTCAGACGAAACCTGCGAGTATGTTATAACGTTTTCTTCTTTGTTTTTCCGCCTATTTGTTGCTGTATATTAGATTTTTTATATTATCAAAAAGAATTCCTGAAAAAAAAAAAACATTTGCATAATAATTTAGCCACAAAAGATTCCACAGACAACTTGCTGAAACACAATTTATACAACAATTAACTAAAAAATTTTGTCAATTGGATCATGGGTGATTATGGCAATTCAAAATAACTACTTAATGAAGCTTTTTCTCTATAAGAAGAAATAAAATTTAAATAAAACACAAAGTCTATAACAAATGTTCAATTCAAGAGCTCCAGTGAGTTGCAAGATGCAGTTGCAGGGAGTGAAGAGTACATGAACATTTATGTCCGTTTCTACTGAAAAAAAAAACATAAATATATTGATATTGAGTGAGCAATAAGTGCCCAATTGACATTCATGGTGGGATTTGATCATGAAACATGGGGTTTATTTATTTTTATTTTAAAAATAAAGAATTTTAAGAGATATTTACAGGAGTGCCAATAATAAAACTCTAATTTAAGCCGTCAAAATTAGTTGAAACAAAACTTATGAGCCGGAGCAATCTTATTGAAAATTAAGAGGTTTGGCATTAATTTGAAGGGCATTGAAAAGATTTGATGAGTGTACTCAGTGGAGAATGAATTCTCAATTAATATAAAAGGAAAGAAATTTGAATAAAATTATTGTGAAAAAAAATCTTTGAATAATGATCAAACGTCCAAACTTCCACATCTTAATCGGTGGTGCATTTATTCTCCTTTGTCATAAAAGCTACTCGGACATTGAAACTTTCGAGCAATCAAATAGAAAAGTAGAAAAGTGTTCCAATAAAATTTCATAGATGCAGAGGAAAAAAAAAAGAAATAAAAAAAGATGATGGGACATGTTGGACTTTTTGGGCCAAATGTGAAATTAATGATGACTTATGTACATAATTGCAGACTATTGTTGTAATGGGACAAAAAAAAAAATTAGTGTGTAAAACAATTTATGTGCGGGTAAGCTGTTATTCACCGTCAAATAGTTATTCTATGACGTCCTAATTAAAGTTACGGCATGAATATTATAAAATAAAATATAAATTATATAAATAAAATATAAAATTTATAAATTTAATATAAAATTTATAAATTAATATTAACTGTAAAATAAAATATAAATTTTAGAAATTAAATATAAGACCTGTAAAATATAAAATAAAATGTAAATAAAAAGTAAAACGAGTAAATTAATATAAAATTGATAAACTGATGTAATATTGGTAAATAAAATAAAAACTTGCAAATATAACATAAAAGTCTTAAATCAACATTACGTGCAAAATAAAACATAATTTTTAGAAATTAAACATAATATTTGTAATGGAAGATAAAATAAATAAATTAATATAAAATTAGTAAATTGATGTATTATTAGTAAACAAAACAAAAACTTACAAGTATAATTTAAAACTAGTAAATCAACATTAACTGTAAAATGAAACATAAATTTTGAAAATGAAATAAAAGACCTATAAAGAAAAGGTAAAACAACTAATTTAATACAAAACTGTAAATTGATGTATTACTAGTAAATAAAACAAAAACTTGTAAATATAACATAAATTTTGAAAATGGAACATAAGACTTGTAAATGAAAGGTAAAATAATTAAATTAATATAAAACTAGTAAATTAGTGTATTAATGGTAAACAAAACAAAAACTTACAAATATAATATAAAATTAGTATATCAACACTAACTGACTAACTGTAAAATAAAACATAAATTTTGAAAATATAACATAAGACTTATAAAAGAAAGGTAAAACAATTAAATTACTATAAAGCTAATAACTTGATGTATTATTGATAAATAAAACGAAAACTTACAATTACAATATAAAACAAGTAAATCAACATTAAGTGCAAATAAAACATGAATTTTGTAGATTATCCTAAAAACTTATGAATAAAATGTAAAATAAGTAAATTGATATAAGAGTTACGACAAAAAAAAATCACAATTGTAAAATAAAAATTCATTATAATGTTTATTCCCTTCTATATTTATTAATTTTTTTATTTAAATTGAATAATGCTAGTTTTGTATTTATGTAATTTATGTGATGTTTTATTAAGGATGAAATTTATTCTTAAAATCAGATTTTGTAAGATAAGGTTATTTTGCATATTTCTATATTTACTCAACAACAACCCTAAATAGTCTCTAAGTACATGTAAAAAGTTTGAAATTACATGAAGTATGCATAAGACTCAAAATTTAATTTTATTGATATATCATATATGTGTCTAGTAATATAAGAATTTTTTTAATTTTTTTTTTGCTTGATTCATATCAAGATAAATAAGTGTGCTTAATTAACTTGTGTAATGAATAGATATTATTATAGAAAATGGGAAAAATGTATTCAAATGTTCTACAATAAATATAAAATTTATGGTTAAACCAATTTAATAAAACTTATTCCACTTTTTTTTAGTATAATTTTTTCTTTATTTAATTAAAGAAAATATTTTTTGCAAATGAATAAAATATTTTTCACTAAAATTCTATAGGAACAATGTTAATTTTTTAAATGATTAATAATGTTATATGAATTTACTGGTTTTACTTTACATTTACTAGTTCTATATATAATTTATAATATTTATATCTATCATGGTATTAATGTCGTAATTTTCATTATAGCATTATAGAATTTTCTTAATTTTTAATTTACTTTTAAATGTGTAAAAAATTTAATTCATCCTTACTTTAATTTAGAACATGAGCGTATAAATAAGAGCATATTGATGATATCTTTTTATCTTTGTAAATGTAAATAAAGATAAATTAATATTTTCACATTCTAATTATGGGGTACACTTCAGTTTATCTTTTGTCTATTGACACCAAATTCAAGTAGTAAATGTGGAATGAATTGTAATGTCTTATATTTTGAGTTAGAGCAATTATTTTATATGATAAGGATTCAATACTGACCTGACCTAATAAATAATGTAAAGCAATAGAAAAAAATAAATGTATAAAACAAATTCTAATTATTGATTTAGTGCACATAAAAACTAATTCCAATACAAAATTTAATCATATTTTACATAATGTTTGCATCTTTTTAACTATAAACATAGTTAAAAAAAGTTTTAACATTATTTTTTTATTTTTGTCCTCTTAATTAATATATTTGAGCTTGTGAATTAAATTTTTATATAATCCTCTTTGAGTAGCAGTTTGAGTCTAGTCCAAATTGGCCTACACGTATAAACTTATAGCCGCATAGATTGGACTTATTATCTAAATTTATCTTGAAATTCTCCATGTTTGTTTGGAAAAAAAATAGTAGGAGAGGAGAGGAATGGAAAATGAATGAAAAGAATGGTCAACGCCAATCTCATTTTCATTGTTTACTTGGATATGAAATTTATATTTTCTCTGCTTATTTCTTTCTCATCTCCTCCTTTTCTCTTCTCTCTTCTCTTTATATTTCTCTAAACTAAACATGATGTCAAAACCAATTCCTTATAACCAGACGAGAGTTGGTTTCTAATCAAAATTTAATAAGTAACTTCTCACTTACTATTTAGTTTTGCGGTTGGATTTTGTGTTTGGGTCTTAAAATATTTGATAAATATTTATAGTTGTTGTTTAAAAGTTAACTAACTCCAACGATTTTAATATCACCCACACCACATAAACTTCTGACAACATTTATAATATTATGAAAAAATAACATAAATATGTTAAAACATAAGGATAAAAAATTTCTAATATGCACTTAAATATTAACAAACATTAATAATTAAAAAAAACCTGAGAGGATTATGTTATCATTCGCACATATATCAATCAAATTCAGAAATATGAATTGGAATTCATTGATCGAAATCTTAATAGTTCATTCTTCTAACCTCTTAAGCGAAGTTATAACCAAGAAAATAATCTTATACTGATTTGAAAGTAGTTTGTATTTGCCTATAGTTGAAACAACTTTTAAATTCTTGACACTGTACAAAGAACCCTCACTCAACATGTGCTTAAACCTTGTCACTAAATTTTTCGTAATTGTTGCGTGCATTAGATTTTCCTACGAAAAAAATGCTACATTAAGTGCAAAACAATTGGGAAAAAATTAGAGAAAATAATGGGAGAATGAATTTTTTATACAACCTTTTTATCAATAAAAATCATATTCACACTAATTAATTCTCTATTCTTCTTGGTATTAACACACTTCCACATCCTATAAAACCTAACCCTTTTTTATCTAACTATTTTTATCATTATTCAACTCATTAAGAAAATAGTACTCCATGAAGCATACAATACTAAAAATTCAAATAAGTTAAAAAATAAAAACACAAGAATATTTCTAAAGAGGATGTTGGTTACATAAAAAAAAACTCAAACATAACAAATCTTAAATACTTAATGTTTATAGAGTTTAAAGAAGCTAAAAGACACTAAACAAAATGTTGCATAATTAAATATGAGATTATGGCATTAAAATTAGGCCCTAGTCGCATTGGTAGGGGAAGATGAAGAAACCTTTCTTCATATATAAATTAGTTGATATATTTTAAGCCACTAATGTTTAGTTGTTGGCTTAATAAAATAAATAAATATTTTGAGACTTATAATTAATTATTATTAATAGTTACATATTGTTAAATTTAAATAGAAAGAGGAAGAGACATGTAATCTTTTGTAATCTAATAATTATTTTCTATTTTTAATATTTTGTAATGTAATTATTTTTTAATCTCAACCAATATATTAGATAATAGAAAATATAAAAAGATAAGAAATAATGATGTCACAAATTTTAAATACTTAATGTTTATAGAGTTTGAAGAAGTCAAAAGGTATTAAACAAAAGGTTGCATAATTAAATATGAGATTATGGCATTAAAATTAGGCCCTAATGGCATTGTTGAGGGAAGATGAGAAAACCTTCTTTCCTATATTAATTAATTGATTATTTTAAGCCACTAAAGTTTAATTGTTGGCATAATAAAATAATTGAATGTTTAAAGACTTATAACTAATTAATAATTATTATAATCTCTCTTCCTATGTTAATTAGTTGATGTACTTTGAGCCACTAAAATTTAATTGCTAGCATAACAAAATAAATGAATGTTTTAAAAGACTTATAATTAATTATTATTAATGGTTACATATTGTTGGATTTAAATAGAAAGATGAAGAGACATGTACAAAGAATATCCACCAATATTTTAGATATCTTAGATAATAGAGAATATAAAAAGAAGATGAATGATGATTCCAAAAAAATGAATGTTTTAAAAGACTTATAATTAATTATTATTAATGGTTACATATTGTTGGATTTAAATAGAAAGAGGAAGAGACATGTACAAAGAATATCCACCAATATTTTATATATTTTAGATAATAGAGAATATAAAAAGAAGAGGAATGGTGATGCCACATCACTAAAGAGGATGTTGGTTAAATAATTAAAAAAAATCCAAACATAAAAAATCTTAAATATTTAGTATTTAGAAAGTTTGAAGAAGCCAAAAGATATTAAGCAAAAGGTTGCATAATTAAATATGAGATTATAATATTAAAATTAGGCCTTAGTGGCATTGTTGAGGGAAGATGAAAGCACCTCTCTTCTTATGTTAATTAGTTGATGTACTTTAAGGCATTAAAGTTTAATTGCTAGCATAATAAAATAAATAAATGTTTCAAAAGACTTATAATTAATTATTATTAATAGTTACTTATTGTTGGATTTAAATAGAAAGAGGAAGAGACATGTACAAAGAACATCTACTAATATTTTAGATATTTTAAATAGTAAAGAATATAAAAATAAGAATAATGGTGATACCATATCACCTCTTTGAAGTCCTAGCTTTATATATATATATATATATATATAGATTTGATTGTATCTCATTTACAAGACTTTTATTATTCTTGTCAAAATTTTAATTAAAAATTATATTTACCAGGCATAAATAATTTTTATTATTATTTCATAATAATAATTTTTTTCTTTTTTTTTGTTTAAAAATTAAGGATCACAATTCCAAACGATACCTTAATCGATAATAATCTTAAGGCAAACGCTAATTACATTTTATGTATCTTATACCCACTCACATAAATAGTGGGTGAACCCTACACCATACACTACTTATGTGAATAAATATAAGTTACATAAAATATAACTTAGTGGGATCCAAACTTAAAGCCAATTTCTTGAACAAGAGGCACAATCACGGTGGCGCTGTTGCAGATTGCCCACTACGCCTAACAAGTAATTAAGTAATAAATTTGGAGGCCAAAAAGTTTACGAAAGTACAAAATATTTATATTATCCCTCAACCTCCACATGGCCAAACTCCAAGTCAAGAAAAGTAACGTGAGCCCAACTCATGGCTTAATCTATGGAAATGATTACCATAATATATAGACAGTTAGACTTGAATAATTTGAATTTTCAACCATTACAAGTCTACACCTATACTTGCATTATTGTCAGATATAGTTTTATTTAGAAAAGGCCAAGAAATGTGAAGCTCCTTGTTCTAACCATATAAGACGATTTGCTTAGGCCGCGCTTAACCAAAGAATATTGAATTATACTTTGTGCACGAACAGCTAACATGCATGGATGGTGTAGGTGAGTAAAGTTGAATGTAAAATTTAAAAATATTATTTCAATTGATCTACTTCCGTTTGCATGTTATGGTATGGATAAAATTATCAGTTCACTTGCATAGCAAAAATTGATCTACTTCCGTTTGCATGTTTAAATGCAGTAGAAAGAGGAAAAAAATGGCAAAAACATTCCAAAGCACCAATCAACAAAAACGGTTATTGTTTATTCCGTGCGCAAGATCATTAGCCTTTCTTTCACCCTTCAGCAAATACCCAAATAATTGAAGAAGTCGAGGCTGGCCAGCTACGGCAGGGCTGAATCTAAGAAAACTCTGTGGCAGATGGCCAATCTTCGAGGCTTGAGCTGCTGGTGGGGCGCGGTCGTCTTTTGAGATCGAGCTGCTAATGGCGGAGAAAGTGAAGGAGATTGGTGAGAGGTTGGGGTACATAGTGGAGTAATGAAATGGAGACATTGTGGGATCGGCGAAGCTGCGAAAAAAATGGTGTTGCTTCCTGAAGGGTCCTCATAAAATGAAGAGTCTGCCCCACGTGAGTTGACTCCCATTTATCCCGCTGGGCTTGGCTGTACTTGCATGGTCTGTAACCTAGCCAAGCCCTTCCTAGTGCCTAAAGCCTTAACTGTTCTTTTTTCTTGTTTTTTATTAGAAATAAACCAGAACACAAAAGTGGAGGTACCACGTGTAAGTCCGTCATCGAGAATTCAGGAAAAGGAAACTCTTTACGGTCGGTAACTCCTTGTGGAAACAGTTTGTAGTGGGCCCACTTATGTCCCGACAACAGATTACGTGTCTGGCGATTCTTCAGCTAACACTTTATTTTGTATAATTACATCTATCTCCTCGATTTTAAGATTCTTTGAACCCATATCCCATTTTCATCAAAACAAGAACTTTCCCTTCCTTCACTAATATATAAACTGTATTTCATATTTATGATAAATGGCATTTTCTGATAAATATATCTGAACATACAATTTTTTTTGAAATATTATATCACAATTTACAGAAATTTATAATAAAAACATGCCAATACTTTTTTTTATATAATTTCACGAACAATAATTTTTGTATTAAAAAATAATACAAGAATAGCACAACAATATTAAACGAAAAATATTTTTTTATCTTTTAGTAATTATGTACTATTATTTGTTCTCATATTACGACTTTGGTTTTATAATTGTATAACATGAAACAAGAAAATTTTTCGAACACATTTAAACGATATTATTCATAGAATGTGTTAAGTTCTCAATAAAATTTTTAAAATAATCACAATAATAATAATATCTTACATTAATTGAAATTATTATCTTAACTTCTTAACGCGATTCATTATCAATTTTTTTTAAAAATTTAATCTAAATTGCTTGCTAAATTTAATTTCTGATTAATGAAGTCAATAATTAAGAGTCAATATTACTTAATAATGATCTGGAGGTATGAATGCAATTTTATTAAATGTTTAAGTAATAAATATCAAGTTAATTCACAAGAATTATATTCACTATTATTTTAATCAGTTTAAATAAATACGAATTAAGGTTATTATGATTGTTTTACTTTGTTCATTTCTACTCGTTACCTTATTTTATTTTTTTTATTCCAAACAAATAAGGGGAAAAAGAAACACTTGTCTATTAATTACATTGAATTCCCAAAATCATTTACTGTTTTCAAGGAAGCCCGTCACCAAGTCAAAAACTAAAGTTATTACATAAGTGACAGCGTACACAGCCTCTTTCTCTGCGTCGCAACTCGCAATGCCGAATTATTGAAAGTCCAACTACTACCACCAGCACCACTACAAACAACGCCACCGTTTTGATCGACCAAAACGACAATTAAGAATGAATCCTACCAAAACGACCGGCAAACAACCGATGGCTGTAGACATAGACGACATGCCGGAGACGCCTCAGCACCGTGGGATCCACCACCGTAGGGCCCACTCCGACACCTCCTTCCGCTTCGATGACTTCTTACTCTTCGACCCCTCCGACCTCGACCTCTCCTCCCTCGACCTCCCCTCGCCCAATCCGACGCCGCCACGTGGCGTCCCCATGCCTCTAGATTCCTCCGACGACTCCTCGTCCAACAGCCACGGCCAGAAGCAGCAGAAGCAAAGCCAAAACCCGCCGAAGCCTAAGCCTATCAACCACCTCCGTAGCCTCTCCGTTGACTCTGATTTCTTCGACAGCTTGGGTTTGACCTCTCCTGCTTCAGGCGGCGGTGCAGGAAACAGTGCGGCTGTGGCGGGAGGAGGAGGAGAGAAGAGAAGTTACCATAGGCATAGTAGCTCAATGGATGGGTTTGAGGTAGAGTCTATCTTAGGTGACGGTGTTAAGAAGGCCGTGGATCGTGATCGCCTCGCTGAACTCGCCCTCATCGATCCCAAACGAGCTAAAAGGTTTGCTTTTTCTTCAACTTTTTCACTATTGCGATCACATCGTTTGATGATTTTGTATTTATTTATATTTGTTTGCCATCTATGTGGAAGAAAATCAAAAATTAGTATTTCATATGTGTTAATATATATCTTTCTCAAGTGAAATTAACTTTTGGGAGTGGATACAAGATTGTTCTAATGGGATAATGATATTTTTTTGTAGGATTTTAGCTAATAGGCAATCAGCGGCTCGTTCAAAGGAGAGGAAAATAAGATACACGAGTGAGCTTGAGAGGAAAGTGCAGACACTTCAAACTGAAGCAACCACCTTGTCCGCACAGGTCACAATGTTGCAGGTAAGGTTTTGTGCTTGCATATAGTAGCACTAGATGAGAGAATTGTTGACCTGCTGATGTATTAAGGATGTGTATGCGTGGTTTGTGATTACCTTTTTTCTGTTATTGTTTTTTAGTTTCATACTCTGATTACAGTTGTGATCTTCTGTTAAACTTTCTTGAGGTTTTTGTGTACTGCACACTTTTATTTCATAAGTCTGTGGTGTACGAGGTCTTTTCTTTTGGCGGATTTTCTCGACCCCCTGATGAACTTATTTTTGAGCAGTTAAGAGGGGTTAATGATAGGATGTTTTATTGATCTAATGGTTACATTATTGAAAACTCTTAATTGAGTGATTCTTCTTGAAAGGTGCTTCTAATGCAAGGGGTGTCTTGGTGCATTATTATTATTTTTTTTTAAAACTAAAGCAATGCTGTTTCTCAATACCAATTGCTTGATGTTTAAATGCATGCTTGTTTGAGACTTCGATTTGCACTATTATTCTTTTAATGCTTATTACTCCAGGGCTTGGCCATTTCTTAGATTTTTGTCCTTTCTGTGTTGCCCTGTTTTGTCTCTATCTGTCGCACAGTAGGAAACTAAAGTCTACCCTTCTTTCCTGTTGATTCTTTTTGTGCACTCATTATTTCACTACTATTTATTTTATTTCCTGTTTCATTTGCCTTCCCATCTACATGTTAATTTGTTAGTTCTCATCAGTCATGGCTTTTGAACATTGTGTGATGCATCTCATCTTACCATCTGATACACTCAGAATCCCGTAGAATGTGGCCCAATAATTCGGCGGTTCTGGTGCTGAGCTTTGAGTTACATGCAATGTTGGTGTAGCCCTTGTTTCGACTTTTGAGAAGTTAAAATGGCTGTACCAGTGAAAACCCAAGTTATACTGTATTGGACACACTAGATTTTGTATTATTGAAACCTTCATCTGCAGTGATCCGTCATCTATATATCACCCGCATCAATTCGTATTTGCATGTATCTTATTCTCAGTTTTCAAGGTGAGAAGTTACGGGTGGATTTGTCAATTTTGACCCAGCCATTAATATTAGTTGCTGTGGACTATGTATGGTTGATTTCAGATTAATTAGTTACCAAATATTAGTAATTACCACATTTGCATTTTAGTGGAAACTAGATGATATGATTGAATTTATATTAATTAGTTATTAATATACCTAGTTTTGTCACATATGCATTCTAGTAGAATCTTCTAGTTATCCATTTGATAGTATATAGACAAGTGCAAAGGCATAAATTATGGACCACGAAAAATAAACTGCAAAGGCATAAAATATGAACCACAAGAAATAAACTTTGAATATTATGATGAGTATATGATTATTTGAAAGACAGTGTAGCGTACACAAATGCAGATGTAATTTAGATGTGTGCCTGTGTTTGCTGTACTGGTTAATTCTATGTTTTGAAAAGTAAATGAGCAAAGGTTCAGTAAGTGGTATGAATATCTGTCAAAAATGACATTAATAGTTTCCTGCAGAAATCATGAATGGTTCTTCTGGTGCTCCACATTTATCCCTATTTTCCCACTAGCTTTAATTCTTACTTAGGCACTTTTCTGGCCTTAGCTTAATTTACTTAAGAATTATACCATTTTATCTTCATGAGCTTCTTAATCACCTGTGGTTCTGTACAGCTTTCACTGTTCTGGATACGGTATCAATTTGATAATACTCACGAAAAGCATTGTAAAAGAAAAGGGGGGGGGGGGGGGGGAATGGAAGTATATGCAAAAGAGATCGTCTATGTTCATTTATATTGTTCTATGTGATGCAGAGAGACACTACTGGACTAACAGCTGAGAATAAGGAACTCAAACTGCGGTTACAAGCTATGGAGCAACAAGCACACCTAAGAGATGGTATTAATTTCCTGATAACTTATCATTTTAAGTGGAGTTTGTAAAACTGACTAACTTATCCCATTCCCATTTCACGAAAAATTTCAACTCTTGAAGTTAGTGGAAGGTCTTAAATTGAAAAGTAATATATAACAATTAAAACAATGCTAGACTTAAAAGAAATGCACAATGAAAACATTAGATTTATTTTGAGTGCTATTTCTAATATTCTTTCCTGGTGGCTTACACAGCTTTAAATGATGCATTAAGGGAAGAAGTACAGCGGCTTAAGATAGCTACTGGCCAGATTCCAGCTGCAAATGGGAATCCTTTTGGTAGAGGATTACCTCCCCAGTTTCCCTCCCACCAGCAGGCCATGCATAACTTTGGTGGCCCCCAGACTCAGCAGCAGCAGCAGCAGCAACAGGTGCCTCAGCCATCGACTAACAATCAGACTCATGGTCAGTCACGCCCGAACTTCATGGACTTCAACCAGAGGGTCTAGTTCCATTCAAGAAACTTCATTGTCGGGAATCTAATCATTGAGAAAGTAGAAGGATATTATGCATGCCATTTGGTATCTGTGTAAATAGAAACGTTTGTGCATTGCGAGATAAGGTTGTGAAAGAGTGTTGCTCCCAATCAACCCCTTGTATCAGTTGCACATATGGCTATGTTACTCGTAGGATAGAAGATTAGTCCAAACATGATGTAGAAAAACTAGATGGTAATGGTATAATTGATGGCTGGGAAATGGATGGTTGTGATCTTTCTTTGCTTTTGTGTAACGGTTGTTGTAGAATTGGTATGACCTAACGAACTTCATGTTAATGATTTTTGTTTTTCGTTTTTACAATTAGCAGTTGAAATGCCCTAGTGTAGGGTGGTTCTGATAGGGATTTGGGATCTTGAGCAACAAGTAACTGGCAAGGTACAAGGAGACACAATTTTCTTGACGGCAATTTTGATGAGACTTTCTTTTGATTGAATCATTGAATTTTGTTTATATTTATTAACTTGCAGGTAAGAGTGGACAGGGCGAGGTAATCTTCATACATAATAATGTACCAGAATCAATATTATCGGTATTATAATTGAGTTTTATGCTTTGGAAAGGAAACATTAATAAAGACAATTGCAAACTCAGCAGTGAACTTAATTTCTGGCATCTCGTAGCCATAGCCAATGAGTAAATGAAAAATCAAGAATTGAGCAATTTTGTATCGTCCGCTTTTAAGTGGCCGAAAGTGACAAGTAATTGATAACATCAAAGGAGATGTTTACATGTCAACCCAATAATGTTAACATTTATTAACAGAGATGAGGAACAAAGCCTGCAAAGATACCAACTGAAGAATAAATGAACAGACTTAACGCCATACAAGTTGATCTTTCATTGAAAAGTATGCTCAAGGAATTTCCAACTATGTTTTACACACCAACAACATCGTAAACAACAATCTTTGTCCTACATTCCTTTCGAGTGTTTCACATGTAACAAAGTGCATAAATTCCACAACATATGATTTGATAAATGCAAACATTATCTTTTTTTAGCTGCCAAGTGATAGAGAGACTGACGATGGAGCTAAGCAACTTATTGACCGTGGTGCTCTTAGCTGTGTTTTTAATTTCATTTTTCTTCTTAATGCGATCGATGGCTTCACCAAAAGAAATGGAGGGAATTCCAGGGAGCCTGGGCTTGCCTATAGTAGGCGAAAGCTTCGCATTTTTATCTGCATTTTCAAAACCTTCTGGCATATACAGCTTTGTGAAAGAAAGGCAGCAGAGGTACAAAAATAACAAATACTAGTTCTTTATTCAAAAAGTGCATAATTTAAATTCGAAAAAAAAAAAGAAGGTTAAAAAACGAGAGAATTCTTATAATCTTGTGTACATGCATCAATTTTGCTCCCCAGGTATGGGAAAGTGTTCAAGACTTATACGTTGGGAAGATTCTCAGTGATAATGACTGGGAGAGAAGCAAGCAAAATTTTGTTAACAGGAAAAGATGGGATGGTGAGCTTGAACCTTTTTTACACAGGGCAGCAAGTGTTGGGTCCGACCAGCTTGCTTCAAACCAATGGAGAAGCACACAAGCGGCTGAGACGTCTGATTGCTGAGCCCCTCTCAGTGGATGGCCTGAAAAAGTACTTTCAGTTTATTAACACACTGGCTATTGAAACATTAGATCAATGGTCTGGGAAAAAAGTGCTAGTACTTGAAGAGGCTTCTACAGTTGAGTCTTGATTGTTGAATCAAAAGCGAAATTTTATTTGTCTCCTGGAAATATTACATTGCTATGGTATTTAACTAAATATTTTGAACTAAATGCAGTTCACTCTCAAAGTAATAGGAAACATGATAATGAGCTTGGAACCTACCGGCGAGGAGCAAGAAAAGTTCAGGGCCAATTTCAAACTCATTTCTTCATCATTTGCATCGTTGCCATTAAAGATACCAGGAACTGCTTTTTATCGCGGTATCAAGGTAATACTTCTCAGTTGCAATAGCTCAGCATCGTAAAATCATAAAAGAGTCAAATGCACACCTTATATCTGCAACAGCAAATGTTAGATCGAGATTTGAACTCCAAACCTCTTGTACCTCTTGAAAAAATCCTACCGGTTGAAAAACTAGGATTCACATTTTTTTTTTCTCTCTGGCATGATGTTTGATGTGATCAGGCTCGAGATAGAATGTATGCCATGCTAGATTCTATAATTTCCAAGAGGCGAAGTGGGGAAAGCATCCAGCAAGATTTCCTGGAATCTTTGATAATAAAGCATAGCCAAGCTGCAGATGAAGAAGCTAATGAAGATAAACTAACTGACAAACAATTGAAGGACAACATACTTACTCTGCTTGTTGCAGGTCATGATACCACAACTGCGGCTCTCACATGGCTCGTCAAATTCATTGAAGAAAATCCGGCTGTTTTGCAAAAACTCAGGGTAATGTTAACTTAACTTCCTACGCTGGAGATATTTTACTGGAATTTGGTGATAATTTTGATTTTCGCAGGAGGAGCACCGTGAAATCCAAGCAAACAGAACTAGTGGGTCAAATCTGACATGGTCTGATGTTAATAACATGCCTTATACCACCAAGGTAAGCAGCATAAGAACAAACGTTTGCTTTCAGAATCATTTCTCCATTGAAAGCTCACTGATTCTTGGTACTTACCTACATTGAAATTCAGGTAATTAGTGAAACTCTTCGTAGGGCGACGATACTGCCTTGGTTTTCAAGAAAAGCTGCTCAAGATTTTGAGATTGAAGGTACGATTCTGCTAAAACTGATATTTTCAGTAAACTTATGAATTTGTGGTTCTAAATTGTTTTGAACTCCAGGGTACAAAATCATGAAAGGTTGGTCAATTAACTTGGATGTTGTCTCTATTCACCATGATCCTGAAATTTTTGCCAATCCTGAAAAGTTTGATCCCTCCAGATTTGATGTAAGCTCATTTCAGTTTGTAATTTGTTCATCAGCTTTCTGACTCTCTAAATGCACTCCAGGAAATAATTTGTTTTTTTCCGATGGCAGGCACCAATTAAGCCTTTCAGCTTTCTTGGATTTGGCAGTGGACCGCGAATGTGCCCTGGAATAAATTTGGCTAAATTGGAAATCTGCATTTTCATCCATCACCTGGTGTGCAGATATAAGTAAGTTGAATGATAACATGTCAAAATAAAGTTACAGAGGTACAAAATGAATCAAAAGTTTTGGCAGCTGTATCCTGATTCTAAAGTTGTGAACTTGTTATCTCTCATCACAGGTGGACACCTCTGGAGAAAGATGACTCCGTACAACCAACACTTGTCCGGATGCCGAGAAACAAATACCCAATTGCTGTTGAGCCACTGTAAAACGTCTCTCATCAGAGAAAATGCTAAAACCATTAGGAGAAGGATAATAAGAGCTGAAGACGAAGCAAGAAGGAAAACCAACACAGACCAAGTAATAGTCTGTAAAGCCCAGATTCAACTTCTTGTTTATGCCGCTGCGGTGAAATAAAATTTATAATTTTTGCGATAAAGACAAATTATGAATTACGTGCTACTTCAAATTCACACATCATAAAAGGATTGATTTCCTTCAATGGGTGATTTAAAGTTGACTAGAGCAAATTTTTCAGTTATTTGTAGAAGCAAATACGATGACCCTTCATAGATGAATGCCGGGGAACAAGTCAACAAAGGTTAAAAAACAGACAGGAAATCTCTCCAGAGTTGAGACTATTAATTTCTGATGCAGTTTTATTTATGACAATTTGGGAATAAATTCATTGAGACGATATATCAAAAGCGTAACTAATATGAAACATTATAGAAACTGGAAAATGTTGCCAATACAAATTCTGATTCCATTAAAAATAAAGAATTCTGCTACAACAAGACAACAGACTGAAACAATCCTAAGCCATAATGATTTCACTTGTGCTCAGCACAAACACAATTCTCACTTCCTATATCTGCTGCAATGCAAGGAGGCTGTCTTTTTCCATCCTCATACCATGTTGAGCGATTTTCAATTAACTCGTTCAAGAAATCATCCAGCTTGTCAATTGTGACATTGGGCATCACTACTACATGTGCAATGTTACCTTGGCAAGCAAGCTGCCACCTACGGACAAACTCTTCATCATGAGGACGCTCAAACACAACAGTGCTGCTAAGCTCATTCAACATGGCACTAATCCCAGCATCAAGAAGGCAGTCCTTCAAGTAGTGAGCATTTCTAAGACACTTCTGGACTTCTTTCTGGAACCCTTTGTAACCTTTTCTATTGAGGGTGTACCAGAGGAAGATAGGAGCATGACCATTTCGGCTTCCCATGATTGTGGCATCTCTTGAAGCAAGGTACTCTACATTGCTTGAAAGGACATTGATGTGTTCCATTCTCGTTATTTGAACACCACAAGGCATTGGACATCCTACAAATTTGTGGCCTGAGACACTCACACTTCCAATGGGTTTCTTAAAAGAAACCTTTGGGGCCTGCACATCGACAAACAATTTAATAAGTTCTACACAGGACTATGCATGGACCAATATTCACGGAAGGTTTCAGTTAAATTTGAGTAACAAGAAGCTACAGCACATACTAAGCTTCTGGGACAAACATTAATGCAATGACGTTATGCAATAATCCGCTAGTGAAATGTGATAATGTTCTTCACAAACTAATATTATGAATAGGACTTTAGGCAAAAATTGATTAAAACGATGCCTGAAGATAAACATGGAAGACAAGAAAAGAAGGTGAACAAACTTGTCAGTATCAAGCATATTTGATGAATTGATATTAACTAGTGTTCCACAGACCATGATTGGTTTATACAAGGGCATAGGATGCCATTTAATATGCAGGGGGCAATCAGCCTATCTGAGAAATGCGCATAAAATGCAAAATAAGGCAACCAAAATTTTTAACTTTTTGTCTGTCAAGAGTGGTAAATGGGAAGGCTTACTTTTTTAACAAAAGGCATCATGAGTCCAAACAGAGCTCCATCACAATGAATGTAGAACCGATCTTGCTTAAATCCACTTTCTTCAAGAGTTTGAATGACAAGATCAAGGTCATCAACAGCTCCTTTAACAGTAGTTCCTGCAATACAGGTAATCCATCAAACCAGGTTTGTGATCCCTGCAGACTCATACCCACTGTTCAATGTGTGAACATGTAAGGAAGGGGGCAAAGATAGAAAAACAGACCTATATTAACATTAATGATAGCTGGCTTGTCCTTGTTCTGGAGTAATTTAGCTTTAAAATCAGCACAATCAATTTCACCAGAGATCAAACAGTCAACCTTCACACATTCCATTCGATACATACGTGCTGCTTTAAAGACAGAATAATGCGATTCTCGTGATGCATAAAGAATTCCATCAGGAAACACCTCTCTCCTGCACAAACAGATTATTTTCTATTTCACATATCTGTGACAGAAAAAACATATAATTTTGTAATACCAAAAGAAACACCATGAAGCTAAAGCCACAAGCTACTCACCCAACTAATATTCCATGAAGGTTGCCTTCTGTACCACAGTTTGTAATGTATCCCCAGTATTCATTATTCTCTAGTTCCCAAAGACGGGCAAACCAATCCAAAACACCAACTTCAAACTGCCTTGAATGAACTCCATAGTTGCTCTCAATAAATGGATCCCCAAGATTATTGATGGAGAAATGCTGCAACTGAGCAAGAGCACCATAATCGAAGTCCAGATTATAAGGATAACCTGAAACAATGACACCAGACAATACAACTGGTCGCAAAATAGAACAACAAAGTAATATGCAAAAACTGGAAGAAAAAAAAAATCTTGGAAGCAGCAATTTTTTCACTTTCTTTAAGTTTTCCATTTCTTTAACTCAAACATCAGTATACACATAAGTAACCTAACTTGCATTAAAAATTTCTGATATTACATTACTACATATCATCACCACCCAGAAGCAAAGAAATGAAAAAATAACAAATGATGATGAGAACAATTTTCTGAGACATGGTAATGCTTAATCAAAACCCATGAAACTAGGCAACATGTTCCTTTCTTCAGGCAGTTGGCATTTAGCAACTAAACTAACAACCAACAAAACTTCCATGACAAGTTACTAAAACTGAGAAAGCACAAGTTCATCATTGCATTTCCCGTACGGCGGGTTTTAATCATTTTATCCTTAAGCATAAATGGTGGGTGACACTTGTGAGTGACTGAATCATTAAATCAAACACTTTCGTTTGTAGTTACAAAAGTACCCTTAATTAACAAAAGTATTACTTCATGTTCTACCAAAACGACATAGTTTATGAAACATCTGTGGTGGCTCTGATCTTTTAATTTACCTAAATGGTGTTTGGTCCGATCCATTAAGGTCTTCCTATATCGAGCCAAGACCCCAGCCATGTAAGCCTCCTTGTCACCAGTGAACTCGTCGTCTGCCTCGGGTTCCGTGACAGAGAAGCACGACGCGTGTACGTTCTTCCCAAGCACAATCTCTTTCTCGGCGGTCTTATGCTTCAGCTCATGGCCGTTTTCCGTCACCACCGGAGGCACCGGTTCCGCCGCCACGGCCGATGGATCGAAGACCCGACCAAATTTCTCGGCCATCCCTCGGTTCACCTGCTTCATCATCGCTTCCGCCATATAACTTGCTAAAAATAACTGATCCTCTGATCTGAAAATGGAAATGAGAGTAATTCCTTGTTACTGCAATTGCTCTAGATTTTCATTTGTATTTTAACAAAAATAGAAAAATTGCAGATCTGAAATGAAGAGAAAGAGGGACCGCACTTGATTGGTGAACTAAGAGGCGGTGTACTCGTTCAATCAGACACGAAAGAGAGCTGCAAATTTGGACAGTGAAACACGTCGGCCCTAGGTCCGTATTTATAGTCGCGATTCTCTGGCTGGAGAGATTTTTTTTTCTTTTATTTTTTTTTATTCCCAATTACTGAATTATTATAATTACGTTGTGTTACACGGACAAGGCTAGGTTGCAGAAGCTGCAACCAACAGCCTCGGCATTTTCACCTTGCATGAACAGCTGCCTTGGCCTGGTTGCATCAGATTCCCATGTGTTACACAACTGACGTAAAACTGTCACGGAATTGTGATTGGCTATTATTCTATTAATAGTTGCCATAATATGTCAGTTCCAAATTAAATTAAATTTAAAAAAAAAAAGAAAAGGAATAATTTAGTTTATCAGAGCCCGATCATGTTTATTATTTCATCCATCTCTTTTAAGCAGCATGTGAAAATCACATGATTAGAGGAGTTTTCAGACACGGCATTGGAAGGAGACCCAACCAAAGGCGCACATGCACAATGCGCTGCTGTGAACGGCATCAAAGATTTATCTTAAACGGTGACGTATCTATCGCTCTCCGTGCGTACGCTTGTGGAAAATTTCCATCCATCATTATCCAAATTCCATCACAGCGCAAAAAGTAAAAATCATCGAAGCGAGATTCTGGTTGGTCCAACGTGGAAAGATCAAGATTCGGGATAGATAAGTGTCGACCGGACACGTATGTGAATCACGGCGAATGAGTGTAGTTACTACCACTCCGTGTCCCAACAACAGCGGACGCGTCGGGAGATTGAATTGATTGTACATTTCGTGAGCAGTTGATGATGTGTATTTATCTTGAAAACAATCGACGTGAACGTGACCAACCGTACCCGAGCAAAAATGCAATTGTTCTATTATTATTATTATTATTATTATTTTAAGTTTATTTTTGCACCTGTTTTACTTTTAACGGATATCAATATGGAGGGCTTAGGTTTGAAGATAAGACTACGATTGCACTATTAATTGAGGGTGGATGGATATCGGCGTTTGTTCTCTTGGGACTCTTTTATCTTATATTCTATTTCATGTTATATCAAGAGATTTGGTTTCCCAAGTAACTAATGAAAAGTTTTTTATCATCTCTATTTAATGCATGATTTCAGTTGTATAGTAGGGCTTTAGTTAGTGAAATGAACCAAAAGTAAAAACTATTATGAGGGGTTAATGCCTCGTGTGTTGTTTTGCAAAGTGAGTGTCTCTTTTTAGAACCCGTAAAGATCAAGGGCATGAAGAGAGATTATCTTTCTTCTTACATATAATTTTTTTGTGATTTTTTTAGTGAATTGGGAAATCAGAGCTAGATCTCCGTTTCTAGTTCTTGGGAAAGTGTTTTGAGACTTGAGAGTGATGAAAAACAATAAGAAATAACCGGATATATATATCATTTCGATGGCATTTCTGAAGAAAGCATTTCGCGTAACAAATTGATTATTGATGTTAAAAATGTGGATCGTGGTTTGGAGATGCTGTTGGGATGTTGCTACCTCCTGTGCTTATGAATTAATTTTAATGTATACGACACTCATCGATAAATATAAATTCACCGAAGATGTAATTTATTTATCTATTCTAAATAAGAAATTTGTTGTTTTATATCACCACTATTGATTATTTGATTGTTGTCTCCAATCAATACTAAAGGGGGTCATCAATATCCCAAAACGGTACGATTATAATTTTTTCTATCAGTAAGCGATACGATATATCACTAAAAATATCAAAGATTCAAATTACAGGATCCCATTTGTATTACTGGAGGTTTTAGTGGTTTTTGAAAATGGGTGTTTCGTTGGTTGAAGGGTATTTTATTTTTTATCCCAGTTTTGTGATAGTCGTGTGGCCTCATTTGATTTGTAGAGACAAGCTATGTCATTATTCGTGAAAATATAAAAGAAGAAGAATCGCAGCGTTATTATCCCCAATATAATTTTTGAGCTTTTTACCCGCAGCACAAAGGCGCGAGTGAAACTGAGCGGTGAAGATCCCCGATTTAGGTATTCAACAAAATTCCCAACAGGTGGTGCCCTGCCCCTCCCCTCGCCTCTTTCATTACATGGTATCAAGTATCAACATCCAAATTTTGGAAGAAAAGAAAAATAAAATAAAATAAAAAGAAAGAAAAAATCGCCCGTGCCCCCAGTCCTCTACGCCGCGTAAAATGGACGCACCCCCGATCTACGGTCTCCCGCAGGACACGCTTCACCAAATCTTCTCATCGCTCCCGCTCCGCCAAATCATGATCTGCCGATCAGTTTGCAAACTCTTCAACCAAATCCTGACGTCATCATCCTTCATACACCTCATCTCCACCCAAAAACCTCCCCTCTCCCTCCTCGCCCTCCGCCCACCTCACCACCAGCGCCACGTGTCACATTCCGCGGCCGCCCTCCAGGTGTACGACCCCAACCAAAACCAATGGCTCAGATTCGATCTCAGTTTCCTCCCTTTCAGATCACTGCACCCTGTCGCTTCTTCCCCAGGTCTAATTTATCTCTGGGGCGACTTGCCTGACTCGCCCGAGTCAAACAAGTTACTCATTGCTTGTAACCCGTTGACTCGTCTGTACAGAGTCTTGCCTCAGTTAGGCTCCGCCTGGTCAAAGCACGGATCCGTTTTAGTTGACTCACTTAACAAAGTAATGGTACTCACCGAACTCGCTGCTTTATTTTTCTCTAATTCAAATCACTGGCTTAAATTCTCTTCAAATTTGCCATCAAAACCTAGGAGTCCGATCCTTATGTTGAATTCGGTTTACGCATTATGCGACGTCGGATCGCCCTGGAGGAGTCAGTGGAAGTTATTCTGTTGTAATTTATCGAGTTTAACAAATTCACAGCAGTTTTGGCATTGCCTCGAGAGGCGCGAGTGGGGGGACGTGTTTGATATTCTAAAACGGCCTCGCTTAGCGCGGGGTGTGGGGAATAGGATACTGATGATTGGGGGATTGAAGTCTTCCTTTACATTGAATGCTTCGTGTTCGACAATATTGATATTGAGATTGGACTTGGACTTGTTGGAGTGGGAAGAAGCAGGGAGAATGCCGGTGGAGATGTACCGTTGTTTCTCAGAGTCCAGTAAGTTTAAGGTGTTTGGAATGGGGGATAAGGTTTGCTTTTCGGCCAAGAGAGTTGGGAGATTGGCGTTGTGGGAGTGTGAGAAAGGAGGGGGAGGAGAGTGGAGATGGATTGATGGGTTGCCTGGGATTGGGGATGGGCCTTGTCGCGGATTTGTGTACGAAGCTAGGCTTAATGCCTTGCCTTGATTCATTTTCAGAGGTTCGTATTCTGCTGTCAAACTATAAACGTTGTATTTCAATTTTTTTTAATTAATGGAAAAATGTGTAATGTTGTTTCTAGTTCATTAGCTTGTTTCTTGGAAGAAAATGGAAAATTGGATTAAGTTTTAGTGTTGGTGTTTGTCAGAATTCAACTTAGTAGAAGGATATAATCCCAAAAGGAGATATGTTATTTTCATGTGATACCTCGTAGCTGTGTACATTATCCTCAAATTTGTCACTAGTTCACTGTTCTGTCGCCATAGCTGGTGAATGCTGCAAATTCCTGGGTGGAATTTTAGGTTGAATTGATTTTTTGAAACATGTTGTGTAGAAATAATACACTTCAAAAATTAGTTTTTGATGGGAGACTAGTTAGAGGCATATAACTAGTGCTTTTGCCATTCACTGAGGCTTAAAGATAGTCCACGAGTGGGGTTTCAGTGTGCTTGAGGTCAGAAGTTACCATGTGAGAATTGACAGAATACACAAGTTGTTAGGAGTTCTAAGTGCTTGTTTGGTATGACTTATCCAATGGCCATAGTGTTTATTTAATCCCAAAAGTTCTTTTCAAAATTCTGTTGTTTGGTTTTATTTTGAGGTTTTGCAGATTAAATAAGATATTTTCCCTTTGCTAATAAAGCTCAAATTTTAGGCTTTTGAGTAGAGGTTGGAGAGCTTTCTTGAAAAGTTAAATTGTCTAATATGTCCATTATTTATTTTATATTCTTACTTCATTCATTTCAGAATATAACTTAAAAAACTTGTTTCAAAGTAATTTTACAATTTTTTGTAAAAGCTCTCATTGACAACCCATTAACTAAAATTTTTTTAGTAAAAGCTTTACAGAACCAGCAGCTGTCTGAAAAACTACAATTAGTGTTAACCAAGGAAAGTAATTCGCGGTAAAGACAAGATACACTACTCCTAGAAAAAACCCTGCGCGAAACTCAAAAATATCTTGTGGGATTGTGACATTTTGTGACATGAGACAATAATACAACTTCTATGATAGATCTCTTCATTCCTGCTTCGCCTCGTCCTGTATGTTGTGATTGTAATCATTTCAGTTTTTCTATCATTTCGAATATTATAACCTGAAATGCTTGATCATGAGCCTGATGGAGACATAATGATAGGTGTAAGAGTTTGATATTGAGCTTTTAGGGGGGATTAGTGATCAGTTAGAAACTAGGCAACATCAGAACTGGTGCCTGTTTAGTGTGGATGTCAAATCTTTCTAGCACTCACACGACATGAATTTTGTCAGACACATGAAGGATGAGTTGCCATAAACATTATTTATAGTTTTTCTTGGGGTCATATGGTTCTAGCCTTCTAATATTTAAGAAATGTCTCCAAGTTGCCTATTTAACCTTTTGAGATGTTAAAGTGCCAACTGCTGGAAGCAGTTGGCACATGTGTACTTCACTCATTCTGATGTATCAATGTAAATTCCTAGTAATTTGTTGGAGAAGAACCTTTGGAAACTTTCAACTACCGTGAGTTTCTTTCCCTGGTACCTTTTGTTTAGGCATCTGTGACATTGTGCCCATGTGTCTTGAATTATCCATGCGATTGACAGCCATTGTTGAGATTGTTCTAATTTATGTTGGATGATGCAAGGAGATATGAAGATTGATGAATAGTAATGTCTGTGTTTTGTTTGTTTTAGAGGTTTTGGGGCTAACGACTAAGGTGTTAAATGTAAATGTGTATATATGTTTTCTTTGAGATGGAATCTCACTTTACCCCTCGTCCTCTTTTCCCAACTTTTATTCAAAGCATTTAAGAGTGTGAGTTTTGAATTTGCTTAATGTGCGACTGCATTTTCAAAGTTATGGAGAACCAATCTCTGTTAGTATGGGATTCTCTACTGAAAAAGCACTTTCGTAGGTTGAATAAATTTCGGTTTTCTGCTGGTAATCTCTAAGGGAGTGTTTTCGCTCAGTGAGCTCGAGTGCCCACAGTGAAGTTTTTCATTCTAATGGAAACCAGATCCACATTATTTATTGAGGCTTGTGTAGTTTCTTTAGCCATGCCTAGTGCCCTATGATTAGTTAAGATATTCTTGTCAAGACAGTTTCTCTCTGAACTGTAGTATGGAAGTAAATACTTAGGCTCAAGCTTTAGATAATTTGTGCCATTTGACAAAACGAATGATATACAATCTCAATGCCTACACTCACATGATGTTTCCGCAAAAGACTCAACTTTAGATTAATCTTGAAAGTAAATATGCAACCCCACATTGAGAAAAATTGAAATGGGTGTTTTCAAAGGCAAAATGTATGCAAGATGTAAATTAAGGGTTTGGTAATGTTTTTCATTCAGTATTTTTTGTTTTTTAAGAACAAAAATTTTAAAAAAAATATGTTTGCAGCCCTTGTTTCTGCACTGTTACGATTTTTAATGAGAACGGGACCTTCTCATTCTTCATTTTTGTGAAGAAAAGCAGAAAATGACTTTATGATGTCCTTCAATATTGAATATTCATTTTAGTCACACTGCAAGGATGCAATTATTCTAATGGTCCCGCATTTGCTATCAAATTACTTGCTAATTGATTGATGCTTTATAGTATTTTATTTATGTTTTATATATCTAGCAATATATTAATGTAAGTGATAAACTAAAGGCTTCTCACTGGGCTAGTCTTTTTTCGGATGCACTTTTTTTTTCTTTTATTCCTTTGGTTATTATTCTAGATAATTAAAATGGTTTTTTTTTTAAAAAAAACGCATTTATTAGGTAAAAGAAAACTACATCTAAACTATAACTAAATTAATATAAAATATATGCTATTAAATTAATTAATTTTGGATATTCTAAAATAATTAATGATTTTAATATTTTGATGGTAAGTTACGTCTAAGAATTATTATGAGATGATATAACTCTTCTATCTTATACTCTTTTCATATAGATAAATATACATGGGTAGATGTATATATTTGTATGTTTATAATATAATAATATATTAATTTTGTATCTTTTTTTGAAAAAAAAAATAACAACATGAACAATACCTATATATATATATATATAATGGATCGCAAATTTCGATAATTATAGCATAAACTCACAAAATATAATATCATAATTAATAAAATAATTCTCCCACTTTTTTTTTATTGTCTCCAAATTGACAGACAATCAACGAAATATGGTTTTGTTGTTTTCATTTTTATATACTGTATTAAAAATAAGTTACTAAACATATTTTCATTTTTTAAGATATCACATTAAAAATATTATTTCTATTTTTTTTTAAAAAAGAAAATATTAATTAAAAAATAATACTAAACGCACCCTAAATTTCAAGGAAAGAAGAAGCGCTGTGAGGTTTTGCACAAAATAATTGTTTGAAAAGATTTCCGGAGATGGAGAGTTGTAGTAATAAACAATAATAAAATTAAAGCCCAAGTGCATTAAAGCACCGGCTTTGATGAGTTGTGCGGGCTGTGATTGGGTCTTAGCCATGAAGCCCACCAAATCGAATATTTTCTTCTTGGTAGTCATTATATCAAGATGTAAAGTAAAAGAGTTAGGAAAATAATTAAATAAATCCCCTTTCCTTGCATACAGCCTTCTAATTTCGAAGTCATTTTCCAGGTTTCTCTTTTTCAAGAAAAATAAAAGGGAAAGAAAAGAAAAAGTTTCTACATTCTCTATCATTGTGGGATAAATATTTTTCTTCCTTAGCTTAAGCTTTTCCTCAAGCGACTTTGGACCACTCCTATTCCTGGGCATTTCACATGTTTTATGTGGATAGCAAACTTGTATACCTTATTTATATTTTTCTAAGAGTTGCTTCTATTTCAAGTGTAAACCTCACCTAATATAAAACACACATGTATATATGGAGAGCGATGTGTGCACACATTACCACCGTCACGAGTAATGGGTGGCCCATGATTGAACAGCATCGGATATGGCAAATCAAATTTGGACCCACATTCCCCTCCCTTTTATTTGTTCACCGAACCTTTCAACGATATGGACCCTTAACCCAATTAAATTCCTTGGACGGTGACCATTTTATGTATGTCTGTGGTGTATTTTTGCATAATGTGTGTAGCCAATCTTCGAGGCAGTTTGAACTGGTGGGCCAAATTCAAATTTTATATACATATGGGGGGGAATCATTTGTTCACAATCTTTTGTTCACACGAGCTAACGACGATGCGGATATTTTTACACGTTATGATATTTAAATTCAATACATGGTACATGGGTGTTATTGTTAAATAGAGTTGTACGGTTGCTAGACAATGGTGGTTTTTGGGGGCGTCAAATTTATATTTCATTACATTGTAGATATTGGCATGCAAAACGCTTTCAATGATTGGCTGGATGGGTGACTATACTAGCGATTTCGGCTTCTCTTTCGACTTATTATTAATATTTTTAATTGCAAAAACTTGTAGTGTGTTTACTTGCATGCGTCGTGCAATCATGTGGATGTAGGTAAATAATTCTAGAATTACCAAATCCTTAGGGGAAAATATGGATGCTGAGAAGTGAGAAGCATATGAAAGCTGTCGCAACTCACAAAATGCATCCAGAAAATAATATTTGAGTGTGCATTTTTTTTTTTTTTTTGGTGTCCATATTGAAACAGAAAACCAATCACCCAAAGCTCCCCTTGATAATTGGAACTTAATGAAATTATGAATTTATCCTTTAATTAAATAGAGTGGGTGATATGTAAGGCTATAATTATTAATTCACGTAATCGTTAAAATTCAAATTTAGGAACTGAACCCTAAAAAAATCACCTCCTTATCATTAGAATTTAGTTTTAACTTCAATTATAAATCTTTCTTGTATCATAATATCTCTCAACATAAAAATATTTGATATTATTCTTGTTTTTCTAATTATGCAATATTATATTAGTAACGTTATCATAACATCATTCAGTAACCCCTATATTTACAAGTATAACATGTACCACTTTCATCGAATTAATGTGATTTCCTTATTGTCTATATTGCCAGAATTTGATACGGAAAACACAACATTTTCTTTTATTATATTATTTGTGATTTTTGCGCTAGCTTGAAAGACAATGAACCCATGCTTCTAGTGAATTGTGAACACTTCATTTAACGTTGACAACACATGGTGAGTGGGTATTTAAAAATGTTTCTTTAACGGCTAGTGATTGGGAAAGGGAAAAAAAAGAAAAAAAAGAAAAGGGAAATTGCAAATTCTTATCCCGAAAGGAATACTTGAAAACTAAAAATAAGTAAGTGAAAATTCCATCTTTGGAAATTGGAATTAGTACTTCAATTAGTTTTCACCATTCTGTCAATCAACAATTTGGGCACTTAAAAGGACAGCATAAATTGATTGAGGAAATGGACCTTTAGAATCTCACAAAGGGGAAACCAATTATGAGAATAAAATCTTAATCATGTCCAGAGGAGATTTTACACTCCCCCATATGTCATTTTTTATTCAACATGTATTCAAGATTTGTGTTCAATGTGTCATCACTATCAGAAAAGACAGTTGGAAAATCAATGGGAGGGACAGTGATTAAAGGTCGCAATTAAAGTCCAATACTGATCAAGATAAAATACTTTAGCCCATCAACTTTAGGATAAAAAAGAATGGTCCTTTCAAATTTCTTTTATATATTATAAAGTATTAGTGTAAATTTTATCCCAACTTATTAGGTAGAAATTTTAATTAAGGATGGCCCTTTTAGGGAGGGCTTCTATTTTATTGAATTCGACGATGATAAATTTATCCTTTGTTGGTTTTAATTGACCTTTATATATTTTTTTAAGAATCCACCTTCTTAGAAGATGAAGACAGTTTTTGTCGGATGATACTTTACAAATAAATAAAAAAAACTATCAGAGGGCTGACTTTGCCAACATCAAGTTAGTTATTAAATTTTTTAAAATATGACTTTAGAGAGAGAAAATCAACATTTCTCCTATTGAGTCAATTTTTTCTTACCTTTTGGTAAAAATATGGGGAATATTTATAAGAAAAATTGACTTGATTTGAGTCCTGATTACATTGTTCTTGTGACATCTTTCGACAGCTGTCTTCTTACGACTATGCCGATTGATACATGGGTATGCAACTCGTCTATAGATCAAAGAATGAAGCATTTTAATCTTACGATGTTTTCCCTAAAATCCTAGGATCATCGTAATCTTGGAATCTAGGAGGTTTTATCCTAGGTGGTTTATTCTAAAATAAGATCCTAGAAGTATTGTAACATTTAGGAGTTAGTCCCAGGATTTTGGGATCCTATGAGTTTTAGAACCTATAAATTTTGTTTTAAATGGCTTGCCTATGGAACCCATGAGATTTATCTTAAGTGGGTTGTCTTAGAGTAGGATTTTAAAGATCTTGAAATATTTTGGGCTTTAGAGCCTTAGTATTAAGAGGTTTATCTTGAGTAATTTGTTTTATAATAGGATCTTAGAAATCTTGAAATTTTTTGGAACTTAAAGTCTTGTCATCTAAAAAATTTATTTTAAATAGATTGTCTTATGATAAAATCCTAAGAACATTTTAAATCTTAGAGCCTTCTTACTTAGAAGATTTATCTTAAGTGGATTGTCCATTTTTTCACGGGCTTTACAAGGACCAAATTTATGCCCTAGCTGGCCAATTCTATTTTCGTTCTAGCACAATTAATCAATAGATTTGCGCAAATTTTAAGCATAAGGCAAGGGTTTGATCGTGGAGTGTGATATTTCTTTTAAGGATAAAACTCGGTACCACACGGTTATGCATCTCTGATTTTATCCAGCCTTTGGATCTAGTTCTAGTAATAACTATTGACTGGATTTAACGGTTGGATCCAGTTGTGGTACCGTGCAACTGTGGTACCATACCTGAACCCTTCTTTTAAACGTAATTAAGGAAGCTAAAGAGAGAATGTTTCTCGAGAGCTGTGCACTTGGATGTTAGACCGTTGTTCGAAATTGACTTGTATAAATTTTCATTAATTTATATAGTATAATTTTTAAAATACTGCTAAAGAAACTACTGCTTGTTTTTCTTTTGAAAATTAACTCGCTAATTACTGAATTAATGTATAAGACAAACTATAAGATCGAAAAGCCACAATGCCGGAACATTGTAGAATATTCCCAATCCCAGTTTGCATTTACAAATTTGGCAAAGTTTTACTCTTAAACTAATAAACAATAAATTCCAATCGCATAATTTCAAGTTTCAGCCTTAATAACATCGACAAATTATGTATATTTTGATTGATTAACACTAACGAGTGATCAAAGTAATTTTAATAACGATAATGCCTAAGCACGCAGCCAGAAGCGTTAAGCTGAGATGAACAATTCTTTTAATTCAGTGGAAAAATCCTAGAGTTGTGCAATCTCTCCTTCATTCTGATAGATAAGGGCTGACTTATCTCTTGGTCTTAAAGTTGCTCTCAATTTGTAATTAAAGAAAGAAGCATGTTATGTTGGTTGAAGGTTCTCCTAATTGTTGTTATGGCAAAAAGGCTGATCATTAATAAACGATTTAATGCAAACATTATCTCTTAACCGTGTTAAGCTATGCAATTTTATATTTAATCAACTTCTTTTACTGGAAAAATAAGTGAATAAAAGAGTTCATTTTCAACCTAAAGATGTATAGCATGACACAATTTTGTTATTATTATTTTTTTTTTAAGATTACTATACAAAAAGATATATATAAAATGCATTAAAAAAGAAGAAAATCATTTTCAAGTAATGTTTGAAAAACATATCATTCCACTAAATAATACCAGTACATATTAGCTAGTCATGCAATCAACAAGCGGATTCATTGAATTTGCATCGAAAAAAAAAATTGTATGAGGTTATATCCTGCAATTTGATTCTGCCTTTTATAAAAAGGATCAACAAGACAAAATAATTTGATACGTCTAAGCAGATATTACTACTACTGACTAGTAGCGTCAAATGGTTAAAATTTCAAAAGAAAGTGAGTGCTAATAACTTATGATTGATCTGCACTAGTTTGTCAAGGATAAGATTTGTTGTCTTTAATTATCTTCGAGAACTTATTTTCATACAGGAATGCAAAATGGGAACTGTAGGCGATTCTCCTCATGAAAGGAATAATAAAATGGTGACATGGAATATAAGCGAGATGCTAATTGCTCATGTGCAAAATAAGGTGTCAAATTCTTCTATTTTTTTAACACCTGAAAAATAAAGCATAAATGACCCTTTACCTAATCGACAAATTAAATAGATAGTATATTCTATCTAGGCTTAAAGATTCTAAGGAGTCAATTCGCCAAATTCATATATATATTCAGATTGCCAACGGAGACTTTTCTTAGTGTAACCGAGCAATTACGAAATTTGTTTGTAGTTCTTGGTCATTGATGTGACCAAAGGACTAAAACATTGCTGAATTGTTATGCACGTCAGCTAAACTTCCTTGCAATGCTAAAAAAATTTTGGAAAATTTATAAAAATAACCTAAAGACTTTTATAATTTTCACATTTAACTCTCCAAACTTTTTCCTATCAATATTAGCCAAAAACCCCCTCAAGTGCCGAAAATACCCCTCTCATTCTCACCAAGCTTCCTCTTTCTCTTTCCTCTCTCTCTCAAACCAACGATATCTCTCTCAAGGTGGTCACTCATCACCGGCGGCTTCCCGGAGTCCATCCTCGGCAGCCAACATCACCAAAATTTCGGTCAAGATCTGAAATCAAAGGTTAGTTCAAAAATCCTAAATTTTAAAGCATGTTTTATTTTCTATTCTTATTTTATGTTGTGGTTTTCTTGTTGTGTTGGTGATGGTGAGTGAGAATTGAAGTGTTTGTGATGTTGATGGCATGGGTGAAGTTATTAGTGTGGCTGCCTGTCGCACCTGATCAAGTGCGATGCCTCCCTGCACCAAGCCCACGCCAACTTTAATCTTCACCCGTGCGCCACACATGCCATCAACATCACAAACATTTCAATTTTCACTCACCATCACCAACACAACAAGAAAACCACAACATAAAACAAGAATAGAAAATAGAACATGCTTCAAAATCTAAGGTTTTTGAACTAACCTTTGATTTCAGATCTTGACCGAAATTTTAATGATGTTGGCTATTGAGGATGGACTCCGGGAAGCTAACGGCGATGAATGATTACCTTGAGAGAGATATCCTTGGTTTGAGAGAGAGAGAGAGAGAGAGAGAGAGATGGAGGGAAAGAGCGAGAAGAAGCTTGGTGAGAATGGGAGGGGTATTTTCAGCACTTGAGAGGGTTTTTGGTTGGTGTTGATAGGAAAAAAATTTAGAGGGTTAAATGTAAAAATTACAAAAAATTTTAGATTATTTTTGTAAATTTTCCAAAAAATTTGTCAAATTAAGCCAACTCTGTGGTCCCTTTGAAATTTGAGGGCGACAAATTTTCAGTTCAAAAATATTGTAGAACCAAAACATGTGCATTAAAAATAACCATTCTAGAGTAGAAACATACATGAAACCATCTTAAAATTCATTGTATGCATATATAAATTTTATGGCAATGTGTTTTTTTTACTGTTAAAAAAAGAACTTCATGAAAGCTTTGGATGCTAAACGTAAAGTCAGCGTATTCTCCTTGGAGATCTTCAACATGTTTTCCTAACTATTAAGGGTGTCCTCTAAGACCGATAGTGAGGCCTCAGGCGTAGCAACACAAGGCTCCAAGGCATTGAGGGAAGTGTCCTTGGACTTGTTGTGAGTCTCTGCCTCTCTTGACGTCCACGAGTTTTTCTTGTGCTACCTCTACATCAACAACAATCTCTTGCGAGGTAAGGTGTTAGAAATCAGAGGGTTGGCCATTACTCTAGTGTGAGCTAGATTGCTAAGTGGGTGCAAATTGTGGTTTTGACACCACTTGTCATAGGGATGAGTATTTTGTGCAGTACAGCCATGCGGCACTTAAACAACTCTTGTCAAAAAGTTGCTAAGTAAATCTCAAACTTCTTAACTAACTAAGATACAATACTTGTGTGAGCAATTAAGCTAAAGAGAGTGTGCATTATTCACAACGTGTATAAGAGAGCTTGCTTATTAGTTTGCTTGTTTGTTGCTCTTGAATGAAATGGCAAGTGACAAGCCTTATAAATAGGGAGGCTTTCTTAGTTCTAAAATTTTCTGTGTTTAGAGAGTTCACATGGACTAGAAAGAGCTCCCATTTTTATAATATCTTGGAGTGGTCTAGTAAACTAGAGTATTCTACCAGCTTGTTTAGATTAACCTGAATCAAATCCGATCTGAATAAGCACCGATCGAATTTTGATATTGTCCAATATTTGATTGGATGTAATTTGTGCCATCCCATCAACTTTACATCGGGTCGAATTGGATCTAGGTTGATTTGAACAGTCCGATCAGATTACCATACATATAAAATTAATTATAGTTTTTTGAATTTTATATGAAAATTACTAAAAAGGTCCTCAATTCATACTCAACTTGAACCTAAAATACCAACCATATTTAAAATATCATCTAAATTTGACCTCATTCAAATTAATTCGTACTTGAATTCATTCTAAATATTTATTCGATCCAATTTATTTCGAATCGGATCAAATCAAATTTGAGGTTTGGATTGAATTTAGATGATTTTTTTCCCAATAAGAAATTCTATCCAATCCTAGTTTATGGTCGACCCTAATTAATCGTGCTTAAGAGCAACATGCATGGATGAGTAGTTCTTTTCTTTTACTAAGGGGTGAGTCGTTTTGCGGTCACTGTGCTGTACACTGCCGCGTACTGAAGCTTGGCTCCAGCCTACCTTACAGCCAAAATTGAGGAATATCAGCTCAGGGTGCAGGAAAGCGCATGCAACGTGACAGTTGTCATCTAATAAAATTGACAGGTAACCATCACCGGCACCTCCAACTTACACGCCTGCATCAGAAATTCCCCGCACGTGCCTAATTCCCCTGGACAACACCCTTACTGTCTGTTACTTCTTGCTTCAACGTCGCTGTCACCCCACCGTTTCCCTCATCCATTAACGCTGATAGCGTGAGCAACGGCTTGCACTTGAATAATGAATCCCGTACGAAATGGCACTCTCGTGAATTTCTTTTGAACATTTTAAAATACAAACAGAGGTCAGAAAATTCGTAAGGGCATTTCTGTAACTCTGGTCTTTCCTGGAATCGGAAAATTCACAACCCTATCCACTTCACTTTTGGCCAATTGTTTTATTCCATTTTATTTTTGGGTAATAACATATAGGTGTATGTCTAAACTTTTGTCATTCCTCAAGTAGGAATATAATTTGTCAAATTGTATCACATTAGCTCAATTTTCCAATGAAATGACAAAAAGATCCTGTACCGTAGAGTATCGAGTCAGATTCATCTAACGGTTATTTAGGTCATTTCTGAAGGTGGGTAGTGAGGGAACTATTTGATATAAATGTAAACGTTATATCCTTTTTTGACAATAAAAAAAAATGGTGGTCTAATTGTTATTATCCATTTATAATTGAAAAGCGAAGACCTTGTTTTCTCTTGGGCTAACAAACTTCACATTCTCTCTCCAGAAAGTTTGAGACACAAGGAAGGAATTCCTCAGTCCTCACGCATCCATACGCTCTCTCACAGCTGCTCATCTGCTACAGCTTTAAATTTCTTAAATTTCACTTGACTAAATTACCCTCAGCTCTCCGCCGAAACTCCAATTAAGTCCTTCCTCTGTTCTTCTAGATTCTAACAACAGTCAAAGATCCTTGTCTTGCTCATCAAAATTTTTCTAACCTTCTTCGCACGTTTTCCCTCACTTTCTCGCATTCTCTCTGCTATGTGAGTTCTCTCTAAGCGCTAAGCTCGAAATATAAAATATTTGAAACGCTATGGATTTAGCTGAAGGAGTCGGAGAAAGCTCGTCGCCGCCGCGTAGCTTTGGAACCTTCAGCAACTACGATGTGCGAAACGACGTGTTTAATCGGCTGATAGAGGCCGGTAATGAAGAGGTTGTGTGTAATCCTGAGTTTCGAGAACAATTAGATGCTCACTTCAATCGATTCCCTGCTAGGTACTCGCTTGTACATGCATATGTATGTATATATGGATGTATATATCTTTTGTGATGAGTGAAACGTTTTTGAGTTTGTCACTAAGTTTAGTGGTTCGATTTTGAATGTGAACGAAGAATGATTCAGATTGTGCGGATGGAATCCTCCACTGGTTTGTCTAGTAGATTTCTTTTCTTTTTTCTTTTTTCTGGTAAACGACGTGCCGTTTGACGTTGCCATATGGAGTTCAAAAAAATATGTGTAATGATTTTCGGAGATGTAGTAGTTAGGTACAGTTGGAGAAGTATTTTCGGCTTAGTTTTTATTATATGTATTATATTTTTCAATTTGTTAAAAATATGAGCACCCTCAATAACATATATTTGCAGATTGGATCTATATGTTTATATGTTTGGTTCATTTGTTTATTTTGTTTTTACATGGTGTTTGGAGGCTTAGCATCTTGAGCAGTATCGGAATCATTAAAATTGGAAGGTGAATTCAGGAGTAGGAGACGGTCAAAGACTCAATAATTTATTCTGAAACGAAATTCATCTCCCTTCCCAATTTAGGGATTTACGCATATCCTCTAATCTTAAATATATGCTACGGTATTTGGCTATCCCTGAATAAATTTTTACCTGAAGTCTCCGCATATGATAGTGAAAATATAAAAGTAGATATAACTTTCATGAAGAAAGAAACTAATAGGGAAAATTAAATTTTACTTCCACTTTTTTTATAATAGGGAAAATTAAATTTTACTTCCACCTTTTTTATAATATCTCATCTCGAATTCCATCACTTTTTGGCTAATTAGATAATTAAATGCATTTTTTTTTTCATTTTGGTATCAGTTATGGGCTTGATGTTAACATGGATAGAGTGGAAGATGTTTTGTTACATCAGAAGCTGCTTGCAGTTGCAAAAGATCCAGAGAAGCGGCCTGCTTACCATATCCGTTTCATCGAGGTAAAACCCTTTCCTTTATCCCAATTTTTGTTACCGTAATATTCATTATGCACTTAGAAGGAGCACTATCTCTTTTCACTTTTACTGTTACAAAAATGTAGACCAAGTGTTACTGGTGAACAATTAGTTTTATTTTTAATTTTCTTTTAGGGAAATGATCACGCAAAAGCACTGCAAATGAAGTACATAAACTGGAGAAATAACATTTGTCATTTCCTATTTTCGTTGCAAATTCTAAAATGTTCATCTCTACACTTTTTTCATTCTGAATATATTTATATTACCATACCCTGATGCTGATGGTATGCAAAAACTTTTACCCTTCAAAACATATTTGCTTATTTTCGCCATGGTAATGTTAGTTTTGCATTTCCTCCAGTCTTCTTTGAGGATCTCATATTTTATGAATCTGCTTACTTAATATGTGATTTTCCTTCTCTGTGTTGCTGGTAAGAACCTTTGCACCAGAACAGATGGTAATGATGATCAACTGTTTGTAAATAGTATTTCTACTGGAAGGCCATCTCTCGATGCAGACAACGAAGGAATTGTACCATCTCAAAAGAGGTATTCTTGTAAAGTATTCCCTTTTTTTTTTTAAAGAGCTGTAAAGGTCTTAGTTATGCACATTTTTACCAGTTTTCTTATGTCAATGAGTGAATTTATGGTTGTCCTGAATCTATTTCCTTTTCCTTAGATAGTGTATTTAACTCAATGATTTCTATAACTAGAGTCAGGGATTCTGCTATTGACTTCGAGCCTTGCTCTAAGCTTGAAGACCTCAATTTGGATAGAAAGAATTCCATTGACATTGGGGAAAGATATGCGGCAGAGAACTCCTCTAGGAGGTATTAAAGACCTTCTTCAGCTTTCCCTTTACTCAGATTAACCTGTGATAATTTAAATAATAGCTATACACTTTAGCTCACACGCTCCATTCCTTCCCTTCCACCCCACACACGAAATCGAGTTAAAGAAATTCCCTCTTGAAAGTTGGTATGAGGGGGAATCGATCACTTGACCTCTTGCTTTCACTGGTAGAGACCAGGTTATCCCCTTGGATACATGCACTTTACATTTATATAAAAGATAACCAACATTTTTCTACTGAATTAGGAAATTTCTCATCTATAACCAGTCCAAATTAATATGAAGGTTCAAACTAAGACACTTTCAATGGTGACAATGACAGTGATAGTTTTACGAAGGTTTATAAGGGTGCTTTTCTGTTCAGATCTCTCTGCAATAATAGCGTAAAATCAAGTGGAGAGAACTAGAAAGAGGAATTCGTTTTTGTGATAGTGAATATAGGTGATGAAGATTTATGAGCTTGTGTGCTTGAATTATTTTAATCCGTGCTTGCAGCTTTTCACGGGGCAAAAGGCAAGGTGAATAGAGGTGGGAGTAGAGTGTGAGTGTGTGTGTGTGTTTTTGTGTGATAGAGAATGGTGCACTCTGTCTTTTGTACTCTACTTTCCATTTCTTCTCTAACTGAGTTTTGTCTCCCTGAATCTCTCTTATGATTTATGGCTCGGTTACAATTTCAGCTCTTGGTTCAGGCTTGATGTGAAAGGTCATCTGGGCAATTTTTGAGGAGGAATACTGGAGAACCCTACATTGGTTGGATTTAGTAGTTAGTACAGCTCTCACACTTACTAGGGCAATTCACCTAATAGCTTATGCTCTGATATCTGGTTCTCTACAATAGTAATTAGTAAAGTCTTTTGTGAGGAGTAAAGCTTTATTAGTTGAATTATTAGTTGCTTCCCTTTTGAGGTAATGAATTGCCTCAGTGTCAAATCAAAGTATATCTGAAATTTGCATTAGTGGAATTACAATACGTATATGGAAATCTTCACCCACCCAGGTGAGGTGTTTCCTCAAGCAGCATTTGATCCTCCCTTAATATTTATTCTTGATTGATGGACATATTTCAAATGTCTAGACAACCATTAGGCTTTAACTGAGGTGTATTCCTGGAGCACATTTAAACTTCCTCGAAATTCTGCACATTGCATCTTTTTATTGTTATTGTAGGGGGAAAATGAGGGATTCACACTTCAAGAACTAAGAGTCTATCACAGACGTTATGTGTAATAATTGACTATTGGGAACCATAATGCAGGCAAGAACTTGTTGCAATTCATGAAGTCGTATTTTCTACAGTTGACAAGCCAAAACTTCTTAGCCAGGTATGTCTGTTATGTGTGCTTACTTTCATCACCATTTGTCTGGTAGACCTACTGATCGAAGTACTGGGATCAACACATGAATATCTTCTAACATGGAGGTGTTTTCTTCAGCTTTCTGCCCTGCTTTCTGATATTGGACTAAATATCCGTGAAGCCCATGTATTCTCTACAACCGATGGCTATTCCTTGGATGTATTTGTGGTGGATGGATGGCCTGTTGAGGTACTTCATTAGTCTATTTGGTATTTGTTGTCATCTATTGTCTGTACTTCCAGGATTGCGTCTTTACCATAAAAGCTAAACAGAAATTGCATTTTCGTTTTTACAAGTTATAACTTCTGAGACAAAAAAAAAAGCCTTCATCTTATTTATCATCTTGCCATTTCTTTCCTCAAAACAGTATTTACCTCTCCTGTTGATCGGTTACTGTCTCTTTGAGTATATTGCACTTCCCCCAACCCTAGTTTTGAGATAATCTATTTTCTTCACTTTTAGCAATCTTTTTTTTTTTTATCTATTTTAGTGCCAAAGTTACATTGTATATTTGCTCAAGATTGATTGTTCATCGTGAATTATTCAAGTCATAGCATATGATACAATTATAATGTTTTTGTCTTTTAATGAGATTTACCTAGTTGAATATCTTAGTGAGTTATGCTTTACTCCAGGATGGTGACCTTATAATATATTAAGGAGCATTGTGATTATATTTCTTTTATGACAGGGATCTGTGCTGAGTCCAAATGTTGCTGACTTTGCAATGTTGTGGTCAGGATACAGATGGTTTGTATGAGGCTATGGAAAAAGCAGTTGCTAGAAGTGAGGTAACCTGTCTTTCATTCTGATCTTCTGCTGTCTATGTTTTTCATGCGCTTTCTTAAATTCACTATAAGTTGGAATCAGAACCATGTGAGAGCAACACTCTTTGGGAAAAATATTGTGTAAAGGTGCTCAACTTTTATTGACATCATTGTTGATGTGCTCCCTCAGAAGTTTTATATTATTCCTTCTTTTCTATAGAATAAAGATGGCCTACCTACATTTCTGATGTAGGACAATATTTTAGGGAGTCCTTTTTTATTAGTCATATTTGTTATGAAATTTGAGGCTTTATTTTCTTGTTTAGGCGGGATTCTCTTTATACATTTAAGATTACTTAGGCAGTAAGGTTTACTCTATATAAATGGAGTGTTTATATGACATGTTTAATCTACCTTTTGAATAAAATTCTCATTTCCTTTGGGGATTCTTTGAAACCTATTGCGGTTTCTAATTTGTTGAAGTAATTAATGAATACTAATATAACTATTTTGACCGTTTTGCATCGGAAATATAGGGGTCATGGTCTGGTTCTACAAATTCTCGTTCAGCTGTAGAGAAGGCAATAGAGTCACAAACAAAATCTGAAGATTGGGAAATAGACAGGAGGTTATTAAAGACAGGAGAAAGAATTGCATCTGGATCTTGTGGAGATCTGTGAGTTTGGTTTATATGGCCTTGCTGCTTTTCATCAACTTTGTTATTTATTTTCTCTTTGTTGATGACCTTTTTCTACGGTGCTCATCGTAAGGTATCGTGGAGTTTACCTTGGTCTAGATGTTGCTGTTAAAGTTCTTCGATCTGAGCATTTGAATGATACTTTGGAAGATGAATTTGTTCACGAAGTAGCTATTCTAAGGTGAATAGTTTGAGTAGTTAAAGTTCATGCTGTCCCTTGAAAGGAATTATTACTTTTATTTGATATAATAATGTCACCGTTGATCCTCTATATAGTCATTCTGGTGCCCCTGGGAGGCACATCTATTAGCTACTAATTTATAATTGTTTGTTAATTTGATCAATTCATGCGTTGATCCTACATACTTTACCATATGCCTTTGTTGGATTTGATGTTACATGTTTAATTGATTAATCTAGTTAAACATATGAATCGACGACAACAAGTGCACTTCATCCTATACCATTCAGTTATTTGTAACTTGGTTCAACATTCTGTGTAATCATTATTCATAGTTGATGTTCTGTCCCTGTGTTCATCATTTAGACTTGAGTACCATATGATGACCTTACAAAATTCATGATTTCTGCAGTACGTACATCATATGATACAATTAAGGTATGCCAATATTATATCCAGAAAATCTACAGCACTTTGTGAATGATTAATCCATTAGAAATTTATTTACAGATTTCAATTTATTGAGTTATTGGGTATTCTTGCCTTTTCTTTGAATTAAAGATTAGAAGATCTACTTTTGATTATTGCTTGAAATCACTATGTTGTTTTCTCATATTCAAACTTGGAAAATAAGGAAACACTGTCATCATCTAAATGCTTGGAACTTGCAGAAACTAGGAGAAATTTAGCGTGCATTGGGTTCTTTTCAAAATCTTTTATATTCAGAAAAAGAGGAGGAAGGGGGGAAGAAGCAATTTATCAGTCTCATTATATCTCTAGAACTTTTGATTATGCTAGAATGATTTTTCAGATCTCACATCACTTTCATGTTCTACTTGCAGGGAGGTTCAACATAGAAATGTTGTTCGTTTTATAGGTGCGAGTACGAAGTCCCCACATTTATGCATAGTAACAGGTATAAATTCGTACTGGATCTAAGTTTTACTTCCTGCAGTGCAATCACAACTAAAAGAAACCAAAACGATATTTTTCTATGATATAGCAATTATGAATCTTAACTAAAATAGTAAATATGAAAAGACTCCCTAAAATGTCTGATCCCCTTTTTTGTTCTACATCACGAGGTTTGGTAATTTTTCTTTTAATTATGTTCTATTTATTAAAGGAAAATAAATTTTGAGAGAATGAATAACCTGTCCTTTAGACTCCGAAGGGTTTCAAAAGTACCTTGCGGAAAAGTTTTGCTCAGCTAAAAACTTTATGTAATCAAAAGGCGGTGGACCCAAAATTTACATTGATTTTAGGTTACCCTGCTAACACTTGTAACCACACTTCCTTTATACATAGCATATTTTAGCATCTGAAACATGACTTTTTGTTTATGACTTTTTGTTTTCTTTACAGTAAAAGACGATCTGTGTGTAACTGGATTTTAGCTTGAGCTCCTTTGTGCATAGCATATTTTAGCATCTGAAACGTGACTTTTTGTTTTCTTCACAGTAAAGGCGATCCATGTGTAACTGGATTTTGGCTTTAGCTGTCGGAAGTTTTTTAATTTTAATCATATCTGCTCGTATATGTGCCCATCTCCTATTTGATATTCTTTTGTTCAGTAAACTGCACCTCTGATTGCTGTTTCCCCTTGCAGAGTATATGCCTGGAGGAAGTCTGTATGATTACTTGCATAAGAATCATAATGTCTTGAAGTTGTCTCAGTTGCTGAGGTTTGCAATTGATATTTGCAAAGGAATGGAGTATTTGCATCAAAGCAACATAATTCATAGGGATCTTAAAACAGCAAATTTGCTAATGGACACTGACAATGTAAGCTTGAACATCAGTTGTACTCATTTTTGTTATCCGGTTATATGACTGTTTTAGGCGGCTAGAGACGTGACAGAAATTAGCTTGATCCAGAACCACAGAGTCCCCTTCAAAAAGTTTTTCCCCCTTCTAATTGATAACCAATTGAGGTTACCTAGAGTGATGGTTCTCTGTCTGTTTCTATTTATTTCCAATTCCCTACCAAGAAGATGATTTCTAGTTGTTATATCGTAAATACTTCAATCAGAATGTTATAGGTGAGAACTCAACAATCACGAACCAAAAAGAAAAATTAAATAAGAAAAAAGCCAGATATTTTATGAAATTGGCTGTCACTTTTTCTTTGTATATGTTGTTCTCCTTTCTTTTGGGTCTGGGTTCAATTTCAAAGCAGCTGACATGAGGAAATTAAAATGACTGCTAACAATAATTGTTTTTAATCTTATTTGTTCATTTTAATCATTCAATTCAAAGCTATAATAGGTTTGCAGTGTATCCTAGTGATTACAAATTATATATGTTTTCTCAAGGTTGTTAAGGTGGCAGATTTCGGTGTTGCCCGGTTCCAAAACAAAGGGGGAGTAATGACAGCCGAGACTGGAACATATAGGTGGATGGCACCAGAGGTCTGTAATTATTTTTAAGTATCCGTTTACTTTCTTCTTGTCATGCGTCACTTATATTTAAGTATTTTTATTCACTTTGCCTATCAATATCTTATGAGATTGTTTTATCTGATACTAGGTTATAAACCACCAGCCGTATGACCAGAAAGCAGATGTCTTCAGTTTTGCTATCGTACTATGGGAGCTAGTGACAGCCAAGGTATGTCCAATATTTACCCCTATACTTGCTTTTATATATTCATGTACAGTTCAGCCCAGACCTTTAAAAGTTGTTCTATAGAATATTCTTTACTCAGCCATGATTTGGTATGTTAGGTTCCATATGATTCCATGACTCCTTTACAAGCTGCCCTGGGAGTTAGACAGGTCTGCACCTCTCTCTGTCAACCGATATACTGATTTTGTTTCAAACTTTGGCTCACTTTCAAATGCAGGATCAGTTGTTTAATTATTGAAATTAATTACACTTATAAATTCACATGAGAAAATAGTAATTCTATTCTTATTTTTTGAGTGAGATTTAATTGAATAGGTTGTTTTTTAATGGAGTAGTGCTTTCTGAGAGGTTAGAATGCCCCGAGATGTTTGTCATGTTCAGTCAAACTGTCATGCATCTGAACTTATGAATTGAATAATGCCTGACCATGTAATTAAGGGGAAGAGCATGGAGGAAAGATGACTGCTCAAGAAATGTGTGGAAGGGAGTTGGTGCATGAGCAAAAGAAATTTGAGCTCTTAACACTTGTTCTTTTCTCTTGGAATCTTGGTGTACTCCAACATGCTTAGGCTGCCTCGCAAAAAAATCTCTGTGTTCATGTCTAATTGTTACATTACACACTCTCCTTTCCAGGGACTACGCCCTGATCTTCCTGAGAATGCACACCCAAAACTTATAGACTTGATGCAAAGATGTTGGGATGCAGTTCCTGACAATCGACCATCGTTCTCTGAGATAAAACTTGAACTCGAAGTACTTCTCCAAGAAGTTCAGGTAGAAATCTCGAAGAACTCTTTTAAATCATTATACTACTACCAGCTCCCCTTAGCTGAAAGCTAATCAAACTGCTTGTATGTTAGGAACCTTCAGGAGCTGTAAATGGCAACTGAACAACATTAGGCAATATCCTAAGCAACTCGATAAAGGAATTCTTCTTGTGTTCTGTTGTTGGTTCAAATTGTTATAGAGGTGTACAACTGAGGGAAAAAGAAATTCACAAAGGACATCCAGTCCCATACAACATATAATGAAATAGACAGCGAGTTCGATGACTTTGTATTTTCACTTGTAATTTTCTGTGTCTTGAGCGCTTCTGAGGTTGTAAAAATTGTATTTTTTGAGTAATTGGGTGCATAATTTTTGAATCTGTATTACATCGGTGTTGCACGTGCCTTGTCATCTGTTCCTGTTGGTCTTTTTCTGTGCTAATTAATTTTTCTCACTTGTCACAAGTCGAACACTTTCCAACCATTTAAAAAAAAGAGAGAGAAGGAAAATTAGTTGATTAAATAACATTTTGTCGATCATCATCATCATCATCATCATCATCATTATTATTATTATTAATGTCGTGTGATATATATAGCATTGATGATGTCTGGATGGAACAATTGAACAGAAGAGAACAGACGATAGAAGGTCTAACTTTCATGTGTGGCAGAATGCAGAGTCGCTATTAACCTGTAAAATAAACAACTGTCAATTGACAGTGGTTATCCTCTTTTTATGTATTAAAAATAGTTGATCCCATCTGGTTAAACAAGATTCGGCTAATTGAACTAATCAAAGAATGGGATCTTCGCATCTCACCAACATAATTCAAACAATTTAATCGCCATGTGAATGAACTAATTGACAGCTTCATTAGAGAATCATATGGATCTCGAAAGCCCAAATATCTACTTGCTCAAATAAACAATTAAAGGGCAAGCAACAGAGTTGACTGTAGCGGTGTAGCCTTGCCTCATATGAAGCCTCTAAATTGTTGGCACACTAATTTGAACACAATCTCCCCAATTAAAATTAAAAACTTCTTAAGAGTATTTTTGGCATTTTTTACTAACTACTAGAATTGCGGAATTGCGTCACGTCGCTTTGATCTTATCCGATAGACGAAAGGGTGCTGTCCTATTTTTTATTTTTTATTTTTCTATAGAATGATAATGAGAAAAGTAACAAATAAAATTAATTAGTATGCAAAAGGGAGGAAAAGAAAAAGGTTGCAATTTAAGACCACATTAAAATTTATTGGAGTTGAATCAGCAGTTCATATATAACGCGGTTTCAGCCCAAGTTGTATGTTAAAAAATATGAAGGTTCACATTAATATAAAATAAATAAATGATTAAAATCCAAAGAAAGTCAACTAATTTGAAACACGTCACGGTTGTCGTCGAAGAATACACAAAATGTATGTTTTTTTTTTTTAATTACAATTTCAACTTCCCATTCCCCATTGCATAGTTAAAGATGGGACATTTAACAGATAAAAGAAAGATAATATCATTTTTATTTTCTTAATTTTTGCTTGAGAAAATCACGCACAAAAAACAAAAGCTTGAGATCGTTTTAAAATGTATCTTAGCAATAACACGTCCAAGTCCAATTTTTTGACTGAAGTAGAAAGAAGAAAAAGAAATCAGACGCATCAAAATTCAATCATCGAGCTTAAATAAAATTTGAGACTGACATTTAAAAGATATATTCTTGTCAATGACATATTTATATTAGTTTTTCTCTCACACAAATGTCCTTTTTTTTTCATGCAAACATGTTATTAAGGTATATAATTTATTAGAGTCAATGCATACACGCTATTAAAACATATGATTTAACAGCACCTCTACATAAAAAATGAAAGCGTGTGTACTTAAGAATTTATATATTTTCGATCTTATTAGCTTTAGAAATTAAAAAAAAAATTGATTATGAGTTTGAAATTGACATAATGTTAGTTTTCTCAATAACTATTCGTTATTAATCAGCATGTTGGGTTCCCACTTCCCACACTACCGAAAAGAAATAAAAACAAAGTCATTTTAACAATGAAGTGTATAGAAAGATCGAGCTGTAGAAAGATTATTAAGTTACAGTACTGTATAAAATTAACCGACATTGACCTTTGATGAAGACGATCAAATAAAAACAAATGAATAGTAGCCACCTAATTCTCTTTAAGATTAATATAACATAATAAACAAAAGATTCTTATGACGTTATGGATAAATGGTAGCTAAGAAAATCTTACTCATTGATACTGATTACAGATTATATTAGGACTTATATGCCTGTCTCAAATCACCTAATTAAATGGAGGTTCGAACCTTACATATTAGTTAGAATTAGGAGTTATCTGATGTTATTTTTATGAAAATGATTATAAATAAAATTCACTTTTTGTAACGCGCTGATTTGATTTAGGACAAGTCCACCAACATATCTAAAGTTGGCACTATGACGCATCATCTTGACGAAACAATCAAATTCAATTTTGCACATCTAAACTTTAATACATATATGTTGTTACAAAATCATCTGATGTTCAATTTAATTATAACTCTGATCAGCGACAGACAAGCAGCATGAAAATGGCTTTCTGGCATATGATCACATATATACCTGCCCCAATAAATCCTACTACTAAAACGAATGGAGCAATTTGCTTTATCAACTCCTCAAATATGAAACGCGTATGCCAACTAACCAATAAATTAACTAACAAAAATACATGCATGAAAGAGAAAAAAAGGAAGAATGACAAAAACTTTTTTATAGTTTCTCAAACAATAGAAGGTCTCAAGCAATAAATGCCCCATATTCATTTATTACTTGCTAGTAGTTGCTACTATATATATATGTATAATCATGATTAATTGAAGCATATACGTGAGAAGAAATAATGAATTGGAAAAAAAAAAAAACAGTACTATGGAAGCACCGAAGACTTTTTTTCTCGTTAAGACACTTTTTCCTCAATAAGACATATATAGCTTAAAATGCTTAAGGTTGAGGAGGTGGAGTTGGAGAGAAGCTAGTGAATTCAAATTGTCCATATATATTTGGATAAATAATTATTGGTCCCATGAGTTATATAATACAATAGGCATTTGAAATTTTCCTATTAATGTAAGGTTAGAGAATTGGAGAATATCATGCGGCTCTAATTATATAAAGCAAATTATCTATTAATTTTTTTTTTACAATTTTCATTTTTATATCTTCCCGAACATAAAAGCAAATAACACAAAATAAAATTGGGTAGTTGGTGAAGAGAAATTAACAAATCAATTTTCCATGAACAATTTAGAGCATTGGAAGCAACCATTATTAATTAAAAGGTGATCAGACAAACTCAAATCATGCCTGATGTCGACTTGATTTATTTTTCTTGTTTCTTGATATATATATATATATATATATATAATCTTTCAATGATATGCTAGCTAAGAAGAGAAGATAATTTTTAATTAGAGGTACAAAATTTTGTTGAGCTCCAACAAAATGCTTTAATCATGTTTTCTAACTTTATCCTCTTCATAGTATAATAAAAACGATTAAAATATTTCATGCCTGTCTGAGAAACGAGAGCTTTTCATTCAAATCAGAGATGATGAGTCACCCCCCACTTTCCATGCAGAGATTTTAATTTTCAAAAGTCATAACAATAATTTTCAACTTTTGATTATACATCAATTATTATAATAATTAGTTTTTATTTACGTCCAACACTCACATGCATGGGCCCTAACATAACCTAACATTTGTTTGATTAAGATTCCAGAGTCTAATATAATCAACTGAGGATTCCACCAAATTTTTTTTTTATAATCTTTACTTTCATTTATCTTCATCATGTTCTTTCTAAACGATTCCCAAAAGTCCAAACCATGCAAGCGCTTTTTGTAAAATGTAAACGGTAAAAGCAGCTCCTATCACTCGCCAGTAGTAGTAAGAAAAGTTAAAACTTGGTTTAGCCACAGCAACTCAGCACCCACCCAGCATTGCTCTGTAATTTATGCACATGCATGCACTGAAATGGGCCACGTATTAACACATACATGCATGCATTCATCATCATATACAAATAAAACACGAATAAATAAATAAATAATCAACAAGGACTACCCATTCTTTTTTTAGTAAAAACAAAAACTCAAAATATGTCAATATTTGGATTTGAGGGTGGTTTAATTAAACCAAAAAAAAAACTTGATTTTTTAATATGAATTTATCTACTATTATATTGTATATGAAAAAAGTAATAATTTTTCTTTGTGAACGTCTGTTAATAAATTAATTTTGAATTGACCCTATAAAACCCTTAATCTAACACCGTGTATAAGAGCTAAACATTCCACTATAAATATTAAAATTTCACATCGGGAAAAGACTGATCATGGAGTACATTTGGAATATTTTGGAATATTATAATGTTTTAAGGCATTAGTTTATTTTGATTTTTTTTAAATCTAATTAAGGTATATGAAGGTGCTTGTTTTCTCTTTTACCTAGGTATGCGTCAATGTTAATTTGTTATCTCGAAGTTGAAGAAACAAGAGAAGTAAGAAGACAAATCCGACACTCTTTGGAAATAATTAACAGAAGCCAACGTCAAAGTCTATCAACTTAATTTAATTGTCAAATTATCTTAATGGCTATGCAGCTTTGTTTGAATAAACCCCTTTTGTATGCCTCCAGCACGTGGAAGGAGTCATGATTTTATTGGTCAGCAGGAGTTATAATCTAAGAATAATAAATTTAAGTGGGCTGAAACAAAAATTATTTAATTTTAGGGGACAATCAGTCATTTTACATAAAATCGATTAAAATTCAATTTTTTTGGCGGGGGCCCAGAGGTAGCCCCGCCTCAACATTATTCGGCCGCATGTACTTACTCAACATAAGAATATAAGAAATTTGCACATATAAAGTATCGCTTCAGAGTTCAGAATACTGCATTTTAATTGAAAGGCCAGGGTAATTGTCTTAATTAATTTTTTAATTGGGGGAGAATAAAACTAATTAATTTTTTTTGAATTACGTTAATTTTAATTAATTAGTCAATGTTTTACGTGACAGGCAAGTTGTAAGTGATTTTGGAGACTGTAACATTTTGAAAATTACGGTTATCTTATACAATCATCTCAATAAAATTGTTACAAGTTTTATATAAGTTATGAAAAATTCTGTTATGCCATGGCTAAAATTAGGGCATTAATGATATGATAAATATAAATTTTATAAATTATACGTAAGACTAGTAAATGAATATAAGACTATTAATTATTAAAACAATTAAAATAATTTCTACAAAATTTTAGTGAAAAATATTTTACTCATTTACTTTAATTAAATAAAAAAATTCACTCATCAATTGAAAACAAAAAGAATTATACCGAAAACAAGTGGAATAAGTTTTATTGATTTTTTTAACCATAAATTCTATATTCATTTTAGGACATTTATAAGCCTTTTTTTTTCATTTTCTATAATAGTATTTGTTTGCTACAAAAGTTAATTAAGTAAAATTATTTATCTTGATGTGGATCAAGCCAAACAAAACTAAAAACGTACTTTGATATTACTAGTCACATATATAATATATCAATAAAATTAGATCTTGTTTTAAATCTTGTGCATACTTTATATATTTTTAAACTTTTCTCCTTACTTGTACTTATAGATCACTAGAGATTGCTGTTAAATAGGTGTGGAAAGATGCAAAATCACTTCATCTTACAAGAGTTTTGAAAAACATTAGAAGATTTTTTAAAAAAAATTTTGATTTTCAAAATAAATTTTATCTTTATTAAAACATCACATGTATCGTATGAACCCAAAACTATTATTATTCGATTTAAATACAAAATCAATAAATATAGAAATAATTAATATTATAACTCAATTGATATGAAAATTTATTTAATATTATCTGAGTATATTGTCTATAATGACTAAAACGTATAACAATACTCAAGTGTGCATTAATTAGCACGAAATCTTGTAGCACTTGAGAATGAATTATAAAACTTATTAACAATATTTTTTAAGTTATATTAATTATTAGTTAATTAGAGACTGATGTCATGGATAAGCTTTGGTTAGCGCGCCTTATAGTCGCAAGAAAAATCCATGCAGACTTTACTAAAACAATAGTCATCAAATTTAAACGTCACAATCACCATCAAAGAAACATAAAACTTAACCGCAACAAAAGCACCACCTTGGGAAGTATATTAATTTTATTATAAGAAAAAGCTATTGGATTTGCATGCATAGAGGTTGAAAATTACAAAAGACACACCTAAGAACCGATTGACACACACACACCAATAATCTACGATACATGAGAAAGATAAGAACTTTTCTGTTCTACATGTAGCTGTTTATTCCTCGTCGAAAACAAAGATAAAAGAGAATCAAACGCGGCAACTCGATCGGTCGCTATCCTGCTCGCAGTAAAGCTTTTCATCGAACCCTTTCTTTATTCGGATACTATCAGCCTCTCCTGCAAGAACAAATTAATCAGTCACTTTTATTTGTCACTTAATCACTATGGACGCAACTAAACAGAACACTGTGCTTAAAATTGAAGTGCTTAGCGTAATTCTGATCTATTAGGCTTTACGTGAACAGTTTTGAAAATAATTGAGTTTACCATAAAAGCATGAGCTATTCATGTCCACTTTCTAGTAGTGGTAAGGAGGAGGGGGAGATGCATAGACGTAAGGGTGATGTGGTGGGGAATGGTAAACTGGAGTTGGTGGCGGAGGAGACTTGTATTCGTATGGTTTCTTGGGCGGTGGTGGGGAATGATAAACCGGCGTCGGTGGTGGGGAATGGTAAACTGGAGTTGGTGGGGGAGGAGACTTATATTTGTACGGTTTCTTTGGTGGTGGTGGGGAATGGTAAACTGGAACCGGTGGCGGAGGAGACTGGTATTTGTATGGTTTCTTTGGTGGTGGTGGGGAATGGTGGTAAACCGGGGTCGGTGGTGGGGAATGGTGGTAAACCGGAGTCGGTGGTGGGGAATGGTGGTAAACAGGAGTCGGTGGTGGGGAATGGTGGTAAACCGGAGTCGGTGGTGGGGAATGGTGGTAAACAGGAGTCGGTGGTGGGGAATGGTGGTAAACCGGAGTCGGTGGTGGGGAATGATGGTAAACCGGAGTCGGTGGTGGGGAATGATGGTAAACCGGCGTCGGTGGTGGGGAATGATGGTAAACCGGCTTCGGTGGTGGGGGAGACGTGTAATGGTAAGGGGGAGATGCCACTGGTGGTGGATATTTCTTTGGTGGGGGAGGAGATGTGTAGGAGTAATGGTCTGCGGAGGCTTCTAAAGGCAAGTAGCTAAGGGAGACTGAGATTGCCAAAAGAGTGGCAAAGAGGGAGGCCATTTGGGACCCCATTGTTCAATACAAGAAGCGGGTTTTGCTTATGCTCTAAAATCTAAATCAAAAGCTTCATGCCCTCTTTATATAGACTTTGCTTTTTACCTTCTCCACCAAACTTATCACACATTACCTTGACGTTGAACAATTTTACTGTAATGTAACTAAATCTAAATGTCAATGATTCTGGTTATGCATGGAAAGGATGTCATCAAGTTGGGACAAATTTGACTAAATATAAAACTTTGTGGTTTTGTTTGGTGGCCCGCTGCTCGCGAAGCAGGGAATAAAGTAAATAACAGTCTCGATCCTGTTAATGATGTGGCATTTTTTGCATACCATTATTCTTCATGGAGAGCTTGAAAACGTGTACTTAAATTACCTAACTTTATCGTGAATGTTTGGGCCTTGGGTCCAGGCGGCGAGACTTATTTGCAACTTCATATCCATTTATTTATTTATTTATTTCCCTTTCCTTCGTAGTTAATTATTTTAATTTCTTCTAAGACAAGTAGCTAGCGATATATTTAACATAGCTTTATTTTAATCCTCTTATGAATTCCCTTTAATGCTCTTATCTCGGGGTGAAAATAACTTTCTCCCTCAAATGTTAACAAGCAGCGGAAACAACCCAGTTATTATGCATTGATTAAATGTTTAATTATATTCGTTGATAGTTTGTGGATCTTTGAATATTCAACATCAATCAACAAATTAAAATTAAAACACAAAATCCATAACATATTAAATAAAAAATAATACAATAATTCATCTGTAAAATAAGAAGGAATTCAGTGCTAATTCAATTAAAACAATTCTAATTATTAATTCAGCACTCAATAAAAACTTAGCTAAACACTGAACTATAAGAGCATCACCAAAAGACTCTTCAAATAAGATTTTATTACTTATTTGAAGAGCCACATAAGCATTAAAGGATCCAAAAGACTCTCCAATTAAGATTCTTCAAATAAGAAGTGATCTTCTCTCTTCAAATTTGAAGAGTTACTTTCTCCCTCTTCAATTTATATTTTATTATTTTTTGTTGGAGAAAGAGAGAGAGGTGCTTTAATTACTATTGACTTTTCCTTTAAAAAAATAGTTCTTTAATTAAAATAATATTAAATCATTTCTATTTGAAGAGTCTTTTGGAGAATAAAATATTTTTTCACTCTTCTATTTGCCACATAGGTAAGCAAACAAATATTTGAAGAGTAAAACTTATAGAGCCTTTTGGAGATGCTCTAACCATCATACTTTAGTGGATTAATATTAGTCTTACCGATCAACCAAGAGATCATTTAGGACTCATATAACCAAAAAAAAGGGAAATTATCGTTTATTCCCCTGTAGTTTGGTGAAACTTCACGAAAAGTGGCGAGTACCAATTAATACGCACCGACCCCCCAGTATGGCATTAATCGATTTAATTAATGGGTGTTGGTGGTCTCGCCGTACAGCAGTGTCCTTCCTAGTAACTAGTAAAATAAACAACTGTTTGTGTGGAAAGACTAATCAAAGAGGGTAACCACCCGAGAAAGTGCGATCTTCGCAGCCGTAATAATCATTATTAATATCACCCAATTTGAAATTTCTTATTGATTAACAACTGGATAAATAATGGATTCAGATTAGGTAATTGCAACGTCATAGATTATTAACAGCTTTATCAATGCAGAATCTGCTCTCAAAAAGACAAGCGTCTGCTTGCTCAAATAAACAATTAAATGCAGTACATGCAAAATGTAACGTGTACGGTTGACTATAATCTTGCCTCTTACAGAAGCTTCACACCTCTAAATTCTTTACTTAAACTGCTTTTAAATTACTCAGAGATATCATTAAGAACCAGACCGATAAATAATTTTAAATTAATTCTTGATACTAACTTCAATAGGGTCAAATTTAAATTTGGGTCTTGAAACTAAATAAAAACAAAAAAAAAAAATCACTGTTTGTAAAAACAAAAAAAAAAATTGACATGCGCGTTGTCAAAAACAATAGCGGAGTTGAAATATCAGTTCCTAAGTGTAACACGTGTTTCAGATCAAGTTGCGTGAGAAAATATATATTTCGATGCAGCTGGCTCGGAAGTAAAATAAAACTTTCCAGAAAGCATGCAAGAACGAGTCAATGCGAAAAGACGTCATCGTTCTGGCAGCGAGTATTTGTTTATCAACTCACGATCCCACACCGACACACCGTCTAGTCAGTCAGTGAAAAACTCGGAACTCAAATTAAAAATGAGACTCTGTGAAAATTTTACTGCTCACAAATAATCTGTTTAATTAAAAGAAATAAACTCATTGTTTTGAGCATGCTCTGCAGCTCTGGTTGGTAGAGTTGACGAAACTTGATCTTGACATAAGGATGAATTGGTACCAATATTCAGTCCATATTCAGAGCCATTGCCATATCAGATGGCCTTCTACCGCCAATCGCGCTTCGGTATACTGACCACACACGCTACTGCCGACCGAAAGAACAGATTAAAATAATAAAAGGAAGTGTAATAGGTCTTATATTGTTAATAATCTGTTCACATTTCGAGTTTGGTGATGCTACTATGGAATGAGATAACGAGTATTGATTATTTCGAATTATTATTTTGTTTTCTTCTTCAATATGTAACTTGCACAAAAAATTAATAAAACAACAACAATGTATATAAATGCATTCTAGGAAAAAAAAATGCAAATTACGAAGACAATTTCATAATTTCCCAATAAGACATGCATTGCTTTAAATGGATGTGGGGTTGGAGGGGGCTGGCGAATTCAAAGTGTCGATTTATGTATTTGAACCAAAAATCATTGCTCCTATGAGCTAACGACAATAGGCATTTTAGTTTTACTTCTAGGCATGCGTGGGGTTTGGAGAGTTAGATAGTTTGTGAGCTTCGTGGCCTCTCTTAAATCACTAGGGCTTGGGTTTTTGTCTTTTTCAAAATTTCCTTGTGGCTCTAGATATTTTAAAATTAATACATTTTTTTTTATGTAAATCAAATTAACGGTTTGATATTTTACCATGCCATAAATGTGATAATCGTTAATGCAGCAGTGGGGTTGACAATAGCCCTCAAGAGTTTCAACGGAGTCTATAATTTTAGGAAATTAATATTCAATTAAAATAATGCTCCCATCATGTTTTTAACTTCTGTGCTTTCTTTAAATAAAACGATTCCGATCTTTTTCTTTGTCTGAGAAGCAACAAACATCCCTACTGGCTACTGGGGTAGGTGAGTCATGCTGTGCAAACATCGCATGTGGTGCTCTTTATAATTAGATATCAAGGAATTTGATTAGGTGTCGCGATGGCCACGTCTCACTCGGATTCGGATAGAACAACTCCAACCAATGAATTGTGACACCCGATCCATCGCGCACGATAACGTGCACAATCACACACACCTGATCATCACTCTTGAGGTTAAATTAATAGTTATAAAACAATATTTATTTAATGCATTACCATCACATGGGGCCTAACCCTAACCTAACATAACATTTCATCGGCAGATTAAGATTTCCGGAGTCTACTTGTATTTTTTTGTGAAGTGGGAGGGCAGAGGCAGACCGTGGCTAGCTTCTTTTTAAATTTCTCTATTCTAAATGGTTTCCAAAAACCATATTCCATCTCTGTAGTATAAAATAATAATAGTGATAATGCTTGGACGGAATATCTGTACGGAACAATGCAAAATTCATTTAAAATAATGTAGGAAAAATAATATTTTAATAACAATTCTCCCATAATTTGAATTTTTTACAGAGTAAATTAAATTTGCATGTGTGATTGATGTTTAATGAATAGAGAAACAAATAGCTGTATTCACATGATGCAGTATCAGTAACAGATATGTGACATAAAATATTTAAAAATTAAAAAAAAAAAAACAAACTCAAATCATCATAGAATCCCAATTAATTTATACTGTAATTGATATTTACCACACAAATAATTTGTTTACAGAATTTACACTTTTCTGTGGACAAGATTTTGAGCATATAATAACACTGCTCAAAAGTTGATAACTTGATTAGTAATTTCACTAGTTGAAAGAATGTTTGACACTTGCTTAATTAATAGCTGTGCATGGATGCATGCGTGAATGTAATTTTGTAAAGGTAAAGTACAGAGGGGGTCAAAGTTCATCATGATGTTCTGGTCTGCATGGTGACTTTACAGCTAGCTAGGGTTATAATTCTTTGCAGACAGTGGGCCACTTCTATTATATATATATTGAGACATAATTGCTTAAAGGGATCACTGGATTAATTATTAATACTTATAAAAGGCTTAAAGCTACGCGGAATTAGCTGAATGATTAGAATACCTTTAAGTTTAGGGTTCAGGTCATAGACTCTATGGTTTGAGTTTTCATGGACGCACTTCTCCGTTACATAAGAATACGTTTAATGGCATTACTTTTTTTTTTCTTTTTTTTTTGTAAACAATGGAACATGAAACCATAAGACTCAAGATTTTGTACACCCGGCATAATTAGTCGCAGATTAAAATTATAGTTTGATTTTACATATAGTCTTCTTTATAAAATTGTCAATTATATATCTCTATGAATGTCAAAATATAATCAGTTGATATTAATTATAAAGTGAATGATCAATGTCGGTAACGTATGGAGTGATAATAATGTTAGAATTCACATCAATTGAAACATAAAATTGATATACAACTAAGAGAAAGCAGGACAAATGTCATAATTACTAGAAATCTGTGTTCATACTTTATAGAGATTAAAAATTACAGATTATTATTGAGTTAGACAATGATCTGAGTGACAGGTTCCATATTGAAAGAAAAGAAAGTTGAAATTGACCGTCGATTGGATAAGGGCACTTGTTAACGCGCTTTTTATACAAGTTGCATGAAAGAACCTTAGCATGCCAATAAATGTAAAATATCAATAATAACAGACGAATCCCTAAGATTATTTTTTTATTTTTTTATTTCATAAATAAGAAGAGATAATGAGTGCAACGTCAACAAATAGATCCCTGACCCATAACCCCAACGTCGGAAAATTGAAAGGCCTTATTACTAAAGTTATACGCTATTGAGTCAAAACCTAATATTATATGTAAATTTCATAATAGAATTCTCTTGTAATCTGAACTTCTTCTAAATGTAGGTGATTAATAGTTAGTATGTAAAAATATAAGAACAGTTGAATCTCAATCATAAAATATTAAAAATGAATGTTACACAAAATCTTTAAAAGTTATAGAAGAGAATTGTAATTTTATGGTGTCAAGGAATATATTTGATTCAACTATGTCTTTATTTGGGAAAAGATACAACAAGAGGGACTTAAATGCTATTCTCCAAAGACTGCATCGCCAAAGGGTAAAGTCAGCACAATGGACCGTTTAGAAATATATTGATTTTATTATACGACTAACTTCTTGCATCTGCATGCAAAAAGGTTGAAAATTACAAAAGACGTGAGATGCGAATTACACACAGCAACAATCCATACATTTATTCCTCTTGGGGGAAAAAAAAAGGAAAAAAGATAAAGATAACTAAAATGCGGCAACTCGCTTTTCTTTTCTCACGGTAAAGTCTCTTAATCAGCTGTCGCTTTCTTTATTTGCATGCGAATCGCCTCTCCTGCAACAACATGTTAATCAGTCTGTGTCAGTGGTCACTTATTCACTTAATTTGCATGTAAAAATATAACACAGTGCTTAAACTAAAGCTCAATAATATTGAGTTTACCATAAAAAGCTTGAGCTATTCGTGGCCACTTTCTAGTAGTGGTAAGGAGGAGGGGGAGATGCATAGACATAAGGGTGATGTGGTGGGGACTTGTAAACTGGGGGTGGTGGGGAATGGTATACTGGAGTTGGTGGTGGAGGAGACTTGTATACGTATGGTTTCTTGGGTGGTGGTGGTGGAGACTTGTATACGTATGGTTTCTTGGGTGGTGGTGGTGGAGACTTGTATACGTATGGTTTCTTGGGTGGTGGTGGTGGAGACTTGTATACGTATGGTTTCTTGGGTGGTGGTGGTGGAGACTTGTATACGTATGGTTTCTTGGGTGGTGGTGGTGGAGACTTGTATACGTATGGTTTCTTGGGTGGTGGTGGTGGAGACTTGTATACGTATGGTTTCTTGGGTGGTGGTGGAGGAGACTTGTATACGTATGGTTTCTTGGGTGGTGGTGGAGGAGACTTGTATACGTATGGTTTCTTGGGTGGTGGTGGAGGAGACTTGTATACGTATGGTTTCTTGGGCGGTGGTGGAGGAGACTTGTATACGTATGGTTTCTTGGGCGGTGGTGGAGGAGACTTGTATACGTATGGTTTCTTGGGCGGTGGTGGTGGAGACTTGTATACGTATGGTTTCTTGGGTGGTGGTGGTGGAGACTTGTATACGTACGGTTTCTTGGGTGGTGGTGGAGGAGACTTATATACGTACGGTTTCTTGGGTGGTGGTGGAGAATGGTAAACTGGAGTTGGTGGCGGAGGAGACTTGTATTTGTATGGTTTCTTTGGTGGTGGAGGAGGAGACTTGTAAACAGGTGGCGGGGGTGGTGGAGATTTGTAATAGTAAGGGGGAGATGCTACCGGTGGTGGATATTTCTTTGGTGGGGGAGGAGATGTGTAGTAGTAATGGTCTGCGGAGGCTTCTAAAGGCAAGTAGCTAAGAGAGACTGAGATTACCAAAAGAGTGGCAAAGAGGGAGGCCATTTGAGACCCCATCGTTCAATACAAGAAGCGGGTTTTGCTTATGCTCTAAATCAAAGCTTCGTGCCCTCTTTATATAGACTTTGCTTTTTTACCGTTTCTCTACCGAACCTATCATAAGATAAAATTGACTTTACAAAAAAAAAAAAAAATTACCCTAATTTATTTAACGAAATGCTTTCATGTTATGTATGAAAGGGTTGCCATCAAAGTTTGGACAAATTTGACTAATTATATAATGTTAGGGCTTTGTTTAGTCTTAGACTATTCTGCTGGCTTGATATAAAAAGAGTTTGCCAGCTAATCAATAAGAGAATAAAGTAATAGTCATTATCCTATTAATAATTTTCCCTCCTTTTTTTTTCCTTTTCCTAGTGCAATAATTTAAACAGAAAGTATTAATTAGTTCTGATTAATTCATTTAAATATTTTGTCTTCTTGGATAGCTTGAAAACGTGTATATGCCTAACTTTTTATGAAATTATTGGCCTTGGGTCCCGGCGGCTGAACCTCTCTCTCTCTCCCTCCCTCTTTTTCTTAACTGACGTACATTTTTGTTTTAACTTTCTCTAGCGATCTCTTTGTGTTTACTGTTTACAATTAATACTGATAGCCAGGTAGTGATAAATAGATATGTCAGTGCTTTTGGCTTATAAATTAGCAAATATACATTGTATGTGTATGTATATGGTCTTCTAACATAACCAAGAAAACTTGCATCACACACCGAATCAAACAGAGATTAATTAGCATTAATGAATCATCTAAATCCACCATTAATTACTAACTAATCCCATCTAATCAACTCTCCAACAATTGACATTTCGAATACGAAACATTCGGAGTACTTGTGTCAATTTTTTCGGTTAATTTGCACGGAAACGTAAATACGTAATATGATGATGACTCTCTCAAGTCTACACATAACGAAGTAATCAGAAATCTTACGGTGTCCATTTGACTACTGTATTAGTTTTACACCACGTCAGTTTGTCTTAAAAGGGCAAGGTGGAAAAAAAAAAAAAGGAGAAAATTCCTCGTCACGTGTCATTGATCTAATTAAATCATAAATATATAGCAACTTGTTGGCTACCATGCGAGAAAAAAAGTACGTAGAGTAGGTGAAGACTGGACCAGCGTAGTCTCTTCATCTCTCCTAGCAATAAGAAACGAGGGGGAAAAAAAAGAAAAAACCAGTAATAATAATCGATAAATTAATAATTACAAGTAAAAACAAAGGTTGGCTTTGACTCTTTCTCTAGGTTTCCCTATAAAGAAGTTCGTACGCGAAGCTATAAATTTCAACAATTGAAAAGCAGCTAGCTGGGCTTCTTCGAATTTCTAAATCACAGCAAGATCGGCTTATGACGAAGTGCTTTTGATTAAGTTTTTTTTTTTTTTTTTTGCTCTGTTAGAAAAACTAGGCTGCGAGAAGCTGAAAAGCAAAATCATAAATCTAGTATCGAATGGATCCATAATCGAATTTGGTAATGGTGGTTGGCAAATGAACCAAAATTTCAATGGATAAATTGCGTGGAGAGATGTAGTTAGTGCCAATAATTGAAATTTGTTCTCATATGTTATTTGACAACACAATGTCGATATTATTTACTAAGTCAATATAATAAAAGTTTTTGGCATAAAGTTGGTATTTATGGCTTATTAGGATAATTATACAGTCCATTTGGTGGTAATTAACAGCGTTTGACAATCATACTTATCTTAGGATGAACAGTAGTAATTGAATTAGTCATTTGCTTTTACTTTTTCGAAAACGTCCATTCCGAATATTTGCAAATAGGTGCAGTTTTTCACTAAGAAAGATTTCACGCGTAAAAAATGTGGGTAAAATAAAAAGCCGCAATCAAATTAATAGTTAACAATTAGCTAGGCTTAATCAAATTAATATATATAACATGTGGAGCCTAGTCTTATCTTAGGTCAAGATTTTGTCCCACTCAAAGATAACAATAATAATAATTAACAAATTAAAATAATGTAACATAAAAATGGACAGATCATAACTTCTTCCATTTACCAAAATGTCTATTGAAACATTATTAGTCTATTTTATTATACGATCAAGTCACCGACACGAGAAGATAATATTCTTCGCTTAGAAAAATAGATCACGACTATTCAATGGTTGTGATGCGAATGCAGTGTAGAAAAAATACATATTATGTTAATGCAGAATCAAACCTAAATGGTCAAGTACGGAGCCATCACCGCCGGTATACTCAGTACAGCTCTTTGCTTTTTCTATTTTCTCACTTTGTTTGGTCTTGCAATATTTTCTTTTCTGGACTAAATTTTTGCTTCTTTTTTTTTTTTCGTTTTTTTGCGAATAGAAGATGACAAACGGAAGACTATTGGGTGCTGGTAGAGTATGTTGATTGATGAAATTTTTCTACCATGATGGAGATTGAAAATAAATTATTATGAAGTGAGATCATAGCAATCTAGTTGATTTCAATCAATTGCGTACTATAATATTAGGCGATGGATTCCTTTTCATTTTATAAATTTGTGGTTCTAATTATACTTCTGGGATCCGTTTAGGATTTTTTTTCATAAAGTTCTAAAATAATTTTAAAAAATTAAAAATTAATTTTAATATTATAATAAATCTTTTTAGAAATTATTTTTGTCACAATTACCCGACTTACAACATATTTTGATAAGTGGAAAAGAGTAGATTTTTAAAATTTAATTTTGAGAATTAATTTAATATTTAATATAATTTTATATATATCCTCGTATATATTATAAAAATTTAAACTATCTTCATCAACTAGAAAATAAAAAACTTTAAAGAGATTATTATTATGATCAATTATATTGAGATAATAAATAAAATATTTAGTTTAGATGTCAATTATTGTATTTATCAATAAAAAAAATTTATATACATATTTACAAACATATAAATAAATTTTATTTAACATTATGTTCAATTAATTTATTTATATTTTTACAGTAATTTAATATTAAAATTTATTAAATACATATAATTATTTTTAAAACTCCCAACATTTTTAAAAATAATTTTTCCTAAATATTTACCTAGTTATCTTGACAACTGTAAATGCAATATTATCCAATTTTTGACTCTTCGTAACATGGGATTAAATGATTAAAGCCTTGTTGGGAATATGCTTTTGAAGATGCCATGGAAAAGAATAAAAGGTTTGATGTGATACAAAGTGCTATATCGATGGAGACAAAAGTTTATATTGTAACTAAAATAATGATATATGCACATACTTTAAAAAAAAAATGATATATACATTGAAAAAAATAAAAAATTTAGTATAAAAGTCAGGAAAAAAAAAATTCTCATATCGGCAATGAACTTTTTTTAGTCCTATAGTTATTAGTATTATTATTTTTTTAATTGGTTGGTCTTCAAATTACACTGTACTACTTTTTATATTATTTGTGCAGACATCATTGTTGTTACAGCTGATATAAGGTTGGATTTAGCATGGATCACGACCAAAAATTTCCATATAAATTTCATTACATCGGCCGGCGCTTACCTGGTATTATTCCGTACAACAGTCGCAGCCACGCGCAAACACACGAATAAATTACTGCACTTTGCGCTTAATTGTACGACACTCACTTTGGCTTTGACAACTAATGTTTATCACTCGCCCACGCCACGCGGCCATACTTCAAAGTCAGGGATTCCATCCCAAATGATTATCATACTAAGATGGCGCCGAGATGAGAACAATCATTCAAAAATCCTGAACTCATAATCTGAAAATGCTATACTACATGTCAAAACTCCAAAGTCAAAATTTTCATTACATCTAGAAATTAACGTACAACAATGCTTAGTACAAACTGATGAATTATGTTTAATCTCAGTGATCCATCCGATGATTTCTTTGGTTTGATTGCACAATCGATTACATGATTCTTCTTCATCTCACCACCCACGTACTCTGTGGATCACAAGGCCTCATAATAGGGAAGGGGCCAGGATCGAGCAACTAAAATTGCAAGTTACCAATACAATTTTATATAACTCAAAATATACAAGAAATGTGTACCCAAAAATTGGATTACTGTTAAACCTAGTTGTCCCCAGCACGAAGTCATTCACCTCCTGCCTCGGGCTCCAAAAACAGACCTTGGACCTGGATTCCGAGAAAATTGCAGTCGCAAGAATTTAGAATCAGGATCATCTTCATCCATTCTATAACCTGATGAAACCAACAAGGAAATTAGCAACTCCAAGTTTTTCAGGAGACCAAGAATATGCATCTAATTTCACATAAAGAATACAATCCAGCAATTTGGGATATCATTGTCCATCACCATAAACCCAATTACCTTGCAAGGCACTCAAAGCAGTAGCTGCACAGGCCGGATTTTCGAAATCAACAAAACAAAGGATAAGGGGATCTCCACCACGCTGCATTTACCAATGTATCAGAGGTTTAGCTTGAAGAAAACAGTCACACTTGCAGTAATCATCTCAGGTGACGTAACAACAAACCAGTCAGTAAAGGTAGGGGAAAAAATGTGTGTTAGTGGTCGTCTACTCACCAGTTTGGATTCTTTGATCACAAGTCTGACTTCTTTATATCCAACAAAAGGTCGAAATATATCTAAAAGGGAAGTGAAGGAATACAAACAACTGACAAGAAGATTTTTTTGTGTGCAAGATAATGAGTTGAGACAAAAATATATCATTTCGGCTTTTCAGTGCCACATCATAGAAAAGGATACGAGCTACTTCCCTCTTTGTGCTGTCTGCAGGAAGTCCCTCAACATACAGAGTACTCGAAGCATCAGGAGGAAGAGGTAATGTTTCACGGCCTGGCCTAGCTGCAGCATCAAATGAAAGCTGATCATCAATACTGCTGCTGCGAAGATTTGGCACCAGATCTGGACCAGCGGCCCCATGACGACCTGTCACACTAGGGTCAGAAACAGGCAGACGAGCCACTCCACCAGGAACAGCCCTTCGAAACCTATCTCCAGCAAATGCACTGGCTTCTCCAGAAGTAAAAGAAGAATATTGCTTCAAAATCAATTAGGATGATTATTTTAGCAAACAAACATGTGGATGCATGGCAGAGAACATGCAAGGACAAGGTTCAAGTGAGTACCGCGCTTTGGAGATAGCGATCGTATGCTGATCCAATAGTACTTGTATCCTTTAGAGGCTGCAGCTCACCAAGATCGTCATCTTGAGATAAATAATTATGCATATCATGACGTGACAGCACTTCAGAAGGGGGAAGATCTTCAGTGTTAAAAATCAAAGAAGTCAGTGAAATTCCTTCTCCAAAGGAATGTGTGAATAAGCATGCATAGATGCAGTTGACCTACTGTCAACTCTCTACTTGCTTAGCGATTTCTGTTAAAGTAAGACCGATGAACATGATTGTAAAATGGAGAACACTGAATGAAACCAATTCTACAGGAAGATCCAAGAATACATGATTCATGCAGAAGAATGACTTTCAGTGTCAAATAATTACAAAGTTGGCAAGGGACATGAATCTCTCATTAGTCCAAAAAAAAGGATAGATAATTCTTCAAATTTTGAAACTTAAAAAAAAAGTCGTAAATAATTCTGAACAAATTTATCTGCCACTTAGCACATTCACACCCTTCGATGGCTCAGTTTTGAATTGAATTCAAACCCATTATTCATGTACACTTATTTATTTCTTTTCGAGATATAAATCACAAAATAGAATACACACACTCATACAGTCATTCTCTCCTGCTATGTCTGAATATGAATCACAAAATAGATATATTCTCCTAGAATATAAGGTGGGGAGCGCAGCTGCCGCAAACGCACACATACAAACTACAAAGATTATGTTATCAGTATTGAAGTTGACAAATTCTTTTACCCTGCATCTCTTCATACAGAGAATCAGTGCTCCAAATTCTACCAAAATGCTAATGTCATAACCCTTAGCTGTATAAATTAACATAAAATTGCAACTTTAGCTCCCAAATCGGAACATAAATTAGAGAATTTTCTCATGCCATAGAAATAAAACAATAAAATCCTATGTAATAACACCATGGCGATCCATGGTTAACTAGTTAGATACACAAGCTCACCAAAAGGAATCAAATAATTGGAATTTTAAAACAAAAAAGAAAGTGTGAAAGAGCGTACCGTAATCGGACCGGGGTCGTTTAAGCATGCCACCAGAAGGGAGCAGAGAAGCCTGTTGGCGATTCCAGTAACCGTCCGCCATGATTATTATCTCTGTATGTTAAGAAATTGAGATTAAGATTAAACAGCTAATTATTACAAAAGCATAATATTAAAGATAAATTAAAAATCCCTGATCAACATGCCTTGGCGTTGATTATTGGGATTTGCTAAAACCCTAGGGCTCTTCCTCTGCTCTCTATCCTTTTTCGCAATTCACACCACTTTTTGTTTTTTTTTTTTTTGCTTTCCTCCTTTTTAATTTTTTGTGTGTTAACAGTCTAATTAATGCCACGGCACCAAGTTGTCCCTCTATGGAGCACGTGTTGTCGTGGTCTCCATTTATCCGGTGCAAAAAAGGGCAAGCCCAGGAATTTATTTTATTTTTGGGCTGGGCTTCCCCAAACTGTCTGCTTTTGGGCTTTTACCCTTTCAAATCGATTACCAACATGTGATGATAAAAAATCAGACGAGAGTAATACATCCATCAAATAAATTATTAAATTCCTTTTCTTTTTATAATTCTAGTCACTACTTTAATTAACCTTTTCTTTTTCTTTTTCTTTTTATTTTTTTATCAATATACACATATGTAGTGGTAGAAGTGCAAAGAAAACGATTATGGGCAGCTTATCTACAGTAAATGATTCCTTATCAAATGGGCGAAAAATAAAATTAAAAAGAATAGATGTGATCAAAGACTCGAAGTTATATTTAATCTCATTAAAAATCATATTGAACCCGAAAAAAAAAATTCTCAGACTTCAACAATTTAGTGAATAGTAACACTTAGTGTAAATATTAAAATACAACCTACTTATATTTTAACAATCAATATTCTATTGGAATCTACTTGATAGTTGTGTTGTGGCATGGCCCAAAATGATTAACCCACCCCAAAATAATTGGGGTTGCCAAGTCTGTCTCTTTCAAAATTCTTCAACAATGACCACAAACCACACCAAAACTGTACTTTCTAAAACTCAAGTTCAATAAAGTGCATAAAAATCACCCTCCACTTCAATTATGGTGAACTACTGAACTTAAAAGATATGTTTGTCAGGAATGATATGAACATGACAAATTTTGGGGCCAAAGTGCTTTAACATGGGTGGTAATGGTAACCCTTTTCTCCCACCAACTCAAACATAATTGTTGCCATTATTTTGTGCTCCCAACAAGTTTGAGCTGTGTACATGCTCTTTTCTATATGCGTCAAAGGTGACATGAAATGAAGAAAAGCAAAAGAAAAGTGAAAAGGAAATTGGTTGCTTTGAGATTTTGTCTGGGTTTTGAAATAATGTATCAAATGTGCTGCTGTAACAAGATCGTGACTAATAATATTATTTTTCGCAAGCTCACACTATATAATGTTACAACTTAATCAGATTCGATGTAGAAAAAATTGTAGAAGTGGACCTTTGATTTTTTTGGACCACATAAGAATTCGTAGTGCGTTGATCTCTTGAAAACTCACCTGAGCTCTTTTTTCAACTATCTATCCGACGCAAAGACTTTTATTCATCTCCCAATATATATATGTATGTATGTATTGTAATATAAGGTCTATTAAAACTCTAGAATATATACATTTATAATATAATCCACAAATCTACCGAGACTGCCTCATAAATTTGCTCCTATTAATAAAGTTAGTAAGAAATTACTCCAATCTCACTTTCCTTTTTTTTTTCCTTTTCCCCCTCCTTGGTGAAAATGTGAAAGAGACCCATGGGCTTGATCGGTGGCCCACTAGTGGGTTAAGCCCAAAGCCTAACGCCCCCACTTTTTTCTTCTAAAATTTGATTAATTTAAAGGAGTGGTATGAACTAAGCATTCTCTTATAGCTTAATCCTTCGAGGGACAAAAGTTAAATCAAAAAATGCGTGGTACACGAGTAATGTTATATAGCGTTGTATCAAATTTTTTAATAAGCCACTGGTTTCAAACACAAGAAGGAAGAAAGAAAAAAAAAAAAAAGAGAATGAGCAAGTAGAACTACCGAAGAAAGGTTGTGATAATGGCTTCTTATCATGAAATGCAAGCAAAGTTGAAATAGACAACATAATTGCATACGTTAGATTTGAGATTAGACAAAATAAATTAATAACAAACACTTGGAGTAATTATGGAAAGCCCTACAAGGGTTTGGGTTCGTCGGTTTAGTACTAATGCTAAAACAGTTAAAGCAAAGCCTTTCAAATTACTTTGGAAGCTAAACTTAATCCAAATAATTCACGAAAGGAAAGAGGCATTAATAAATAACCCAAAACCCCAAGTCCCAACAATTAAACCTTAACATGGGAGCGTGACCCACATGCAAACGAACAAGGGGACAGGGCTAAGTAGACGGCGTAATTGAGTCAAATCAAAGCGGCCCTAGCCTTAAAGATTTGGCTTCTTGTCCCTTGGAAGCAATAAATAATGTAAAATAGAAGCGACTCTCTCATCATTCATGCTCCATTTTATACCGCAGTTATCCAGCAAGATCAATAAGTCGGCTTTCAAGGTGATTATTGTGTTTTTATTATGATAATTTGATCATTGGCTTCCATGATCACTCACTTCGCTTCTTTATTTTCTCATTAATTTATAATTGAAACCTAACTTTTGTTGACGAAAAGTGTCAAAATTTTCTTCAAACACATCATCACTTTGCCATCTATTTATATAACAAATTATAATCTCACTAAAATCTCTTTTTAACTGTAAATGTAAGGGGAAGAGTTGTACCGCACATGTAACGAGTTTATATTTATCTCACTATGTGATGTTTGATTGTTTGTGACGAATCGAGTATTATCAATGTTCAACGTTATTGCATGATATAAAATATAATGTTTTATATGGTTAAAATTTTTCCCTTTATATTGTCAATACAATACGATACTAAATCTCATTTTTTTAATTACTAGTCAAATATTCCATTGAAACTCGTAACTATATTTGATGAAATGTCTTCAGTGTAATTAAAAAATGTTGTAATGTGGGGTTGGAGTGAGAATGAATTTTCCATCATAATTTACGGCTTTGCTTCAAGATCAAGTGGTTACGGCACAACCACCTAATGCACAATTAGTTTTTTCTTTTTCAAATAAATGTTAGGAACTAATTAGTTGCATCTTCAGGAAATCAAACTCGATAATAAACTCAGGTACAATAGGATCCGCTTTGATTGGCAATTCGGATATTTATAACATTAATCCTTAAAAATCAATGATTATGGAAAGTTTTAATTAATGATTTTTTAGCAATAATATTCAAAAGTAATCCCAATTTCAAGTTATTCAAAATTAGTACACCTGTACCTGAAATCGCAACTACTTTAAAGTTATGTTTTGAGTTAAATCCTTTCTTCCCCAATAAATAAAACCGTGAAGATATGAAATAGATGCGACTATTTAGCATACAATTTAGAAAATCAATATTAGTTTGTCACAGCATCGTTCTGGTTATAAGTTATAACGTGCGTTGTTCAACGAGTGTTCTTAGGATATATGTTAAGAAATTGTAGAAATCAAAAAACAGAAATGGACGAACACATTTAATGCCCAAACCAAACTTGTTCGATTTTGCTTTGCTTTTTCGTATTCTTACTTTCTTTTTTATTTTTTTCTATTTTGTATTTCAAATAAATAAACACTTAATTTGACCTTTACGAACATGTGATGACCCTAAATATTGATGTGGCATCCTCTTCGTTTTTCTATTTTTTTCCTTGTTATTAAAATGCCAAATTTATAAAGAAGTCAAAGCCAAAATGTTGGATATTTCGGAAGTCTAGTGAGTGGGCGGCTGAGATGGTTCGGCCACTGGATATTGAATAATCGTCGATCACCGTCCAACTCCGTGGCACAACCTGCGTATCAAGATGGCATGGGTCCCTCAACCATGCAACTAATAGAGCACCATCAACCTACGTGGTTGTTCACCTACCGAATCAACAAAATACGAAGGGGCCCGTACTTCAATAAAAATTATCCAGATTTTGAGGGGTGATTTTGTCATTTCAAGGCGGGTTCTCATCCCTCGAAAGTCGAAAGCGAAGAAAGATCACAGACTCAGGCTTTTTACAGTTGTAAATACCATCACTTCCTTTTTCTATTATTTTTAATTAATTTATGAAAATTAAAATTTAAAAAAAAAAAGAGCGTCACGAAACGTCGCCGTAGCACAATTTCTAATAAAAGTGTTTAACTGAAAAGTGCTGATGTGATTTGACCCGGAATCGAATCAGAGATCCCCGGGCTTTGATACTTTCTGTTAGCTTCTGCCTTCTCGTGCTTGGGCGTTGCGTTCCCTTTACTAGCAAGTTTTAATTATGACACGCAACCAAGTTTAGGGAGCGTCGATTGAACTTAAACTTCGTCTTTCACAGTGATCAACAAAACAGTTTAAAAAGAAAAATTGAAAAAAAAACAAAAAAAAAAAAATTAAGAAACGTCGCTAGTGAATTCAATGAAACCAATAGGCTAGGTACTCGATTACTATCCAAGTAGGCAATTGAACATACTCTCCGTTAAAACAATCTTTGATGAGATAACTCTATTCCTTAGTGGCAAATTGGCAATTGCGAAGTTGGAGGCAACCGGACGACGTTACTATTTTTCTACCCACTTCATATTTTTGACTCGTATATAACACTTGGTTATAATCCTTGTAACAACTATTGGGATCTAATAGTTATTGTTGAAAAGTCAAAGCCGTGTGGTGGCTTTGCCACACACACGGCTTGTACGCGTTTTGAACGCGGTTTGGACGCGTTTTTCTTGATGAATAGTCTTGACATTTTTCCTATAAATAAATAAGTTCTTCATTTGTTAATCATCCCAAAATTTGTTAAAACAATAAGTTTTAAGCTTTTAAGAGTTACGAGTGTGAGCGATTGGAGAGTGTGTGTGAGAATCTTGGGTGTATTTGGGTTAGGAAAGTGAGATTTCTTTACTCAAATTGTACTCAAATAATTGTTAATAATTATTTTTTTCTCTTGCTCCGTGGATGTAGGTTTAATTACCGAACCACGTAAATCTTGTGTCCTTTATTTTTCTATGATTATTCGGTGCGATTCGCATTCCGCGCACAACAAGTGGTATCGAGCCGACGGTTCGTGCTTGGGGATACTGATGCATTTCACGTATACTGTCTTTATCACGTATACTGATCTTGTTTCACATCTGATCTTTTCACGAATACGGTGGAGACGGCCATTTGTACTTGGGAGACAGTCTATTGTAAGTAGTGTGTATTTTTGCATGTCTAGGAAAGTTACATCAACAAGGCGATAAGAGCCTAAGGATTCTTTTTTTAATTGGGGCCGAGTTCCCGTCCAGTCTCTGGGAACTTTCTGTGCATTTATTCACGCGAAATTAACATCATGTCTGTTTTTTCAAGTGGAAATAGTTTGTTGAGAAAATGGTAGAAGGTGAAACTTCCCGGAATGGGGGAGATCTACGAGACTATTTCGGGAGACACTTCAGTGGGAGGCGAGATTTGTCAAATCGCTTATTCAAAGACTTTGTTATAGGAGGCCATAAGATCGATGTTGAAAAGTTTGATGGGAAAATCAACTTCGGCATGTGGAGGCGCGAAGTTATGGATGCCCTTATTCAAATCGATCTCGATGTTGTTTTGAAAAATAAAAGACACTTGTATGATGAAGAAATTTGGGATCGTATGAACGAGAAAGCTTGTGGTCAGATAAGATCTTGTTTGACCAAGGAGGTGAAATACTTGGTGAAAGATGAAGAGTGTGCGATGACTTTGTGGCGTACATTGGAGGAGAAGTACTTGCTGAAAAGTCCTGAAAATCGCCTTCATGCAATGAGCCAAGTATATGGCTTTCGAATGAAGCCTGGGGTGTCAATGCACGATCATGTCTCAAGATTTGAAAAGTTACTTGCTGATTTGAAGAATCTTGATGAAGATATTAAGGATGAAGTCAAGGCTATGATTTTGTTACACTCATTACCAGAGGAATATAGCCATTTTGTGACTACCTTGATATATGGGAAAAGCGTGATCATCTTCAAAGATGTTTGTACAGCATTGACTAACTTGGAGATTCGGACTAATGATAAAAAGTCTGAACGAGCATCGTCTGAAGCTTTGGTGAGCAGAGATTGGGCGATGGAGAAAAAGAAGAAGCGTGGTGGAAAGAATTCTCGATCTAAATCGAGAAGCAGAAATATAGCTCGAGATGAGTGTGCTTTTTGTCATGAAAAGGGCCATTGGAAGAAAGATTGTCCGAAGGCTCAAAAGAGAGATGGGAAGAAACCAGTAGCAGCAAACATGGCACGTAAAGATGAAGACTACGATTATTCACTAAGTATTACTCCTACAAAGATACGTGGCTAGTGCGGCGAGTGGATACTTGAATCTTGGAGCAACCTACCATTTGTGTCCTATTAAGGAATGGTTTACGGATTTTCGTAATCTGGAATCTGGTGCAGTTGTGATGGGGAATGATCAACCTTGTCGCACAATGGGGATAGGAACAATTCGGCTCAAAATGTTTGATGGAATGGTCAGAGAACTGAAAGAGGTTAGATATGTTCCAGCTTTAAAGAAAAATCTAATTTCTGTGGGTGCTTTAGAAGCTAAAGGCTACAAGGTTACCATTGAAGATGGTACAATGAAGTTTACACATGGGGCTATGGTAATTCTGCAAGGGGTTCGGTGTCAAAATTTGTACTATTTGAAGGGAGGTACAACTGATGAAGCAAATGTTGCTGAGGCGCACAATGACACCACTGAGCTATGGCATGTACGTTTGGGACATGCTGGAGAGAAGTCTTTGCAAACTCTGATGAAGCACGGACTCTTAAAAGGTACCAAAACCTGTAAATTAAAGTTTTGTGAGCATTGTGTAGTAGGCAAGAAAACAAGGGTCAAGTTTGGTACGGCTAATCACGATACTCGTGAGATCCTTGAATATGTTCACAAATGATGTATGGGGACCAACCAAGACTGCATCAATTGGTGGAAGCCATTATTTTGTTACATTTGTTGATGATTTCTCTAGACGTGTGTGGGTGTACACCATGCGAGCAAAGGATGAGGTTCTAGAGATTTTCGTGAAATGGAAGAAACTGGTGGAGACTGGCGAAAAGATCAAAGTATTGCGTTCTGACAATGGGGGTGAATATACTTCTGATCCATTCTTGCAAGTATGCCAGAACGAGGGTATTAAAAGACATTTCACGGTGAGACATACTCACAATGACAAGCAGCGTGGTGAGCGTATGAATCGTACTTTCTTGGAGAAGGTCGATGTATGTTATCTAATGCTGGTTTAGATAAAAAATTTTGGGCTGAGGCTGTGAGTTACGCAAGTCACTTAATAAACCGGTTGCCTTCTGCTGTAATTGGAGGAATAACTCCTATGGAAATGTGATGCAGAAAGCATGCACAAGACTATGATTCTCTTCGTATATTCGGGTGTCCACTTATTATCATGTCAAAGATGGTAAACCTGGATCCTCGTCTTTAGAAAAGCTATCTTTGTGGGATTCAAAGGTGGAGTAAAAGGCTTGAAGCTTTGGGATCTCGAAGATAAAAAGATTGTGTGTAGCGAGAGATGTCACGTTTGATGAAGTTTCAATGATAAAAGCTTGAAGTTCTCGGGTGGAGAACAAGACCACGAGAGGTATTGCGGCGGGTGGAGTTTGATGCAACTCCATATGTACCCGATTAGTTCTACATCGAGAGAAGGGTTCGACTATGGAGGTGACACCTAGAGTTGAAGAAGAGGTTGTTTCTTCGATGTCCCACAAAATGAAGAAACAACTAATGATGTAGATAATGATGATTATATAGCAAAAGAAGGCCAAAAGAGAGATAAAGAAACCCTGGATGGCTTACTAAAGATATGGTGATAGCTTATGCACTTTCGATTATTGATGATGACATCCCCAACACTTTCGGTGAAGCATTACGCAGTAGCAAAAGTGATCAGTGGAAGTTAGCCATGGAAGAAGAGATGAAATCTCTCCATCAAAACCAGACTTGGGAACTTGTAAAGTTACCAAAGGGAAAAGGGCTATTGGCAATAAATGGGTCTACACCAAGAAGCAAGCATCTCCGAATCAAACAACTCCTCGATACAAGGCAAGGCTCGTGGCAAAAGGTTTTGCTCAGAAGGAAGGTATTGATTATAATGAAGTTTTCTCTCAGGTGGTAAAACATACTTCCATTCGTATCCTACTTGCCTTGGTAGCTGAATATGAATTAGAGTTGGCTCAATTGGATGTTAAGACAATGCGTTCTTACATGGAGATTTGGAGGAGGAAATCTACATGACTCACCTTGTGGTTTCAAAGTTCTTTGGAAAGGAGAATCATGTGTGTAGTAGATTGATTAAATCTTTGTACGGACTGAAGCAATCACCAAGGCGAGGTACAAAAGATTTGATCAATTTATACAAGGGCGAAATTCACCGAAGTGAACACGATCACCGTGTTTACTTTAAAAGACTACTAGATGGAGCTTTCATCTATCTCATTACTATGTCGACGATATGCTAATAGCTTGAAGAATAGAGTGAGATTGAAAGATTAAAAAGCGGTTGGCTTCGAGTTCGAGATGAAAGACTTGGGTGATGCACAGAGAATACTTGGGATGGAAATTCGTAGAGACAAGAAGAACAGGAGCATATGGTTGACTCAAAAGTCTTATTTGAAGAAAGTGCTAGAAAGATTCGGTATGGATGACAAAACTAAACCTAGATGTACACCTCTAGCTCCTCATTTCAAATTAAGCTCTTCTTCATGTCCTAGATCTCAAGAGGAGCAGGAGTACATGACTCTTGTTCCATATGCTAGTCTTTGTGGGTAGTCGATGTATGCTATGGTGTGTACGAGGCTGATATATCTCAAGCGGTGAGCATGGTTAGTAGATACATGCACAATCCAGGGTAAAAATCAACGCTTGCGGTGAAGTGGATTCTCCGATATCTGTATGGGACAGTTGATGTTGGGTTATTGTTCAAGAAGGATTATGATCAACAATGTGTTGGGTATTGTGATTCTGATTTATTTGGAGACCTTGACAAGCGAAGATCAACAACAGGCTACGTATTCACATTGGGTGGAGGTCCGGTTAGCTGGAGGTCGATTCTACAATCGACAATTGCTCTGTCCACTACGGAAGCAGAGTACATGGCAAAGAATCAAGCAGAAAGGAAGCTATCTGGTTGAAAGGCTTGTTAGGTGATTTGGGAGTAATCCAGGAGAACATTGCGGTCTTCTGTGATAATCAAAGTGCAATATTCCTTGCGAAGAATCAAACATATCACGCTCGGACGAAGCACATAGATGTGAAATATCATTATGTGAGAGAGATTATCGAGGGCGGTGTTGTGTTGTTGAGAAAGATCAATACCAAAGATAATCCATCAGATATGTTGACGAAGGTAGTTTCTGGAGTTAAGTTTCAACACTGCTTGAAACTAATTCAAATCCTTCGATTGTGTTAAGTTATTTCCTTCGGGAATTTTGAACTACGGTTGGCTTGATCCCAAATTTTGGGTACGTAGGCAGTCACAGAGATGCAGCCAATGTGGATCCTTTTGAGGATCGTGTGAGGGATGAAGTTTGAAGGATCATTGTCAATCGGCTCAGATTTGGATAAATTTTCGCCGAGGTGGAGATTTGTTGAAAAGTCAAAGCCGTGTGGTGGCTTTGCCACACACACGGCTTGTACGCGTTTTGAACGCGGTTTGGACGCGTTTTTCTTGATGAATAGTGCCAACATTTTTCCTATAAATAGCTAAGCATTCTTCATTTGTTAATCATCCCAAAATTTGTTAAGCTTAATAAGTTTTAAGCTTTTAAGAGTTCTGAGAGTGTGAGCAATTGGAGAGTGTGTGTGAAATCTTGGGTGTATTTGGGTTACGGGAAAGTGAGATTTCTTTACTCAAATTTGTACTCAAATAATTGTTAATGTCAATTATTTTTCTCTTGCTCCCGTGGATGTAGGTTTAATTACCGAACCACGTAAATCTTGTGTCCTTTATTTTTCTATGATTATTCGGTGCGCTTGATTCCGCATTCCGCGCACAACAGTTATAACCATTTGATTAACATTGAAGATGCTTCGAACTATTAAATGAAACTAATTTCAATATGAGTAATAATGATATTGGTGAATGTAAACTATAAAATTCATATTTTGAGTGATGTAGCATATTTGTGACACTCTTTGATCTTTGACTGAGTGTTATAAACTCACTAATTGATAGTGAGGTAAAAAAAAATTAAGCAATTAACAATAAATTTACTTGATTCATATCATAATAGAGATTATGAATGTAAAATTATTCTTATAGCATATTCAAAATTTCAGATCTTGTTAGCATGGAGATTAAATTGCCGCACTATAAGGTAAATACAATAAATAACAAATGTCATGTAAATATATTATTATATAAGAATTATTTACTATTTTAAACGGTGCATGGAGATGGAATATTATCCCACACCATACTACCTCTGTTTTATTGTTTTTAAAATTTTAATTGTGTTTTGTGGAGTCAGTTTCCATGAGATTAATAGTAGCGATGGAAAACCAATTTTATGTTGTATCAATGGATAGAAAAAATACAACCACTTGTCAGGTAATATCATCAATTTCTCATGTTTTCTATATCATTAAAAAAAAAAAATTGGTATTAAGAAAATAAAAAATCCAAAGCGGATACAGAGCATCCAAAACATTTCAAATCGAGCCATCCCTAGATTTTATGCTAAGAAGGATGAGTTCGAAAGTAATGATCTTATCACCATTTCTCTCAAAAGATAGAGACAACGCGACTCTTGTTCCACTGACGTACTACATTCTCCTTGGTTGACTCCAAAATCCAGACTCAACCCTGCGCACTAAACGGCACCATATCTTCGGACTCACGTACTTCCCGGCTCACCCACCCCAACCCCGGCCCAGACTTGGTTCAGACTCCCCTCGGTTATCTACGTGCCACGTCATCACTTTAGAGGGCCGTTTTAGTCATTTCTTTTGCAATAACCAGTTTAACCTAAAAGCAGGCAGACGTAAGTACAAAAATAACCCTCTAACGCGCCTCCTCTTCCTCAACGACAACATTGCGTTCACAGACTTCGGACCAAAGGAACAAGTACAAGTCACAACATTGCGCAATCAGAGCTCTTCTTCGGATCCGGCTTTCTTATCTATACATTCGTAGTGCATGATTTCTAGAATCGCTGCTTAACCATCGGATTCTGATTCTCGTCAATGTCTTTGAATCCAACTAAAAACGCAGCATTATATTGTCTGTCTACAACTGCTGCGTAGAGTAGTTTTTAGCTTCTTTTCCCAATAATAATAAAGTCATTTGGTACAACATATTTAAATGATTATTTTTTTATTCTACAAAAAAATTTTACGGCTTAATAAAAATTTTCGATGATGTTATTATATTTACAAACTACTTTCATAAAACAACAGTGTTACATTAACATAAAAGAGAAGAAAAAAAAATCATGGTTAGAAGAATATGTACATTGCTTATATTGGATTTGATTTATCATATATTATTAATTGTTATGTTTTTGGAGTCTGTCTGTCGATTTTTTTACTTATTATTAATGTTCTGGTTTTAATAATTTTTTTTAATAATACTATATTACCCATATAATAATTCAATAATATTTAAATTAGTTAGTATAATAAAAATATTATTATTGTCATTCTATAATACCTACAATAATGGTGCATCAACGTCAACTTAATGAGTTTGAATTTCGTCGACAATAGAGTTGATGGGGATTCATTAGAATTCAAATTTAAGAAATTTAGAAAAGGAAAAACTATTATACAATAAGAACAGGAAAAATTTAAAAAGAGGCTATTTCCTTGCATCCAAACAGGGGCTCAACCTTTTACAAAACTGAGAAAATTAAAAAGAGAGAAAAGTAGAAGCAGCAGTAACTGCTGATGCTGAAATAATTTTTGTAATATTAAATTAAAATTATAATGGCTGCTTTGGAAATGTCTATTCATATTTCTTGTCAATCTCAGGCGATTTCCTGCTACTTTTCGTTTTTTTAATTTTCTTTTATTTTATCACCTTTGACTCCCTCCGTACTTTTTATTTTTTATTTTTTATTTTTTAACTCACAAGGCAGGAGAATAGACCCTGCCTCGGGTTTTTTTTTTTTCTCTCTCTCTCTCTCTGGTTCCTGCGGTTCTCTTACGTTAGACTAGAACTTGTCCGCCGGCGAGTAAAACCGCTGCTCACTTAAGGCCTCTAGATCTGTGAAAGCTAGTAGTTAGCGTATTTCAGCGGAGCAGAGAGAAAAAGAAAGAAAGAAAGAAAGGAGGTGTTGAAGTGTTGATGGTGAAATCGTACGGCGGAGAAAGAAGAGCCGTTAGCTGTGTATATGATGAACGGTGGTTTTGTGAGGGATCGAAGAGGGAGGTGGCGCTTTGGTGAATTTCTCACATGGAATGGCAGATCTTGTTAGCTACGGAAATGCCGACCGTGATATTGAGCAGGTCTCCTCATCATTTTTGACATTTCTTCGACATTTTTCTTCTATTTTTCAAAATTCTGTTTTCTCTCTCTTTTTTTTAAACTAAAAATATTTTTTTCCATGGACACTGTTGTTACGTTTATTAGAAAATAGAAACTGAAATTATAAAGTTTAATAATGATTTTGAGTATTCTAATAATAGAAAAAAATTTAAAGCGTCTATCTTATTTCTACATTACAAATATGATAATGATTTTTATTTTTGGAGCCAATTTTGTGAAATAACTTACAAAATTATATTTCTCAAAGTTTGGTTTTTAATTTATGTATATTAACTATTTTGATAAGTTCACGTGATATGCTTTGTGATACTTTATGATATATATCGAATATCACTGTGCATTTTTGATCTAGAGAAATTACCCACGACCATTCCTTGTTAACATAAGGTTCGTAAACGATGCTGCTGGGTTTTGCAGGCATTAATTGCTTTGAAGAAGGGTGCTCAGCTTCTCAAATATGGTCGTAAGGGAAAGCCTAAGTTTTATCCGTTTAGACTTTCTAATGTAAGTTTTGTATCTTAAAGCCTTCAATTTGGTTGCTTTGAGATGCTCTATAATTTCCATCTCGAGTTGGACTTACGTTTTATGCCAAAATTTGCTGAATAATGAAGGGTTTGTGTGGAAATTTATGATTGAAAACTTATTAATTCTCATTAAGCTAGGAGCAATAAAGTTCATAATCATCTTGCCACCCTTGAAAATCAGAACAAGTGGCTTTTCAATAAGTTCTGATCCTTTGGTTCCACAATCTTAACAATTAATAGAAAGTTTGGACTAAAATTTAGGCCACCAGTTGGTGATAACTGGGAAGATTTCTAGTTATGATTAATCTTATTGGTTGCATTCATGAATGTTTACTTAGTGTGCCACTTTTTGTTGTAGTTGTACTTAGTGAGCCTTTTCCTTCCATGCTGTTCTGTTTTTATTCTAGGACTTATTATTGACTTATTATTTCTCGTATAATCACAGGACGAAACATCTTTGATCTGGATATCAAGTAGTGGAGAAAGAAGTTTGAAGTTAGCCTCTGTCTCTAAAATTATTCCTGGACAAAGAACTGTGAGATTTCTCTACTTCAATAGTTGATTTTCCTGTTATTTAGCATATCCGAAATTATGTAATTAATGGTTTTAGGCGTTAAATTTCCAAAACATCCATCCTAATTCTCTTGATATGCTATCAGGCTGTTTTCCAACGGTACCTTCGCCCTGAAAAGGATTATCTATCTTTTTCCCTTATATACAACAACGGAAAGCGGTCACTTGATCTGGTTGGTGATCAAATTCTATCCACAAATATATGGTCACTTTATCTTTGTTCTTCCCTAGTTTTCTTCTTCTTCTATTACCTGGTTTAACTGTAAACATGATGTTTGTTGCTTTCAGATTTGCAAGGACAAAGTTGAGGCAGAGGTGTGGATTGCAGGTCTCAAAGCATTAATATCCTCTGGCCAAGGTGGTCGCTCCAAAATTGATGGTTGGAATGATGGAGGTCTCTACCTTGAGGTAATTTTACCCGTCTGGGGTTTCTAGTGGTTGATTTCTTATTGTATTTTTCTCCAGCCCATAATCATCTTCCCAGGTACTTGATTATGAGAATAACGCTTGTATTTGTACAGCTGATCACTTGTTGTAATATCTTTATCTAACTGGTGAAGTATATCGTATTTTGTTAATTTTGTTAGTGAAAGGTGATTTTTCTCTTCGTGTTCTGAATTATTGTCAATGTTAGAATACTCAACTGGATAATTTTTATTGTTGTTTTCTTGGTCGTAAGATATGTTACATACTGGGTCTGATATGCATATTTATGGTCATTTAAATCCAGGATAGCAGAGACTTGACATCAAATAGTGCAAGCGACAGTTCTGTGAGTCTTACACGAGATATTAGCTCACCGGAGGTTTCTGTCAGTTTGAACCACCCTATTTCTTCTCCTAAGAGTTTTCAGACTGAGGGTTCTATCTCTGTAAATTCTGAAAGATCACATGTAGCATCAGACAACACAAATATGCAAGTAAAAGGATCCGGTTCAGATGTTTTTAGAGTTAGTGTTTCTAGTGCCCCCAGCACTTCAAGTCATGGTTCTGCACCGGATGATTGTGATGCTTTAGGTGATGTGTACATATGGGGTGAAGTCATATGTGATAATGTTGTTAAGGCTGGGGCTGATAAGAATGTTAATTACTTAGGCGCTAGAGCAGATGTGCTTCTTCCCAGGCCATTGGAATCCAATGTAGTTTTGGATGTACATCATATAGCCTGTGGGGTCAGACATGCTGCCTTAGTGACTAGACAGGGAGAAGTTTTTACATGGGGTGAAGAGTCTGGAGGAAGACTTGGCCATGGTGTTGGGAAGGATATTGTTCAACCTCATCTTCTTGAATCTTTGACAATGACTAGTGTTGATTTTGTTACCTGTGGAGAGTTTCACACCTGTGCTGTTACGATGGCTGGGGAGCTTTATACATGGGGAGATGGCACGCATAATGCAGGGCTTCTTGGACATGGTACCGATGTCAGCCACTGGATACCCAAGAGAATCTCAGGACCTCTTGAGGGACTTCAAGTTGCATCTGTAACTTGTGGTCCATGGCATACAGCCTTGATAACGTCGACAGGCCAGCTTTTTACGTTTGGTGATGGAACATTTGGTGTATTAGGCCATGGCGACAGGAAAAATGTTTCATATCCAAGAGAAGTAGAATCCCTCTCTGGGTTGAGGACAATTGCCGTCGCTTGTGGGGTGTGGCATACGGCTGCTGTTGTGGAGGTTATTGTTACACAGTCTAGTGCAAGTGTTTCATCAGGAAAGTTGTTTACTTGGGGTGATGGAGACAAAAACCGTCTTGGACATGGAGACAAGGAACCACGACTTAAGCCCACTTGTGTGCCAGCATTAATTGATTATAATTTTCACAAAGTTGCGTGTGGCCATAGTTTAACTGTTGGCTTGACCACATCTGGACATGTTTTTACAATGGGAAGTACTGTATATGGTCAACTTGGGAATCCGAATGCTGATGGAAAATTACCATGCTTGGTTGAAGATAAGCTTGCTGGGGAATCTGTTGAAGAAATTGCCTGCGGTGCTTATCATGTTGCAGTCTTAACATCCCGGAATGAAGTATATACATGGGGTAAGGGTGCTAATGGAAGGCTGGGCCACGGAGATGTTGAAGATCGGAAAACACCAGCTTTAGTTGAGGCTTTGAAGGATAGACATGTAAAGTATATTGCTTGTGGTTCAAATTATTCTGCAGCTATCTGTCTTCATAAGTGGGTATCCAGTGCTGAGCAGTCGCAGTGCTCAGCATGTAGACAGGCTTTTGGGTTTACTCGGAAGAGACATAATTGCTATAATTGTGGGCTTGTGCACTGCCATTCCTGCAGTTCTAGAAAAGCATTAAGAGCAGCATTGGCTCCCAATCCTGGAAAACCATATCGAGTGTGTGATTCCTGTTTTGCGAAACTGAACAAAGTATCAGAAGCAAGTAACAGGAGGAATTCTCTGCCTCGCCTTTCAGGTGAAAACAAGGACAGGTTAGACAAGTCTGATCTTAAGTTGTCAAAGTCAGCAATGCCTTCCAATGTGGATTTGATTAAGCAGTTAGACAGTAAAGCAGCAAAACAGGGAAAGAAGGCTGATGCATTCTCCCTTGTTCGCTCCTCTCAAGCACCCTCTTTGTTGCAGCTTAAAGATGTTGTGCTGACTACTGCTGCTGATCTGCGACGAACTACTCCTAAACCAATTCTTGCACCATCTGGAGTAAGCTCCAGGTCCGTGTCTCCTTTCTCAAGGAGAGCCAGCCCACCGCGATCTGCTACACCTGTTCCTACTACATCAGGACTTTCCTTTTCAAAAAGTATAACTGATAGTTTGAAGAAGACTAATGAACTTCTGAATCAAGAGGTGCTTAAGTTGCGAGCTCAGGTATATTATCAAAAGTTTTTCAATCTTTTTACGTACTTGGGGTTTGGTTGTGAACATTAAAAGTTTCAAATGGACTACCTTAATTTTGTTGGATATAAATGTGATGTAGGTTGAGAGCCTGAGACAGAGATGTGAGTTCCAAGAATTAGAGCTTCAGAAATCAACGAAGAAAGCTCAAGAAGCTATGGCTGTTGCTGCAGAGGAATCTTCAAAAGCTAAAGCGGCAAAAGATGTTATTAAGTCACTGACTGCTCAGGTTAGTATGTTTGTGTGGTCCAAATTCATAACTCAATCGGAACTGGGACTACTTTATTTTTTTTCATTTCCTACATCATTCTTGATCATCTCTTAGTGCTTGCTATATCTTCTGTTTCTTTGACCTGCCATGTGGTAGCAGATATGCTATGGGTCTCACCCATTGGTTATGAAGAACTTGAAATTTGGAATCAAACTTCACAATCCTTTTAAACACAAAATTCTCAATTTAGGTTCTTTCTTTGTTTAATTTTCCCATTGGAAATAAAAGATTCTGACAATGTTGTACTGATTATTTCCTTGTATCAACACAGCTTAAGGATATGGCTGAGAGGTTGCCACCTGGGGTTTATGATCCTGAGAACATGAGGCCAGCCTACGTACCAAATGGCTTGGAAACAAATGGTGTGCATTATTCAGACATGAATGGAGAGCGCCATTCAAGATCTGATTCAGTTAGCAGCTCTATCCTGGCCTTTCCTACGGGAGTTGACTCTGTTACGAGTAATGGAACTGGTGGCCTTTCGCAATTTCTCAGGGAAACTACTGGGGCCAGCGGGAGAGAGGATCAGCCAGTTATTAGGCTGCCAAATGGTAGTGGAGGTGTTCTTGCAAATAGCAGCTGTATGTCCGAGTCTTCAGAAGGCAAGGAATCCATGCCTTTACAAGACAGCGAGAATGGGACGAGGCCTAGGAGTCCTGCATTGTCTGTCAGCAGCAATCAAGTTGAGGCTGAGTGGATCGAACAGTATGAGCCTGGTGTGTATATAACCCTTGTGGCCCTGCGTGATGGAACCAGAGATCTCAAAAGAGTGCGCTTTAGGTACGGTATTGGGTTTTTCATTTTTATCTTTTTTTTTTTTTCATTTTGAGTTACAAATTGACGTGAAATGATTCTAATGTGACTTCTGCAGCCGGAGAAGATTTGGTGAGCATCAGGCAGAGACATGGTGGTCAGAAAACCGCGACAAGGTGTATGAAAGATATAACGTTCGTGGATTGGATAAATCATCAGCTTCTGGCCAGGCTGCCCGAAGACCAGAGGGAACCCTCTCACCCACTTCCCAAACCTAGCAACTGATAGAGCCGTAGAGGGAGGGAGAGGGCCAACGTGGACCCGGTTTCAGAAGCTAAGCCAAAACCCTTTTCTTTTTTTTTTCTCCCCTCTTCAATTTTTTGACTCCCTCTTGCTTCCCTTCCTATTTCTTTTCACTCTTTAATTTATCTTCTTTCTTTTTAATCATTTAATTTCTGGGTACCTGCCCCTTACTTATATATCTGTTGTATTGTAGTGTATATATAAAATCGTCAAATCCTCGATCACCTGAGCAAAAAAGATTTTAGTTACTATCTTTCAGCATCCCTGCAATTCTTTAACCGTTTTACACTCTGACCTTTAATAGTTAAAACTTGTCCAATATTGTTTACTAATATGACGGCAAATTAATCTCTGAGAGTCATAAGTGAAGGGACGAAGTAAAAACTGTATTTTAAAGTCTCAAATCACATTTTTTGAATTTAGTTAGCACACTTTTGGGATGTTTGAATTCAATACGACACTTTTGGGATGTTTGAATTCAGTTTGAGCATAAAAATCCAAATAGCAACAGATGGCTTGCCGCTTAGATCCGTTCAATAAATAGCACCAAATGCCATTAAAAGGGAGAAGAAAGAGATGTTTCAGAGGAAAATTTGATCTCTAACTAATGATGAGTAGACGTCAAAGCACAAGAAAAGCTCTATTTGTCAGCTCAGCAAAATTGACGCCAAAAGATTCAAAAACAAGAAAACCTCATGCACGACAGCTACATTTACAGCTTATAGATCAGAAATAGAAGCAACACAGGTATATTATAGCTTTTTTTTTCCTTTTTATTATATGAATTTATATATACTTTAAACAACAGTTATTTTAGTCTCCGATTAAAAAAAATAATAATAAAACAATAATTTTTGTCAACCCACAACAAACCACAAAGCTCTGCTGCATCGTAAAACTTCTATGGACGATTCTAATATCATTAGAAAGTATGAACGCACTAAGGATATTTCTCCCCATTGAAATCTGAAGTTCAATTTCTTTAACGACTTTTGAACTCGGGGTCACTTGGTAGTTAGCGTTATCTTTGAGAATTAGGGACTACTCATCATGGCCTAACATGCTTTTCAATGCATGATTACCAATAACAAAAAAGCAAACGTCATCCTCTTTTAACCCATGCTCAACTGGTTTCTTTAACCTGTGTTTACGCCATAATACACCTTGGCCATGAACCATGGATCTATTCAACATTAACAGACCAAATGAATCCATCATAACTTATCCAAAAAAAGAAAAAAAAAACACGAAAAGTGGATCTAAAATAATGACCAATAAGGTAATTTTTTAAAGTGGAAATATGAAAACAAAGAAGCACTACGAGGACGAAAACAATGTTGATAGTCTGGTGTATGGGACGGGGGTGAGGGAACAATGTCCCGTATAAGATCTTATTTCATTAATTATAATATCAGATCAAATCAAATCAGAAGATGAAGATCACGTCATCCTTACATAATTAGACTTTTTTTTGTATAGTCACCCTTATCAAAATGTTTATTGTCTTGCACGCTTTCTGACTCGGAGCAGTAACACACAATATCTGAAGTCTTGATGATCACATGACTTCCAATCAGACAATCACCAAAAAAAGGAGGGTGGAAATTAGAAAAAAAAAAAAGGAAAAAAAACCCCGTAAATTCTCTCATAATATATGAAAATATTGGTAATTAGTTCTATATTAGAATTTTATCTTTCGGAGTGATTAATCGAGAATGAAGAACCAGTTTCAAGATTCAAATATATATATATATACACACAAAAACTTTCGCACGTTAGCTAGAAGATAATATATATATAAGTATTATAATTTTCTTTTATACAAAATGGTATTGTCTCAATCCGAAAACTAGAAACTATCCATTGCACTCAAAAAAGATAGTGTGCAATGCTTGGTAGTTCATAGTGAAAACTGATCAGCTATATATTCCTTCCATCAGAGGGGAGGATTACAATTTACACACAACATACAATGAACAGCTTCTAATTAGAATAATCCTTCGAATGATCAGAAAGCAGCCATCAAAAAGTATCTACGTGCCAAACCATGATCCCCATCAGTGTGCGACTGTTGGACGAGTGAAAATAAAGAAGAGAGTGAGTTGATGGGATGATCTTGAGCAGTGATCATCATGGAGAGCTCTGCGAGCTTTGCAAGCCTATGTTGTTGTGTTCCTTGGAAGGACCAGAAGGTGGGATTGGGAATGATTTAGGTAAGAAACCTAGGATTGTACGTGGTGAATAATGCTGCTGATGAGACCTGGGCTGCTTCATTTTGAAAACTTGAGCGTAGGATCTTGTGCAGTGAGTGTGGCCAACCAAAAACATGAGCAACAAAAGCAGCCACAGCAGCAGAATCAGATGCTTTTTACCCATTTTAAAAACGCAAGAAAAAGTAGAAGAAAACCCAGAAGAGAGAAAGAGGGAGTGGAGCTGAAGCTAAATAGTTTCTTGAAAGAAATGCAAAAGAGCTAGGGTTTGCTTGTGAAGGAAGAAAGTGTCAATATGATTGAGATGAAAAACCAACGAGGAAATGTGGGGAAAGAGATGGTGAAATAAATGCTGGGAATGTCGTTGTTGTTGTAAATAGGAGAAATATTAAATAAGGTGTTTGAACGGGTCCTGAGGAGGAGTGTCTTTTGATTTTGAATAAGAAGAATCGGTGTGCGATGCCGATATTATCACACACAAGGCCGAAAGGCATTCTGTTAATGCGAAAGAAAAACTGAAAAGTTTAAAGAAATAAAATTAAAGGGGAAGGATTTGAAGAAAAAGAGGTGAGATTGTGTATTGGGGTTAGGTGAGACAGTGGGGTCGTATAGAATTTAATGGCCGACTAGGGAACTGAAACTGTTTTGTATAAGTCCCACAACATGGCAACTTGTCCCTTTGCTGTGCTTACTGATGATGATATATATATATATAGCCAAAAAGATTACTAGCAGCAACCTCGCCCTTTTTATGATCAGCATATTATGTACATAACATAGCCCAATTTCGTTCAGTGTTCTGTTGAGGACACTGAAGTTTTTGGTTAATCATACGGGTAGAGTCCGTCGGACGATAGTATCGCCTACATTTTGTCCACTAAATTGTTACTCAAAGCTACCCATAATTTTTTTATAATAATTATTATTTTGGTCGTAACATCAACATGGGTGTGGTGGTGCCATTGTTGTTTTCTTCGCCTTTGTGCAGAGCACATCCCCGAATTAGAGGAATGTATTCCTGCCTATCCGCACGTACGAGTTGTGAGCAAATCAAATCATTTCCTCTTTGTCCTCGGTCTTCATTCTTTTATGTATACTATACGTTTCATCATTCCACTTTTTGGGCAATTATTCAATCATCTCACCTCATTGGTATTATCAACATATTCCTCAAGAATGTATCTTGCAAAAGAGATTATAAAAGTTTTATTGAAATTAATTGATTACATTTGGTAGCAAATCTCAAAAAAAATCTGATAAATCAAATGTTTTAAGAAAAAGGAAGAGGAGGCAACGTAAGGGAAAAAAATGTTTGTTGACCGTGATGGCATTGGCATTAGCAGGAGCAGGGGGGGTGTGGTGGTTGTGGTCAAGTTCGGGAAATTAATGGACACTTGGATAAATGTTGATGGGGGACCGCATGTTATGTAACGTAACAGCGTAGACATAGAATGAATGACCCCACGTGTTGTTTGAGGTGATAGCATAGACACCGGACAGGCCATAGAGGGACACTTCGATTGATGGACGGATGGATGGATGGATGGATGGATGGATGAATTTTTGATATTTGAGTCTCGGTGAGGTAGTGTAGCAGAGCAGTTAATGTTCGTGTGAAACAAAAGAACATATGCATCGCAAAGGCAAAGTGCCGACGCAAAGCATTGTGCGAGTTGATGAAGAAGAAGGAACACTTTGAGATATATTTTGTCGAAAGCAAGATCTGATGATGTTAGATCGTGGGTTTGGCTCTCTGAAAGCAACGGGGGATCATCACTCAAAGAGGAAAATGTTTCTTCACTCAAAATCTGATCTCTAATCTTGGAATGTAATTAATAAATCTATTTTCAAATCATAATAAGAATTGCTTCCAAGTATGATGCATGCTCGTGCGCTATGTACATGACATATCTGGCAGGGGCAAGAGTGGTTGTAAGTACCGTGTTCATCAAAGAGTTGCTTGTACTTGTAATACTGTAACGGACACCGGCCATACCGCTTAACGTGTTTTTTCTTTGGGTTAGTTTGGGTTCAGTAGCTCTCGGTCTAATCGAGAGTGATTACACTCTGTGTGGGGGGGACTGTTCTTCTGTTCTCACGACTTTTGACTCAATCAACGAGCCCATGTCAGAGATGGGCCACTAGCGGCCGGCTATCTGCTGCGACTTCTAACTTGAATCAATTACGGGTCCAACTAATCTTAAGGTGATGGATAGGCAGCATGGATCATGCATTAATGCTGCTTCGAACACCGATTATTCGTCCCTAGTAATTAAAATAATGTGCATCATATTTTTTTAAGTCAAATACATAACACTCCTCGCATGATAAACAATATCGATCAGAACAGATCCGGTACGACCACAGCCTGTTGGGGCCACCGTGGTTGCTGTAGTTGGACTTTCAGCAAGCACTGCTCATTATTCAAAGTCCCTAGCTCACACAATTTTATTTTTAAATAGTGTTTGTGCCGAGACTTTTGTGTTTGTGACTTCAGAAAGGATCGATGACCTTACCAACTTCTGATTATAAACAAATACCGATGATACCATAGAAAATGTGATTACCGACTCACAAGTCGCACATTATTTAATTGATGGGTTTCGTTGAATAATGCTGGGGTGGTTGATGCTCCCTTGTTTTGGTCACACGGAGAAATTTGATGCTTCTAACATAATCATGCTTGGGGTTGATTAAGAGAAATCTTAAGTCTTAACCCATTTTGAACTGACCCATATTTTGGTTTGTTCCGGTCCGTTGGCTTCTAGAAATTTGTGCCAGCATATGACGTATCAATGCTCACAACTTGAGAAATTCAAATTAAATGTGGTATGAAATTCAAGAGGATTTGAGATGGACATACAAATCACCGGTTACTTGTTTCAACGTCCACTCCTAATTCGGAAAATTTTCTTTAACTAGCGGTTTTTTGACAAATTCCTCTCTTGATCATGGTCAAAGCCAATTTCACTACATAACAACGGTAAGAAAAGGAAAACTAATCTCGAAGGGGCCCCGCCAGAACGACTAGAGAAAGAGAGCGTTTTTCATGGATTACGCGGACAAAACTCCCAAAATTTCAAATCTCGTGGTCGCAGTCGTTAGTCACCCTTTTTGATTTCTCGCTGGTTCCGTCCTACACGTTTGTCACCTTTGCTCGATTCCAGTTGTTGCTGAAGACCGGGTAAAATAAGATTTTTCAAAAGAGGGACGTTATCATGGGTACCCCTCCTTTTGGTCTAATATTCACAATGCGTCAAAAGTTTTAAAATTAGCCTCCTGTGCACTTCAAGTTTCAGAATCAACTACCGAAGCCTCCATTACTAAATTTTGTTAAATTGGATGTCTGATGGCTAACAATAGATACACCGTTTCGTTTAATTATATTTCTCTCTCCTTATAATATTTGATAAGATAAAAATTTTGAATTAAATTACAAGTCTAGATCATTCTCTAAATAAAATAGAAGCCTTTTTAAATTGTAAAACTTCAAAATAAGATTGTGACGAATTATGCGTAAAAAGTTAACAATATTTATTTAGTTAGTTGTTCAGACTATTATATTTTTTTAATTCAAATTTCTTTCTTTTTTTTTCCCATTTTTTACTATTTTTTCTTCCTCTTTCTTATTACATCGCTTGACCAACTCCTTACATACTCAGGAGCAACTCATGATTGGCCCCCTTACCACTCATGAAGCACTGTATTGACCTCCTAAATAAGATTATTTTCATTTTTTCTTATTTGAGTTTATTGTAAATCGAAAAATCTGTTATTGAATCAGGTGTCTTTAAAAATAATTTCAAATCTAAGCTTTTATATTTCATTTTATTTATATGAATCTTCTATTTCTTGTAATTTTCTTTTATTCAATTATGATAGTTGGATAATTATTTAAGAATCAAAATTGGAGTGCACAACAACATTTTTTTAAAGGAAAATAGCCCTTTTCATTTTTTAACTGTTACAATTTACAAATATATTATAAGATTAGATCTATTAGAAATCTATTTATATCTACTTATAATACAACTATTACAAAAATCAACTGATACTAATTTAAAAGTATACTCTCACTATTCACTAAGAGAAGACATCTATTCTTTTCCATTGAAGATCAAACGGGTGCCCTTGATGTTGCCAAGGATACAAGCCAAATAATTTAGGCCTTTTCAATTAAAATTAACAAGAATCTAAATCTTAGTAGTGGGGGTGTCAGAGAGTAATTTCATAATTGGGAGGAACTCATAATATTTAGTCAAACCTACGGGAGCACTTGAAAATACCGATTACCTAATTAAAAAAATAAAAATAAAAATTTGACCGGCGGTCAAAACGACGTCACCTTTAGCTTTGACTCTTTCCCCTTCAAAACTCCTTCCCCCCAGCACTCCATCGTCTCAACTCGTTCTCTAGTTCTCTCTCTGAAATCGTCTGTTTCTATCTGTAGAGAAGCCAAACCCAAACAAAGAATTAAAAGAGAAAAAAATGGTGAGACAAGGACTTTACATAGGAGTACCGAATTTATTCCGGTGCCCGATTTCCTTGGACGTAATGAAGTCTCCGGTGAGTCTCTGCACAGGTGTCACCTACGATCGCTCCAGCATCCAGCACTGGCTCGAATCCGGCCACGACACTTGTCCCGCCACCATGCAAATCCTGTCCACTAAGGAATTCGTTCCGAACCTCACTCTCCACCGCCTCATCACTCACTGGTCTCACCAATTGACGGTGCCGGAGCAGGAGGTTAGAGTTTGGATCGACAAGATCAAAAGTGAGAACGAGAGTGAAAATAGTTGCGTTGATTATTTGGTCAAAGTCGCAAAGTTTGCGACGGATTGTGAAGCGAATCGGAGGTTTTTGGCGAGTTATGGCGGTTTTGTGGAAGCTGTTTTTGGCGTTTTGAATAGAAAACGACGCTCGGAAATTGCCGTTTTGGAGTCGGCTGTAAGGGTTTTGAACTTGATTGTGAATGAAAATGGAGTCAAAGAGAAACTGAATCGTTTGATTCTCAATACTTATAATTGCTTACCTTTATTTCTCGAAATTCTCCTAGAAGGAAACTTAGATTCAAAGATCGGATCGATTAAGATACTAGATTCGATTTCACTCGACAACGAATCGAAACGCAGAGTTTTGGAAACAGAGAACCTCCTCTCCGCACTGTTCGATTACCTCGAGCCAGCTGAGGATCAAGCTCTAAACGACGCCATTTTATCAATCTTGATCACTTTGTCAGTCTATCGTTCGGTCAAAGCTCAGCTCGTCGAACTCGGAATTGTTCAAATCCTCACAAGAATTCTCTCCGATTCGCGGACACAAATCCTGACCGTGGAAAAGTCAATAAAAATGTTATCGATAGTTGCCACGTGTAGCGAGGGGCGCTTGGCGTTAAGCGAAGAAGCGAGTTGCGCGGGAAGAGTGGTGGAGAGAGTGATGAAGGTGGGCAAAACGGCGAGGGAGGATGTGGTGGTGGTGATATGGAGCATGTGTTGCGTGTACAAAGATGCGAGAGTGAAAGAGGCCGTGGTCAACAGCAATGGGTTGACCAAACTGCTGCTCGTGATGCAGAGCGAAAATGAGGGGATTGTGAGGGAGATGTGCGGAGACTTGGTTAAGGTTTTGGGCAAGGCCTGTGGACTGGCGAATTATGAAACCAAGACTGCTCATATTATGCCATATTGATGTCATAGACGATGATTGATTTTGTATTTTGATCCAATTGTATATGGAGGAAGAGATTTTTATTAACATTGACATAGATGAACATATTATGTACACCGCCAGAGGAAAGAGCACAATTGCTTGTGATTCAAATGATTCTTTTGTATTATCTTATCCATATGATTGAATTTGAAGCTTTCGATATCCTCGACTTCTAGTCATACCATTTTTTTAGAATTAAAAAAAGATGCGTTAAAAGTGAACGAGAAAATGCGTCAGGTTATATCTTCACTTCATGTTCTTGTTTACATTAAAATGCAGACCAACCGGAACTAAATGATAAATTTGACAGGCAGCCGGGCAAATGATAAGTTGCAGCCGGCTGTAATTTATTATTCTTACAAAAAATTATGTGGGCCTCACCAACCGTGTTAAGAAGAGTAAGTTACGGTTAACTGCAACTTGGATCCAGGCAGCAGATGCAGATGTACATATTGTCGTATCCAGTCATTCACAGGCACTGTTTTCCTCTGCACAAAACCAAAACGACACGCCGTTTTATGCTTCTACTCTATCCAGAGGATATTGTGAAAAACGACACCGTCTTGGCCCCTCCATTTGGGCGACAAAAGGTGACATCAGAGAACTCAAGAGGGCCGGAGAAAGCGGAGGCACTGAAGAAACAGCCATGGAATCAAGACTCTCTGCATCTCTGGGACTCCCATCTCCAGACCCAAATCACTATCCACTTCTCTCAGAATCCACTTCCCTCTTCACACACTTGAGCACAAATCTCTTATCAGCACAAAGCCACAAACCCTTTAAAAATGACTCCAAATTTGCCTCGACTTCGCTCTCCACTGAATCCCAAACCAAATTCCAACCATCCAATTGGCTCAAACCCGCATCGAGAAATAGTCCCAAAATTCAATCTCTAATAAAGAGCCTCTCTGTTTTCGAGCGCGCCCTTATTGGCGCAGCCGCTGGCGGCATTGCTGGTGCGTTCACTTATGTGTGCCTTTACCCGCTTGATACAATCAAGACCAAGCTGCAAACAAAAGGTGCTTCCAAAATGTACACCAGCACATTTGACGCCATCTGTAAAACCTTTCAAACGAAGGGGATTCTAGGGTTTTACAGCGGTGTTTCGGCGGTTCTTGTGGGTTCTACTGCCTCTTCAGCTGTTTATTTTGGGACTTGTGAGTTTGGGAAATCGTTTTTGTCGAAATTGGAGATATACCCATCTGTGCTCATCCCTCCTACTGCTGGTGCTATGGGCAATATTGTGTCGTCAGCAATAATGGTGCCTAAGGAGTTGATTACTCAAAGAATGCAGGCTGGTGCAAAGGGCAGATCTTGGGAGGTTTTGTTGAAGATTTTGGAGGAAGATGGAATTTTGGGACTTTATGCTGGGTATTCTGCTACATTGTTAAGGAATTTGCCTGCTGGTGTGTTGAGTTATTCGTCTTTTGAGTACTTAAAAGCTGCGGTATTGAGTAGGACGAAGAATGCAAATTTGAAGCCGATTGAGAGTGTGTGTTGTGGTGCATTGGCTGGTGCTATATCGGCTTCTATTACTACACCACTTGATGTGGTGAAAACTAGGCTGATGACTCAGGTTCATGGAGAGGCGGTGAATAAGATCGCTGCTGTGATGTACACTGGGGTTACAGCGACTGTGAAGCAGATTTTGAAGGAGGAGGGATGGGTTGGACTGACGAGAGGAATGGCACCTAGAGTTGTTCATAGTGCTTGCTTTTCGGCTATCGGATACTTTGCATTTGAAACTGCTAGGCTTACAATAATGCATCAATATTTGAAGAAGAAGGAATTGGCTGAAATGGATGCTGCTCCTGCTTGATTTGGTGGCTGTAGCTGAGCGTCAAATACTATACTTTATGTTCTTGGTGGTATCTTCAGTCTCTTCTTTGTTTACATTTTTGTTTTCCCCTAGAAAGCATAATTTAGTTATTGTATTAATATTTTGCTTAGGGACTTTGATAGTACTTTTTATCTTGCAATTGCTTTTATCTATTCTTTTTTGAGGTTTTTTCCCTCAGCACGAACAAGATAAGAAAATCTGATAGAATGTCTTATGTTGCTTGACAAGTGGAAATGTTGAATAATATTGGTCTTCTTTTTCTTGTATTCCATCTAACTAGTCTTAGACATAGAATAAGAATACTAATTCGCCAATGCCAATGGTGCATTAATTCAACAGGTGAATAACACTTTTGAGATGCAATGTTTCAGATTAACTAATGTTACAATTTTTTTCTCTTTGCAACTTTTATCTATGCTAACCAGTCATAAGGTAAGAATATTCTAGTTCTTAACCCTTATCTGTCAAATGCAATTGTATTCGTGAATGAGTTAACATTCTGGTCCATGTGGTTCTAGGTCATTTGTTTAGTGTACACTGTTGGCAAATTATTTATGCTGTTGTTGCATGGGCATTATGTTACAATTTTCCAGGATATAAGATTCTGCTTGAGTTTGCTGTTAAGATAGCTGTTTTGTTTTTGGCAAAGGTGGCGTAATTTTGGACTTTCTTGTAGCTCTTAAACTATTAGATACAAGAGTTCTCAAATGCCAGAATAGTTATAAAGGCAAAAGTGTTATGGGTGGAGATGAAAACATTGCTTGTCTTAGTGCTTTCTTAGAAACTTACTATGTTTGTTTACTTCAAAAGCATAAATGGGAAAAAGAAGCCTCCATGTGTGATCCATGAATTTGGCCTAAAACTTTCAAGGCATCGAGCAAAACGATGTTTAGGTATCTGGGTTGAGTTGTGTTTAGTGTAGAGAAAGATAATAGAAAAGACGAGAGAAATTTACCTCCTCTCTATACCCACCCACTCTCTCTCATCTCTTTTTTTCTTTATTTCTCTCGTCTTTCTCTACCTCATACATTTTTCATCTGGGTTTTCGGGAACTGACAAATTAAAGTGCGACTCTTTCTATTGACTCTTTCTATTGTTGTCGGTAAATCAAAGATGGATCAAAGCTAGAAGCACTGCCTACAAAATACTCGGTGCTTTTTACATGCTCAATGTAATAAATGCTTATTTAAACATAAAGGGCAGTGAATTGCTGGACAATGCTGGTTGCTCTGTGTCTGCACATTTTCTGGTTAAAGGAGTTGACTATCTGCTAGAATAAAGATCTATGTTAGGCATTTGTCAATTTATTTGCTGGGCTAAAATTTTCTTTTAGGATGACGCAGCGGCGGGGTCCCACGTCATAGAACACATGGAAGCTATCTCCCCTCTGCTGTTCAAACTTTCTTTGGAGCTAGATAGCTCATGTTGCAGAACATTCTGCTGCAAGTAGTGCCCATGAGCTAAAGTATGGTTTACTGCATGATATTTTTTCTATGATGGAAGATAAAGTCATTACGCAATCGCTTTTGCTCTATTAGTTTCTACAGCACAGATGCACAAACGTGATAATTATGGATAATCTTTTTCCTCTTTCTTACTGAAACTAATATGAATGAATGATGGATACAGTCTTTTTTTGCCAACGATTTACTGACTAAAAGACCTCTTCATTAGGGTCTAAAAATTTTCAGAGCATATTATGAGGAAAGGAAAACAACAATAGCAGGGTAGAGTTTTGCACGAACGGCCTCGGCTCAAAAGGAATTACGTACGGCACAACAGTGGTTGGAATTTGTCATGTTTCTTTGGTTACTTAAATGTGTCTATATGCTTCTCTTCCCAAAGGGAAAAGTGAATTATTATATCCATTGAAAAAGCAAAAATATATATATTAAAAAAAAAATTGTATGCGAAAGCGGCAAAACCTTGGCCCTGCCCTGCTTTTTCTCTGCTTCCATCTAATTTTCTGCCGAAAAAGAAAAAGAATCCTTTCAATTTTTTAATAAGCTGTTTAACTGGTATAAACGCACAGATAATCGTGACCGTTGAACACGAAGATACGGTACTGCCTTGTTAAATAAATAAACCGACAGAATCAGAAGACGCAGGGTATCTTACTTGAGAGCTCAAAGGCTGCGAATCCAGGTTTCTTTTCCCTCCGAAATCCCTCTCTCCTCTGACGTGCCACTGGATTCACTAAATTCAAGATCAAACTAACCAAACAGGCAAGTAAAATAAAGATTTCTTCAACTTCCTTTCCAAAATTCTTTCAAGAATTTTCTTCTTGCTGCATCCAAGATTTTCCCATTTCTTGAAACACAATGCATGCTTCTTCTTTCTTTCTCTTCTGGGTCACTGTCCTTTTACTTTTCAACTTCGCTTTTCCCGCACATTTCTTATCTCCAAACAATGTCACTCTCTATGGCGATGCCAACTTGCAGAACAATGCCATTAGCCTCACTCAACAAGTCACCTGCATCTCTTCTTCTTCTTCTTCTTCTTCATCTTCATCTTCATCATCTTCTGGCATTGGAAGAGCTCTCTATGTATATCCTATTAGGTTTCTTGATCCGAAAACTAACACCACAGCATCTTTTTCTTGTCGCTTTTCTTTCTCCATCATCCCTTCTCCATTGTGTGCTTTTGGAGATGGTTTTGCTTTCTTGATCACTTCCAATGCTGATTCTTTTAGCAATGATAATGGTTATATGGGTCTTCCTGGACCTTTTTTAAGCCCCCAAGATTCTTTCTTTGCTGTTGAATTTGACACTAGTTTTGATCCTTCACTTGGGGACATCAACGGTAATCACATTGGCATTGATATTAGCTCAGTTATATCTTTTGTTTCCGTTGATTCTTTGTCAAGAGGCATTGATCTTAAAAGTGGCCGGCATATTACAACTTGGATTGAGTACAGAGATTCATTGAAATTGATCAGGGTTTGGGCTGGTTACTCACAGATTAGGCCCCCGAGTCCATTGATTATTGCTCAGATTGATCTCTCCAAGCAATTCAAAGATTATATGCATGTTGGTTTTTCTGCTGCAAATGGTCAAGGCTCAGCAATTTATACTGTTGACCGTTGGAGATTCAAGACTTTTGAATCTTACCCTTCAGGGAGTCCTATAGATGTGATTGATGAGGGGGATTGTCTCATGTGCTATCCCGAGGATGCAGGTTATAACAGCAGTTATGGTGATGTTGATAAAAGAAAAGCAAAGATAGCAGAGACGGCTCTTGAAGTTGGAGGGCTAGCTACATTTGTTTTCACTGTGGCTGCAATAGTTGGTATAATCAGTTGCTTTCTGACAAAGAAGAAGAGGCATGATGGTAGAAGTAAAGAGGAGCATGTTTGTACAGTTCAGAGAGTACCGATGAGATTAGCTCTTACTGATATAAAACAAGCTACATTGGGCTTTAACAAAAATAGGATAGTTGGAGAAGGTGCTTCGGCAACTGTTTATAAAGGGTCTCTTCCCTCGGGAGGAGCAGTGGCTGTTAAGAGGTTTGAAAAACCTAACCGAGTTGAATGTGCTCGCAATCCTTTTACTACTGAGTTTGCAACAATGGTGGGTTGCTTGAGGCATAAGAACTTGGTTCAGCTCCAAGGATGGTGCTGTGAGGGAAATGAATTAGTTCTGGTCTATGAATACCTTCCCAATGGAAGCCTTGACAAAATCCTTCACAATAATTCCAGTTCTTCAATTGTCCTTTCGTGGGAAAAAAGGTTGAATATTGTTCTTGGTGTTGCTTCTGCTCTTTCTCATCTCCACGAAGAGTGTGAGAGACAGATAATTCATAGAGATGTAAAGGCTTGCAACATCTTGCTTGATGCAGAATTCAATGCTAAGCTTGGAGATTTTGGTTTAGCAGAAGTCTATGAACATAGTTGCCTTGCTAGAGAAGCAACAATACCAGCCGGGACAATGGGATACCTTGCTCCTGAATATGTTTATTCTGGGGTTCCATCAGAGAAAACTGATGTTTACAGCTTTGGAGTTGTGGCACTAGAAGTGGCCACTGGGAAAAGGCCAGTAGACAATGATGGATGTGTGATCGTTGATTGGGTATGGAATCTGCGGGAAAAAGGGAAGTTACTTGATGCAGCTGATTTTAGGCTGAGAGGGAAGTTTAATAGAAAGGAGATGGAAAGGATGCTCATGGTGGGACTTTCTTGTGTGCATCCGAACCACGAAAAGAGGCCTTCAGTTAAAGAAGCTGCAAGAATTCTCAAAGGCGAAGCACCGCTTCCTCTTTTGCCAGTAAAGAAACCAACAGTCAACATTCGTTCTGTTTTCCCCGAAGCTTCAGAATTAATCGATTCTGGTGGAGATCGTAGTCCTGGTTTTGATGATTCGCTGTGGATGACTCCTAGGAGCCGTTTTAGCTAGGCCTAGTTCAGAACGCCACGGCTTCTTTATCTTACTGTTAGGTTCTTGATCCAGTGTATATTGCAGTTGTTTGTAGCTTGTTTTCAGTCGAAATGTTGATAAGATACAGTTTTGTGTTTGTTGTAAATTTTGCAAAGTCATGAGATTGTATTACATTTTGAGAATAATTACAGAAACCAAATGTTCCACCTTTTGCTGCTTTTCTTTATCTCAGCTAATATAGCAGAGTTAGCATCATTAGGTGCTTGCCAATGCCGTACAAAGAAACTTAGCATAGATGACTTGGGTGAAGTCTACAAGTTGCGGGCAGGCCCAGTTTCTGTTCGTTTGCTAAGGAGAGGAGCTTTTCCCAGCCCTACAGAAGTCTGAAAAAGGCCACTCTTTTCTCACATATGCCATTCTATCCTCAATACAATTTCTACTCTTTCTCCTCTTGCATCCCCCCTTTGGGTTTTAAGGGTCATTTGATTATCTTTTTTTTTTTTTGGTTTACAAAAGACTAACGGGTTTTACCCCCCGGGGGGGTACAGATGCTTTGCATTTAGAGTTTTTTTGTTTTTATCTGTTCTCGTCTTCATCTTTGAGAATTTAAACACAACTAGATAGCTACTAAATGGGATGTTAAATTTTCAGATGTTACAAGAAACAAACTTCTAAATTAATTAGAGCCACATTATTGGGGGAGTTGCTCATAAGCTTCTTTTATCTTCATCAAGATTCAAGATTCTAGGTTGAGGGTTGTATGTAGAGTGGCACTGATCTCAAAACTCAAAAATGAAAAATGAGAGGCTGATGATAATTTAACAGCAGACGGGTCTATTAGGAAAGGGTCATTTTTTGAATTAAAGTGGCTATGAATAGACTAAACTTATTTTTAATATTATTAGGTAGGGGTATACTTAGAAAGGGGTTTGAGATGGATTTTAGAGGGGTGGCGGGAGATCCACTCTCCGACAAATGTTAGACCCAGCCCAATTAATTTATAGATGGGCCAAATCCATGAACCCACATATTTTTATAACTTTTTATTTTGATGATTGGATCTAATTGTAATTAGGAGTAGGAAGGCCACACGCCAACCTAAAAAGTTTATCTCATGTTTGGGAGTTAGGACAAAGTGTAGAGGGAGTACACCAATTTCATGAGTTTTGGATTAATGAATAAGAATTTAGTTAAAAGAAGAAAAAAGAAAGTGAATACATAAGGATGATATTCCCAACATTATACTCAAAATTGCTTTACACTAATTTGAGATGAAAGATTTAAACACGATTAAAACTTGATCAAATCTTTTGTATACGGTAAACAAGAAAATGTGAGTAAAATTTCGAAGATCCACATATTTTGCGGAGGAGTGATAATACGACATGAACAAATTAGTTGCACATGCTCATTTATATAATATGAGGTGACAAAAGTGAAAGTAGATGCAACTAATGTGAATAAATAATGAGATTATAAACATCAAATTTCTTTATTTGACTTCCCGAGTGAAACTACTGTGTGCCACCAAATGTATATTTATGAATAATTGTGCGTGTAATATTTTACTCTTTAATTTTGTTAGTCCTTCATCCGCATTTCCGTAACAAACGCCCCATGATAAAACAGGTTCCACTATTCCACTAATGACTAATCTCCGCGGCCATTTCACACGCACGAAACTCTTTCTTTATTGGTCCACCGTCAATTTTGAAAATCTGCCGAATTCTTTGAATTATTAAAATAAAAAATAAATTAAATACAATAAAAATTTACGTTATTAATATATATATATATATATATTTTTAATTTAAAATTTTAAAATGTAGAAAAATTTTAAAATTTTAAACTTTTATATTTTAAAAATATTAATTCATCGTGTGATTTAAATTTTTTTTTGAATTTTTATGTATTTTAAAATTCATATCAGAAATTATATTAATATATATATATATATATTAAAAGAATAAATAAATAAATCAAATCCTCGCACTATTTTGTTGTCGACGACAGACTGGCGCCCATAAAAAGGCCGACTTTTCTTCTTCTTTTTTTTTTTTAATTTCAAATAAAGGCGCATTATTTCTTTATCTTAAAATAGAAATCCAAAGTGAGTTGGCTAAATCATTAATTTCATACTCAGTTTTCTCCAGCAAGTTCATTGTTTAATGGTAGCCACTTCAATTTCTCTCAACTATGGTAAGCTTCTGGTTTCCAATTTTTTTTTTTTTTGGGGTTCATGAGTCGGACAAGTTTTTTTGTTGTTGTGTTGTTTTTAGCGAGTTCTTTTTTAATTTTTAAAAAACAATTTTGTTTTCCATGCTTGAATTCTGAAATTGTTGCATGTTTCGGTGCAAGTTTTGATATCAAGAAAGAAGTAAAAGTTCTTTGGAGGTGTTGTAGGAACCGTGATTTTGGGAAGTGCGCCTTTTTTTTTTTTTTTAAATTTGGAAGTGCTTTCCCTATTGTACTTGAAAAATCACTTTTCTTAGGATGTTTCCGGCATGATTTTGTGGGAAGAGCGATTTTGTAAGGGAGAATATTTTCAATATCCACTTCTGGTTTAGCTGTTTGAAGAAACACTTTCGTTTAGGAGTGCTTTGGTTGTGCTTTCATAGGAAGAGTGATTTTGAGGTTAATTGCTTTCTGCATCATTGTTTGGTCACCAGATATCATACAAGTTTTAGGGCACTTGAAAACAACTACAAAGCCAAAAAAAAAATAGTGATTTTGACTTGCATCTGCACGAGTTATTTTTCTTCTAATTTTTCCTCGGAATAAAGGGATAGAATGTGTGCTGTGGAGTGTCGAAATAGCTTCTTCTGCTGAATGACACTTACATATGTATGCATGTTGAATAGATAGACACACATTTGCAGTACCCACATGTGTGCATAAATATACAGGAGCGCAGATCCTAACTCTAAATATTTACTGCCGTAGGTGACTGTTTGTCAGCAATGTGGCGACAAAGGTTTCTATGAGGCTTTGATCGACTGTGAGAAGTGTCAGACAACTGCTGTACATATGTAAGATGCATTCTTCGCAATTTATGTCTTTCCTTCATAGCATCAGCTAAGTTGCTGCTAATGGTCCTTGGATGCTACAAGGACATCAATTTAGGATTTTATTTCCGTGATGTTGAAGGGTGAAATTCCGCTTCTCTAACTGTGTTGTTGCAGAAAATGGTTGAATTGAAAAGATTGAAGTGGCATCACAGTTTGAAATCCAATATTTGAAATCGCATGCATGAACTAAATGCTCTTTTGAAATGCTACAGGACGTTTAGTTAATTTGAATTTTTTAAAAAAGGGAAAACATGTGTTTGTTTTGTCATTTGGCTGGATATTTCTCTCATTTGCCCAGAAGATGTGTAGTTGGTCATTTTTTGACTCCTGCCTTTCTTTTTTGACTATTTCTAATTCTACTTCTGTTTGTTCCTTCTCTAGCTATTGCTTACCTGTATTGCCTGCATCTTTTGAAGATGATGTGCTTTGGTATTGTGAGGATTGTGAACCAAAGGTTGCAAAACCATCGACTGTTGTCAACCCTAGCTCTGTCTTGGGCGGGAGATGTGATTCTGATTCAGAAAACTTAGAAATTGTCCAAGCAACCCGATCTAATTTAAGATTGAAGAAGAATGCTGTCGACAGATTGAGCAAGAATGAGAGGAAAAGAAATGACAGTGGCTCATTGGCTAAAGCAGAGGTTAAGAAATCTGGAAATAGCTCCTCATATCTTCTTCAAGTGCATCACAGTAACAATCATGAAAAAGATAAGAAATGTAGGAGACGGGGAGAACTGGATGGGAGAAGCATTTATGAAGAAGCTGAATCAGTTAAGGCAAAAACCTCCCTGGCTGCTGGTGGTGACTCCAATAGTAACCCACAATACAGTCGTGAGTTGCTTTGCAATGAAAGTGATAAAAACTACGAGAAGCTTGGAAGACAGATTGGGTTAGATGGGAGCAGCTTTAACGATGAGGCTGAATCCTTTAGAACTAGAACCTCCCAAGTAGTAGTAACCAATGACCCTCCATATACCCAAAAATGCAGTTCTAATGCCCATAAAGTGGTTGTTATCGAGGTGCATTCTATGGGGAATGATAAAGAGGGATATCAATTCAGAAGACAGAGGGAACTGGTTAAGAACAGCTCTGATAGAGGGACGAAATTATTGAAAAACTCTCTGGTTACTACTAGTAACTCTTTTAGTATCCCAAAACACAGTTCTAATGTCTGTGAAAAATCAATTTTTGAGGTGCAATGCAAGGAGGATGCCGTAAAAGATTTGAGTCCTATAAGATGGAGTGGTTTAAACAGGGGCAGCTCTACTGAAGAATCTGAATCTTCCAAAAAAGAAACCTCTTTGATAGCCTCCAGCCGACCTTCAAATATCCCCAAACACTGTTATGTCCCTGCACAGCCGATAATTGAACCAATGTGGAAGTAAGGCTTGTATGTAAATTTTCTTTTTTTCTGAAAGTATTATTATTCATGCAGATAATGATTTGTGAGCTGGTTTGTGTCATTAACAGAGGGAATTTGCGCCTTAGCAGTGATAAGTACGGTACTATTGAAGGGCTCGTAGCCCATTTGTCTACCTCAGCATGCTCTAAAGTGTTTCAGGAGGCAAAACTGTTACCACAATTGCTCTGCCCTGAATTACTTCCGAGGTCTAATGCATGGCCGAAAAGTTTCCACAAATGGGGGCCAAGTGATGACAACATTGCTCTTTATTTGTTTCCAAATAATGAGAGGTAAGGGTTTTGAAAATGTTACGCCAGGTATCTGATTTGACCACATTTAAATGTGTCTTCTCTCATTGCAGGTCTGAAAAGGTTTATGATAGTTTAGTGCATGATATGATCAGCCACGACGTTGCCCTTAGAGCTGTGGTCAAAAATGCCGAACTCTTACTTTTCACTTCTAATTTACTGCCTTTCCAGTTCTGGAGTGAGTAGAATATCTTTGTTTCTTGAAAATATCTTTTTGCCCCTTTTGTATCTCAATTAAAAGCCTTTAGTCTTCCTTTTTACACGAACTTAACTCATTTGATTTCCTGAAATCTGCAGGGTTTCAGTCCAAGTTTTATTTGTGGGGCGTGTTCAGGGCGAAACAAGCTTCATTGAGTCAAGCGTTAGCTGTAGATTCAGTGAATGCAAAATCAATATCTAAGCCAAATGACCTTGTGAAAGCCTTGACCCAGTATCCACAGAGCCCTGCAAGTCCTTTGAGTAATAGTGGTAGTCATGGATCTGGATCTGTACATTCTTGCCAATCGGTGTTATGATTTCTCTACGTGAATCTGTACAGCAGCCTTACACTTTTTGCGGTGCAAATTTTTTGGTAGCTGGCTTCGATAAGAAATGCCCAGCAATATGTTTTAGCTGTTTATCTTGATCAGGAGGATATGACAGCGGAAGTTGGATGTTGATTATTTTGGAAAGTAGATAGAGGCATTGCAAATTTACAGTCTTTTGGTTAGAAATTTGACAGGTTTATGCAGGCAATGCATTTTGTGAAGTAAAAATGAAAGAAAGACAAAAAAAAAATGTGTCTAGTTTCTTGTTGGGAACGGAGAAAAATCAATTCTCTTAAAGAAAATTTCTTGGAGAATTACTTTCATTTGTTATTATTATTTTGGATCCCTCTATGTTACGGTAAATGTAATATGCAACAGTAACATGACGGGATATGTTACTGTTGCTGTGAGTGCGTGTATGTTACGTGGCCTATTATTTTATTCATTGTGACACCATGTTAGAGTGCTGTTGAAGTACCGAAAGTGAAATTGCTAGTATATTCAACTTGGCTACAATGATTGGTTTTGTTGTATGATATGAATGGAGTTTAGTTATTCTTCAAACATTAATGAAGTTTAGTTATTCTTCAAACATTAATGAAGTTTAGTTATTCTTCAAGCTATTCCATGAAACCTTTCGTTTGACGAGGATCACAATGCATTTTTGCCCCTTTGACCTTACTTTTACCAATAGATACTGATGTTGTAAGAAAAGACTCGAGAGAGTTTCACGGTTCTGGCGATTTTTTTTTTTAAAAAAAGTGAAAAACATTAATTTCATTTTTAAAGTTGTGATTTAAAATTTGCTCTTCCAACAATAGCGCGGGTTGCAAAATTATACAAATACAAATAAAGGAAAACGCACATTTTTTATAAAATAAAAATAATAAGTGGAATTTGCAATTTGCGTGGGAAGGTTATCAGTCAAATAGTACGTAGCATTTTATTTTTCTCTCTGTTTTTGTGATTTCAAAGAAAAAAAAATCAAAAAGAAAAACAGAAACAGAAACCAGAATCCCTAGACATCAACCTCTCTTTTCTGTCCCCAGAGCCAGCAAAATAGCAGGGCCTGAGAGTCACTGTCTTCACTTCAATTCCAGCTTGAGGTAGTGTGTTTCTTCTGTAATTTTTACTTCCACTGTCCCACTTTGTCAAATTTGTACATCATGCTTTTTTTTTTTTTTTTCAGTTTTTGGTTATTTTTTCTGCGTTACATTTTAGTAGTGGGTACTGATTTGTAGCGAATGTAACTGGAAACGTAATTGTAATTTGGTGCTGAAAACTGTAACTATATATATATATTTTTAAATATTTGTCTAAGCTTCGGCATTGCATCTTCTTCAAAATTTAATCTTCAGCCCCGTCCGTGGAAGCCACGGCGCAGCAGGTTAGCTATCTGAAATGTTTAATTATTTTTGTAATAAATTGTAATTATGTATTCTTATTATGAATGATATTATTGCGTAGAAATGAAGGATTTGGAAAAAGAAGGGCTGGTGATATTAAAGGACGATGGTTTAGAGGGAAATGTTGATGAATTTGAGAATGTTGAAGATGTGGAGAAAAGGGTGGGTGAGCCAGAAATCGGGATGTTGTTTGATAGTGCTGATGAAATGTTTACGTATTACAAAGCCTACAGTAAACAAAAGGGGTTTCCAGTGAAGCGGAGAACTAGTAAGAAAGGAAGTGATGGGGTTTTAAGATATGTAACATTTGCTTGTGGGAGAAGCGGCACTTCAAGAAGCAATCCTAGTAATTTCTCAAGGTCGCAAACTAATGCAAAAACTGGTTGCAATGCTAAAGTTGGAGGACGTCTAGATGAAGATGGAAAATGGCAAGTTCGAACTTTAATCCTTGAACACAACCATGGATTAAATCCTGGCAAGTCCATGTATTTCCGATGCGACCGCAACAGCAATTCACATGTAAAGAGACAACTTGAAACAAATGATCGAGCGGTGAAAAAAGTTGCCAAAAATTTCAATTCATTTGTTGTTGAAGCTGGTGGACATGATGATGTCTCATTCTTAGAAAGTGATCATGGTAATTATATTAACAAAATAAGGCGGTTGCAGTTTGGGGAAGAAGATGCCATTGCAATTCAACGATATTTTTTTAAAATGCAAGCAAGATATGAAGGTTTTTTCTTTAGTATGGACTTAGATGAGGAGGGTCAGCTGAAAAATGTCTTTTGGGCAGATCCATGGAGTAGAGCAGCTTACAATGATTTTGGAGATATCATTTATTTTGACACTACATATTTGACAAACAAGTATGATTTGTCATTTGTTCTCTTTATAGGAGTTAATCATCATAATCAGTCTATTTTGTTAGGTTGTGGATTAGTTTCATGTGAGGACATTGAAACATTTACGTGGTTATTTCGAACGTGGCTATCTTGCATGTCCGGTTCTGCACCCATTGGAATAATTACAGACCAAGACAAAGCAATCAAAAAAGCAATTGAGATAGTATTCCCTAATACTAGGCATAGGTGGTGTTTGTGGCACATATTTAAGAAGGTGCCTGAGAAGCTGGGGTTCTATAGACAATATCAGGCCATCACTTATTTGTTGCATTGTGCTGTTTATGATTCGCAGAGCCCAGCTGTATTTGAAGAAACTTGGAATGTCATGATTATGAAATATGATTTGGCTGATGATGAATGGTTAAGTGAGTTATTTGATGAAAGGCATCGTTGGGTTCCATGTTTTGTGAAAAGTAGTTTTTGGGCGGGAATGTCGGCCACTCAACGTAATGAGAGCGTGGATGCTGTTTTTGATGGGTATGTTGACTCAAAAACGACTTGGAAGCAATTTGTGGAGCAATATGGTAATGTATTAAGAAGTCAAATTGAAAGAGAATATCAAGCAGATGTAAAGTCTTTTTACCCACCACTTCCACGTGTAACAGCTTTTAAGATGGAGGAGCAAATTCAAGAGGTGTACACCATTTCTAAGTTTCAAGAATTTCAGCAAGAGTTATTTGGAAAGGTGTATTGCGATATACTTAATTTTGTGGGATCAGAATATGAAGTTGGTGAGCATGTCAACATTGAAGGAAAGGGTAAAAGAATAACTTTCAAAGTTCTTTTTGAAAAAGATGACTGTGTAGTTAGCTGTAGTTGTTCAAGGTTTCAATTTAGAGGAATTCTATGCAGACATGCCATTCAAGTGCTGATGCGCAATGACATTTTTTTACTTCCAGAGAAGTACATCCTTCAAAGATGGAGGAAAGATGTGCAGAGATGCCATAGTAGAGTGAAAATCAATTATGATGTGTGGAATTCCACTATTGAACAAGTGCGATATGAAAAACTGTGTGATGCTTTTGCTGAAGTTGCTGACATGGCTGCAGATGATGTAGGAAGTTATAAACTTGTTTTGGATTGGATTGAGAATGTGAAAAAGGAGTTGCCAAAGAAAACACATTGTGGGGGTAGCCAGCCAACTACTACTGGGCAAGGAAGTTGCAGCAACAATGTGGGAAGTACAACAAATGAGGCTGAAAGCATGCATGATCAAGTACCAATCTGAGGTAAAGGTTATCCGCCTTTTGGTAGTATTTAACTATTTATCTTTTCTAAAGTTATTAAGTTAGAAATCCAAAGTTAGTTCATTAATTCATTGTTTTCAATTCAATTTCAACAGAAAGCTCATTCCTTTACAGTGGACACCTCACCTTCTCTCAGTAACGGTAGGCTTTCCTGTTCAATTTTTTTTTTGCTTTTATTTTTTTATTAAACTTTGTTGTTATATTGATTTTCTTTATTCATATTTTAGGTTTTGCATGAGTGATTAGGTTAGATGGAAAACAATTTACTGGAAAAATAGGCACTTTTGAAGTGCTTTGTTAAAATGCAATATAATTGCTACCCTTTTCGTTTATTCAAAAAGCACTCTCGTGACTTGAGCCAAACAAAGTGCAATACATATAGAAGTGCTTTCAACTGTTGTAAGCATTTTTTGACAATCTTAAAAACACTTCCAAACACATTGTATAGTGGATTCGAGCTTAAGCAGCACTTTGAATGGTGTAATAAGAATTTTTAGGTTAGGCATTGCATGCAAGTTTGGCCAAGTTGTTTTTCACTTCATTGAAATTTGAGTACTAAGTTGAGTTTAAATTTTCTGGTGCTTTTGAGAGCTTGAATGCCAATTGTTAGTGGATGAAAGGGAAAAACAGACTGGGATACTGGTTATTTTGGTTTGTTTAATAAAAATTGTGATTTCAGTGGCTGCACATTCTTTAAGAGTTATCATGGTGTCTGAATTATTCTCAATCTTATTTGAATATATTGAAAATACTGGAAGCCCCATATTCTCTTGTCTCCCACTGAACGTCCTATATAGATTGAATTGTGAAAAAGAAACAACTATGAGTAGCTTGGAAGACAGACTTTGTAGGATGGGAGCAGCTCCAACGAGGTGGCTGAATCATTTAAAAATAGAACCCAGTAGTAACCAAGACCCTCTAAAATACCCCACAATGTCAGTGCGGTTCTAATAAAATTTCCATTCTGTAGGTGCATTGCAGTGGAAATTGTGGAAATTATGCGGAGCGTAATCAATTCAGAAGACATAGGAACCTGACTAGGAACAGCTACAATGCAGAGATTGAATTTCTGTGCCAAAATCATTGAGGTGTTTTTGATGTTTGAGGCTGATAAGATGGAGGGGTTCAGATGTGAGCAGTCTCTTTTGTCCAGTATTTTGAACCAATCTGGTATTAAGACTTTATTATGTATATGTATATTTTCATACCTGGAAATTTGTATGTCGTATCTTTCTTATATGTGCTGAATAATTTGATGATTTAGATGAGGGGGCTTTGTCGACTCTGGTGAAATCTGGGCCGTCCCTTGAATCGGGCTGGGATAGCGGCACTTGCTTTTCCGTGTGAAATGTAAATTGTGTAGTTTCGGCTGTGTGTGGACAATGGGCTAAAATTATATAAAGTGAAAATTAGTACTTTCGGCTGGCAGCATTTGAGTTTTGAACGCATGCCCTCGCAGACTCTCAGTCGTTTTCAACTTGGGCATAAGTCAGTTTTTCTTAATTCAGGAATTTACCAGTACTAATTTTTTTTCTTAAATTCCAAAATTAACTTTTATCACTTAATATCCCTATTACATAAATAAATATTAATTTATAATTATTTATTAAAAAAATGGGCTAACACATACGTCGTTTCTTTTTGTGGAATGACATTCTTTTGTTTCCTATGAGGATTGTAAGGATTAATTTGGCCTTTTTTTTTTTTTTTTTCTATTTTCTCTCTAGAGCCCCTGCTCGGCAACTATAGATCCATAAATTACCTCAAGATTTTATAATAAATTTGTATATAGTTAATTGTCCGGTATGCAGATTCTTTCTGTTTATTATGAACATCAGTATTAAGCCAAGTACTGGAAATTGTGGGTGGGTACAGCGAATCATGACTAGATTTGTTTTATTATACTGTGTCAAATATTAATCTATCGTTTTTCCTAACTTTTATCTTTTCCACAATTCTTAGCCAATTGTTCTAATATTAAGTATTAACCTAGTCTCAATGCATTAGCGTATAACTTGAATGTTTCATACCCTCAAATTATTATATTAATCAAGTTGAACCGACAAAAATCTAACTTTCTATTTCAATGCTATACTACAAAATAATTGATTATTATGATAATGTTAATTTGATGTTGTATGCACTGCTTTTTTCTTATTGAACGTGCTTTTTCTTAACTGCTCCCACGTTGCTTTTACAATAGAGCATAGATGTAGAATATTTTAATGAAACATTTATCAAGTTTCTGAATTCTAATTAATGTTTTGACTTTGTGATCAAAAAGAGTGGAGTCTCATCAGATTCCAAAGATTTACGGCAATGATGCTTCCATCTAAATGGTAATCTTTGCTTTGATTGAAGGTAAATACAAAATCGATTGTAGCACTGTTGAAAAATAAGAAAATAAAATAAATGAGAATATAGTGTAATAACTCCTAATAAATTTCGACTTTATAAGATCATATTATGTTCGTGATGGATTAATTATAACTTTCAAGTTAAGAAGGTCTAGACGAATTTAGATTCAACTAATTTAATTTTGTGAGTACATTTAACTTAGTAAGTACAAATTTATATCTCATTTCAGTTCCTTTATTATTATTATTATTATTATTATTATTATTATTATTTTCATGCCTATAATAGAGTATAGTTGAAACATTATAGTTGTAAGATAAAGTATCGTACATATATTGTAATTCTTGTGGTTAATGAAATAGATCTATTTTGGCCTATGGTTTATAGAATCGATATATGTTATATGCAAAATAGTGTAGTGATTTTAATCTATGCCACAATGAATATAAGGTTACAAAATAATAAAGTTTGAGTAGAAATTTGCTCTTATCCTTTTTCTAAGCTTAACTTTGCTGTTTGTTGCTCTGTTTTGTTTCGCTTAACTTATTATTTTTGTCAAACAGAATCTCAAAGATTAATTATAGGGTTCTTCCAGCTCAATTGAGTTGAGTATAGAGGATTTGGAAGACTTTTGAGTATTTAAATAAAACTGTTGAAGCCGGCATTAATCATTGTTCAGAAACTTGTTTTATGCCTACTTGAATCCAATTAATAAGGGGGTATCACTTATTTCCCTACTATTTTTATAATATTCAAAAAATCCATTTCATACCAAAAATTTTGAAGGAAAAGAGGGGTAAATGGATCATTTAGTTGATAATTTATTTTGTGAATATAAAATATATATTTATTATAAGAAAATGTTTAAAAATTATAAAAATACAAGAAAAATATCTTATTGTTAATTTTTTATTCACATTGAAATATATATTTCTTATTTCAGTATTTAAATTTCTTTATTTTCATTTTCTTTTGCATGATTTATTTAATTTATAATAAATATGAATGAAACTATATATGAAAATAATAATATAAAATATGTTGTTGGGGGATTATTGATTATTATAAAAACAGTAAGGGGTATATTAAATTTAGTAAGGGGAAATCAACCATCTACCTTTAACAAATGTCATCGTTGGCCGTCATCAATAATGGTTTTGTGTTATTATTGTCCAGAAATTTAGGATTAAAATTTTTAACAACAAGTGAAGATGTACTACCAGTCTACCACTGCCATTCTCTTCAACTTCAGCTGATTTACAATTAGTCCAAGCGATCTTCACTACAATAGTCTAATAAGTATGTTGTTGAAATGAATCAAGGTTTTTCTCGTGATTTGAAATTCTCCAAAACAAATTAATTTAATGATATGAGCATTTCTTGAGAAAAAAAAAACAAGACTATAATCTATAGATATATAGTTAAGATATATACGGAAAAAAAACTTGTTATTTTCTTAAATAATCACCATTTAATATGGCTGATCATTGTGCTTGTATTTACTTCTGGACGATGCTATACATATATAGTTAAGATACTTTTCAATCTTAATCCCACTAATACAAAGATTTTACGTTTAAAAGTTAAATAAGACTATAATCTATAAAAATAAAAAAAAAGGGGGTAAAAGAAATCCAAATAACCAAATTCAACATTCAAAATAAGCTTGACTTTTTAAATATTTATAAGGCCCGCAAGAGTACAATATCCGTGCAAGAAAATATAAACAAAAGAAGAAATATAACGTTAATTGATCTCATCAATAACTTGTTAATTAAAAGCTACAGCTATATATATGACAAAAAGAAGCAAAAAAGAAAAAAGAATTGTATGGAAACATAGTTGAATGAACTAACAAACATATCATATTTGAGCTAAACTTCCCTATCGTATGGCCTACTAAATTTAAAAATATTAAAAAGAAAAAAGACATTAAGAAGTCTCCAATGTGGTAACCCACCAAAATTAATAGCATCAAAATTCCACTTTAGTCCTTTTGCATCCTCTTCGTCATCGATAGAAAAGATAGTACACATAATATCAAACAAAGAAAATCTCTAATTTTCATCTCCACAAACCCTAAAATCGAAGAAGAAAACAAAAGGGGGAAAAAAAATCAATTTATGGTCTACTCCTTAATAACAAAAAAATCAGAAATCAAAGAAATTATTGAAAAGGTCTATAGGTGGAGTAGGGGATGTTATATGAGGTGAAATATTAAAACCTGAAGGACTAGGCATGAAACTACCCTCAATAAAATTCTTGTTACCGTGGAGCACGGGACTCAAATCATGTAAGAAACTGAAGGAATTCGGATCGGACGGCGGAGAAAAGAAGCTCGGTGGTATCATAGGCAGTGAAGTGGGCCCCGGTGACAAGATCCCTGGAAACAAACTTGATCTTTCTATGTTATGATCCATTTCTATCCCCTCAACAAAACCACCACCCGTAGCCATGTCACTATCATTGCTATTAGTATGACCACGATAATCTTCATTGTGACTGTGATTGTGATTGTGATACTGATGATGACTTTGTATTAATTTCTTGCTCGGCGAATATTGCTTTGCTTTCTCGATACTCGCGTATCTTGCCGCGGGTGAAATCGCACCCGTCGAGTCGCCCAAAGGATCATATGATGATGACGATGCTGCTGTTTTTGATGATGTGAACGACGTCGTAGTAGTAGTAGTAGAAGAAGAAGAGGAGCCAGTGAGACGTTGAACTAGGGTCATGAAGTCATTAGGGTTTGTGTGAATCACCTTAGGCGAGACAGTGTAGATTATGACCGGCTGCCGTGGCGGCGGGGCTGGTGCCTGGTGATGATGATGATGATGTTGCTGTTGCTGTTGCTGTGACGGCGGTGCCACGGGTGGTTTCTTGATCTTGTGCGAATCTTTACGGACTTTTAACGGCGCCGGCCTCGGGCCTTGGAGCTCTCTTCGTGGTGATTTGCTGACCGGAAAATCTGATGATGAGTCCATGTTGAATGTTTAAAGAAGGAAGCGAAAGAAAGAGAAGGAGAAGATATATTGTTAATGATGACGATGCTGAAAATAAACGCATTATTTATTAATGCAAATTTTAAAGCTGAGATTAATAAAATATTTAAAAGAGGGGGAGAGAGAGAGAGAGAGAGAGTATAAGTCAATGAAAATATAGAGTGATTAATTTAATAATTTGATGAATGAATGAATGAATGAAAATTGTGAGGGAAAAAAAAAAAAAAAAAGATGATTCGGTAAAAATTGGCTACTTGTTTGTGGAATTAACGGATACGTAATAAATAGTCGGTTTTTTTTTGGCCTTTTAGATTTCGTTATGTTATTAATGTTTCGTTTGGAGGTGGATATGTTACGGATTCTGTAACATACGCCCCCACTCCATGCACTCCACGTGTCCCCCCAAGTGGAAACAAAGCACTCAAATGGCGCCCTTGGGGGCTGGCTAACCTTGTCTGTAAGGTACAGAAGCTGTACCGTAGCCAGCTCCCGTTTGTTTGAACTTGTCCTTAGTCTTTATGGCTTTTGGTCCTTTGCCTTGGCCAGTGGAAGAGGTCGTGTGTTCCACGTCACTTATGATTGATGATTGCGTAGCGTGTCCATGTCAGCCTTATTTTATCTTTTCCTTATTATTAAATTGATGGATAAAATTTAATTGACCTTTTTTTGGTGTCTGGTGTTTGGTTTTTGGAAATTGGATTTCTATTCTACATATGACCTAAATAGGTGGAGTTCAATTGTTTCTTCATCATTACTAAAATTATAATGCGGTACTTAAAACAATAAAAATTAAACAAACTACCTCCGTTTATCTCACTTTTTCTTTTACTTTTTTTTAAAGAATTAGATGAACAACAATGATTATGAAATTGATCAGAAATCTCTTTCGAATTTCCGGATTATTACAAATAAGTCGTCATTAGAGTTTGTCAAGACCTCGTTGAAGGAAATTTAAATATGGTGGGATTTTTATATCAATTGAAAATATAAAAATTGATGTATAAATTGCGAAGAGTAGTGTGTGTGTGTGAGAGTGTATTCTTTAAAAAGGAAAAAAAAAATATAGAAGAGAGAGAGAGAGAGAGCAAAAAAAAATAATGAAGTAATTCTTAGCTCAACGACACATCTCAAACAATGTGTTTGCGCACAAGCTAATTTTGGGATCACGTGGGACAATATTGCAGGTTCATTTGTCACAACAGTCCGCGCTAATATAGACTATCAAGTTGTGACAGGAATTAGTCCATTTGTTCAGCCACATGACAACATTTAAAAGTCGTCCCACTGCAAGCTAAAAAAATTAGGTGCGACAGATTTAATGGGACAGTCAATAAAATTATGTCCACTGTTTTTTTATTTTATTTTATTTTTTATTTTATTTTATTTTTTATTTTATTATTATTATTATTCATAGTTTATAATTAAGTTTTAGAATAAATATGTGACTAGATTTTATTTGACAAAGAAATTGCGTACACTCGTACGCAACCGTGACATCTAACTATCTCTACCGTTTCTAAACCAAAACTTCTATGTCATGTTTAAAACACGAGCAAAGGAATTTTAAGTTGGAGAAAGACTTTAGGTAGAACAGAGACACGATACATGAAAAAGTAAATGTATGCGTTACGAGATTTTCCAAGGCAAGCATATTTGTTGACTCGGTACATCGAAGTCTTACTCTTCGAGTTAAGTCAACGGTGCAAAATTCATGGAATCTATATTTAATTCTCAAATTGCAAATGAAAGATAAAAAAGCTTTGGTTACACAGTACACATACACACACCCCAAAAAGAAAGGAAACAAAAATGCCGCCACTGGGAGTCTGGGCTGGATACAATTAGCTGAAATGAGGACATGAAAAAGAGCACGTGCGCTATCTAATTGGTAGAGTACTAATGGAGCTTGTTTAATTGAACATATATTTTTTTTTAAGGTTATTTTTCATATAATAGAAAGATCATAAAATGTTTTTATTGTATTACACTTATTTAATTAATGTATACATGATATATGTGTATGAATTAAATATAATTATAAATTATATGATGATTTTTCAAAATAAATAGACGTATGTCATATAAGTATTAAGTGGATGTAGTACAATAAAAGTATTTTAAAATCTCTCTTTATAGTAGTTTCGAAGTGGCATTAAATGAAGACCACTATATTAAGGCAAAATGATTTTGGGGCAATTAGTATAACTGATTATTTAAACTCGAAAATTTTATTCAATTTTGGAAATAAAAGGTAGAAAAAAGGGAAAATTTTGAAATATTAAACGTACAGAAGACACTAACAGTGTCTTGTTTACCTAGTTCCAGCTTGAACAATTCAATATATTGCCTAGTCTCCAATGCTTGATTAGTTGACCTAGTCCGAAGTGGTCCGTCATGCAATGAAAATTCATCTTTCAAATTGACTTCAATCTACCTTTTCAAGTTTCAAAGCAGCTTGAATCTTTCTCATCTTCTGAGGATTTGTTTTATGCGTACAAATTAATGTTCCAACTGCAACCAGATTAATGGTGCTGTTTTTGGTTCAATTTTAACGGGTCCATGTGAATGAACTTGTCTTATATTAGGTGGTCCTATGGTGACTTTGATTATTTTAATTATCTGCTTCATTAGCTTCGAAAACATATGACAGCAGCTGGGTCTCGTTTCAGTGGTTATCATTTTATAGTTTCGGCAGACCTTCGATCGAAAGAAATTCAAAACAATGATCGATCCATCAGGCCCTATATTTTAATTTACATGTCGATAAGGTTAGGGATTTCAATATTAGACACACGTTATTTTATCAAAATAATATAAAAAAACAATATCAAATGAACCTTCTATAACTTTAGAAACTCACGAATGTGACTGCAAAAAAGAAAAAAAAAAAGAAAAGAAAAGTAAGCAAACAAGTTGTTGACGGACCGGTATCAATAAATAAAAGAAATTAATTTCCGCAAAATACAACCTGCGACAGCAACCTGCTACAAGTGGAGGTGTAACCGTGTAAGTTGTGTTGTTTGGCGCGCGTTTTGCTCCAAAGAATTTAGCAGTTTACGACTGCCCGCGTCGTGTCGAATTCAATGAATTCTGGGTTTTATTCCCTTTTTATTTTTATTTTTTAAATTTCTTATTAATTAAAAATAGTAAAATAATCAATAGTGGCACGTCAAGTTTGATTGTTATTAATTACTATCATTATTGATTCATTATGAGTATGTTTAAACTTTTTTTTTTTTAAATAGCTTTAAAAATCTAGTTAATAGCTCTGCCTAATTTGAAGCCGGCTAGTCGTTTAATCTGTTGGTGCTTAAAATCCTATCTATATATATATATAAAGCTAAGACTTGGGGAGGTAATGTGCCATCACCATTTCTCATCTTTATATATTTTCTATTATCTAATAAATAGAGATTTGTTTTTTTGAATTTAGTTTTTCATCTTCTCATAATTAATTTAATTGTTCTTTAAATTTTATTATGCTAGCAATTAAACTTTAGTGGCTTAAAATCTATCTGTCTATATATATATATAAAGCTAGGACTTGGGGAGGTGATATGGCATCACCATTTCTCATCTTTATATATTTTCTATTATCTAATAAATAGAGATTTTTTTTTTGAATTTAGTTTTTCATCTTCTCATAATTAATTTGATTGTTCTTTAAATTTTATTATGCTAGCAATTAAACTTTAATGGCTTAAAATCTATATATATATATATAAAGCTAGGACTTGGGGAGGTGATGTGGCATCACCATTTCTCATCTTTATATATTTTCTATTATCTAATAAATAGAGATTTTTTTTTTTGAATTTAGTTTTTCATCTTCTCATAATTAATTTAATTGTTCTTTAAATTTTATTATGCTAGCAATTAAACTTTAGTGGCTTAAAATCTATCTGTCTATATATATATATAAAGCTAGGACTTGGGGAGGTGATGTGGCATCACCATTTCTCATCTTTATATATTTTCTATTATCTAATAAATAGAGATTTTTTTTTTTGAATTTAGTTTTTCATCTTCTCATAATTAATTTGATTGTTCTTTAAATTTTATTATGCTAGCAATTAAACTTTAGTGGCTTAAAATACATCAATTAATTAATATAGGAAGGAAGAGAGATTCTTTCATCTTCCCTCAATAATGCCACTAGGGTCTAATTCTTTGTACATATCTCTTCCTCTTCCTATTTAAATCCAACAATATATAACTAATAATAATAATTAATTATAAGTCTTTTGAAACATTCATTTTTTTTATTATGCTAGCAATTAAACTTTAGTGACTTAAAATACATCAATTAATTAACATAGGAAGAGATATTATTTCATCTTCCCTCAACAATGTCACTAGGGCCTAATTTCAATGCCACAATCTCATATTTAATAATGCAACCTTTTATTTAGTGTCTTTTGGGTTATTCAAATTTTATTATTATATAATTGGGATAGCTTAATTTGGGCAGGCCTAGAAGTCCAAGAGTTTCGTTCAATCCAAAAGTTGGTGAAAATGTTAGCGTGAGCGTAAGAAGACAAATACATACATACATGTATACTAAATGTATGCACTCCCACCCTAAATTAAATGTATCTTTGTTAGAACTGCTTAAACCGGCGACCTCTTGCATCTACTGCAAGAGTCACTTGAAATATCTTTTAGGAATAAATTAACCATTTTATCCTTATTTATTAATTTTTTAACCACGTTAAAAATCTATAGAAAAATTTGGGAATTTTTCAGATTTGCTCTCCCGTAGACATTTAATTTCCTCACTTTTAACAAACTTTCTACTAATATTTTTTCGTAACTTTAGCAAAATATTTCTTACATCATTATATAATCTCTTCACTTTTAAGATCTTGTAACTAAATAAGCAATTAATTGGAGGCTTGATTGAGTGATCTTCAAGCAGAGTTTTTTGACAAGTCAATAGATGTGAAATAAGTAGGAGCTAAAAAAAAATCCTGTAATTAATAATAAAATTTTCAAAAATTAATGTCCAATGATGGGGTTATAATTGCATGGCGTCATGTAAATAAATCATAGAAGTAATACTGTATTGGGTTTATAATTTAGATTAAAATTTCAAAAATCAAAGTTTGATGGGGGTTATGGTTGCAGGGCACCCTCAAACAAAAATAATTTATTGGGATGTTGTAAGGTAATATTAGAATTTGAACATTAAACATTTTCTTTAATATTCTTTATAATGAACATTTAAGGGGGAATGTTATACATTTATTAAAATAAATGTAGATGTTCATAACATATATCTCTTAGTCTCCCCACTATCTCCCATTAGCAACCTTTAACTTCCCTATAACTCCCACTATCTCACAAGGAATTATGATCCATAATTTTTCATTAATTTCATGGAGTGATTATGTAACTATAAAAGGAGAATTTCATCTTTTTGTTTTGTACACACATAATTGGAATGAATAAAATCACTCTATAATATATCTTTATCTTGCGTTACTTCTTTATTTGTATTGTTGGCTAATAGTTTTTTTTTTAATTTTTTACAAGGCTGTCTCATCTTAAAAAAATCAATTCATATTTTTTTTATCAGTTTTATCAAATGTAAAGTAAGAAAAAAAGATAATATTAAACTCTTTTTTCAAAGCCGCGTGAAACTCAGTTCTATTTTCTAGTGAGTATATAATATGAATAACGTAACGCAATTTACAGCTTTAGATGATACAACTGCAACTGCAAGTGCAAGCTGCTGGGTGAGCCCAAATACAAACGCATTGTCAAGGCACAAGTCTGCGCCATTCTTTTTGAAGTGAATATGAACGGAACAAATCTAAGTCTAAGCGGAGCAAGTTGCGCGAGATATTAAATGAATTTCATTATTGTAGTTACTGTTTTCTCACTTGTATTGTAACGTAGACGACACACGACAAGTGCTGCGTGCCCCCAAAACGTGGGGATGTGAACAGTGTTATACAAATTTGTCCCCCACGTTTTGTTTTTCGGAGATGATGTTATGTTACTATCGACAGAGATCGACATGTAAACACTGACAGACTAAAATACCACTCGTGTCTAATTAGCAATATTCAGCTGCGTACACGCCTCAATGATCTGATTAACATTCAGATTATATATTGTCGGTCACAATTTGTTCTATTTTGAATCTTCTCACTTTGATACCATAAAAATTATTGCTTTCTTTTTTTCTTTTTCTTTTTTAATATAGTCATTATTACTGCATACTTTAGTGATGGGCTTTAAAAAAAAAAAAAGTGAGGATATCAAACTACTTTGTAAATGCTCATTTACTCCTTAATTTTTGAATTCTTATATTTTAAAAAATTATCTAAAAACATTCCGTAGTTAAATATATTATATTTTTGCTCTTACTTTTTTTTTCATTTTCAATAACACCCTTTGCAACAATATTCTTAACATTAATTAATTGGGTTATTATCATTTTACTACTTCAGGAATTGCTAAATATCAAATGACTACAACAATTATTATCGTTTCGTTTTTATATTATATCTTTATAAAAATATCATTTCTTATTTTTAAAATTCTGTTGTTAGTTATTGATCATTAGTTGATTAACAAAATACTAAATTTATCCTTCATAATTTAAAAAAAATATAATAAAATAAATTTGTAATTCATATATCATAATTCTGGCAAAAAAAATTATGTTAGTATTTTATATCCATTTTAATAAATATATTACAAATTTATTTTGTAAATAAGTTTCAAATTTTTTTTTTAATCATGAAGGGTGAAATTGGTATTTTGTTAGTCAACTAACTGGTCAACTAACGGTCAACTAACAATTGTAACAGAAAAGTAATAAAATGATATTTTTATAAAGATATAGTAGTAAAATGATAGGAGATAATACTTGTTATAGTCATTTGATGTTTGACAATTCCTAAAGTAGTAAAATGATAATAACCCTAATTAATTTATCTATAACAAAGTAATTGGTAAATATTAGGGTAAAAGAACTAGTACTTTTTGTACTAGTGCAATAGTCTGGCTAATAATTATTTATAAATAAATTAATATTAACCGACTTAAGGTAATGTTTAATATTCTTGCAACAATCTTACTAATAATTATTTTATTAAATATTAATTTATCAAATTAATCCCAAAAGTAAAATAATATAAAAATATTTGTGTAGATTTTTATGTTATTTTTATAGTTAATTTGATAAATTATCATTTTTCATTTCATTAGTATCCCAAAAGAATTTTTTTATAAGGATATTATTGTAAAATGAAATAAAAAATAATGTAGGATCGTAACATATTTAACAATAGGAGGGTCTTGAAGTTTTTCTTAAATATAAAAACTGAACATACACTTAACTTAAATTATAGGGACTAAATGAGTATTTACTCTTTAAATTGTTGAAAATATCAATTGCAAAGCTCGTCAGACAATTTCAACTTAACGGTGCATACATCCATTAGATTTTTAATAATATCGTAATAATCATGTGAGGCCACACCATCAGCATCGACAGGGGAAGTAAAAATGTACCTAGAGTTTGTGTTTTATCAATATCATAATGTTGAATACGAAGATGAGTTCAAAAAATAAAGATTTTTGTTTTACACAAAAAAAATTGCCTTCAAAACTGTAATTTATTTTAGGAATATTTTAATAATTAAAAATTATTTTTAAATTTTAACTTAATGACTAATTTAGTGAGTTTAGATAGCCCCATCTAAAAAAAAAAAAAAAGTTATCAATTGAATTTAGAAAAACCTGATGGGCTCCAAGCAGCATTCAAATGGCATCTAGAGGAAAAATGAAATTATCAAGTAATACGATGACAAGACACAAACCACCGAACTAGCCATGAAGAAATTGAGTCCATATATAGTCTTGCAATATTTCTTGATAGCTCATGCTCGATCTACATATAAATGGTATGTATAGTTATCAGGAGATAATAAAATTAGAACGATCTGAAACCGAAGTTGGCCAAAATACATCTTTTTTTTTATAAAAAAAAAAATTCATATATGCCTTTTATTAATTTGTCATATTAATGATCGTTCCCTATTTTAGAAACTAATTGCTTTTGAGGGTATCAATGGTGAAGAAAAGAAAGAGTGCTTGCTATTATTATTGCACGTTCTGGCTGGGGACGTACAGATAATGTGACAGCTTGCAATTGGTTGCGTTTTCTTTCAGTAGTGTTCACAAGCAGTTCTCGCTTTATGATTTGCATCTGCATTGTATTATTAGCAGTTCTCGCTCTCTCTGCCGTTTCAACTTTAGCCCTACAAGAGTCAGCCAAATCGCCTACTATCAGCAGATGACCCGCATTTGCAATCAATTTATACTTGTTAACATGTTTCCCTTTAATATTAATATTAAAACATCAATTAACTATAATAAACATATTATCATAGTCAAAGTCGATCAGGGGCTAAATTTCCCATATATATGCTCACTCTATCTCGGTTAATTTTTATTTCAATTGAATAATTTCTTAATCTATTTCTAGCGTACTCCCACTTTTGTCCTAACTCTTGAATGCACACTTGTATATTATAGGTTCTATTTGAGATTGAGGTGTTATAACTTTTAAGTTGTAGTTATTATAGAAAAAAAAACTGTAACTATAAAACAAAAGTTAATAATATGTAGTAAATATAAATTTTAAATAATAATTTTAATAAAATTATTAAAGATATAATAGATTTTTCATTATACAAATAAAAAATCATATTAACATAACTTTCAAATCACAACAATTAGTGTTTATTAAACATTTTATAATTATAATTTTTGAGTTACAACTGCACCCATCATCAATACTGAACGCACCCATAATTTCATTTGATCATCAGATCGTGCTTCTTACGAGTGGGTCTATTAATTGCATGGAGAGTACATGACATGATAAAATCTTTTTCGCACAAGAGATTTGACCTACGGATTGTTTGGAATTAATTAACCCATCTTTTGAAATTGAGTAAGCGTTTCATAAACCTCACCTCACATATACATTTTCCTGAAGATTTTGGAGTGCCAATCGGAATGTGAGTCCATTACACAGTACGTGTAAAGCATTCATTTGATGCATTTAGAAACCCATAAAATAGAAGTCCCAAACAGTTGACTTTACAAGACCTCCAGTACTGTCAGTACGGGACAACAATGAAATTTACAGAACTTTCTAGCTCAGAACTCGATGCCATTGTCGTTGTCGATCCGGTGAAAATTGAGCCAACGATTTTCTGGCTTCCACATTCCCATTTAGAAAGGGCACCGCCCATATTTTTGTTCCTATCTACATCACAAACCAAATGTTAACTGTCGTTACATATATTTAAACTATAAATTTTCGTATGGTTATGGCATTGTACTTCCTGTTGTCTTCCCGTTTGTCTCTCTTCGCAAGAAGTCATCATAGTCGCTGTTTACATCTAAAACACGCCCCACGCCATGTTCGTGGCCACTAATAATTTATTTTGTTTAAAATATATTTTTACCATGAGAATATATTGACTTTGTTCACATTGATATCGATTTTTTAGGTTAACTAACATGGTATCACCAAGAGTTTCATGTTTGAATTCCCAAGTCACAATATCAATCAATTTATATGACAATCAATATTGATTTCACCGAATCCAAATAACCTAAAAATTAATTTCATATTCTGGTAATCATATTCACCTTATTATAGTTCAGTCTCAAATATAGGCATACTCAGTTGAGATTCAGGAGGGGCTTGACCCTCTTTTGAGCTATTATTTTTTCTTTTAAATGTGCAACAACCCCCTTCAAAAAGAGTTAAATAAAAAAAATTTAAACATATTTTCTATACAATAAAATACAAGTAGTTTGGTGGTAAAATTGCTTTCTAGTAGTTTTGGAGACTTGGTTCAAATTCCAATATACATATACTTTTGTTTGTTTAGATATTTAGTTTTCAAAAACTCAAATTCTATTATTTTCTCTTAAATTTTAAAAAATAATAACAATAAATTATGTATTTTAAATGTTGGATCTCATTGTGAACAATAAAAGAAAATAAGTACCCAAATTTAATTAAAATTTTTGGAACTGAGGCCCCCTAATTTAAGTGTCCGAATTCGCCACTAAGCCTCATAGTTTACAAACAGAGACAAACAAAAAATTTATTTTACTGTAGTTTTTTTTTTTTAATATGAGTTAGTTGAGTGTTGTTTTATATTATATGTCAAATGTAATTTTAGATTACTTCTTAACGTTTACAAGTATTTTTTTCCAATCAAATTCAACAAAAATAGTTTAATGTGATAAAATCAATTGATAAAATATAATTATGTATGAATATTAAACTAAAAGAAATTATAAGACTTTAATTTCCTCTTTTTAACAAAAAAATTAAGCTATATTATTATGGCACGCTCTCCTCCTTTAATTGTAGAGATAATTGTACTGTGAAATATCAATTCCAGGGAATTAATCGTTTGATCTGAATTTCACAATACGAAATTTTTCTTTAACTCTTTAAATTTTGTTCAATGAGGTTGGGAAAAAAAAATCTGCCAAATATATTAAATTTGTCTGATCTTTTAGATGACCATTATATTCATTATTATACCTGTACTTAGCCTCCTTATCAAGCCAAGCTTCCTCCATTTTTCTAAGTGGTGAAAACTACTTTAACTTGCTTGCCTGATCCCACTCGCCATTCTCTTACAACCAATTAAGGGTAAGACAATTGACAATGAGACATTACTTTCATCTTATATGATAAATTTATCTCTATTTTTTGGCAAAATATTTAACTAGGTCATATGGGCATGTAATATAGTGTTCGCTAGTCAATTTCTATGAGGAAAAACACAAACAGAAAAGACCTTTTAGGATTTAGACGTTATAGGGAAAGCCATTGGATGTGGAGATCCGTTACTTGCCGGTAACAATTTCTAGCACACATGACCCGAAAACTCCTGCTGGCCCTATATAATCTTCAAGCCAGACTGCTGCTCTCTCATTGCACTGCCTTGATACCTCTCTATTTCTCTCTTGCTCTTGAGCTTGCAGTGCCAATTCTACTCAAATTCCATATTCAATAATCTTTCTTTTCAATCCTTAGAGGAAATTTTTTATTCTGATTCAAAATATTGGTGATGAAATGATTGCTTAGTTTCTCATGAATTGCATGGAGAGCTTAGACGTGAAGAAACTGGGACTTTTAAGGAGATGATTGAAGCTCCAAATGATGCCACTAGCATTCTACAAAGCATTCAAAGTTTTGAGATGAAATCAGAATCAACAGGCAGTGAAAAGTGTAAAAGGGAAACAAGGTCAACAGGTGCTGAATTCTTGGTCGATGTAGATGAATTTATTAACAATGTTGCTGGAAGCTTTGATGAGAATGATTCCACTAATCCTAGAAGGGGTTGTAGCGGTTGCTTAAATGTCACAGAACTGCCGACTTCCAATTCCAATAAGGGCCGTTTCTTTTCATACTGATTACTCATAATAGCTTTCATTGTGACATTTAAACTCTTTGTACTCAGGAGATAATGCATATAATGCAGCCGGTCTATCGCCTCTAGATACCGAAGAAGATCAAGATTCCTTGTGGTTGAAGAAACTGCAAGATGAACTATCTTACCAATATATCTCCAGGTATATACTAGAACTGATCAACTACATTCATATTCTAGTCCTGAAAATTAACGCTGAGAAAGAATTATATCCTAATTTTCTTCCTTTTATACTATAGTTTGAAGATGTAAAATACAAGGTAGCAGCAAGAGGCGGTAAATGCACCAAAGCCGAGAATCACATAATTGGACCATCAGGAGGAGGCAAAACAACTCTGCTAAATTTTTTGAACGATCAAACTTAACAGTGGTACCATCACTTACTTGGGCATGTATGATTGCATAAAGTTGATAAAATATTGCATTGATTTGTGAGCAACCGGTAATTGGAGGGAAATATGTGGGGGGAGTTTCTGGCGGCCAGAGAAAGAGTCTGCTTAGGCAATGAAATCTTGCTGAATCCATTACTTCTGTGACTGTTCTCAGATGAACCAACATCAGGTCTGGATTCAACAACCGCTCTAAGGATCGTTCAGATGCTACAAAACATTGCCGAGGTACTAAACATATGCAGAACCTTAAACTTTTGTGCCCAAAAATATATAGTCACTGATTGTTTTATCTATTGCATAGGATGGCAAGACAATGATGACTACAACACATCAGCCATCTGGTAGACTCTTCATCAAGTTTGATAAACATACTGTTGGATGAAGGAATTCATCATACTCCAGAAAAGCTTCAGAAGCAATGGACTATTTTTCTTGAATTGGATGTTCTCCTTGTATAGCCATGAACCCAGCAGAATTTCCTATTGATCTTGCAAATGGAAATGTGAATGACAAATCATTCGCTACAAAATTCAAGGTTAAGGTCTCACCAGGAAGTAGAAGACTTGACAATAGAGAGCCTCTACATTGACGTCCATGAGGTTAAAAAGACAACAATAATGTCAAATTTTACAAAAATAATAAAATTAAAATAGTCTTTAACATTTATATAATCATATATTTCATATTAGTATCTCGTGAGACATACAGAGAACAAGCCTTAAAGTTGTAGAAAAGAAAGCCCTTGACACCTGTACCAGTAGAGGGTGAGCTTGAGATGTAGGGAAAGTTAAATTCAAGGGAAAATCAAGCACTTGTAGTGAATAATTGTCCATTCTCTTGAGAAGAGGCCTCAAAGAGTGATGCCACAAGTACTTAAGCTGGTAACTTGTAACACAAGCTATATCCACAGCCATAACCATTGTCTTACTTTGGTGCCACTCTGATTCTTGATAGACAACCATCACTTAAATCAACTCCTAATCATTTTTCCCTTTGCTGTTTGTGACAACATTTGCAATTACTTACCATTCTTGTTCAATTTGTTTGCAGGCAGTGCTGTTGTCTTCATTTCAGTATTTTGGGGCTTCTTTCCTTTATTTACCGCTATCTTCACATTCCCACGAGAAAGAGCGATGCTAGCTAATTAAGGAAAGATCTGTGGACATGTACAAAATCGGTGCATATTTTTTAGCCAGAAACATTAGTGATCTCATACTGCCAATAATCGTCCTTGTGATTGTCTATCTTATGGTTGGATTAAGGCCAACTTACATCGGGTTTTCTCAGAATACGCTCGCTGTTTTCCTCTGTATTCTGGCTGCTCAGGTGCCATAGAATATCAGATACCAATCAATTTTTTTTTTCCTCTTCCGTGAAATTGTAAATAGTCTTGCTTGGCTTTTTCAACTTGAATAATGCAGGGCCTCGGACTTATTAGAGGAGCAGCATTCATGGATGTAAAGGAAGCGAAAACATTGGCATCTGTTGTTCTTATGACCTTCATGCTATCTGCTGGATTCTTTATCCAGGTTAAGAGAAAATTGCCAAATTTTCCAAATGATTTTTTACAGATTCAAATGTATAAAATTATTATAGCATCAACTAGAACATAATAATGGTCTTAATTAATCGATTTCCTTGAGTATTGATTTGGTGCAGAAAGTTCCATTTTTCATGTCGTGGCTACGCTACGTTTCTTTCAACAACTATCGTTCCTACCAGTACCGTCGCTCAGGATCAGAGCCTCCCTTCATCAAAGAGCTAAGACTTGCTCATAGTGGACTTGAAGTTGGGGCTGTGACGGCGATGATCATAGGGGACCGGCTGGGGGCCTATTTGTCCTTAAGGAGAACGAAAATAATAATAGTGGCTTAGCTTACAACAATCAACAATAATTTGAAGACGTGTAATCATTTCGTAATTAATTTATTGACGAACAAAAATATTTTATTCTCAAGACCATGAATTTTTCTCTTGGGTGTTTTCTTCTTTTTTTTCCTGTTATTTATTAAATATCCAGATCAAAGGAATCAATTAGTCACAACTAATTAGCAATCATTATTGACTCACTTTGATTTGTTACAATGCAACTCCACAGATATACGTAACGACATAACGTACATATCATTATAACCTTCGAAGCAAAACATCTTGGATGAGCATAGAATTTTGACTGCTAGAAGATATTTTGACTTACATTAGCATAGAACACCCAAACATATATATATATATACAATTTATTTTAATCCATAGCCATATGCAACATATATGATTGATGAGCTTGCAGCTTGCTCTGTTCATCAATTATATCCTCCGCGACCAGTTGTGCTGTAGTCAGCAAGTAGAGCCCTGCGTCCTGCAAATGAATTTGATGAAATTTCCAATTTATTTTGGTCATTGATCCCAAATGGAAAAGAAAAAAAGGGGAAAATGAAGGCCAATAAAAGTGGATGGAACTGACAATGTACTATTTTCATTGTGATTTTACTAGAAATGTAAGAAAGCCATCTTGGTGTTAATTACCAATGCATAAAAATTTTGATTTTATAAAATGCGGACATAGCAAAAGAGAAGTTTCAAACGAATAAAATGCTAGCTCCAAAGTGGTAAGCAGCTGTATCTACAAACCAAGTATAGTTTCTGGGCCTGCATCATTGAGCATTGCGGTTGCCATCTTAGAGGACATGAGTAAAAAGATTGCTACAAAAACTGCCATAGTCAGGACTTGCATGGCCTAGGAGATGTCCATTTTCGCCGTAAATTTTTGAAGAAAGAAGTTAAGAGCATCTCCAAAAAATTCTATTAATTTTACTCTTTAAATATTTATTTGCTTACTTATGTGATAAAAAGAAGAGTGAAAAAATATGTTATTCTCCAAAAGACTCTTAAAATAATCATAAATTAATATTATTTTAATCAAATAAATATTTTTTCAAACAAAAAATAAATGGTAATTAAAGCACTTCTCTCTCCCCCTAATTAAAAGTAATAAAATATAAATTGAAGAGAGAGAAAACAACTATACAAAATTGGAAAAAAAATCATATCTTATTTGAAGAATTTTAATTGGAGTGTCTTTTGAAGCCTTGATCAATGCTAATGCGACTCTTTAAATAAGTAATAAAATCTTATTAAAAAGTTGTTTTGAAGATGCTCTCATTAAGTCATTATTTCATCACTTGAGAAAACAATACAAAATGCTGCAGTGGTAAACTTTTTATTAAAGTTAAGTACTTACAGACTTGGTGAGCGGCTGTTTCCATAAGCCGAGTGATTAATTTCTTATTCAAATTGCCAAAATTAGGTTAATATATCTGATATCTCCCTCTCTAATTAATTTGTTAATATCGGTCAAATGCATGCGCTTATGATTAATGGTAGGTTGACCTCGTGTACTTTTTACTCAGTGTTAGGAAGTGGCTTTAGTATTTGAATATATACGGCGTACACGTAAAGTCATAAAATTTGATCAATTCAAATTTCACACACTTCGTATGCCCATTCGTTTTCAGTGAAATACTAAATTGCTGGACACTTGGCCTTTTTTAAAAAAAAAATAAAATAATTGACAAAATAGGTTTAATCAGTCTATACAGTGAAAACGTGTACGGCGAACCAAGCTAGAGACCTGGTATATCATTTCAAATGAATTAAAATAGTATTATATTATTTTCTCAAATGGAATTATAATTAATTTTGTTAGAGGTCGAACGTTAAGTTTATTTTAAAAAAATGTGAAGTTTATATTTAAGCTCGGCTATAAAAATTATAATCGAACCCTTTTTCTTTTAATAAATTACTCTTAGCCCATATTTAGATGGAAGAAATGGTAGGAGAAGAGAGGAATAGAAAGGAAAGCATGAGAGAGAAAATGAGTGTAAACGAGAATCAATTTCATTCACATTATTTGATTAGACATATAATCCATCTTTTTCCTCTTATTTCTTTCCCCTCTCCTTATTGCTCCTCTTCTCTCCTCATATTAGTCTCTCTTCGCAAGAAGTCATCATAGTCGCTGTTTACAGTTAAAACACACCCCACACCGTGTTCGTGGCCACTAATAATTTATTTTGTTTAAAATATATTTTTACCATGAGAATATATTGACTTTGTTCACATTGATATCGATTTTTTAGGTGAACTAATGTGGTATCGTTAGGAGTTTCATGTTTGAATTCCCAAGTCACAGTATCAATCAATTTATATGACAATCAATATTGATTTCACCGACTCCAAATCACCTTAAAATTAATTCCATAGTCTCATAATCACATTTACCTTATTCTAGTTCGGTCTCAAATATGAGTGGACTAAATTGAGACTCAGGAGGGACTTTGACCTCCTTTTAAACTATTATTATTTTTTAAATATACAAGTACAACAAATCCCTTCTAAAAGAGTTAAATAAAAAAAATTAAAACATATATTTTATTACAATAAAATAATTGTAGTTCAGTGTTAAAATTACTTTTTAGTAATTTTGAAGACTTGGTTCAAATTCCAATATACATATAATTTTGTTTCTTTAGATATTTGGTTTTCAAAAACTCAAATTCTATTATTATGTTCTCAAATTCCATTCTTATGACCTCCATGCTATCTGGAGGATTCTTTATCCAGGTTAGGAGAAAATTGCCAAATGATCCATATGATTTTTCACAGATTCAAATGCATAAAACTATTATTACGTCAACTAAAACATAATAATGGTCTTAATTAATCGATTTCCTTGTGTATTGACTTGGTGCAGAAAGGTCCATTTTTCATGTCGTGGCTACGCAACATTTCATTCAACAACTATGATTCCTACCAGCACCATTGCTCATCAGATTCTTGTTAGCCTCCCTTGGTCAGAGAGCTAAGAATTGATCATAGTGGACTTCAAGTTTCTTGTTAGCCGATGATCATAGGGTACCGGCTAGTGGCCTATTTGTCCTTAAGAAGAACGAAAATAATGACAGTGGCTTAGCTTACAACAGTCAAAAATAAGTGGAAGACATATGTAATCATTTATGTTATCTTCTTAATTAATTTTTTGACGAACAAAGATATTTGTCTTATTTGAAAGTCCGTGAATTTTTCTCTTGGGTTTTTTTTTCTTTTTTTTTTCTTTTATTTGTTATATATCCAGATCAAAGGAATCAATTAATCGCAACTAATTAGTAATCATTATTGACTCACTTTGATTTGTTGTAGTGCAACTCCACAAATATAATTAACGACATAACGTACATATCATAATAACCTTTGAAGCAAAACATCTTGGGAGTACTACTAGAAGATATTTTGACTTACAGCCGCAGGCATTATATAGTTATTGCATGAATCAATAACTTAGCGTAGAACACACAAACATATATATAAATTTTATTTTAATCCATAGCCATATGCAACATATATGGTTGATGAGCTTGCAGCTTGCTCAATCATCAATTATATCCTCCGCGACCAGTTGTGTTGTATTCAGCAAGTAGAGCCCTGCGTCCTGCAAATAAATTTGATAAAATTTCCAATTTAGTTTGGTCGTTGATCTCAAATGGAAAAGGAAAAAAAGGGGAAAAGGAAGGCCAATAAAGTGGATAGAACTGACAATATAATATTTTCACTATGATTTAAATAGAAATGTAAGAAAGCCATCTAGGTGCTAATTATTAAATAGCAATGCACACAAATTTTGATTTTATAAAAAGCGGACATAACAAAAGAGAAGTTTCGAACGAAGAAAATGCTAGCTCCAAAGTGATACGTAGCTATATCTACAAACCAAGTATTGTTTCTGGGCCTGCATCACTGAGCATTGCGGTTGCCATCTTAGAGGACATGAGCAAAAAGATTGCTACAAAAACTGCCATCGTCAAGACTTGCATGGCCTTGGAGATGTCCATTTTCGCCATAAATTTTTGAAGAAAGAAGCTAATTATTTCACTTGAGAAAACAATACAAGAAGCTGCAGTGGTAAACTTTTGATTAAAGTTCAATACTTATAGACTTGGTGAGTGGCTGCTTCCATGAGCCGAGTCATTAATTTCTTATTCAAATAGTCAAGATTAGGTTAATATACCTCTCTTTAATTAATATGTTAATGCCGGTCAAATGCTTGCGCTTATGAATTATGATTAAATGGTAGGTTGACCTCGTGTACTTTTTACTCAGTGTTAGGAAGTGGCTTTAGTATTTGAATATATACGGCGTACACGTAAAGTCATAAAATTTGATCATTTCAAATTTCACACACTTCGTACATGCATTCGTTTTCAGTGAAATACTAAATTGCTGGACACTTGACCCTTTTTATTTGAAGAATAAAATAATTGACAAAATAGGCTTGATCAGTTCATACAGTAAACACGTGTATGGCGAACCAAGCTAGTGACCTGGTATATCAGTTCAAAAATGAATTAAAATACTATTATATTATTTTCTCAAATGGAATGATAATTAATTCTGTTAGAGGTCGAACGTTAAGTTTATTTTTAAAAAATAATGTGAAGCTTATATTTCATCTCAATTATAAAAATTATAATCGAACCCTTTTTCTTTTAATTAGTTACTCTTACCCCATATTTGGTAGGAAGAAATGGTAAGAGAGAGGAGAGGAATAGAAAGGAAAGATTGAGAGAGAAAATGAGTGTAAACGAGAATCAATTCCATTTGTATTATTTAGTTGGACATGAAATTTATTTTTTTTCCTCTTATTTCTTTTCCCTCTCCTTTCTTCTTCTCTTCTCTCCTCATATTTTTTCAAACCAAACACGTCATTGGTTTATTAGCCTCTATGAATGTAAGACCTACATAATAGTATAAAACGTAAAAGTTAGAGGAATACATACATACATACATGCACAGACACACAAGTGTACAAGCCCAACAAAAGTAATTTACAATTAAAGCTGAAAGCCTAATATATAAAGAAAGCCTAATTAAAGCCCAACACGAAAAAAAAAAAATTATAATTGACCCTCTTAATTTATCTCACTAACTCATTCTTCTTAATTAGTATCATCTTATTTTAGAAATATCTCCATTAAAACTAAAAATAAATATTTGTCTTTTTAATTATTTTTCTCTCCCACCTGCCTTCTCTTTTAAGAATCACTCTGACACACTTTTTCATCGCTAATATCATTTATTTATTGTATGACGAACATATATGACACCTCATACCTATCGTAGAATTCCTCCATCACCATAACAAAATTTATTTTTAATTATTTTTTAATTTTATTTTGCTAAAACACAATGAACAAATGGTTTAATGAATAAAAAAATTGCATATCCGATAAATGTGATTCCGAACTCAACAAATATAACGACGTCACCATCATTTCCAAGTGATCCATATTCAGCTTCATAACGATCTCCAAATTTAACACCATCTTCTTCTTAGCATCCACCAAATGGTCCCTATCACCATTATCTACAACCACCGCCAACTTAGCACTAACTCTTCCACCACCACCACCAACAACAGGGGACCAAAAAAAAATCTCAAATCTTATACCATGTTTTCATTGTGTTTTACAAAAATAAAAATTTTAAAACAAGTAAAAACAAATGTTATTCATTATCTGGTGATGATGAAAATGGGTGTATTGATGATTCTGAAAGATACATTGTAAACGAAAGAAGAAAGTTAAAATAAAAAATGAATATTTATTTTTTTATTTCTTAAAAATTTTAAAACAAGTAAAAACAAATGTTATTCAATATCTGGTGATGATGAAAATGGGTGTATTGATGATTCTGAAAGATACATTGTAAACGAAAGAAGAAAGTTAAAATAAAAAATGAATATTTATTTTTTTATTTCTTAATAAGGGTATTGTTGGAAAAAAAAAGTGAGCTGGTTCAATTAATTGAGAGGTTAAAGATCACCATTCTAATTTCTCAACTCCTATAGTTGCATGTAGACACTTGAACTCTCTATGTTAGGATTGAGTGGAGGAGGAACTAATTAACCCATCCAAAGTTGGCTAAGTCTTCCTTATTTACTTGAGATAGAAGCATTATTTTCTTAATTCGATCCTTGTTTTGGTACAGTATTAAAATTTTTTTAATAAATTAGGGTAAAAAGAAATTCTAATTTAATTACTTGCTTCCACATTGGCCGAAGATGCTGAGTGATAATTTTGTAAAATTGTTTAATGTATGTAGCTTACATAAAGTAAAGTAAAATGACCTTTCATTAAGGATGAGTCTGATTTCATTCTAAAATTTACTTTGAATACTTATTTACTTTGCGCACTCTTTTAAATTATTTTAAAAATTAATAATTTCAAAATATTAATTTTTACTTGGACCACTCTTTTAAATTCATATATTGTCGTCATTACTCATTTCTTAAATTACCTTTTTTCTTATTTACACCCAATAAAATATTCATCACCACAAAAAAAAAAACCAACTTTCTTCCATTTTTATTAAATTTTATTTTCCTTTCATAGTAGAGTTTGATATTTGCTTTTTTTTTTCTCCCTTTAATGTGGCTATTTAATTTTGTTTTTCAAACCCATGAAAGTGTGCGGATTAGATAGAGTGAAGATCATAAAGCAAATTTAAAACAAATCTTATCCTTTGATTTTCTTTCATTTCTTATGTTGGAGTGATACAATTTACTGTTCTTCCTTCACCGTGGTTTTATTTCTTTTGTTTCAATTACAAAAGATGGAAAATGTTACCCGATGTTTTTCTAACAATTCTAATAATAATAATAATAATAATAATAATAATAATAATAATAATAATAATAATAATAATAAATTTGTTAAATTATATTTTATTAAATTGTCATTAATAGTAAATTAAATTCAAGCTAATTTACTAATATAAAAAAATTATTAAAATATAAGTGTTCAGAGTAAATTTTAGAGTACAAATAACCTCACCCTTTCATTAATTAATTATTTTCTTATTTAAACAATCAAAATATAAATTTCATTCCACCAATTAATTGCACAATGCAAGTATTAACAGATACAATAACTCGCACGCACCATTGCGGCAAAGCCCGACTTAAGATTTTAAAGTTTTTGTGAACTTAAAAAAAATAATAATAATAAAGTTTTCTTATGCAGGAGCCAGCAAGTTAGGATTTGATAATTAGAATCATAAAATCGATTACAGAAATAGCTAATGTAAAATCAAAGCACATTTTTTCGTTATTATTTTTTTATGATTTTACTAGAATTCTTAAATTCGCCCTTTTTTTTCAACAGCTAGCTCCACATGACAATCGTTTTCAGTGATCACATTATATGAAGCTCATTTCACACGACATGCTACAACAGCCATGTGATGGGTTGACATCACCAAACGCGGACTCATTCCAACTTTCAACTACTTGATCAATGATGACGACGACGATGACGATAAGTAGAGTGAACTTCGATATTTCAATTAAATATCTAATAAACATTAATTCCAAAATTCATGCTCCATGATCATGCATGCATGTACACATGCATGAGGCCGTAATATGAGCGCCATGTGCGTACATCATGTTTTGGGTCTTCACTTCACATCACAGCCTGTGATCATGCCATAGCACAATAGACTCACCATCAATCCGCTCAACACGTGATGTGAAATGTCATGGAGTGAATCCATGTGTTGAATGTTTGCTATTATAGACAAATATATGATACATTAACGCAGGAAAAACAAATAAAACTCCCCTTGTTGTTTCGAGAAATTAACTATTTCTTTTACTGTCATGGTGTCTATATTAAACTGCCCTCTTTAGTAAATGTCTTATATTTGTCTGTTTATATATTGATTCAAATTTGTATGGTCAATTTTGCTAAACAAGAAGGAAGATTTTGGTATGTAAGGTGTTAAGTAACAAATGAACATTCCTATAGCATGATTATAAAAGAAAATAAAACCTTAATTAATTAGTAATGCATATACCTTAATTTTATTGTATATATGTTATAATAAAATGTTTATGCCACCAATCTTTCTCATGGTATGCAAGTAAGGTAAATATTTCCATCAACAAGAAGAAGGAAACTAAATAATATTGTGGAATAAATTTTTTTTTAAAAAAAAGAATTTGAAAATTACATATCAAGGTCTTGAATAGAGCTCAAATCCTGGAAGATCAAAGCAAGTCCAATTATCGCTAATTAGATTTGCTGAAGCCTTCAACTGACCATCGGCCGGAAAAGAATCAAAATCCTGAAGCTCAAACATGGCCCGTTGCCATGTGAAATTAGGCAAAGTTTCAGTTTCGGCTTGGTCACTCCACAAAGCAACCTGATGATCATCAGCAATTTCATCACCCAACAAAGCCTGCAAACCGTATGCATTAACCATATCATCTTCCAAGAAATCTTGAACTCTCCGATCCTCTTCTTCTTGTAATTGCCCAAAATCCTGAGGAAATTGTCCAAGTATATTTAGATTTCCGTTTCCCGTGACATTGTGAACATTAAAATCATCATTTTGCACAACATTGTCCGGCGTCGAAGAATTTGAGGCGTTGGCGGCCGGAAGATCAGTCTCCTGAGAACTCGAACTCTCGTTCAGAAACTTGGCGAAAACGACAGCTAAGTCAATGTCCGAACCTCCATTTGGTGTGGAGACAGCATCATCGGTGTGATCAGACGAACACGATGCTTTGGGCCGATCATTATTAAAAGGGCTCTTCCTTCTGGCGGATTGGGCTCTGCGGTTCTTGCGACAGCCGCCACCCACAGGAACATTCCTTAAGGAGCCCCCTTTAGTCCAGTATCTTCTGCAGCCTTTGCAAAAGTAGCGCGGCTGCGACAGGCTGTAGTTGTTGTAGTAGCAAAATTTGGTGTTGGGTGAAGCGCAACGAGGGCAACTTGGTGCAGTTTCAACGTTTGGTTTCCATTTTTTCTCCATTGCTGCTGCATTATTGGGCAATAATATTGGGGATCCCAATTGAGGGGGATAAGCATAATATTGCAACATTTGTTGATGATGACGATGATGATCACTAGCCGCGAACATATTAAAAATGTTTTAGATTAAGTACTTCAACTCTGGTGATGAGGAGGAATTTGAGAGAGAGATTCATCAAATCCAAATCAAAAGGTGGATTTGATTGGTGCGGAATGTGTTTGTGTTTGTATTTGTATTTGATGGAGGGGTAATAAACGTGGGCGGTTGACGAGTCGTTAGGATCAAGAAAGTGGGGGGATTTAATTTCTGTGTGAACTGTGAATTTGTCCAGTACTCTACAGTTTAGAAGGTGGATTGATCGTACCGCTATTGCCTTACGTGGCATTTCTTCATTGGGTGCATGGTGAGAGTGATTGAGGTTGATAAGTCAAACTTTCTAGTTGTCATTCTTCTTTTCCTCACTCTGCTTGTCTAAATGACCAAAATATCCTTTTAATTTTAATTTTAATTTTTTAAATATCTTTCTTAAGCGGATCGAGTTGGTTCAATATAGTATGATTTTTTATTCTGCGAATATTATAGACCTACGTACACATTTTATAATAAAAAAACTTGACAGGATCTTTTATTTCTGCTCTCCAATATGTTAGTAGATATATATAAATAGAGTTGTGTTGTAATATGCTAAAAAGCCTCAGTTTACTCCTATTTGATCCAACATGTTACACATAATTTCTGTACTATGAAAAATTCTATGATACATATGTCATAATATATATAATCATCTAATGATATAATGCAATGTGTAAATGTGTACATTATATTTATTTGAGGGAGTATCACTTTTTTTTTTTTTTTCATCGTTATCTCACCATATTGCATCAACGCAAACGAAGGAAGCGAGACTGGGTGTCAAATTCTATCATCGTATCCAAAGTAAGCATCAATTTATTTGTTCACTTTAATGATAAATGTGTACATATACAACATCAGTGGTGGATCTAGAAAAATAATTTATGAGGGCTAAATTATGATAAATGTGTACATATACATATAAAGTATTTGCTATTACATTTATAATTGTGCTCGACGCATTTTCATATTTTGAAAATATTATGCAATAAACTCATTATCAATATTATTAAATATATAATTTCTTATATAAATAATTAAACTATCATCCGTCCCATCTATTTCCAAAGATGATTTTTCACAAATTTCTTTATTGAAATGTTCGCTCTACTATTACAATGAAAACTAAAGGAATTAATCCTATTTTTTTGGGATAGAAAAATATTTTGGGTGATGGGCTATCATTATTTTTAATTAAAGGGTAGACTTTTATAATTCTGTTAAAGTTTAAATTTTATAAGTTTATAAATTTATGGGGACTGTTTTAATAAATTTAATAGGAGATCATTTAGAAACTCAATTTTTTTTTTATTTTGATTCTTAAATTTTTTTTAAGCTAGTGGGGGCTACAGCCCCACCAGTCACATGCTGCATCCGCCATTATATAACATGTCCTTCTTATTAAATTGATGACACTATATGACATTGATTTATTTGAATGATTATAAACATTTTGTGTCAAAATAAATGAAGAAAAAATACAATATGATGACAAAAATAGTCGATCGTCCTATATATATATATATATTAATCTTTCTTTCACCTAATGTAATATCACAAATAGTATTTTGATCATTGCATAGAACTTTATCGAATTATTTTCTTGAGTAGAAGCAACACGCGATATATATAATTTATTTGACTCACCGAAACTAATTAGGGAACTATTGTACAATTCTATCGTAAGCCAAATGTAATGTGTGTGTGAAGATTGTCTCTGAAAAAAAAGAGGAAAGAAAAGAAAAGAAAATTGACATGGCCATGGGCAGTTAAGTAATTGAGTATTAAAAAAATAAACTAATAAAGTATGAGAAGTCGGCAAGAATGGACTTAATACAGTGAACACTTAACTCGTGGCCGTGGGGATTAACGAAGAAGAAGGAATTAAAAGTGCTAGAATAATGAAACGGCTACGGTCGCGGCTAGTTGCACCCCGTGACCACGTGCTTACAAGTCTACGTGGCACGCTTGCTTTCCATTCAATTCCTTAGATTTTACAAACTTTGATTGATCATCAATCATCAATCATTTAACATCCAATGCTAGCTTCATCACAGGTTGTGTCCGTCGTGCTTCTTCTTACACGTCACTGTTCTCGATGTCAGTGATTAAATTTATCCCTCGTTTAATTTTGTGGTCAACGTATCGCGTTAGTCTCCCTGCTTTCGGTGCAAATCCCGTGTGAGCTCGTAGCTAGCTTTCTCAAATCAAAAGCGCCCTTTAGATTTGGGTTTGTTAAATTATTGCGTTTATAAAATATAAAATTATAGTAAGTGCCATGCAATTTATACCATTCATCTGCATGTATTGCATCAAAGTTGGTTGAATTAAATTTAAATATATACTATTATTTGGACTCTTACTCTCAAATTAATTAATATGTTTAGATTAAATAATAAATTCAATGTATTATTTTAATATATTTACATCCAAGCAATCATAAACCTACACTTTAATGAGTAGTTTTGTTAAAAAAAACATAGATATTCAGAATCTCTTCCATGAGTTCTTCGAAAATAAATTATAAACTGCTCAAATTGGTGCTTAGATGAATGAGAAATTGAATTTGACCGAACACCAATTGATTTTTTTTTAAAAAAAAAAATGAAAGTAAAAGTGGCAAATCCCACATTGAAAAAGTAACAAGAACTAAAGACTTTACATTTAATTACAAATGTAACAGAATAAAAGCCCTTCATACATACGTGCACTTCATGCATTTTATAATGCTCTCAAAATAATCATTAATAATTATGATTTTTATAACAAAATTTTCTTTTTTTTCTCCTCTCTCATGGAGTAATGAATTTCCATGTACTAGTAATTGAAGTGAATGATTGAGAGATGTATTCAATAGCGTGTAAACGACTCAACATCCACACTATTCAAACTTTATTGAACTTAATTCCCCTCGATCTATAAAATGCATGGCAAATAATGTGGTTTCTAGTCGGACGTTACATAGAATGTTATTTTCTATAAGCTAATTAAAGGTATAGCTTCTCATTCATTATAAACTTTTTTCACTAGGGCTTCAATAATTATATATGCTATCCTCAAAACAACAATAAAACGTGCAAATTGAAAAGCCCTCTCATCAATCATATAATCTAATTTTGCACGGAACACTTCTTTTCCTCATTTCATTTGATCACAAAGCCAACGATGAGACAGTCTCAATCCACATCAATACACAAGGACATTTGCATTGTTAATACTAGTTTGTCATGATTTGATTTGAAAGACATAAAAGAGAACATTCCAATCACGTGGGGAATCTTGGGAAAGATGTGAACATTGAGGATTAGTAGCTTCCACGTCTCATTTACCGTCGATATTTTGTTCGTCACTTAATAGCATATCATTGACCGCTTATCTTCTCACATAAACCACGTGAATTTGAATTTGAGGATGGAATTAAGAGTCTAAAAATTTAATTTGGGATTTATCCATCCCATCTTTTTTTTTTTTTTGAAAAAATAAATTACATAAGCCCTAAAGCTAACCCAAAATACATGACCATCTTCTAAATATTCTTCTGCCCACAAACGTCATTTTCAAATTGTAATGTTACCATCAGTGACAAACACCAGCGAAATTATATAGCACATGTTAATTATGCTTAGGAGTCATGCATGTATCCATTAGGGTCCCCCCGGAGATATTGTGGATACCTCTAGGAATATGTATGTTAATTCTGCTTAGGAGTCATGCATGTAATATCTATGTTCTAAATATGGATCTCCGGATTCTTTGGTTCCGCCGGGAATGTGAATCGCGCCTTCAAACATAACTGTGGCAATCAGAGTTGCTACGACCATGCATGATGTTGCTGTGTCTTTCATCCACTTCTTGCCGAAATTGCTAAACTCTTGTGTTGTTCTGTAAACAATGTCCGTGGTGTTTTGCCTTCCCTATTCTTGTGTTCTCTCATCATGGGTCGTACTATATTTTCTCCACCGTCTAAAATCATTATAAATCAATATTGCCAATAAGCACTAGTTGATAATGCTAAAATATAAATGAGAACATATACACATTTCAATTAAATTGATGATATGTCCCTAGCTATAACATATTTTTAATTTAGTACATAGTTATTATTTTTTTCATAATTAGATCGTGATAGGTAGAGTCTTAAAATTCGTATTTTAAAATGTATTGACATCCACAGTAGAAAATGACTCGTTACATAAAATAACCCACCTTAAACCATTGTAAGTCCCTTTGTATTTGCATAGCAGGACCGGCGATTTTGCTAAGCTAAGAAACGGGTGCTAACATTCCTGCTATAGGCAATATGTTATTATCGAAATTGTCCTCTTTAGAAGCAAGATCTCTCTTTTCTTCAGTCTCATATATGAGGTTCCATATGTTTTCTTGGCGCTGTTCAACTGCTGCATGAAATATGCCACCCAATTCCGTGCAAGACCAGAGCAAAGCCGGATCAAATTTAATCATCTCCCCAACAAACTAGACGTTCCCAGATTCTCTGGCTTGAAACATTGAAGGCATTACTAAAGATTGCAGATGTTCAGTGGAATTCAACTTAGCTAGCTGGTCACATATTCTTGAGAGTATTGTTGAGTGGAATTCAACTTAGCTAGCTGGTCACATATTCTTGAGAGTATTTCCATGGCTTGCAGATGTTTGAGACTTTGAGTTTCATTTTATATATTTCATTGATACCTGAAATATGAATTAATTAATACTCATCCTCTAGAACAAATCTATAGAACCAAAAATATATATATATATTTGAAATCACCGAAAATATTTAATTTGGATACCCAGTAGTTTATATGCAGCTTGCTGAACTCGTTTCTTACAATGCAGAGCTGTAAATTCATTGAAGAAATTGGAAGAAAGAACTTATAATCATGAGATTTAAGCACTTATATATACCAAATTCAACCAGGCACAAGTGTCCACGGCGCTTCCAAAAACAGGAAATTTAGCGGTCCAAAAGTCTTAATGGTAAGTTTTTACATTTTAGGGGGTTATATAAGGAAAAAAAAAAGTATATCAATTTGCGATGAAACATCAGATTTATAAAATTATTTGGGCTAAATCACAAAAACTAGTTCGTAGGTTAACTTGCATTTGGGCTTGCCGCAGCCAGATCCAACCCTTGGTGGCTCGACTATACACGTGTGCACGACCCATTTAACATCTCAAGTTAATAATTGAAACTATTAATTTATTAATTAATATGCACAGGAAAATAGAGATTGTTTAGCTATGATTGCTCCAAAACCAGTGTCATTGGAATTTGGTTGCTCGTTAGGAGCTTCAGTATCGATGCATCTGTGAATTGTAAAATCTCTGCCATCTTCAGCACAATGATTGCTTGCATTAACTTTGGTACCGACCACATGTGAAAAATAAATGTAAATTAAGAAGATCAAATACAAATTTTACACTGCTGCCGTCTATTAGCTTAATAATTTGGTACATTACATTCACAAAATACAGATAATAATAATTGGAGTTTTTTTTTTGATAGATGCTCATTAAGAGTTCTTAAGTGCGGACAAGCGTAAAATTGTATATCTAACGATTTTATTGAGTCCCATATTTCGAAATTATAAACTCAGTATGTGAATTTATAAATTTTAGATTCCCTCTTTTTAATTTTTTTATGAGTGGATTTTTGGGAATAGGTTCTACTTAGTATATACATAACAGAGTATTTGAAAAATGGTCACCGACGATTATATACGCATCTTTGCCATCTTGAAAGCCGAGTCCCACTTGGAAATGATCAGGAAGGTTTTTTAGCCAACACATTCAAACGGGTCCTCCCCTTGACATCCTTTTTTATTGCTAATTTTGGAAACCGTCTAAGTAGATTCAATGCAAACCCTATATATGGTAATTTAATAATTAACCACAGCATATACATTTATATGCAACGAATTAAAAATCAATGCAAATTTTCTTAATGAATTAAATCAAATTATTATAGTTACCATAATTCCCGACGCCGATAGCAACAGATAAAATTGTTGCACCATTTCTGCTTGTCTTAGGGTTCAAATCCTCCTCCAAAGTCACAGAATATAACTAACGTAACATATCTGTGTCGCCATAAAGAGCCGCTCTGCAAACTGGAATAAAACCATCTGAATCGCAAGGGCGCAGTAAATTGTTGTTCTTTTTCACCATGGTCGCCGCCACTTTCACCGATTTGCCTGTTGCCGCAACGTGAAGGGCAGTGGCCCCCCGAGTTGTGGTTAGTTCCAAGTCCTTTGCGGGCATCAATGCAACAAGCTGCTGTATGAGCTCCTGATCGTGCCTATGCAAGGCCGCAGTGTGAAGAGCTGTGCCTCCATCTGTTGTTATTCGAGCACTCACTGCCTCTGGATACTTGTCCGGAAAAACTTTGGATCTTCCGCTTATCTACGTTCACAGCAGCATGGTACAAAAACATATAGGGGATTTTGGTGTCGTCATTTCCCGCGCATACAACATTTAAAAGCTGAAGGATCCTTGGCTCGTGATATTATGGGGTTGTTTGTTCCCGTTTAGTATTGCCTTAGCTCTTCTTTAAAAGCCCTTTTGTACCGAAAGAAAATGTTGAAGGATCCTTTCACACCATGTACATTAATTGATCCCTGTGCATGGCGACCAACTTTTTGAATTAATTTTTAAGTTAGTTCTTTTAATACATATTTTTCGAAAATAACTTTAAATATGTTGTATATGTGTTTCATTAAATTTTACTTTATTGTTATCTACTTCCACTTGTTGCAAGTCGAGATGTGTAAATTTTAAATTATATAAGAAAAAAATTTATTTTACCCTTAAGAAATTAAATCCAACACGCAAATATTGTGCAAGAATTACTGGAGGGATGTTTTTGGATAAATTTAAAAGACGAGAAAGATAGGAAAAATTCTTTAATAACCAATGTTATTTTTTATTCATCCACTAATTGCCACACACACACACACACACACACACACACACACACACACACACACACACACACACACACACACACACACACACACACACACACACACACACACATATATATATTATCACTCTTGTGACAAAGAGCGTGTATGTGTGTGTAATGCTACTTAATCACCCAACCTTTTTCCTATAGTGAAGCTGTCGTCAAAGACTGATCAGACAAGAGATGAAGCGTTAGTAATTCTACCTTCTTTGTCGATTGGTCCAAGATCAGCCAGGGAGGCAACTTTGTGATCATGCCAACGATGAATAGATGCCAAACGTTCCCAAGCAGCTTTGGCAGATGTCTCCATGTAAACGTGAGAGAACATTCTTGATCCACCACAAACTTGAATTGTATGCAAGGCCTTTGCATTTTGCTTTCTCCGTTTCTAAATGCACTCGGATGGCAACTTGGCAAGTAGTCCTTTTCTTGGTTTGGTTCAGGCTCTGTACCATCCACAATTTGCCATAAACCTTTACCCATCAAATAGTTTTTTCATGAAAGCTGCCCAGCTTGTGTAATTGTTTTCACCAAGAAATGATATGCGGCACTCTAGACGCCATTCTGCATCATCATCATGAATATAGCTTAGGATCAAAATAAAAAGAAATTCATGCAGATATATACATAGTAAATTAAAAGATATGTATAGTTCAAAAAAGTGAAGTGCATGCATGCAATAATAATTAATTGACTAAAAGTTTAGCAATGCAATATTTTGACTATTTACCTTTTACTTACAGGAAGTTGATACTAGAATTTTATAAAAAAGTATAAAAGAAAAATTTTTTAAATTTTTTTTTTTGTCTTAACCATAAGATATCCTTTTAGGAGGCTCTAATCTGAGAGACTTTTAAGTCCGTCTGTTGGTCCAGATTAGAAGTCCCCATTTAAATTGAGAGACGTGGGTTCTCCCAATAAAGGCGACTTCCTCACACTTAACCTAAGAAACCCAAATGCCCACTTAAGAGGATTTCATTACCAGTGGAACCAACACTTTGTTGGTAAAGTTCTTTTTATTGGCTATATATAGAACAAATATAGAACAAATTCTTTTTATTGGCTATATATAGAACAAATTATGGCAAAGTTCAAGTTATATATATACACAATCAAAGTTCATAAATGTACTTGACTAGTAGATGGGGAAAAAGATGGTGAGGAAATTTTCCTTTGCATAGTTACCAAATCGCTTTCTTTTTGTTATGCATATCTACTTTTCGTATTGTTAATGTTTTCCCCACCCCTTTATTTTCCTATATATTATATGAACTATGGCGTTACTTTGTTTAGTTACGCTCGGCTTTGACAAAGTATCTTTTGATTTGGGACCTAATTGAAACGTGTTTGATTTTGAACTGGGCCAAACTCAAGCTCACTTCAATTGTCTTTACATCTCAACCCAACAACGGCCCAAACTCTCCTTCCCAATTCCGAAAGCGATGACATGACGCAGCACGCAGCCGCTATGCTGGCAGCCATGTCATTGTCGGCAGATGTGAAGTGAACTAAACTCTGATTTTGGATCCAATCGGTGCATGTTTCCGATTCGAATCAGGTAATAAATCGTGCGTTGCTGCTATTGAAATGGGTATATCACTCATTAATGTGAATTATGGGTATATCACTCATTAATGTGAATTATACGCAATTCTCACTGTTATTACTTTTTTTTTTAAGTGAACTATTATTCTTAAAATTTACAATCATATATATATTGAGATTCATTTACATTAATTCTAATATGGCACCATCTAGATTTTAATTTCTGATATGACACTGTCCATATTTTAACCCTCTTAAATATTCGAGGGACGTCAAATTTCTATTCTGAGAGAAATAATGTCTTCACTCAAGTTCTGAGACTTCAAAAAAAAAAAGGGTTATTATTATTTTACTACTTCAGAAATTATCAAATATCAAATGACTACAAGAATTATTGTCTCCTATCATTTTACTACTATATCTTTATAAAAATATCATTTTACTACTTTTCCGTTACAATTGTTAGTTGACCATTAGTTGACCGTTAGTTGACTAACACAATACCAATTTTATCCTTCATGATTAAAAAAATAATAAGATAAATTTGTAATTCATATATCATAATTCTAGCAAAAAAAAATTATGTCGGTATTTTATATCCATTTTAATAAATATATTACAAATTTATTTTATAAATAACCTTCAAATTTTTTTTTAATCATGAAGGGTGAAATTGGTATTTTATTAGTCAACTAACTAGTAAACTAACAAATAACTAAAGAAATAACTAACTGATCAACTAACAAACAGAATTTAAAAGTAGTAAAATGATATTTTTATAAAGATATAGTAGTAAAATGATAGGAGACAATACTTCTTGTAGTCATTTGATATTTGACAATTTCTGAAGTAGTAAAATGATAATAACCCAAAAAAAAATTAAGTTAAACTCCTACAACGATCTGGAGGCTCCGAACTCTGTTGAACTAACTACTGAGCTAACATGCCAAAGTAGTTCACAGTTATTACATTAACAAAAGAATAAAATGTCAAAATTATTTGACGCATCGATTTAATTTAAAATTTTGCATTTACAACATTTTTTTTTAAAAAAAATTATTCTGATGCTACCATAACATTCTTTTCAAAATTAATATCAATATTTTTAAATTTTTAAACTTATCTCAATTGAGTGGTTCACAACACACTTCGAGAGAGTGGGTTCAAGCCTGTACCACGTAAATAGTCCGCTCTACAAATTGCGAGTAAAAATTAACGCCCTCTGTAACCTGTATGATGCAGGGTCCCCAGTGGACTAATAGGCACCCAAGTAAAATACGTTTCGCTAAAAAGAAAAAGAAAAAGTTATTTAAAATATATAAATTTTCTTCTTTTTTTTTCTGTTAATTTGCTGGGAAAACATGATGGGTCGGCATCAAAGCACCAATCCAACTGAAAATTTAGAAATTCAATCAGCCCACTAGCAATGGTTGGGGAATCACTTGTCCCCACCTTCCGTGACCTAATCCAAATCACGGCCCACACAATTCTTTCTCAGCAGTTAATCCAACGTCAATTTGTTTCCATCTTTCAGTATCCGGACAGCGTATCTTTCCGAGACCCACCCTCATGAAAAAGATCAGTTTCTTTTTAATTTAGATCTTTTTATCGATTTGTTTTTTTTTTTCCAAATTCTCAAGTATTCTCGCTATTGGAGGGATCCATCTTGGCTTTAGTTGCATGTCACTGGCATCACTAAAAGTTGGTGATTGATAAGATCTGTGTTTAATCAATCTACTGAGCTCGTATTCGGAAATAAATTAAAAATTTTAAGACTATTATATTAGAGATCTTATCAAAATCTTTTCTTCCACCAATAATTTTCAGTATAAGAAGGAAATTTGACCTCTAGGAATGGGTCGCCCACGACTCCATGAGACATGCGGTTTGCTTGCCAAAAAAAAAAATTGATATTATCAATCAACTGCATGATTTTAGAACTTTGTCGGTTTTTCCATCTCCAGTACCATTATTAAACCTAAATTTTAGATTTCATAATTATTCAACGTGGTATTAGAGTTTATCTGATTAAAAACAAAGTCAAATATTTATTTATATTTTAAATTTAAGTATTTAAATATTTTGAGATATTTTTTATAATATAAAAATTAAATGAATACTGATAAATTTTTTTATCTTAATAAAAAATTAATCATTAATGTTAAAAAAATTACTTTATGATAACTGAATTACATCGCAATCCAAAAATGGGTTGTCTTGAAATGACAAACAAAATATTTTCACACTTAACGATGTTGATGTTCCTCTTAACATAGCTATTTCTCCGGAAAACCAAGAAATTGTTGTTTATTTCTTTTCCAATTAAACCAAATTATTTGTATAAAATAAATAATTTAATCGAATAAAAATCGCCAATTTAGTCTATTAGACCCCAATTGTCATTTTAATGCTTAGCTCAAAGAATGTCGCGGCCATGGATAGCAACTTATCGTACGTGGGTTTGTTGCCTCTTGCCTGTGGTCCAAAACCTATAAATTATATGGAGCTGTATAGGTTTTTGGGTCCATATATAGAATCATTTCGTATTCCTCTGAGAATTCCAAACAAATATGATGACAGGCCATTAAATTCAAGGTGACCCCTACTTGAAAATCTTCGAATCATAGACTTTAGAATAGGGCCGAAGCCAGGAAAATTTTTCGCGCCTGGGCTAGACTAATTTCTTTTTTAATTAAAAAAAATATCTCAAAAGTAAAATCATTAAATCGAACCATAATGTTAAATAACTTTTAAATACATTGTGGATTAAGATCATTTACCAAGAAAATTTATCAATTTCAAGATTGTGATTATGTAGGGTAACTTATGAGTAACATACCCACAACCTTAAGTAGCTTTAGTTCATTAACTTTTAAGAATTTTTTAATTATTTGACGATACTGCGCCTATTTGGTGCAATACCCATAAGAAATTATAGAGAAACTCTGACTTAGAGAATTAAAAGTGAAATGAGCGATGAATATCTTATCATCTCAAGTTTATTTGAGATAGAAAGACGGACTAGAGAAAAGTTGGAGAAATTAATAGTGGGTAAATTCTAAAACAAATTGAGTTATAAACTTGTAAAAAATACTATAGCAATTTGGTAAAGCATTACGATGATAGCTAGTTCTATAAAGAGTAATGTTATACTTAGTTAGAATAATTAATTTGTATCTCAACTAGCGTATCACTAATAAATTTTTTTATCATTTGAATGATAAATGAGAAGACTTAATAACTAATTATCACTTGAGCCGTACTAAAAAAAAAAAAATCACTTGACACAATCAAATAATGCCACATTATTTGCTATATAATTGGGATAAAAACTAAATATCCCAACTAAATAAACATAGTATTATTATTTTATATAAATATTATACTGTAATTTTGTGAACAACAATAGTGTTATAGTCGAAAAACTGAAAACTTTTGTCGAATTTAGCCCAACTTTATCCTTTACTAGCATCGCCCTTACTTTAGCATACCATATTACATGAGATTTTATACATGACAATAACAAAGAACAAATAGAGGCTAACCTTTTTTTTTAATATTATTTTTACATGACGGTTATTAATATTATATCAGGTATTACAATTAATATTTACAAACAGATTATACAACTGGGACCTTCGTCGTGGCATGTACTACTTTGAAGCGCAGCTCAAATTCTTCAAACCCTCCTATATATTCGAGGAGATTGTGTCTCCACTCAATTATATGATAATTGAGGGAAGATTGAAACTAATCCCATAAATATTTTTATGGAGGCTCGAACCCTTGGTCTCAACTTTGTAAGTGGAAGGACTCTCTCACTAGCCAAAGACCCATTGGTAAATAGAGGCTAACCTTAGATATTAATCCAATCACCAACTTTATTTAAGACGTTGATTAACAAACGGTTTATGTATTTCATTTTTTTTTTTTTTTTTACCTTTTCTCCTTTTTGAACCAAGTACAGACTGTAAATATGTATAATAATAACAGTACTCGTGTAAGTGGACTTCAATTATAGAATTAGATGCTAAACAATAATCGTATATGTGCTAAAAAAAAGATCTACATGTCATAGTTATATTTTTAAAACGTGCCGATATTTACATTTGATAAATTCTTTATATAACAATTAGCAGGGTGCATATACAAGTTTAGATTTTTTTTTTAATTTTTTTTCCTGTAATCTATGTAATCAAAATAAAAGACATTTTAATTTACAGGTCGTCTGATATCTATCTTTTACAGTTGAATCAACCAATTTAGTGTTTCAGTTCAGGGTAGCTTACATGCAAAAAAAAATTCATAAAGATGGGTGTGGATGTGTGGCAAGCTCTGCAAAAAGGCCAAATTAGTAATACTCTTTGTATATAGGATTGATGAGAAGGTTCATGCATGATGCACTGGAAAGGAAATGGGTCCTCCTATTGTTGTCCCTTCACAAGATGATTGGCTCTACTTTGATGGTAACAACTTTTTATATCAAATAATACAAACTGATTTTGAGACCTTACCATAATTATTCCACTGAAAAAAATGGTTGTGGTGTCTAGCTCTATTTCTAGTGTTGCTCTGTCATCTTCACACCACAAATTGACTTGCGTTCTAACTCCAAAAAGATGAACAGTCACCATTTAGGTTTTGGAAGATTGCAGAAATTGCTATCAATCGCTTGTTGCAACAAATCCCCATTTAGATATAATCGCTGTTTAGTTGCCGTTTCACCTAAAAGTTTGTATGTAAGTTCTTAATGCCCATTTCCATACATATAAGATTGGTGTTGGATACACTTGTTAACTTACCATATATCAAGTAAATAACTAATATCAAATAGGTTTGTCACGTCAACTAAGTCTAAATAAAGAGAACACATAAATAAATTCAAACATTTAAAAGAGAATATTTAAACATTTACAAATGCATAGTATTGACAAACTCGCCCTCTACTCTACTCTTTGCCATCTCAAGAGATTTACCGATTGAATCAAGAACATCTAATTTCCTTAATTGGTGATTTCTAGAAATTTCTTGATATGAAAAACTCCACTATTCAAGTTAAAATAGTTTCTCCCATCAAATTTTAAAATTATGAAGAATATTGGGTAATGAAAATGACATTGTCGGCATTATGCTTTTGTTTTGGGGTATGGCTAGATTCGATGGCCAAGATATCTTTGCTAAGTACAAGAGATTAATACAACTTCATCAAACATTCTATGGTGGATTGTATTTTATATATAAAAACACACCACATGTTGGTTCTGGTCGTGGAGTAACAAACCAAATATCTAAATTACATAATTTAAATTATAAATTTATTAAGTTAGTCTGAAAGATACATATGATATATTTAATTTTAATTTTTAGCAATGTAAATGAGAACTTAAAAGTTTCAACATTAAAATCTAACATAAATTTTACAATTTAAATACAAAATACATAAGTCCATCACAAGTATTTTTATTAAAAAAAAGAAAAGAGAGAGAACAAAGAACCACACAATCCACAAACTAACATCCAAGAGTAGCACCCATGATCCATCTCATTCAATACCAAGCTCCAAGAGTTATGATTTTTATCTCATTCACCACTATCGTTAGCACCCATTCAATATGATTCCTACAATTATCTTATATACTATTTTTAGGTTTAGTGTAAGGTCTCATTCTTACTTGATATATTTTCTTAAATTATAAATACATAAAAAAATAGTGAGAGTCAACAATATCTAGTGAATTTTTTTCCTTTACCAAATACGCTTGCTACATGCAGTGAATTTTGGTTTATATTATCAAAACCGCCCATCACCGACAAAATTACTCGCAATAAATAAATTTTTATATGCTAATTTCCGTGGTTATGTGGATTTGCGGATAAACCTACCATTACCCAGATATTAGAATTCTTTAAAACTGTATATAATCTACCATTACAGGCTGTTATTTTACAATCCCAATAAGGAAAAAATGCAAATGAAGAGTGTAATATTAAATTGGCAATAATTTAGAAAGGAGACGAACTTTTTTTCATTGCACAAAAAAGTAAAGCAATCTAGGTACCCTTATACCCATAAGAGTCACTATTCATTTCTGCATTGACAACCATGAACTCAGGTACTTGATGGCGGTTAGTGCATGCTTTTTTAATATCCTGTATAAAAGATATCCAGATTACATATGTCATCTCTTTTCTTTTATGAGAAACTGAAAGCAACCAAGAGCATACTACAGTATCCCAACCCACTATCCGCAATAAAAGAAACATTCACAGAGATTTGAGGGACTGGTTTATGCGAAAACTAGATGAGATCAAAATAGTGCAAATACACAACAAGGGCTCATCATGTCAAGAAATGAAATCACAATTATTCTTCTGTTTCTTAACATCTCATTGTTTCCAGCTATTAGTGCCTTGAACCCAGAAGGCCTCTCTCTTCTGACTTGGCTTTCAACATTCAATTCATCTTCCTCAGCTACTTTCTTCTCTTCATGGAATCCATCACACCGAAATCCATGCAACTGGGATTATATCAAATGTTCCAGAGACGGATTTGTTTCAGAAATTGCAATAACTTCAATTCATATTCCCACCAGCTTTCCCTATCAGCTTCTGTCCTTCAGTCGTCTCAAAAGTCTTGTCCTGTCCAATGGCAATCTCACTGGAGAAATTCCTCCTGCAATAGGAAACTTGTCTTCATTGATCAACTTGGACCTCAGCTTCAATGCTCTGACAGGGAATATCCCAGAAGAAATAGGAAAGTTAGCTGAATTGGAGTTGCTGTCACTGAATTCCAACAGCATACATGGTGGAATCCCAAGAGAGATTGGAAACTGTTCCAAGCTTCGACGGCTTGAACTGTATGATAACCAGCTCTCGGGAAACATTCCTGCTGAAATAGGGCAGTTGGAGGCTCTAGAAATCATCCGTGCAGGCGGCAACCCAGGAATTCATGGTGAAATCCCTGAGGAAATTTCAAACTGTAAAGTGCTAGTTTTCCTTGGTCTTGCAGATACTGGGATTTCAGGGCAGATTCCAAGAAGTGTCGGGGAACTGACGAACCTCAGGACTCTTTCTGTTTACACAGCCAATATCACTGGTTATATTCCAGAGGAAATTGGTAACTGCTCAGCTTTAGAGAATTTGTTTCTGTATGAGAATCAAATTTTTGGGAAGATTCCTGATGAATTGGGTTCTTTGAAGAATCTCAAAAGGTTGTTACTATGGCAGAACAACTTGAGTGGGAGCATTCCAGAAGCCTTAGGGAATTGCTCTAGCTTGACTGTTATAGATGTCTCATTGAATTCTCTGGGTGGTGAAGTTCCAGTGTCTCTTGCACATTTAGTTGCATTGGAGGAGCTTCTTCTATCTGGAAACAACATTTCTGGGGAAATTCCATCATTCTTTGGCAACTTTTCCAGTTTAAAGCAACTGGAGCTAGACAACAATAGATTCTTTGGACAGATTCCACCCACAATAGGTCAACTAAAGGAGCTTTTGCTGTTTTTTGCCTGGCAGAACCAGCTGCATGGAAACATACCAGAGCTAGCCTACTGTGAGAAACTTCAAGCATTGGATCTTTCACACAACTTCCTTACGGGTTCAGTTCCAAATTCTCTTTTCAATCTCAAGAACTTAACCCAGTTGTTGTTGATATCAAACAGATTTTCAGGTGAAATTCCACCTGAAATCGGTGGTTGCACTGGCTTGATCCGTTTACGACTAGGATCAAACAACTTCTCCGGTCACATTCCATCACAAATAGGCTTGTTACATAGATTGACCTTCCTTGAGTTGTCAGAAAATCAGTTCACCGGTGAAATTCCTCCTGAGATCGGCAACTGCACTCAGCTAGAAATGGTAGATTTACACCAAAACAAACTCCAAGGCACAATTCCATCATCTTTGGAATTCCTCTTTGGTCTTAACGTTTTAGACCTTTCAATGAACAGCATAGGAGGCACCATTCCTGAAAATTTGGGCAAGCTAACATCCTTGAACAAACTGGTACTCAGCAAAAACAATATTACTGGTTTGATTCCCAAGTCATTGGGTCTCTGTAAGGATTTGCAGCTGTTGGATCTGAGCAGCAATCGAATTAATGGCTCCATCCCAGAAGAGATTGGTTGTTTGCAAGGACTTGATATCCTCTTGAACTTGAGTTGGAATGCTCTAACAGGCCCCATTCCAGAAAGCTTCTCAAACCTGTCAAAACTGGCCAACTTAGATCTGTCCAACAACATGCTTACGGGAAGCTTAAAAGTTCTGGGTAGTCTTGACAATCTTGTTTCTCTAAATGTCTCATACAATCATTTTTCAGGTATCCTCCCTAACACCAAGCTCTTTCATGACCTTCCTGCCTCTGCATTTTATGGCAATCAACAGCTCTGCGTCAATAGAAGTCAGTGCCACATAAACAATAGTCTCCACGGCAGAAATTCAACTAAAAATCTTATCATCTGTGCTGTTCTCAGTGTAATTGTAACTCTGTTCATTGTACTTTTTGGAATCATGCTATTTATCAGATTTCGGGGAACCACATTTAGAGAGAATGACGAAGAAGAAAATGAGTTGGAGTGGGATTTCACCCCATTTCAAAAGCTCAATTTCTCTGTAGATGATGTCGTGACTAGGCTTTCAGATACAAACATTGTTGGCAAAGGTGTCTCTGGCATTGTTTATCGCGTTGAGATTCCATCAAGACAGGTCATTGCAGTAAAGAAGCTATGGCCAGTGAAGAATGGTGAGCTTCCAGAAAGAGACCAGTTTTCTGCGGAAGTTCAGACTCTTGGATCAATAAGGCACAAAAACATAGTCAGGCTTTTGGGATGTTGCAACAATGGAAGAACAAGATTGCTCTTGTTTGATTACATAAGTAATGGAAGTTTGGCTGGACTGCTACATGAAAAGAAAGTTTTCCTGGACTGGGATTCGAGGTATAAGATTTTACTAGGAGTAGCTCATGGGTTAGCTTATCTTCACCATGACTGTGTTCCTCCGATTATTCACCGTGATATCAAGTCCAACAACATCTTGGTAGGACCACAATTTGAAGCTTTTCTCGCAGATTTTGGACTAGCAAAACTTTTTGAATCTTCAGAAAGTTCAAGAGCTTCCAACTCAGTTGCAGGTTCTTATGGTTACATTGCTCCTGGTGAGTACTAAATGCTTTCAGATTCCAATGAAAAGGAAAAATTCAATGTTACTGCATTCTTTCTGATTAATTTTAAATTCCAGAAAATAACCCATGCGCGTTATTGCAGAATATGGATACAGTTTGAAGATCACTGAGAAGAGTGATGTGTACAGCTTTGGGGTCGTGCTTCTAGAGGTCTTAACTGGCAAGGAACCAACAGACAGTCGGATTCCAGACGGTGCTCACATTATAACTTGGGTCAACGGAGAACTAAGAGAAAGAAAAAGGGAATTCACAACAATTCTTGACCGGCAACTGCTAATGCGATCGGGCACACAAATTCAAGAAATGCTTCAGGTGCTGGGAGTGGCTTTCCTCTGTGTAAATCCTTGCCCAGAGGAACGGCCAACGATGAAAGATGTAACTGCAATGCTCAAGGAAATCAGACATGAAAATGATGATCTTGAAAAGCCAAATTCTCTCAGCAGAGCAGTGACAAATCCAAAGGCTGCAGTTCATTGCTCTAGTTTCTCTAGATCGTCTGAACCTCTAATTAGATCACCTTCCTAATTGTCATAATCCCAGAAATCTTGCAGGAATAATCCCAGAAATCCTGCACCTCAGTTCATTGATATTTTTTCAAGCAACAAAATAATTCGTATAGATTGATATCATGTAGCATTAATACTATTTTATCATTTTTTATCTAATAATAATTTAAATTTTGCTTCATTTACTTTCAGAGTATTCCTTCAGCTCAATTTCTCCAGAAGTAACCACTTAGACTGTAACAAATGACAAAAAAGATGACGTATATTTCTAATTTTCTACAGTAAAAATAATTATGCGAATTGCAATAACACAAACTAACCCTTTTTACTTTTTCCCCAGGTACAGATATATGCATATGCTCGAAATGAAGGGACCCAAATGTCATCAAGCTGATAAGTAATGTTTCAATCAGGGAAAAAGTAGATAATATCAATCTAACCATTCAAATTATTGCCCTAAACTACATGTAAAAAAGATAAAATTGTCACAAACTGTCATCTCAGCAATCCAAAAAATTTGCTTCACGTTGACAGCATGAGGTCACAAAAAGCAAGCAATAATGGAAAACACTACAGTACCAGAAATCAATCAACACGGCCCTCATTGCAATTGCAATTGCAATTTTCACTCTGGGGACCAACAGAAACTAACATAGTTTTCAATCCCATTGGGTTGTCTGCGGGAAGCTGGAGCCAAATTAAAAGCAAATAAAAAGCCAAGGTGGCCACACAATCTTGGTTGGCACGAGTCAAATAGTTCATGAAATTATGGAGATGCAAAAGGACCACGATTCTCCACAAAGCTTTCTCAAAATCTATTTCAATAAAGATATAGAAATCTCTTTCCCCATGTTCTTGAAAGGATTCATTGCTTCCAGCCATGTGATATCAAACATATCTTAGGCCCACAAGTAGCGTTGGCACCTTATCAATCTCTAATGGCCAAGAATCCAAGCAACGAGTAGCAGAAGTAACATTTTTTGAGATACAATTTATAAGCAATTTGAACCTGAAAGAATTAAGAGAAATATGGAATTAATCCCATTCGTGGTCGCTATATTTGTATGCTTTCTTTCTAGAACTACTAACAAGTTATTAACCCCCGAGGGGGTGGAAAAAGACACAAAACACAGAGAGTTATTGCTGAACCACTTTTGTCCTGCTCCGGATATAATGACTTTATTAATGCACTGTGATGATTGTTAACAAGGTACACTCGGACCCCCAACACTTCAGTAAAAGGACAGAAGCCCCAAACGTGTAGAAAAGATATGCAAACCCCTCTCTGTCATAAGTAAGTTCCGTTAGTTTGGTTACTTTAATCTCTTTTATAGTTTTTAAAAACTTTTCATCTTCTAGGTCGACGAACAAAAAATATTTAAAAATTACATCGCCATTTTCTAATGATATCCTAAACCGTCAAGCTGCCAATGCATATTACATTCATCTTTGTTATACTAAACGTAAATTTGAAGATACAACGACGATTTATGGTTCCTGGTACCGAATCCATTATTAAAGCTAGGAAGATTTTGAATTAACTGTTATTACTGTTGTTTTACTCCCTCAAAAATAATAGTAGAACAGATTCATTTATACCAAATTAGGATTGATGTTACAGGAGTATTATCAAATCAGATCATAAAGGATAACTAGTTTAAATTTACCTGCTACCCTAGAACACTACAAAAACCTTGTAACGTAATTTTCGGCTTTTCATTAAATATCATCCAAATAAAGTGCCCATAATGATACTTATATTTCTTTGATATTCTAGAAAACCCATGACAAAAACATTCAAGCAGCCAGAACACTGACTCATGAACTGCAGAAACCAACCCAACTAAGAGAAAAATAATTGCTTCTTTACATTCAAGTTTTCTCTAAACATGAAATGGGGTCCCATTTATCATTTTAACAATAATTAATAACTCATATTTTGGCATGACTTTGGCAGAACTCATAATCAACCACTTCAACAATAGTTAGAATGACAATTGCTACTCTCAAGCAGGCCCTTGATCCACTGGACTAGTAATCCTGCATCGCATGTTAAAATTTCAGTACACCTCATATTTAATCGAACTGGTGCAATGCCATAATAAGTTAAAATTAGGGATGCTAACTTTGTGGTTGGTATTAAAAATGCTTACATTTTATATAATTGATCCCACGGAGGCCATACCTGAAGCACAGCCATGCTTGTTTCTGTTATTCAGCTTTGTCTTTGGGTCTTCGGACTTAACTAGTCAAATCACTGAGATTATCTTTGGACATTTCTAGTTGAATCAATGAGATTATCACTGTATATGTATTGCATATATCTGGGAATATTGTTTCATATGTTCAAAACATTATGTGTAAGGGCAAATCCCCAAAACCTACTAGATCCCAAGAGATTATTGCATGATTCTGAGAAAGCCTGCCAGACTGTTCAGAATTTTCTTACAGTTTTTCATCCAAATGATATCATTCATTACTGCAAAAATCAGATATTCTATACACATTTGCAAATTCAAAAAGAAAAAGAAAAATACACATTTACAAAATGATAATATTTGAATATTACATCATCAGTCCTTTTCTGCACTTTCAAGAATCCAGAATACTGGAGGAAAAATGAGAGGAGACATGGCTAGACAACTTTTACACATCTGCATTCTAATGTCTAAAATTCAAAATGGTTATGAATACTACAAAGAGATGGCACAGACCTGACAGAAAAATTCTTAGTTGCACAGCGTGATCTTGAGAAGCTGAATTATTTACAGACTACTGCACTGTCTGTGGATGCCACTTTATGCTGCATCCAACACTTTGGAAAGTGGAAAATGATGATGTTGAGTAATGTAATCACGGACGATAGCTGATTTAACGACATCTATTTAAGAGGCATGATGAGATAACAGCAAAGTCTACCTTGGTTTTTGATTTGATGATACCGATTGTCCACTGAGAACACATTCTATTGCAAGACGTATGTCCCTATGTGCAATATAGATGAAGCATATGACTTCGGAACTTATGAAACAAGAGAGATATAAATTCATATGAAGACTGGAACCTGATAAACTTACCTCCCAGTAACAGGGAGATTGTTACTAGGCCGAGAGTCATCAAATTGTCCATGATACACTAGCTGAAATGGCCTCCGACCATCCTGTTGCATGAATTTTACCCCAAATGTTAAAACATTAATCCATTTCTAGTCTTTGTAATTACAAAGAAATAAATAATTTAAAATTTACCACACTGTTTGCTCCAGAGGAGAGAATTATGAGAATATACATAAAACTGAGCCTTCAAACAATACTGCTAGTCTGTGAGGGGTTTCAGCATACCCAAACACAAATCCTTGTTGCACTTATTACAAATTCCTAGGATACATCTTTGACCACCTATCAGAATACTACACCCTTCTCCTCCTCTTATCCAGGCTTAGGACTAGGGATGGCAATTTAACCTGGACCCGAATAATCCGGGCTGGGTTCGACCTGTACCGGAGTGAATTAAATCCGGTATCCGGAATACCGGATTCAATATTTTCAATCCGGATGTTTCCGGGTCCAGATCCGGGGTTCGGTAAACCCGTATCCGGAACCCGGACCTGCATAACTATTTTAATATTAATTTTTAAATTGTTTTAAGATAAATAGAAAAAAAAAATCAGCCCTAATGCCCTCATGCACAGCCACGGCAGCCAAACCAAACCCAAACATTTCCTCTCTCTCTTCAGCCCTTCTTTTCAACAAATCATCATCCTCTCTCTCTTCAGCCCTTCTTTTCAACAAATCATCATCGTCGCTAATCATTGTTTTGCCACCTCCACTGCGTTCATGTTCATCTTCACCATCAGCTGCCGTTTGTCCAGCTATGTCACGAGTTTTGGCCGCCGTTTGTCCACCTTCGCGAATCGGGATCTCAGTTTTGGCCGCCTACACTTTTACCCCCAGTTGTTTTGCTTTGTCCTCGGCAACTTCTTCATTGATAAATCGACGGCCACGTATGAATGTGTTTGTCTCTGTTTCTTCATTTACACCTTCTCCAGTTGTTTGTTCATTTGCTATTTGGAAGGGGGAAAAAAAAACTTCAGCTGCCATTTATCCTCCCCCTTTTCTTGACCTAACCCCACAAAGCCCAATTTTTCATCATCATTCATTGCCAAATTTGTCATCATCATGGTCGAGAGATCGTGATTATCGTTGATAATTGCATTTGTGTACTTTGTTATCTTGGATTTTATTTCTAATTATTTGATTTTTGAATTTTTTTCATTATTGGTGTTAATGGATGGAAGATTAGAAAGGAATTCTTCACCGGAGAAAGAGATGAAATTACATCTCTTAGCAATCATCCGGGTTATAAACCTGGAATCCGAAAACCTGGATTTTTCCGGGTTTAACCCGAACCGGACCCGGATGAAAAATATCCGGGTTTACATCCAGGTCCAGTATAAATTATCGTTCGGGTCCGGAACCGGGAGCAAAACCCGGACCCGGGATTTTGCCATCCCTGCTTAGGACCAACTACTTATGAAGGTTAAACATCCCAGCAGCAAAAATGGTAATCTCAGGTTGAACAACTTAACTAAATTTGCCAGGGCAGGTTACCATCACCTTTTTAAACAGGAAAAATTCTGGGGTGCAAATGGCACCAAAGTCTCGTGCAACATCTTGAGACTGAAATAGAGTGATTAGCCACATTGAAAAAAGATAAAATTCCAGTAACATAACAATGTTTGATATCCCAATAATTTAAAACCACAACAATTTGAGATGACAAATGTTCAATAATGATATTCCTTCATGCAAGCAAATAAAATTAAATTAAAATAACCACTAAATGAAAATAGGTGAAAAAGGCACAGTATTAGCAAGATCCAATGAACCGTTTGTTCTTCTACAGTCCCACCCTTCCCTACCCCCACCACCCTAACCCGTCAAAAAGAGAAAAGGAAAAATGATGGAAGGAGAGGGTATGCTGAAGGTGAGTAAATTTACAATTTCATCACATTAAATTGCACAAATTTATTATTTTTTTTTTAAAAAAAAAAACTCAAAACATATCAAGAAGATATGTTTCTCTCACAGAAACAGATTTTCACATTTCCTCCACCCAACTAGGTTGTCTAATTTATTGGAATTAGTAATAAGGTTTTACTCAAACTGCCACCGACAACATAATAACCGTTACAGAAAACACACTATAAACTTCTGAATAAGATGCTCAGGAGCTTCAAATTTCCAAAGCCAAGATTAATATATATTTCTGCAAGCCAAAGACAATGAATCTTGAAGAAATAATAATAATAAAATGCACAAATAAACTGACAATAATTAGCAGCTTGAACGCATGAGCGTACCTCGTCATACAGATAAGGGAAGGGGTAATTAAATAATTTAGCCTCTTCAGCCATGAATTCTGGCCCATCCTGTGAAGAACAGTTTCATTTTGGACCAATCATGTAACTGCTTTAATGCAGCTCTAATCTCAATTTATGGAGTCACTCGAACCTGTGGATGAGTAGCTACAGAATTTGAAGATATAGCAACAACTGCAAGTCCTTTCTGCAGCAAAATAGAATGAAAATAGGATAAGGTAGAGCCACGACCTCAGAATGAAACTAGCCAGTCAGCCTACCAGGAGGTTTGGGTTAGCTACCTTCATATAGAAATTTGAAAGCTTGACAATATCTTTCTGCAAGTGTTTAACAAATGGACAGTGATTGCAAATAAACATAACCTGCATCATCGTTCAGTTAGAATGCAGCCTTTAATTGCTTATATGAGAAAGAGTGAGGAAAACACTGGTAGTTCATGTTCAATAGATGATATAGGAGAGACAATTTCCACCTAGATAAGGGAACAATAATAAATGCCATATTATTCTTCATATACTGCAAGTATGAGGGTAAGACCAATAAGTAGTAAATAACTGAAGATTATACGATTCTCTTCATTTAAATGACTATGACCAACACAGATAGTTCATCGTTAAATTGTTAGAGCAGGCCATTTGAAACAAAATTAACACTTCAACCCAAAAAAAAACAATTTTCCCTTAGTTCCTTATAACTCTCATACTCTCACCATTCTGCTTAAAACATTACAAAACAACAGCAAATGGCTGTAAACTAAATATAAAATTACATTTTTTGTAGGTGCATAAACGTAAATAGAGTTCTTCTCTAATGAGGGTGTCCTCACTTGAGGATGCCAATAAAACACCAAAAAAACACAGATTTCAGTACATTAGAGACAATGTTTTTCCTCTCTCTCTTTTTTTTTTGGTTCCTGTTAATGCATTAAAAACTGCATTCTTTTGTCAGTTGGTGTCATCCTCACTTTATTAAAATGAGGATGTCCTAGAGAAAAATTCTATGTTTATATAAATCCTCCTATTGAAAGTTCAAATGGTCGTCATGTTCTACTCCTCATTTCTCAATACATTATTGTATGAAGCTTTATCATCATTTGCTCACACGAACAATTATACATTTTCTGCTTTACACGAAACATGAACCCACAAAACAAACACAAACATTATCAAGATAAGAACATTTCCATCAACAAAGAAGCAAACAGGATACAATAGCTTAATTAGAAACTTATAACGCAGATAGGAGATTACCAGCAAAGCAGGATATGATTCAAAATCTTCCAGTTTCCACATTTTCCCAGTAAGCGGCTCCGGCAACTGAATCACTCCATCGAGCAAAACAAAAGACCCCAAAGACAAACAATTCAAAAGAAAAAATAAATAATAAATAATAACAATAAATAAAAATAAAAAAATTTCCAGGGATGTCACCAACGAAAAAGTAAACCAGCAGGGTCTATCTATATTTTGGTCAGGGGATTTTAACGAGATTATTCTCAGAAATAATACAGACCTCAAAATGCGGGGCTCTGAAGCCTAGGGAGACCCCTTGAGACTCAACTCTCGCAGCTCGTATTATGAGATTTTTTCTTGCGGTTGCGGGCGCAGTGCTCCTCAGCTGCAGAAGATTGAAACCCATCTTTAACGATGTTGACAGAAATGATAGCTGTTTCGTCCTCGTTGCCAACAACGCTCGCCGGGACACAGCAAGTGCATACGCACCTGCTGTCGCTACAGTAGCCATGCTTCGTAGATGATTCGTTGTGCTCAAAATCGAATCTAAATTCAGCAGCATACTCGAAACGATAAAGGCTAAAAGTGTAATTACAGTGGTATTGATGAAGGGTGATTTTGTCTTTTCGCAATAGTCAATCTCCCGCGGCGCTGGATGAATGAACGGGCCGGATCCATGGGCGACCCATACTTGGCATGTTGGTAGGGCCCAATATTGGGGATAAAAATATGTAGTGCTTTTAACACCCCTCCAGATTTCTCAACACCACACTCAGAGCTGATTGCTCAAAATGCTCCCAATTTAAATTATTAAATATAAATTCGTGTATTAATATTAATCATCTTGACACATAAAACTTCATCCTCAAAAAAGTATCCCTTATGATGTTTCGATAATTACTGTCTAGTTATTTATTGATTCCCTAATGCACACACTTGGTTGCGTTATATTATCAATATAATTTTATTTGACTATTTGGACAGTAAATCTTTCTAAAACACAGTGGGTGTTTAATCAACATCTTGATTTCGATTTCAATTAAGATTTCAATCGAATAACTTAACTTAAGGGTAACAAGAAGTAGAATTTAGAAATGCCCAACAATGAATGTAATCCTCATTAATTTTAAAATACTTAATCATTAAGAGAATAATAATTGTTTAATTTTTTTAAATTTATTTATTATTTCAAAAATATTATAAGTAGTTGACATGTAATGTTGAAGGAGAAACAATGTTTCACGCATGCGTCATCGCTTCCATCATTTAGGAGTTTTTTGTACCAAGTCCTGCACTACTTGCTCATTATTTTTGTTGCAGGTAATTAATCTTATATATATAGATTCAATTCCATAGCATAAAAGTGAATGGAATTCACTTGCCTCAAATATACACACATATAACCGATTTTCTCACATTTTAACTTCAATATTATAGTCACTGTCTACAAGAGAGATCACCAGCTAAACAACTCCCAATTCGAAAAGAGTATATATGTGTGTGTGAAGCTATTTAATTGATTCTGTTTTCTTAATTTCTCTATTTTTTCGTTTAATTGTTTCTGAAAATGAAAATCGGTTATAAAATTGCATTTGTGTAGGCGTGTTTAACAAAGTTTGTTTTCGAAACTGAAAAATTAATATTTTTGTTTTTTCAAAAAAAATTGTGGAATTTTAACAATAAGCTCAAATCCGGAATATTACAACCACTGTTTGCTCGGATAATGAAAAACAAGATTCATGCATTTTTGAAATGGCAGGTCTAAGTAAAGCAGCATAGACGAAGATTATTAGGTCGTTTCTGACGTGTTGCCTTGATTCCAACATCATTATAAGAATATTTTCTTGGCAATTCAAGTGATTAAAAATATATATTAACGAGAGGCATCGGATATAACGAACCAAGCATGTAACTGGGAATCAAAGCAAGCTCAACAAACAACAATCTTTAGTTTCCCCACCCGTTATTTCAGGAATTAACCACTAATTCCTTGGTATTTTTTCATGGCAATATTTCTGGTTAGTTAAATCAATATTTTATCGTACCACTCTTCCAATCCGTTGGTTGAGTATCCAAAGTTATGTGCTTGTCAAAATTGATGTTCTTATGGTAAGTCGTTATCAACCTCATAAAAGAATTAAATTAGACAATATATTGTATTGTTGCGTAGCAAGCGAGCTTGGCTTGCATTTGTGGTTTTAAGCTTAACACAAGTATAAATGATTAACTAATCAAACGATCTTATCATCTCTTCATTAACCATTTAATTAACGTCATTTCTTGAGTACAATATGTTATAAACTCAAGAGCAATGTTAATTTATGCAATGAAATGCTTTCTTTTTGTTTGTTCTAAACAGTCACCGTTTGGTACCAACGTCAGAGCCCCTCGGTTTTAAGGAAAATTACAAATAAATATATTGTTTATAAATATTTTTAACAAAGGTTCTTTCTCTTGCGTGCCTTTTCTTAGTGAAAATCAATTATTTGACTAATGTACCTCTGAAATTAACATATTAGTTTTAATATTTTAGGGTGTAAAAGTTAGGAAAATTATCCACCGACCACTTTTTTTTTAATTGTTTCAAAAATACATATCTTTTTTTTTTATTGAGTTAAACTTAAAATTATATTTTCTTGCACTCATCCACTTTCGTCATTCTGCTGTTAAGACTTTGCTGATGTCATAAGTATAAAATTGTCATTTGACCTGAGCAACAAAAAATGATATCGCTTTTTAGCTACTTCCTACCTCTTGAAAAACTTTGTTTTTAGCTTCTTTCTGGTTTTCCCTTCGTGGTAAACCTCTTCTCCTTTCTCTGCACCACCTCAAAAAGCCCTAACAAATCCAGCCCTGATGATAATGATATAATATCAAACACATTCATTGATACTATCTCTAGTATCTTCTTCTTAAGCATATATTTATTATTATCAGCTACCCCTAATTCGAAAATGTTGCTTTCTTGTCCTGTCTTTCTTTGTTCCAATGATTTCGAGAACCAAGTGAAATTATAGTTATGCAACTCAAGAGGGGGGGTGAATTGAGATTCTAAAAATGTTCAATTTTTAAAACAAAACTCAATGCAAATCTAAACCAAATTTAAAGCAATAACAAATAAATCAATTGCAATATAAAAAAATAAGGGAAAAGAGATTCAAATACGGAGATTTTTACGTGGTTCGGCCAACCTTGCTTACGTCCATACCTCCAAGCTTTCCGGGTTTGAGGATTCCACTAAACAAGCCTTCAAGGCTTCAAATGCTTACAATTGACTTCTAAGGTGTCAATAAACCTTTACAACAAGAGATTATCCCCATTCTCTTAACCTAACTGTATCACAACACTTACAATCACTCAAAACAAAAGATTACAAATTATTTTTTTCTCACACAATATTTAAGATTACAAATCAATGCCCAATGTGTGATTAGATGAAGTAAGAATGTGTTTAAAGCTCCATGAAGATTGTATTCTCGAATATAAGCTCAATGGTAGTGTTGTGATCAATTTTTGTTTGAATTTGAATGAGCTTATTTATAATTGGAGCCGAAAACTAGCCGTTATTCACTTTTTACTCACTGTCGAATTGCCGCTAACTTAATGTCAGATCACCGTTTGACTGGTCAATATGATCGTTGGGTTGATTTTTCAAATTGTCGGATCGTCATTATCTAGATGTCGGATCACCGTTAGTGTCTAGAGTCTAATCTTTTAATATTTTCAATGTCGGATTGGCGTTATCTAAATGTCGGATCGTTGTTAGTGTCCAGAGACTAATCTTCAATTCTGTTCGATGTCGGCGAGCCGTTATCAAGATGTATGATCGCCGTTATTTACAGTAACTGTTACAGTGAACTATTTTTGTAAAATTATAATTCGATCCTAAAACTTCATAGAACTATACTATGACCCAAAACTTTATAAAACTTATCAAATAAGTCTATTTCCAGAATTTTAAGCAATATTTACCAATTTCAAAGTTCTCAAAGCATTTTCAATTTTAAATCATTTAACATGAAAAACATAAAATTACTTTTCATTGAATATAAAACTTTTATAATATGAAAATATATGAAAAATAGTTTTGAGCCTTTAAAACACTCATAATCAAGTTTGTTATCATCAAAATCAATATTAAAGAAATATTTATATTAACACCAAGAAATATTCATAATCTTCTCTATGCGCATTCTTGTCTTCGGATTTGGATCAAGGAGCTAATAAATAAGCGATCTTGCCGACTTCAACACAAAAGATGAGAACTAATAATCTCTCCGATTAATCTTTTTATACATAGCCATAAGATTGCTATCATCAAACGACAAGTAACTTGCAAGCAACACAAACAATATCACCCCACAGGACCACGCATCGGACACAACTCCATCGTACCCGCGCCAACCCACCACCAGCTTCCCCAATCCCACAACATCTCCCTTGCATTTCTCCACTATGTAACCCACCTCTCACCAATAATCTTCTTCACTTTGTCCGCCACCGGTAGCTCAATCTCATTGACGATTGCACTATCAGCAATTCAAGCCTTGAAGATCAGTTGTCCGTCATCGAGCCACAACCGGCCAGTCACAACTTCTTCAATTTTTTTATTGAGTTATTAGGTTCAAGGCAACCCTCACTTCTGATTTTCCTTTTTTTTTTCTTAATTCTTGGTAAATTTGTAATTCTTTATTTGAGGGCAAAAAAGTCCTTTAGTTAATTTACTGTTAATTCTCTTAACATCATGCAGACGGAGGTGGATGGATGCAAAAAAAATGTTAATTTAAGTGAAATTCATCCAAAAAAATAAGATATGTGTATTTTAAAAAAAGTTAGTCGGCGGATAACTTCTCTAAAAGTTATTATAATTTTTTAATAAAAGAATTACACCTCTCTCCTTTACAAATCTTTAACAACTTATTTCATCTTACCGCTACAAAAGATTTTATTAAAAAAATCATTTTTTCATCAAAAATAAATTGAATTCACCTTCCACCAAAAACAATTATGTAAGATCTCAAAACTGCTTAACCTACTTACAACATCCGTGTTTGCATTGCATCCTCAAATTTGACATAACACGGTTGAGTGTTCAAAATTTCAAGAATTCAATTAGTAAAAACATAGCAAGTAGTCAAGTACAATGGATGAAAATGTCATTCTCCATTAAATTTATTAATGAATTCTTAGACTTGTATTTAAAAAATTATAAAATATGTCCTTAATTATAATTTCATTTAATATCGGGGATCTTGATCTCATTGCCATTTATCTTATTAATGTATAGATGTGTCAGCTTCGGGGAGAATCTGTTGTATTCACACCTTGATTACACAGACCCAGGAATCTAGGCCGTGTAATGAATTAATTTAACTCAAGTGCTTAATCCAAAATTTAATTAATTATGCGAAGAGCTGCCGATAAAATTGTACTTGATTCATTATTATAAGCAATTAAGATAAATAAGTAATTAACGGATCGGTAAGCCAGTTTTCCCAAGAGCCAATCCTACATGGGCTTCACGCAGTCATCTGCAATTGTTATTTATTTTTCTTTAAATTTAAAACAAGTCTAATAAACTGATTACTCACCATCGCCTATTATCCTTTCAATTTGTCGCACCCAAAAAAGGAAAAAAAAATCAGATTACTGTGATTAATTAAAGTTTCGAATTTCGTATTTCGGGGTAAAAAGAAAAAAGTTTCAAATTTCGGCCCCAGATACAGCCTGTGAAGTTTAGGTCCCACTCTGAGAGCCCATTTGTAATTTTGTTTGGACTACTCTGGATTACGAAAACGAAAACGATTTTTATTTTTATTTTTTTTTTGTCTTTTCCTCATACGTGTGTCTGGCTTTAAAAAAAAAATAACCGTAGGCCATAATTGGTCAAAGTCGAGCCCACAAGTCCAGTGCAAAAGTGTAAAACGATGCATAATATAAAATGCAAGACGCTGCAGATAAGTATTAATAATAATGTAGATGTAACGTCGAAAGAATGTGACTGGATTTACAATTTTAAATAAAAAAATAAAAAAACGAAATATAATCTAATTTGCGAATTTAGTTACTCTCTCATAAACATAAATGATTAAGGTTCCGTTTGAAATTAAAGTTGAACAGTTATATATTAAAAGATACAGTATTAAAATATTTAATATATATTATTAATTTATTTTTTATAATTACAATTTTTTTTCTACAACAGGTATAACTTAAAAGATATAGGCACCGTAACCTAATTATCATCATCCACTAGCATTATAACAAACTGAATGACAATGGAGCTTTCCAAAATCCAGTCCTATTGGTTTATCTATCTGAAATTTAATAGACTATAAAATCTCTAAAATTAATTTTCTCAAAATCACCTGCTTCGATTATTCATAAAACATGTTCAATCATGCAATGTACTCAATAAGATGTGCTCAAGTGAAAATACATGCAAATTGAATTAGGCCTGCGAGATATTTCCTCTAAAGCATGGTACAACCACCTAATTTTTCTTTTCTTGGCGATGAGGTCGGAATGCTTTAAAATAATTACTTTCATCAATGAAATTCAACCCAACCTTTTTTTCATAGATATTATTGTTTAGTACTCCAAAAAAAAAAAAAAAATATTGGAGGATTCTGTTTCCATTAGATGCCTCCCAATAGGAGAACTGATTGCCTTGCTGCTGGATTGTGAAGTAGCTACAAATATGTACATATTTTTTTTAAAAAAGAAAAATTTAATCCCCATATTAGAATATATCAATCCGCTAATATTTGAAAAATATATGCATTTGACTTATATATCTAATCTTATTCAATTATAAAAGAGAAAATACAGTTCCATCACTGTACCCACGGGCAATGCCATTAGTCCAAGCCCAGTGCTAGATTCCCGTAACGTCGATACGGTGTATGGAATTACAAATATTGAAACGTTGATCAATATCCATTTGTGGAGTCATTGGCTGATTCATTTAATAAAATTATAAAATAAACAATAAACAAATTAATTTTTCTTGAAACAAAATCTTGGATATGCAATGCATATCTTGAATTTTATGGGCTACACATTAAAAAACAGCCGAAGATTCCAATTAATTTTTTTTTTTTTTGGGTGATGAAAAAAAAAAAAAATAGATTCCTCGAGGCATGGGTTATGACAGAACTCAACTACCAACTGAAAATCAACCGGCAATTAGAAGCCAATTAGATTGGGGATGAAGTGATCTGAGAGTTGACTCGATGTGATTACTGACTTCTTCGACACTTGAATTAGATCCTGCAAAATTTCTAAAATAGTCTCTCTGTTTAAGTACTACAAATAAATTCATACTCACTTTCATAAGTTGTATTAATAAATCATGTATACGTGATAATTTATAAGGCATACCAAAAAAAAAAAAAGAATAAGAAGAAAGACTGACAACAAAATACAGTAATTAATTTTCCATTTTGATAAATAATTAGGAGAAAGTTTTAAGTCTCACATATGTACCTCTTCATTTATACACAAATTATATAATTTTTTTTTTTTACATATTAGAGAATATTTTATTATAAAATTACTCTATTTTTATTTTACAATGGATGAATATTAATTTTATTAGTCATGTGAACAAAGAACCTAATTTATTTCCAACTATGGTTTGACCATTTAACCTTTTCACCAGAGTTTATAGACTATGGTTTGGGACATTGATTTAAATATATATACATACTATGATATTTCATTCAAATCGCATCAAGATAACAGCTGATAGATAACTTCAAGGTCAAATATAAGGTCACCATCAAAGATTTATAAAAGGAAATCATTTTAAAAAAGAAAAAAAGAAAAAAATTCTGCCTAGAGAAATAACATGTTCGCGTCCCAGATGTGAGTATTTAACCAGCAAATGGTCCTGAAAAATTCAGCGGAAGCCTCCATTATATTGAAGCAAAATTCAAAATTCTGAAATCTGGCTTCCCTTTTTCAGAAACCTGGAAGAACCAAGAACTGAAATAGCAGAGGAAAAGGATACTAAAGAGGTCGAAATGAAGAGGAGAAGAGAAATGGAGAAGAGCAGTTCAGAGATCAGGTCTGCCATTGAAGAGCTCTCCATGTTCATCAAACTTAAGCCTAAAGATAATCCTGATGCTACCCGTATTCATATACCAACCAAGCCTTTCTTACATCTCTGCAACTTTGTGCTTCAAGTTCTTGGTCAGTCATCATCAGTTAATTTCTCCTTCCTTTTTTTATTTTTTTTTTTATTACATCTTGCATTATGAACTTTGTTTCTTTGGTTATATCTTTTCGCCCTTTGTGACGTTTTGCAGATAAGATAGGCCCAACTATGCTTGTCCTTAGACAAGACATTCATCAAAATATTCAGGTAACCAGTCTTTCTACTATGACAAAAACACCCCCTTGAAATTTTGCCAAATCTTGCTTTCCTGAGTTTTCTTTCTGATCAAACGTGGGTATATCTGTCATTACAACGAAATAGTGATTCTGCTGGTTTAACCTTAGTTACTTATATTAGTTGGTGTTCCTTCTCATTCATAGAGATTGGAGAAGTTTTGTGAATCAGATCCTTCAAAGTATGCAAATGTGGTTGAAATATTGAAGAAAGAAGCCAGTGAAGACAAAGCAAGAAAGAATATAAGCTGCAGCAAAGCCTTTCTTTGGCTCACCAGGTGAATAAATGTGTATAGCTATATCTTCTATTCATAACTATCGCATAAAATGATAGTAAATGTTAATTAAATACTAATTTTCTCTCTTAATGTTTACAAAATTAAATGAAACTTTCCAGCCCTCTATGGGTTGGTTTGGTAGCTAGACCCAGTCAGTACTCATCATTGACTTTTGAGTTTGATTCAAGGTTGACATATACAAAAATCCCAAACTTGTAATTGCACCTATATTTCCAACTTAAAAAAATTCTATTATTTATAGTTTTTTTTTTTTTTTGAAGAGTATTATTTATAGTTAAGAGTAGCTAAACTTTGTAGTAAGAACATGCAGATCCCTTGATTTTATGGTGGCCTTATTGCAAAGATTAGCAAAGGATCCTGGGCAGAAAATGGAGCAAGCAGTGGAAGAGTCCTATAACATTGCTTTCAAGCCATGGCATGGATGGATTTCTTCAGCTGCGTTCAAAGTAATGATACCTCCATATCTGATTTCTTCTATTTACCAAATTTTCCACATCAGAAGTTAAGATTTCTCTTGCTAGCTTCACAACTCATGTATAAAAACCATTTATATGTTGCGCTAATGTTAATGCATACATGCTCCTACACTATTTGCAGGTAGCTCTGAAACTATTGCCCGATAGTGTAACTTTCATGAATATCCTCATGGCAAAAGATGAAACCTATGACAACCTTAAAGAGGAAATGCAGACCTTGACTTCATTACTTGTGCCTTTTCTAGAAGAGATCCACTCGATTCTGGTGAGCATTTATCTTTGCTACTGATATATGATTGCTGATATTACTCATTTTTAGTGTTTTTTTTAAATACTAATATTTATTCTATGGTTTTTCAATTTTGCAGAGATTGCAAGGCTTGGATATGTCAAAATCTAAATAATGGAAAAAATCATGTGTACAGAGAGCTTGGCTACATGTAGCCCCAGTATTTTTTTTTTTTTTTTTTGCCCTCAATCCATATCTTAGGCTCATGTAAATATACAGCTGTAAATTTGTATTACAAGAATATCTTTCTCTATATATATGTAAAAATAGATGTCTTGAGTTACAAGTAAAATTCTGAGATGTTTAAGATATTTTTCTCACTATAAATATGACAAAACTAGTATCTGCCCATGTCTGAAATTTGCACAAATAGTTACCAAAAAATTAAAAAGAAAAGAAAAGAAAAGAAAAAGGTACTGCCATCTGCTCAAGAACAGAAATATTCAAGGATCGAGCATAAAATGCTTACATAAATGGCACCATCCTGTAATGCATAAATTTCCAAATCATCATCCAAAGATGGAAACAGAGTTCTTCAAGATCAATGATACTTTCTTATATCAGCCTCTAATTTGGTTAAAAAATGTGTAGAATTATCCTTAAGAGAACATGTTCGTACTCAACTAACAAACTTACTTGATCGAGTGTTGGCATTCAGAGTTCTCTTCTCTATCATATCCTTAGTGAATTTAGTAGTATATGATGAAAGATTCTAAGGGTTTGAAGGAGTTGAATGAATTTTCTCGAAGATACCCGTCTGGTCTATGCCCAAATTGAAGCCAGCTGAATTTGAAGATTTGCAAGGAGGATCATGAAGTGCAATGAGTGCTGCAACTAAACCGGCATTGCTTGCAATGCTTGGTTCAGTGAACCATGGCTTATCCCTTTCATCTGAAAAATTGTCAATTATATCAGGTCCTGCTACCATTGCTCCCACAAGAAGGTTTGGATTTGGTTCTTTTGAGTATAGCCATCTATCTCCTTCTGCACAAGTGTAATGCTGACCATCATCCCAAGGTATTGATGCACTCCGATGATGAACTTGATATGGATATTTGTCTCCAAACCCAACCATGTAGCTCATTTTCATAGGATTATCTCCTAGGATGTACTGAACCTGAAAGAACAAGGGAAAACTAGATCCTTTTCAGCAAACAGGTGAAGGATTTATTTTGCGACATACACAGAACCTGTTGTACTTAACCTGAGATACGGAGAATCTCCTTAACATTTGAAGGGAAAAGCCATCATTGCCACAACTCCCACCGTATCTTCGCAGAAGATCAAGGTAGTCACTGTATAACTTACTGAGGAAAGATGCTGTTGCAGCAAACTCAAGTGCTCCACCAGAACCAGGCCTTAAAAGGATCAACCCACCTATATTAAGAAAATTTTAGGATATATTAAAATGCATGCATTGCATGTATACATATGAACTGATACATATATAATGAATTGCAATTGAAAAAAAAGACCTTGTGTCTTATTGAAGATATGATCAGAAAGATAAGAACACATCAGGATTTCAGCCCTACTTGATGAAGATCGTAAGGCACCTTCATAGGGATAGCCAAGATCACGAAAGAATCGAAGTCTTGTCAACAGCACCTGCAATGCAAACTAGAAAATTACTCCTCGAGTACTGATTTAATTTCTTCGTAAACTCCATCACGAAAGTCTTTAACAAAATTTACCGCAGTAGCAGTGAGCTTGTTATTCCAATAGAAAATTCCTTTTTCAGACTCTGTTTCCTCATCCTCTGCTGCTTTAAATCTCTCAGTAGCATATGCAAGATAAGAATTGTTCCCAGTAGCAAAGAACAACCAAGTTCCTCCCCAAACTAATTCATCAATGAAGCTGGTTGAGTTGTAATAGTTCCTTGCTTCTCCGCCACAAGCATCAACTTTTGTGTAAGTTCCTTGTTTACGACTAGGGTCTTCTCTACTTGCGACTTCATACAACTTCTCTGCTGCTTTGATTAATTCTCCTGAGTACATAGTCTCATCTTTGAATACTATTGATGCTGCTGATAGTGCTGCAATGATTTCTCCTGCGAGATCCGAAGCTGCGCTATCGCAAACTGAAACAGGTCTCACATAGCTCATATCTTCAGGCCTTTGCCAGCAATTGATATCATTGCTGACCTTAGTAACATTGCCAGTACTTCCAACCTAAACTCAAAGTGAAGATAATATTTCTGGTAAATTTGCTTATTTAAAATCAAGAACGCAAACTATAGTATAAACTTTCAAAAATGCTTGCCTGAGAATAAAGGATTGTTGAATCAGGAGTGGAATTTGTAGGAACAAAGACCTTGAGCAAATAGTCAGAACCCCATTTGATAATATCCTTTACATGATTAAGCTCACCAATTTCGGCATACTTTTCTTGGTACTCTATTACACTCCAGCTCAAGAGGGTCACAGTATAAGCTGTGGGGAAACTGAACTTTATATTGTTGCCGGAATCATAAAAACCACCTACAAGATCAGCATTCAGGTTGCTTACTTTTCCATCTTGCATTCCTGAATTTCCTCGGAATTTCACAGGACTGTAGTTCGGATAATTCCCAGCTGCAAAAAGATTTCTCATAACGAATTTGAACCAAAAAAAAAAAAACAACGATAAACAAGAGAAATGATTTAAAGGTATGATATGAATGCGGATACAGAATATTACACTTTTGAGCATCGAAGAATGTTAGAGCTTGGTTTACAGCAAGAGAGAGATTCTTTGTAGGGCTGTGGGGATGATGCTTGCGAGGCAAGAAATGTATGAGGAGAACAAGTGCCAGGATGAGAAGAGCTGCCAAGGCAGAAATGTAAAGGAAACGTTTGAAGTATGTTTTATCAGTGATAACAAGATCAAAATCGAAAGATTTCGAGTATCTTGAAGGGAGTGAACCGTATGAATTAGAAGATTGAGGGGCAAGGTTGAAATCAATTTCAATGGAATTCCATTGGCTCGCTGAAGGGAGAAGGCGACCGGCCTCAGAAATTGTATGGACATATTTCACAGAATGCATGTCTGCGTCGGATGCAGAGGTATGTGTTGGAGAGGCTATAGAGAACTTTGAGTCTGGCATAATTTGATGTATATGCTGGTTTCTGGGAAAGTTTTGAACCTAATAAAACAAAAAGAAAATGACTATGCTGCCTTGGAGAAACAGTTATACTGCTTCCTTTTGTCTGGCCCTATAAAGCATTATTGCAAATATTCTAAAAATGAATTGATTTCTACTGTTTATGCAGATGCTATGAACAAAAATCTAAGGAAACAAGGCAAACTGTTTATATGCTACAAAGAGGTACCATGCTTTTCTTGTGATGAACTTTCCCTTCTATTTCATACGAATAAGGTGCTTTTATGAGGATACGTTCCTAAAAGAGTCACACCCCGATGCTTGCATATGCGACTCAAGGTACCAAAGGAATGGGAATTAATGTCATATCCCACATTAGTTAACCAAGGTGATTTTCAAAATGAAATATACCAAACGGCAAAATATTCTCTTAAACGGTGAATCCAATGCGTCGTTTTAGTTATATGAATTAGAGACAATGAAGCTTTATTGGTCCATTTATTTATTTATATTTTTTAAAGTCTTAGCCGTCTAAGCCGCACAAAATGCCACCGGATATATATGGAAGAAAAATTTTCCTTTATTCCAAGCAATTTGTCGCAGCTGTTTGGGGAATTTTTTTTTTCCCTCTCAAATTCATTTTGTTGCGAAAAAGTTGTTCCAGGTTCTGCCTTGGAATCTCCATATACTCTCCAATATGGAACTGTATGCTTACTTAAGAGAATTGGAGAGCCACTAGAACAAACATAATTAAGCTTCAGAGATCTGAATAAGCACAAACGATAGTTTATACATCTTCCAATAAATGATTTTTAAATCTCTAGACTCTAGTGTTATTTTTTAGTTTCTTAAGTATTCTTATGGTAATAAACCATTCTAGTCAAACCATTGAATTTTTAATTATTGATTATTTTGAATAGAATTAAAACTAGAAAGTAATATTCCACCCAACATTTCATTATGGCACTCATTAGTTTAATTTTATAATTTTTAAAATTACTTATTTCACCATCTCAATACATAATGAACTAATTAAGAGTGGGTTGATCACTTACGATTGCACATGTCAAGTTTTCATTGGAGGATTGTGGGCCTCACAGCTCAACTCCCCTAATGGGAGCTTGACACGTGCCCAACCACACACCCAATAATCTTATCACACGTAGGCTTTATTTGATATTAAGATTAAGTAATTGTACTTTAAAAGTTACAGTTTAAAAGTTCAATTGATTTAATTTTATACTTGTATGATAAAAAAAATCATTATATCTTTAATAATTTACACTAAAATGCTAACAAAATTATTACTCAAAAATTATATTCATTATATATTATTATTTTTATTTTATAATTATATTTTTTCAGAACAATTATAACTTAAAAGCCACGTGACTTCGGGTGCGTTTGGGATTGAGACGCTGTAGCTTTTAAGTTACAGCTGCTGTGAAAAAAAACTGTGACTATGAAACAAAAATTAATAATATATAGTAAATAAAAATTTTAAATAAAAATTTTGATAAAATTATTAAAGATATAATAAATTTACTATTATACAAATGAAAAATAATTTTAACATAAATTCTAAGTTATAATAAATAATATTTATTAAATACTTTAATATTATAACTTAAAAATTATAACGGTGTAACCTCTATTCCCAATACACTGTTCGACGCCAAAAATAGCCGTCAGTAGTTGAAAAGTAAAGCATTACTCGCGTGCAATTTCAGATTTATTTGGGCTTCAGGGCCATCTATTAAAGTCCAAAAGTATTGGCTGAATGGATCCATTTAATGACACGGAACAAAAAACACTTGGGCGGGTCCATTTGACTCTTCTCCTACATCTCCCAAAAAAAACTCTAAAATTTTGGATTTTTTTTTCAATCACTGAAAATCTGCGCATCACATTCATTTTTTCCCCCAAAGTCTACTCTTCAATCAATCATTATTTAACGCAAAGAGCTCTCTACAAACGTGGATCTTGTAATTGCCGATAAAAGATATTCAATAATTTCATTAATTGCTTGGTGAGCTCTCGCTTTTGCACAGCTCAAATTTACCAAATTCAACCCAAATTTCATTTCTCCATACAAAATTCCCGCTTGAATTCTTCTTCTCGGCATTATTTGTTTGTGTGTTTTGTCTTTATCAGTCTCTACAATGTTGATATTTTAATCAAAACAGTTTGCTTCCGCGTTCGTTAAAATGCTTGATCATTAGGATTGAATCAATAGTATTTATGATCTCATTTCATAATTGCCTTGAATTCTCATCTGGGTATGCCTAATTTTAGTGTCGTTATAAACCCATAAGCTTTAACGAGCCTATCATGAAAAATTTTTCATTTGGGTCAAATTCAAATAGTCCCAAGTCTTTCACTGCATATCCAAGTTGTGATTTTGATATAGAATCGGGAACCATTAAAAGAACCCGAAGATCTAAAAAATTACCACTTCATCCTTTGAAGATGATCAAATCTTTTGCTAACCGCTTTAACTACTACAAGAAGCTGCACCCGATTCTTGTTTTCTGCATTGCCTTGTCATTTGCTGTAAGTGTACTGGTGATTCTGTTAGCATACGAGAGTCATTATTGGCAAACGAGTGGTTATCGAAAGTTTGACTTGGGAAGTGATAATTACCCATTTGTGAAGCTGAAGAATCTTGTGATGGTTGCTGGACATTCAATTTATACGAGTAGTAGTTGTGGGAAGGTTGATAAGGAGGATTCTTGGTTTTTAGAGCCTTATCAGAAGCATCCTGGTCAGGCTGCTACTTTTGTGGCTCATATTCAGGAGGGAGTTGAAATTGTTGCCAAAGATGACAAGGCTTTGCTTTTGTTTAGTGGGGGTGAGACTAGGAAAGATGCCGGTCCTCATAGCGAGGCACAGAGTTATTGGACTGTTGCTGAATCAAAAGGATGGTTTGGTGAGTTCTTTTGCTTTTCTTTGTAAGTTTACTTGCATTGGCCACTTGATGTAGAATAAGTAGTATTTCATATGAAGTGATATAGATTTTATAAAATACCCAGATTTAGGTCAATAAGTTTAAGCTACTTTAGCAAAGTATATTGCTTTATGTGCTATAACCTGGTTAACTTGCTTTGTTCAGCAGAGTTAAAATTGAAAATGTTGAGAACTCCTATTGTGGGGTTATTTCTTGTTTACGTTAATTGGGTGCTGTTGCAGATTAATTTTTTGATCAAGCTTTATTTGTACCAAAGAATTTCCTTATTTCTTAATTCCGTATTATTTGTGTATCTTCTTACACAAAAGAGCTGGATTTTTTCAGCAATTATTTTATTCAGCCCTAAATTTAATTTTTGCATGAAGGCTATCAGCTATGTGATTTTTGTTGTCCTGCTACTTTGGATTTTTCTACCAGGCAATGAAGAAAGCGTGAGATGGAGGGCAATGACAGAAGAGCATGCAAGAGATAGCTTTGAAAATCTCCTATTTAGTGTTTGCCGATTCCGTGAGCTTACAGGCACATATCCTCATAATATAACTGTAAGCCCATTGTATTGCATGTGTTCTGTTTGTTTTATTTGTAGCAATTAGTGGAATAACTTCAAAGTGTTATTTCATTTTTATGTTAGGTAAGAAGAACCAGATTTTAGGAAAAAAAATGGAGGCTAATGGCCACGTAAAATTTTACACATCAACTTTGCTAAATGTGCTTACAAGGTCTTTTATATGCATATTCTTGTAGAAGAATAGGGTAGAATTGTCCTTGATGATCAAATTAAAAGCTCAATAACATCCGTGCCCCTGGCATCAATAAGTTTTAATGGTTGTAATAAAGAGATGTTTGCTTAATTTAGTCTGCCTCCTGATTATAATAAAGATGATGAGGGAGGTTCCTCATGTCTACAATTGTAGATGAACTACCACTCCTTTGATTATATTTTTCTGCATTTTTGGGCTGGCAAATAATATTCATGCAATTAAGCCGGATAGAACCTACAATCTCAACCTCCACTGATTCTTTTGAGAAGAGGAGATGCCTTTGGTCTGTTGCCGATCGACAGCCTATTGTCATTTTGAGCTCAATATCTCTTAGTTTGTGCGCATGCTTGTCCAAGTCTCTACGTGCTTTTATAAAAATAATACATTTGTTTATCTTGGCATGTATAATTCTTTGTCTATAGAGAGGGCAAAATCCATCAGTTTCTATGATATCTTAGTCCAAACTATTTCAGTTTTCTGTTACTGATTAGTTAGTTGTCATGTCAGTTTCTTGCCTCTTTTCCTTTATGGGTTTTGAATTTTCCAATGTAATGGCATATGCAACAGGTTGTAAGTTATGATTTTAAGGAGGAGAGATTTACACATTTGCATCGCTCAGCAATTGGATTTCCAGAGTCGAGGTTCTTTTATTCTGGGACCCCAGGCTCAACTACTTCAAAAGAAGCAGCTATGAGAGGTGAGGCATTGGTTCGTTCTCAATTTCAAGAAGATCCATATGGGTGTTTGGGTTCCCTTTGGCGTAAAAAACTAGGGCGTGACCCATTTCATCGTACAATACCATATCCTAATGGATGTCCAGAAATTGAAGGTTTGTTCAGGTACTGTGGGACAGCTCCATATTCAGGGTCTCTTCCATGGGCCCAATGAACATAAACTGCCGTATGTTACCTCTCAATATAGAAGATAACCTGCACCACAAAACAGATGCTTGACCTATTAGTATAATTTTTCTTGAATATATTTTTCTTTTGTTCATTTCATAATATAAATAGATGAATAGATGAGCGTATAATCGGCTACTTGCTTAGTGACCAGTGTGTTAGCTATTGGATGTTAGGCACTGGGGTTTTTTTCTTGTTGCTTAGGAAATCTGCTTTCATATCGAGGCATGCATGGCAATGAATTTCTTGAAAAATTTTTAGGCCGAGTTTTTTTTCCTGCTACGGACCTATTTGGGAAGGGGGCATTATGGTAGAAAGAAAAGGAGAGAGGAGAAAATTATAGGGGAAGATTTTTTAAGAGGTGCTAATAAAATATCTCCAAAGTAGAAAGAAAAATGTCCGAGAAAGAAAGGCTTGACCTTTACATTAACATCTTTATTCTTATTATCATTTATGTACCGTAAATTTTTTATGGAAGTGAATGGCTAAATGGTGAAGTTATTTCTTTATGATTGTTTCCATTCTTCATTATCATCTCATTCAAATTAAGTTAAGAGAAAACTGTGTTCTCTTCTTTTCTTTTCATCTTCCTTTTCTTCTCAACAAACAAGAACAGAGAACAGGAATTTGTCTTGTAAGAGGAAGCAAAGTTCATGCTATAACTGCAGCGAGCCCTATTCTTTTTAATGTTCTAGCTGAACATGCTTCTTGATTTGTTTTTGATCCATACGTGCTTTGCAGTTTCCTCGACCATTTGATAATTGAGTATTTGAGTTTCGATCTTTATGGATCATACTAAGTTGAATTAGTAGTATATTAATAGCTTAATGTAATTTTTATGAGACATTGATGTGTAAATCTGTGGATTGTGACGATTTGTATAAGAACAGCTTAGCAGCTGGTCTAAAATTCCATCTGAAAGATCATACCGAAGTCGCCAGTATGAGAATTTACTGTTTACATATTTGCAAAGATCATAGAGTTTGACGTTGCTACTTCAGCTTAGCCTGTGGTTCTGAGGACAGGACAGTTTGAAGGTGCATCTTCAGCAGAGGCAGAGTTGTCAATTTTAGTACCCTTCAGGAGACCGCCTAGCATCTCACCACAATCGTAAAAGAACAAAAAACACCTTCACAATTTTCTTCTCTTCATCCGCCTGTTTCCCCAAAAAAAACATGTTTGTTGTAAGTTATCATCGCAGCTATATTATCCATTAAGTTATCATCGCAGCTATATTATCCATCGTTTCAAGTTGTGAAGCGTGGTTACTGTAGAGATACCTCAAGAATGGCCATGCCGAAGAACTCTACAAGCTTTCCAGTGGGAGCATGCCCTTTAAAGGACCCTCCATGTAACCCCAATGCCTGAGCTTGTAAACAATAACTGGTGGTCCAGTTGTCCACGAAGTTTGTGGTAGAGGATCATGGCCGCCGCGGAGCTTCCCTATTTCTTCCATGGTTAAAGCTTTTCTGCCCGAAAAGCATTAACTTCCATAAGCTTTGCAATCTATGTACAAAAGCTTAGCATATTCGATAGTCAGTCGAGTGTGTGTCATTTACCATTTAGACTGAAAGTGTAATTGTTTGGATCGATTGTTTTGAAGCCTTCGATGCATGCCTTGTGGAAAAACTCCGTTTCCCAATTCTTCACCCGGTTCTGTACGTTTTCTTCAAGTGATCCAGGAGGCCAAATCTTTTTAAAAGCAAAGCAAAATATACAACAGGTTAAAGAAACAAAAACAAATGGGTGACGCATTAATTAAGAAATAGAGAGGCGGTTAAGAGAGACCTTGGTTCCGCCTTCTTCAAAGAGTTTATTGACAACATGGGTAATTAGGAGGTTCAGAAAATCTCCATTTTGTAAGATTCTTCTCTCCATTTGCTTGTAAGAAAGACTTAAAGAGAGAACGATACTTATCTCTCTGTTCCACTCCAACACCATCGTCTGAAGATGCCATCTTCTTTCTAAGTAGGCATGAAGATAGTCGTATGCATTGAACTGTGTGGGGCACTTCTTCCTATATAAGTTAGATGGAAAATACTGAATTTAAAAAAAAAAAAAAACAAGTTAGATATAAAATATTGTGGCATAAGGAAAGTTGGAAAAGTCTTAGAGTCTGTTTAATATTGAAGTATTGTACATTCTAATTTAAAGTATTGTAAATAAAAAATCCTAACTGAAAAAATAAAAGTTATTAGTGCGTAGTAAATATAAATTTTAAATAATATTTTGATAGAAAATAATAAAGTTATTATAAGTTTTTTATCGTATAAGTGAATGATCAAATTAATTGAACTTTCAAATCACAACGACTAATGTTATTACATACTTTAATACTTTGTCTTTTATACTTTCGTTGTCCAAACTTAATATAAAATAGAATTTTAAATTACTTGAATCGACAAACATAATATTTGAAATCGTACAATTTTATCAAAATCAATTATTATAGGCCAAGCTCAATCTACCAATGGCGTGGTTGATTATTTATTTATTTATTTATTATTATTATTATTATTTTAAGAATAATTCGGTGGTTGAGGATTGAACGATTAATTTAAAGCAGTAAGATCCTAGTACCTGAATTTTCAAGTTTTCTCTCAGTAAAGACGGTGCTTGTCTATTTTTTTTTTTTTTTTGAAAGGGAAACGAGTTATATATTAAAAGAACAGAAAACGTTACAATAAACTGACAATTTCTGTAAGAGAATCTTCAATCCAAGGGTATCCATCTGGAAAAGAAAGAGCCTGTAAAGCCAGATTGTGAGCCAGTACTTGATTACATGATCTGGGCACGTGTTTCACTATGAAGCGAGATCTGTCAGCCATCAGGCCAATGATCTCCGATACCAGCCACCCAATCTCCTTCCGTTAAGCAAACTGACAACCGTGAGTGAATCAAGTTCAACAATCAAAGGGATGAGGTTCAAATTAATGGCTACCCTAACCCCCTGGAAAACGTTAACCCTTTTAATATTAAGTTATCACATGTACTACTAATTAATTATGTGAGTGACTGTGGAAAGTTCAGCTATGTAAAAATTATTTTGGTCAGGACCTATTTGATACCGATAGATGTCCTTGTTTGATAAAATTATGAAAATCTGGTGATCCAAACTTTATTATCCTTCCATAATTTATTGATTAAATAGTGAATGAATCCATCATCATAACGAGAGTTCTTGCTCAACAACCGATTACGTAATCGAAGGAAAAATAAAAGAAATGAGAGAGCGAGTTTTGTTAGGGATAATTAGGAAAAAAAGAAAAAAAAAGGCATTTACAAGTAGGAGTCAGATCAAATAGTAACGTGGGTTGAAATGTAACTGAACGATCTCATTAAATTATAACCACCACTCATTTTTATTTAGTTTATTATTCATTAAAGACCATATAAAATAAAAAAAGAAAGCTGGTTCAATCATACACATACGAGATAAGCTTATCAAGGGTGGAAAACCCTACGTATCCCAGTATCCAGTTCTTGTGATTGTTTTTATTTGTTCTGGTTATTTCAGTTTCACCCGGTGCTTCTCAAGAAAGGGCAGCTCAAGGCCTCCTCTTCGCCGCAGCTATCACCTTTCAATTTCATAAGCCCTCCGAGCAATTCTCCACGGTCGAAGAAGAACTCCACTTTCACGATTTTCATTTGTTCATCCACCTATGAATGAATGAATGAATTAATTAGTTCCACCAGAAAAAATTAAAAAAACAAAAAACAAAAGGATGTTAAGAATAACAATTGAAATTCTATGATCATAGAAAAAAATTATGTGTCATAATCAATTTTACTAGTGTTAGCTGGTTGTACGTATGGTAGTAATAGCCGATGTATTTATACCTCAAAAATGGCCATGCCATAAAGTTCCACCAAGTCTCCAGTTGAAGCATGGGATTTGAAAGGACCCTCCATGTAACCCCAGTGCCTGAACTTGTACACAATCACCGGCGGCCCTGAGTAAACGTGGACAACTTCCAAAGCAAACCCTCTTGGAAATGCCTTCGTGAACGCAATATGAGATGACTCTATGGTTTCTTCTGCCGGATTGTAGCCCCTATACTTCTCCGGCAAGGATGTTTGCATGAAGGAATTGTACCCTCCTCCTAGCTTCCGCTTTTCTTCCAATGTTATCGGTTTCCTTCCTGCGCGCGCAAACATGCACACACACACACACAGAGAGATATTACATATATGGGTATATGAACCCACTAGGCTATCTAATCAAGAGTTTATGAGGGTGTAGTGTAGAATAAAATTATTAGTTGCCAAACCAAATATTGGTGGATGAATGATTGAAAATTATAAGTTACATATTGAATGAGTTCATTATACTCAAACTTCATGCATGCTGCTAGTACGTACCCAAGCAAGTGTCTACCAAATAAATCTTTATCTGGAATGTGATGTACCAAAAATAACATGAAAGGGGTACTCCTCAACAATACTAACCATTGAGGCTGAAAGTGTAGTTATTTGGGTCCACTGACTTGTAGTCTTCAAAACATTTTTTATGGAACATTTCCATTTCCCAAGTCTTGACAAGATTTTGTACCTTCTCCTCCAGTGATCCCGGAGGCCACACCTTCCATCAACAAAAGATGGAAAATTTAGATAATGAAATAGATGGATCGTATACATGGATAAATAGACGTTAGCTAATCTAAATATGCATGTAAGGAGAAGTTTAATTTGTACACCTTGGTTCTGCCTTCCTCAAAGAGCTTGTCGACGACGTCATAGTTTGGAGCAGAACCAAATCTCCACTTGGTATTTTTTTCTTCCTCTCCGTGCAAGTAAGAACGGTATTTGTCTCCATTGAAGCTCGGAGACGCCATCTCACCAGCCTCTGAGAATAAAGAGATCAATTATTGTAAATTGGGTCCCAAATTTCTATGGCTGGAATGGGGTTGTATATATTGAGATTAGTTACGATGTCATCTAGTACAGCTAATAGTTGGTAACAAGGAACAAATTATTATTTAGTCAAAGTCAATCGGAGACTAAGCTGCCATTTGCCAATGTAGTAGTTGAAAGATTTATTTTCACTCCGGGGTCATGGGGTCTTATTATCATTAATACTCTGTGTGTGTGTGTGTGTATATAGATAGATAGTATAATTAGAGCATATTTATTGGGATTGTTTAACTCAGTTCTATTATGGCAGAGCTCATATTTTTATTTTCATTATTATTAGAAACATATTTGCCCCACTCAGAAATCAACAAAAAGAAATACTTATCTCCACTGAAATTTTTATCTGTGGGGTGATAGAATTTTTTAAAAAACGACACTTAATTATATTTTTTCTCAAATAAGGGGTACAAATAGGTTTCAAAACTCTATTGAAAGGACCGACTTACAAACCGAGTCCTTTGTATACGTATATATTTTGCTTTCTGAAATTAATTAGCCAGCCATTCATATTTGGCTGTATAAAATAGTTTCAAAACTATATTCATCAAGCCACGGGTATTCGGCTATTATTAATTATTATGGACCTGTTTGGTACAAATATACAGTATATGTCATTGTTTCAGAGAGTATAAGAAACTAGAGGCGTTATGATTCTCCGCAGAAATTTTCAAATTTTAACGAGTGTTTGTTATCAGTGCATCCTTCATATCCATAAATCCAACACCAACAGAATAATAGTAAACGTCCTAAACGAGTTTCATTGACAAGTTTGACCCGTTTGTGCAGGCAATTGGCATCTACGGATAAAAAATTAAGTTTGACCCGTTTGTGCAGGCAATTGGAATCTACGGATAAAAAATTAAGAGGCAAAAAATGATGTCCTTCGCTTTCAATATCTCTGATTTATATACCATTAATATTTTCCCTAGAGGTTAGAACTACTCTATCACAAATGTCAAGAAATGATTTGAATTCTCATAAATACCTTATAAAGATTTAATTAAATTTTTTTTCTCAAAACTTAATTAAAGATAATTTTTCTTTCAAAAAAAAAAAATTAACGTCTTTAAATATTTAAAAAAATTAAAATTTAAATAATATTTTATTAAAATTAATATAAATTTATCTCAATAATTATATAATTATAAATATCATGAATAATAACCTCTTAAAAAAAATTATAATTTATATAAATAGTTCAAAAATATGACAAAATTCTAATTTATATAAATAGTCCGAAAATATGACTGGCTCGCTCCGGCCAATATATATATAAGAGTCCTTAAGTTACCATCATTATAACTTACACCTTTTAAATCACTCAAATTATGGTCTCAAATCACAAGAAAGGTATAAGTTACAATAAACAGCATTCGCCTATATATATATATACACCATTTTTTTTTCAAAAAAGGAAAAATAACAGTGATCATCTCACGTTGTCGTACATTAATACAACACTGGAATATTTATTACAATCACAAATCAATTATACAATATGGGAAAAATAGATCCATTGGTCGTCTTGCCCAAAGCCCATTATGGCCCAAGTTTAAAACTTTGGACCTTCTAGTCCATCAAAGAAAATTTTCGTCGGTAAATTTGTTTTTCTAAAGCATAATATTGTTGTTTATTATATCCAATAATTATACAATTTGCCGCTGTTCATCAAATCAAAGGAAATATCAAATTAGCCTTTATTTTGTGCCAAAGACTGAGATTATCAAATTAATCACTTATCCGACTTTTCCCAACCGGAAAAAAACAAAAATAGAGGTGGTAAGAACATTTGTAAGAAATTTTATAAAATGACGAAGCAGAAAACATATTAGATAAAAAAGGAAAAAAGAAAAATAAGGAGCCATCAGAAACCAAAGATTATCCCCAGAAGCAAAAAAATGCTGTACGGTCCGCATCATGGTTCGATCTTCTAAGAGAAGATCCCATCACTTGACTCCTTTTCTTTGGTTTTTTTTGTTTTTAAATTTACTTAATTAGTTTTTTTTTTAATGAAATATTAAAAAAGAAAAACAAAAAAGGAAGGAAAAAAATGGATTTTTGAAGTTGAAAGAGGAAGAGGGCTCAGATTAAAAATGGGTGTGAAAGAATTATCAGCACACTTTTAATCACTCAGCGTGGTGCATGACTTCCTTTATTTCTTCCTCACAGCCCTCTTCCCTTTATTTCCTTCATTCATCCTACTACCATCTACATATTCAAAAGATCAATTATAAATTTCTGCAGAATTATAGTCTAGAGAAGAGAGAGAGAGAGAGAGAGAGAGAGAGAGAGAGAGAGAACTTGCGGATGATGCAGCGCTTCGAAGGCATCTCGTCAGTGTGTGTATATGTATAAATACTTATGCCGACCGCAAAACCCTAGCGCCTCCTAAGGGTCTTAGATGGACAGTCTTACCCTCGTTCGCTTTCATATACCCCATTATGGCCCCTGCCTCTTTTTCGCTTCTCTTTTACCTTTTTTCTCAGAGATAGTTGAATTATTACTTAAAAAATGACTTCTTTTTTGTTTGTTGGACCTTGGCTTATGCATATAAAGGTGGCGTAAACCTTGGTTATCATTTAAAATATATATATATATATATATTATACTTAATTTACGTATATTCGTGTATATTACTAATTAAAATATTGTCGCCTTTCTATGCTTTTCATTTGTATGATTAGAATAATCAGTTTTACTAATTAATATTTGAACATGCCTAAAAAATTTTGATTAAATGCTCACTAATATTGATTTATTTCATAAAAATTTAAAACATTGCTACATGCCTCGTATTTTTATATGAATAAAAAGCATTTCCTGTCCAAACAATGTTTGAATATCTAGTATAAATGTAAATGTATATTAGGCCCTGATCCTTTCATTTTGGCAAACAAATACAATAAATTCCCGCAGTCCCAAACACACAAATGGATCACATTCAGAGCATATCATGTAAAAACTACACAGCTTCCAGTGACTGGTAACAAAATGGTCATCATCATCATGCATTAAGAAATTACTTTACAATGACAATGCTATGATTTTGCAAACAAACTCAAATGTCATCATCTATACCTTCTCGTAAGCTAAAAGCTTTTGCACAGCACCACATTCTGCAGAAAACCTTTTTTTATTTATTTATTTTTTTGAATCAAAATTCCATATATTGGGCAGTGTGTGTTAGAGAGATTTTGCTGTACATTTTCTTTTTTTGGAACCTAGTAGCAAAGTCTGTTCTTCCAAGTTCTTCAACCTAGAAATACAAAACATCATCAAAGGCTCAAGCCTCCAATAATAGAGTAGGAAGGAAATTTAGGAAATGTTCAGATTTTTTTTTCTCCCCCCCCCCCTCTTTTGTACTTTTCCATTTTTATTTTGTGTACTTACCAAATAAAGTACACCCATGTTGCCTGAAAATCATGTCATAGTGCCTCCTGATCTAAGTAAGAAAAAGAGGAAAAAGTGTGAACATCATCTACCGGCTTTAGTCCTTGATGCTTTGGATTGGTAATGCTGTCTTTTCACATTGGAGACACTACTGTCACTAAAACTGCCTTCAGGAATATGATCATGAACTTCAGAGAATTCTCTCGTCCATGAATTCAAAGGGATAAGATAACTGTCATCCTTAGAGCTTCTCTTTCGTTCCTCCTCATGTCGTTTCACATTCTCTGATATCTGATGGAAGGTTTTATTAATTTTTGCAATTCCCCTTTCAACTGGTTCGACAACATGTGAAACAGTGTACTTCATGTCATCAACAATCTAAGAGAGCAGATGACAAATGCAAAGTTATTAAACAGAGATGAAAGCACATCAAAACATTCAAAAGCAGTAAACAAAAACCAAAGGACAGCAGTGAGTAAGAAAAGTGGGAGAGAGGAACTATCTCACAATTTCACCACTGCCAAGGACCACATCACGAACACTCTGTGGAAAGTTAAGACGTTTTTCTCTCTCATCATTCCGAGCAATGTGCATTTTTGTTGTTCTTTCACAGTCTTTAACTTCCTCCGGATCTGGAGGTGTTCCCAGAGATGCATAATCAGTCATTACTGCAACATTTCGAACACATCTTTCTCCACGCTTGTAAGGTCTTGCCGGGAAGACGTAAAGATGCACTACAGCAGCAATCCCCATCTGTTTCACGGATTTGATATAAGAACCTCTAACAATAATCGCCCTTTAAAACTTTCAGAAATTCAAATAAAATACGGATGAACAGTCCTGATTGAATTAACCACAAATGCTGATATATAAATTACTTACCTCAATACAGATGATGTAGTCTTGAATTCGAGTTTTCAATTCTTGAGCCAAAGAGCCTCTGAAAGCTCCTATTGAGAAAAGAAATGCAACAATAATACCTTGCCACCAAGTCAGGAACACAATAGACTTGAATGTCAGAAACTTGGCCAATGGTTTAATTGGTTCCAACTTGTCTTTAGTGACAGAATAGAACTGTACAAGACAATATAGGGCCCAGGTCTGACTGAAGTTAAGAACAACTGCCAAGTATGGATATCTGCAAGCAAATAAACATGTCATGAAGATAACAACAATGATAATAACACATGGTACTAGTTTTAATGATGGTAGAGAAGTTGGTGCGTTTATATGAATCAAATTTTCATATTATACTAGGGCCAACTGCACTCAAAAAGCAAAGCCTCCCCCTACACTTAAAAAGCAGTTGCATATGAGATTCAAAAAGAATTATTAAGGACCCTTTACCCATATTTCCACTCAAATTTCCCCTCTCCATAAACCCCAAAAGTTTGAAGAATCATTGCTAACAAAGCACAGATCATCTTCAGTATCATCTGCAAAGTAAATGTGAAATTAACTACCTGGTAGCCGCAAAAACCAAAAAGAAAAGAAAAGGTGGAAAGAAAGAAAGATCTGACAACATAACTTTCTACTGAATAATAAACACATACATATTGAACAATGCCAATTTTTACAGCATTATAGAACTCAGGACCAAGTCGCCAATCCCTTAAAATGCAATTCAGTGGACAAGGATGTTCTACAACTCCAAAGGTATATAATTCTTCCAGAAGAGGTGAGCTGGTACTAATTATCGTCTGACTTTCCATGAATTCAATTGTTCTTTCCTCTCCGCCTGTACACAGCATTATTTTCAGGTCAGAAAGAAAACTATTATCAATATTCAAATGACTATCACGTCTGATTTCAGGAAATAGAAAAATAAGATATTAGCTAAGAGATGCCTATTTTAAGAAGAATAACAAAATGGAAGCAGGGAAATAATGCAAGTAACCTCTGACAGAAAATTATTTCCAAAGCACAAAGGCATAATCTTTAAAATGTCTGCTGTGCATATGAAAATGGGCACATAATGCATGGGTGACATGTGCATCATACATGAAATATAAACTGAGTCATGTTGCCATTGAAGAGATGAAGTAACATACATCAGGATAGCCTCTCTGTTTTAGTTTATCAACGAACTTTGATGTTAATCTGCACATTATTATTTTAAATCATTTCTTTTAAGTAATAACTGAGCATTGCAACACCAACATTTAAGTCGTGCATATCATGGTAATGATATTCTTCACAAAATATTGCTTCTATTCATATTACTAAACAATGCCTTTGCAAACAAGAATGCTTTATTCATATTATTAAACAATGCCTGGTACCATGCAAACACATATAGTGTATTTAAGCATGTTTCAGCTAGTTGTCTAATAACTATGATAGTAAACATTTTTCTACCAACCGAACATGAGAGAAAGCAAGCAAGATTGAGGACATCCCATCATACCTAAGCAAGCAATCAAATATCTCTCAAAGCAGTACAATGCAAATGCTTCATAACAGTCCCGAATTACTTCACAGTTGAATGCGGCATCTGAATTTAACAGTGACAAAAACTGCCCAAAGAAGAAGTCATACTTCACTATTGTTCCACTGATATTTAGTAATAGAAGCACATAACCTATATGAGGTGAGGCTGTTTCATTTTTTTATACCGATTCAAGAGCATAAACGGGAACCATCAAAATGAGTCCAATCAAGAACTTCTGTTCCTGAAATCAAACATCCAAATTGTAATGATCAGTTCTGAAGGAACCTCTGCTGGCAAAATTAAAGGAGGTGAGGCTGTCTCATTTGTTCAATAGAAGAAATATGAGAGCACCAAAAAGGAATAACAAGGTGCAGGGCATACAAAAATATACAATATGAAACGAAAACCTGGACTACAACAAAAGGATTGTGAGCATGAACCTCAGGTTGATTATAAGCAGCTAAATGTTCGATGATTAGATACGTGGAGAGTATAAGAGCAACAAGAACAAATAAGCTTGCAGTAATAACTGGCCAGCTGTACGCTATGACAGAGTCTGATTCAGCACCCACAGTGGGTAACCAAATTTTAAATGACCTGCTTGATGACTCGACCACAGTGAGAAGAAAATATAAAACATATAAAATGCCCCTCCATCCCATTGAGCAGATCCAAGTGATGAATTCTGTTTACTTTTCAATATGCTCGATTGCGGCTATATTCTACTCATCCAAGACCCCATGTCAGAACTGTTTTTCCTTTCAATCAAGGTGAGAAAACAGCTCCTCCCCTCAAATTACCATATTTCATGGGAAAGCAGACCTCCTTTGTGCTCCAATGGTTCTTTGAAACTATTATGAACCCTATATGACCATAAGCACAGTCTTAAATAGAGGAAGAATGATTGAACCAGGAAACCTGTCATGAAAATTAAGCAAGTCAAAGAACTGTAGTAAGCTGGCAAAAATCATGGGAGAACATTTGTCAAAGCATTACGTAACAGGAAACAAATAATTATGATCAAACCTGTCAGTATATCACACTGTTGAATATGTATATTACTGGTGAACAATAATGAAAAACAGTAGCCATGATGTATATGTTTTGCACCCGTCTGTCTCACCACCAAGTATGCATCAACTCCAATAAAATAAAATTAGCAGCTAAACCAAATTATGAACAAATAAGCACGCCAGCAACCCACATCATTTTCAATTATTTAATGGGTAAGGCAAGCAAACACATTTATTGGAGTAAGGGTTGGGGGAAAAGCCCTAGACCGTGGCCTTTTAAGCCTAAACCCCTCCAAGTTCAATTTAAAACCTTGCACTTTTTAATAAGCTTTTATACATCCATTTTTGTTCTATCACTGACAAATTGATCATCAGCTGTTATTCCCCTTTGTCTATGTGAGCTCGTTTGTGTACATCACAAGCCTATCCTTAGTATTGGTTAATCTAGGATGGTGATCTGCTAATCCATACAATATCCAAATTGATTGGTTGCCATCAACAATTAAAAGCCCTGAAAAAACGAAAAACCTAAAGGGCAACTACCCTCAGCCCAATCTGATTCCATAGATGGTTCCTCGGCCAAACTAACCCTCATAATTTTTTGTCAAAAAATATCTAACAACCACCAAAAACCAGCCTCAGGAAAACATGTCCTAACCTTGTTGAAGGAGCGATCATGGGGGGAAAAAGCCGTTAGCACGTGAAAAAAAAATATCAGTGCTAGTATTTTCCCACAGTAAAAAATGAGATGAGACCATGAATCCCATTGAAATCAATAATCAACTTGTTAACCAGAAAGATACCTCAGAAAGAAGCCAAAAAAGATTCTTTCTAAATACAACAATACACTAGGCTTCATCATTGGAAAGTTAATCTCAAACCTTCTGTCTTACATAATTTATTAACCTTTAAGAGCTTTTGTACAAGACTATCTGAAGAGATTAGTCCATAAGTTTATTGGTTTAATTATCTTACCTATGAAGAACTCACATTAATCATTATTCTTCCACCAGAGACGTTTGCACTACTTTACCATAAAATACTCAATTACTATGAACTTAATAATGAATAAGAAAACATATAGAAAGAAAAACTGAGTCAAATGAAAGCAGAAACCCTGTGAAACTAAACTTGAGACAAACACTGAGCTCTTACTTCAGCTGCATTACAGTAAAAATAAAAATGCATAACAAAATAACACACAAAACCCAATTTCCTCCAATATTTTCTATTCTCTTCGCTTTCTCGTCAACAAAAACAATCTTAGCATCTAATTATAAATCCTCAACCACTTAAGTTGAACCTAATTAAAGAAAAAAAAAAACACATCCAGCAAAGTTAAGCAATCAAATTCAAAACCCTAATCCTGGAGAACTCGAACATAACATTATAAATAAGTTAAGCCACCAAATAATTCGATTAATTTGAGAAAGAAATGCTAAAAGAAAATGAAAGCACGGTTAAGTTTCGCACCTGAGATTAAAAATTTTCCCGGGAAAATTTTTAGAGCGATTACTTTCCGCGAAAATGAGAACAATTAGAAAAAAAAAAAAATAATCGGATTTTGCGTCGTGCGTCGTACGAGGGAACGGAAGTAAACTGATTTTTACTTGGGCGGTTGGCAAAGTGGAGCGTACGTAGGCTTTTGTTTTCTTGTACAATTGAATTTGCTAAACTCACGGTGAGAGTGGATTAGTGGCGATCACAGACGAGATAGGATCCGTTGATTTTGGTTACTTCTTGGGATGCTTCTGTGGATTTGGTGAGGTGTTAGGCTACGGTAGTGACTTCTGTGACCGAGGTGTGGCTTTTATTTTATAACAGGCTGCGGATTGAGCCAAGTTATTTCCACGTCAGCGCATCCACGTGTAACATTTACACGTCATCAGTTGACTGGTAGGTTCTTTCATTTGTTTTTTTATTTTGTGATTTGCATGGCACATTCTTAAATTTTCTTCAAACAATTTGACAACTATACTTTCAAAATTCTCGGGTTTTTTTTAATTGAGCTTTAGATTGTCACTTGAAAATGGTTTAATGTTAAAACATTTTAATCGAATGCTTATTTTCCAGAAAAAAAAATCCAATTAAATTTTCGAATGTTTTGTTTTCTTATTCTGGAAATTTATTTAATCCCAATTTTATATAAATTATATGTGTGTGTGTAGGATGATTTAAGTACAAAACGTTTAATGAAAACTAGTTATTAATTAGAAAATATTCTCTCTTTTTTTTTTCAATTACTTTTCTTACCTAAATTTTTTGTTGTTTGATAATATGGATTTGATTTCGACCTAGATCATTATGATTATTCAATATAAAAGATATACATTATGTTAGTTTTGGATTAATAATTCAAAAGGAGGTCATGAGATTGAGTTAGATTCACCATCCCTGAATGACAATCTCCATATATAAACTATTTAATTTGGAGTGAAGGGATATTTTGCAGAAACTGCAGGCTAAATCCATTGCATTGATCGTTTGACCTTTTTTTTAATTAAATTGTAATACAAGCCTTCTATAGTTAAGCTATCTCCTCCATTTTTCCCCTTTTATTTTATATATTTTGTTCAAAAATATTAAATATAAAATGAGCTTTTTATTTAAAAAATTACTTTACAAATCTATCAACAAATAAAATTAGAAACATATCACTATCTCTTAATATCTATTGTATGATGGTACATTAGAATAATATCAATTTCGCTTGTGTACAAAGAAGACTTGATGGACCTCTTCTCGTATAAAAATATAAGCAATTTATCATCTGCTATTAGACGGTTTCCGAAGATAACATTTTTTTAATATAATACATTCATCTAAACAAAAATGTAGTCTCAAATTACCAAATTTTGTCAAATAGATGGAAGAACTTGGCATGGAATGTACATATATCACATCATGTACACATTTATTTAATAGATTTCCTATATTGTACATAGATTACTCTGGAAATATTGTTAGCATACAAACGAAGTATATATATATATATATATATATATATATATATATATATATCAAAATATAATATATAATAATTATTTAGTGAGGATATTTTTATTTTAACAAAGTAAAAATGATATTAGCAAATAAAAACACACCAATTTCAATACACTCATAGACAAAAAAACACAATCTTCAATGCATTGAAATTTATATATTTTTTTTGTATTTTAACATGCATCCTTACTTAAACTAAGTGAAGATATCCTCGTCATACACACGCGCACACGCACAGGCACACAAGGAAACACAACATAAATTCTCTCATCATCAAAACGGCCTAAAATTATGATTACCATCGATCTTTCTTATTTGACTTTTTTAGCAATCCATAATATTTTCCATGTGAATATGCATTGATGATCTTTATAAGATGTCTTTCTTTTGTATAGACGTGTTGCTGATTTTTTGTGTGTGTATTAAAAATATTTCAATTAAGGACTCTTACCATATTAAAATTATAGAGAAATTAAAAGATTAAAAAATACAAACTCAAATATAATATATTTTATTATATAGTGTATTAAAATTTATATTTTTTAAATTTTATAATATATTTATAATTTCAATATGATCAGGTTCCTGAATGAAAATCATCACAGATATATGTGAGGGTATAAAATACTAGTAAAACATTAATTAAAAGGTTATTAATTCCCCAACCTACTGACAAATAATCTTGTGAACTCTGGAAACCTGAATTGATCCTATCCTAATCACATTTACGCAGAAATTGTAACAATTGATGTGGCAGGCCAAATGACCAATTTAATATTTAGAAAGGAACTATAAAAGAAAAGAGTCGTGACAATGAAGGCTGCATTTTTCCACGGGGGCGTCAAAGCCAGATTTTGAGCTGCGTGAAATGAAAACATTAAATAATAGATCTTTCATCAAATAATTGTTGAGTAAGGGTCATCCATTTAACTTTCAAAATAAAGCTAAAAGTACTCTTTTTTTTTTTTTTTTAAATTTTGAGAAGCTAAAAGTACTTATTATCTGACACTCTCACAATTTCGCTTCCTAATAATATTATTTTCAATCCCAATGGAGAGGTACAGTTGATACTAAACATTAAAGATGGACTTGAATTTTCATTTTAAACTTTGAGAAATGTTTTCTCACAATTCTGAGTTATGTTTACGAACCTGTGACTTGTAAGGTCAAAGTTAAGAATTAATAAAGAAAAAATAATCGTGATTACTGTAACATTTAATCGATGGCAGCGGAACGAAACATGATGAGAATCATTCATCCCATGATGACATTGCATGGCGGATTTGTTTTGTTTTTGTTTTTCATTTAAACCAAAAAAAAAAAAGAATTACTTTTATGGTATCATCATAATTGTGACGTATAAATAGAAGCAGCTGCCATCGCAAAACAAGACAGCACCAGTAGTCAGTGTATGGCTCCACAAGGGCTTACTAGATGTTGTTGACAAAATGAAGCTCATTTGAAGACTTGTTCAACACCGTATGCTCTCAAGTTTCGTACAGTCTAAGAATCATCAGAAAAATGGGCAGCATAGGAGAAGACGAGCTTGATCAAATGGTCAAAGACTACATTGAATCTGCAGGCTCTTCATCTTCGAGTTTCTCAGTATCATCTTCTAAACATTCTCTTCATCAATCCACATACCTCAGTTTACAGGTCTAAATCTCCTGTGTTTCATTTTTGCTTCTCTCCTTTATACATATAACATTTTCTTTTCTGGGTCCTTTTTATTCTTTTCTTATTTTTTTCACTTATTTATTTATTTATTTTTTGTAAACTTCCTACTGTGTGGTTTATGTATGTATAGGAAGTTCTTGGGAAACGCACTGCTGATGAAGTAGAGATTTGTGAGAAGATATCCATGTATTTGAGCAAAAATATAGGAGAGAGTACAAGAAATCAAAAGAAATGGCTTGTGATGAAATTGAAAATGGATGGCTATGATGCTTCTCTTTGCAAATCTACTTGGGATTCCACCTGTCGCTTGTCTAAAGGTTTCTATTTTCTCTCTGTCTTTCTGAAATGTAGTTCTTTTTGTTGGCTAAATCTATTACGCAACAGTTGTATTTACAGATAAACCTGCTTTTTTTAACTGTGAATCCAAATTTCATGGTGACAGAATCGATCTAACTATGTTAAAAATAACAATTTCTCTACGAATCTGTTTGTTGATAAGAAATTTACCCCTTTTTGTTTATATATATTTGCTCTTTTTTATTTTTCCTTTTTTCATTTTTGGGTATTCAAGTTTTCCAATTTACAGGTAATTACGAGTACGTTGAAGTTTTGATGAGGGACAACAAATTAAATGGTGGGTTATCAACGAGGTTGATAGTGGACATGGATTTTAGGTCACAGTTTGAAGTGGCAAGGCCGACGAGAGCTTACAAAGAGCTTATTGACGCTCTTCCTTCAATCTTTGTTGGTACTGAGAAGAAGTTGAAAGAGATAGTATCTTTGCTTTGCCCTGCTTGCAGAAAATCACTCAAAGAGACGGGTCTTCACATTCCTCCATGGAGGAGTGCTAGTTACATGCAGTCAAAATGGCTCTCAACAAATTGCAAGAAAGTCACATTTTCACCGAACAATGAATTGGGTGTGGACCAAAGTGAAGAAAAAAGCACTTCAACATGCTGTCCTTTTATATTTTAGCTTGAAGCCATAGAGAAGAGGAGAAGATAAGATTATGATATGTGACTACAGTTTTGTGATGATGATGGATGGATTTTGTATTTTTTTAAGTCATCAATTTTGAAATATCCTGAGGCCATAGACAAGACCTGCTACAGTCCTATCAGTTTTGGTGATGATGGTTTTGTCTTGTTTTAAAGCCAATTTTGATTTTGAGTCATTTTGTTGGCGTAGACCCCCGAAAGTTAAGAATTTTGGTCTTGCTAATGCTATATGCAATTACAAATATTGGCTTTTTCTCTTCTTGATCTAAATTTACGCCTGTGGCTTTGAGGTAATAGTACGAAAGCAAAACAGATAATTTGAGTCTTTATAATGACATCATGGAGAATGATTTAGGCAGCAGTTTTAAATATCACACACAAGTTAATAAAACTCTTCCCTTTTCTTTCGCGACGCCATGTGTTGTGTTGGCATGTACATATTTGGTAATTTAATTCAGAGTTAAATAAATCCAATGGGCAGGCAATGGGAAAACCAGAGGGCAATGACGATGAAGCTTAAGCTAAAGACTTTAACAAAGGTCAAACGTCTTAATCAAAATTTGGATAGAATTTCTGATGAGAGGATTGGGCTCCAAGTAACTAAGAAGAATATCCTGGAATTCTAGATACAATTGTAACAGTGCATACCCAAAGCCAAGCGGCAAAAAGGACTAGAAGCCGACAAAGACAAATTTCTTACCACTGTTATCAAGGCTTCCAATCAGATTGTTCGCTCTGTCTGTCTGTCTGTCTGTCTGTCTATCTCTCTCTCTCTCCATCAGATTTAAAAACATTTGCTTTCGTTTTTTAATAATTTGGGCTTCAGTTTTGATATTGTACTCCAATCTCTAGGGCGAACCCATTTCAAGTTATACACGACTCCAAATATTTTATAATATGGCATATCCTTGAAGGAATGGATAACACACTTTTGAGTTGTGGTAAGATATATAAAATAACCGTCCTTTCGCTATCTCGTTAATTAAGCTTTACCAGTAAGCACAATCACTTTTCCATCAATAGATTTTTAAGTAGCAGCTGTCAAGAAATAATTGAAACTTAGAAAATATTTTCCCTTTTATTAACTTATTATTATTATCCGTGCAGCCACGTAGTGATCAAGCAAATATGGTTCGTTCAGGTGAAGGTTAAACTTACCCAGAAAAGAACACACAGTTGCCATAAAGCAGAGCCACATCAATCTCATAAAAGAAAAAGGCCAATGGCAGAGCCACGTCGACATTCCTCGAATCTCTAGACGATTTTGCATTTTGCAGAACTGGCAACTGGGGGATGGGGATCATAAATACGGCAATAACACCGGCTCTTTCGGCCCTTCAAGAACAATGGCCAAATGAGATTTGACAAGAAGGGTAGTAATGAATTACGATCGTGATTACATTCATTTTTCCTTCAGAAAATGCAGCAGAGTTATAGCTAGGTAGCTGGAGAATCTAATCAGAACTTGAATATAATATGATACGGTGTCAAAAAAAATCACCCTGTGCTGCAGAAGTGAACAATCAATCACTCAGCATTTACACAGAAAGATTTCATATTTTGTCTGGATGTGGGATTTTATTTGCTTTTTTTTGGGGCAGGGAGAGGAGTTTGAATGTTGAAGCTAAGCTTTCCATAAATTGGGGGTCGGCTTGTCATCTGCAGATCTCTCTGCTTCCTGTGATGTTGCTTGCTGTAGGGTCAGTAGCCTCTGGGGTATAATTATTTGCAAAGCTTTGGGGATGCATGGAGGAGGCTACTGGCTAGAGGGATCGCTATCCGCAGACTACATACAAGCTAGAGCTAGCTGATGATATGATATGATATCTATCTATGAATTAAAAGAAAAGGTTTCGGTTTATTACTTGCTTGTCTAAATTTAGACTGCTTCCCCATTTTTGCAGTACGTCTCCAAAAATAACTTGGCAACTCCTTGCTTCTCGATATCCATGCAATGCCTGTAGCCAATCAATGTTTCAGCAAGTGAAGTTAACGATTTTCGATATAATTGGGCCACAGTGTACGGTTTGTATTATATGTTTCTGCAAGGAAATTTTTGACATTTGTATCTCCTGCGAAGGTTTAGGATTTAGGGACGACTTCGAACAAATGAGAGTAATGTCGAAGATATAAATTTTAAGGCAGAAATACAAAAAATTCACTTATATTATTTCTTCTAATAAAAAAAAATACTTAGTATTCAATATATAAATTTATTTGTGCATTTGCTGTTAAGCAATATTAACGTAATAAATAATAATAATAGAAAAAGGCCCACCAAATTCAAATTTTGAAGACTTCGCAAATAAAAAATAAGAAACAATATTGACTGCTGGGGATTCTGTTTCATCCATCATCAGCTTATTAAATTTTCTGAAGTGTTCAATTTCTTCTGATTTAATTGATAATTTTTTTCTACTTTATTACATCACTTCAACACCCCCAAAATTTCCCCATATCAATCAATTTTTTTGATTCTTGATAGTTGATTCTTCTGTTATACTAGTTCAATAGTACCCTACCAGTACCATAGAACATTAAGAAAAAAAAAATTCATAATTTTATGATTAAATAAATCTTACATAAGTTTGTTTACACAAGGGTATATGATCGACGACTAGGCGGTTATTTTCTTCAAAATCATGATTGTACGGGTACATCAGTCATGTATAAAAAGGCAAAAAAAATTGAACAAACAATATTCGAACGCGAAATTAACGGTTCTTTCTTTTACCAATTACCAGGGTGTACAAAAAATGGTACAGAAGGAGTGCCGGAGCGCAGAAAGGAAAGGATAAGAAATTACTCTTCAATCTGAATTATCGGTTTTCACCTTTTCAGACTCAAATTAGTCTTCAATTCGGTCCAAAATTGCTGTATATTAAAGGGTGTGTCTATACGCTCCCAAAATGTGCCCATATACATGATCCCCTACTCAAGCTTCCGTCAAAAATTTACAAAAAAATTTTTACCACTCACCGTATCAGAGACTTGAACCGTGGGTAATTATGTACATGGCTCTCAAATGCTACATATGTCAGGGTTTTAAATTCAAATAATATTGGTGCTGGATTTAGCTGTCCTCTGAGCGTCTTCCAGGTCTTTCAAAAACCTGCACATTTTAGACAATATAAGGAGTAAACAGACTGATATTTCATGTAAGATTGTAAGCTGTTCCCTTGCCTTGTTTGCTTTCATATATGCATTTACAAATATGAAATGGAGTCACATAAACAAAGCTCAACAATGGTGTTTGTCCGAAAACAATAAACCATTTTGTACTTTTTAAGATAGTTCACACACCAAGTATAAGAAATAATTTATAATGGTTCATAGCATACCTCTTTGAATTGAGAATTACTGAACCACCAAGTATAAAACGAATACCGGAGTTGTTGGCATTTTCTAGGGCGACGGAACGTGACTCCTCATATGTTGTCCCACCAACAATGAAAATAATCACATCCTGTGGCCTGATTAAGATAATAACATTAGTCATAGTATACATGTTTTTCAGAATACGCACTTCTTCTTCAGACATCATTGAAACAGCCAACATTAATAACAAAAAGGCTTAAATCCTGAATATCATATATCTGAGTACCCATCGTATCTTGCAAATATTTATTTCCAATTGTGAGGTACATCTCATTTATGTTGGAGGTATATTTTCCAGCTATGCGTGATAGACCCTCACAATATGTTAACGCGAGTAGATTGTAATCCCAAAGGACGTCATTTCATGCACAGCCAGGGGAAGTGGTTTACACCAAAGGGCCTATCTAAGTATTATATAACAACTATCAACTAGATCAGAGAAGTCAGCACTAACCGTACTATAGCTAAAGCGAGGCAAGCCTAAAATGTATATTAATTACTAAATAACTCTCAATTTTGTCACTCGTTTCTAACCAAACATTACTAGCATTTCCATGAGAAGTTTCCACAGAACTAACTGCAAATGATAACAATGCAACTTTGACGAAGAGTATCAAACTTACATGATTGTTTGGAACACAAACATATAATTCCAAAAATACGAAAAGGAAATGAACTTCAGAATTTATGGCAAAAGTTTCCAGCAACAAACCTGCCCTGCTGAAAGTGATTTCCAACAAATGGGTAGTCCACATCCCGCAACCGTCCCTTGATTATGCTCTCCATGGTTGGAAACAGAAGAGGCTGATGTTGAGTATAGACATTCTCAACCCCCTACAAAGACAGCGTGAAGTTCACCCATAATCACACTGAAATAGATACCCAAGCAGAAAGAACAATTTTTTTAGACAGACAGACAAACCTTCAAACCACGGGCCATGTTCCGAGCAATATTCATAAAATCTCGATTTCCATAAAGATCCCCAGTTCGCTTGTCTACACCTGCTTGCTTCAAGAGGAACTGCACCAGCTGTCCATCCCAAATGTAACATATTAAAAACAGTTAGTTTCTTAAATAGGAACTACTGGGAACAAGAGGATTGTCGTCCGATTGAACCTCTCAAAAGGTTAAAACTCGAGGAAACTGTATACAAAAATTAAAGATTCCCTAGAACTGCTAATTGGAAACCTAACAGCTTCAGAGAATGATGGCCCCAGTACTAATATTCATACATATGTGTATGTGTGCACAATGCTGTTCTAGTGACAACAATTTGAACTAGTAAACTAGTAGATCCAGGCAGACACCAGTAGTTTGTTTATATTACCCCAGGCTTGTACTTTGCAGACCGAGAGGCTAGCTTGTTGAAAAGCTGCATTAACTGAACTGGGCTATCCTTCTCATATCGCAAAGCATACAACATAACCAGGCGCAGACGGTCAATGTCAGATACATTTTCGTTGTTCAAAAGATTTGTCACTGCCTGCAAGGAAGAAAGTCATGGGACAACAATTTCAGTCAAGATTCCATATACATTTTTCCACTGTGATTTTAAATCAACCACATAAACTAAAAGTAACATATTAGTATATCGCTAGTTACAGATAAAATAGTTAGGATACTTTACAAGGTACAACAAATATTTTTGAGACTAGTAAATTTAAGGGCATCTAAGAAACAAAATCAACTGGCAAAGGGGCATCTACTTATGCTCTCTTAAGTCTGAGGCTGAAGCAAATCTCATAACTTTGGTAAAAGTAAACTCATAACACGTATAATCAGGATAAGGACTTGTCAGCTATAATGCAATCTAACAAGAACACAGTTTCTCCTTTGGATATGTGCCCTTGAAAATTTCTAGCTCATCCTACCACATAAGGACAGCTTAACTATTTTCTCTTGATGCAGCTACAAGTACCATATATTCAGCTAAGTTGGAATTATTGCAAGTAATCCATATTTCATACCAGCTAGTAATGCATCAAATGAATAATTCTAGTATTGTGCATGCATCTACATGCTTAATGAAGCAGAGACCATGGAAATGATTAACCAAAGAACATGGGCTAATTTCCTTATTAAAATAGAAACGTACACTCATAGGCTGATGGCTATAAATGAAGTCAAAAGGAAAAAAATCGGCCATGCTCAAACACTACCTCAAAAGCTGCCCCTTGGCCCCCGTTACAAGCCAACTCCTGTTCTGTTTCTGAAACCAACATAAGCTTTCGCTCTTCAACCATCTTGCTCATTTCTGTGACCAGTGTGACATGCTTTGAAACATTCCCATGCATTTTTTTATACTCCGGATAGTTTTCAACAAATCTGGCCATGTCTTCTGCAGAAACCATAGTGTTCCAATGGTTTAACAATAGGCCTTAGCCATGAATAAGAACGTGGTTAACTAAATAAGTGTAACTGAAAAACTTTATTTTGCATCATACGAACCTATGGTCTGAATAGTTTGGTTACTTTTTGCAACCTGCTGAAACTCATCCACCATCCGCTTGATATTCATTCCGATATCTCCAAAGTTGTCATACATGTTTGCTTTGAAAAAGGCATCTTGTTCTGATGACAGCACAACCTCCTGTAAGCGTGAATAGCATATAAAAGATCTTCAACAATTCATCATTTCCTTATGTACAGCACAGGGAAAGAAGCAATTAACCTGTTGATCCTTTGGAAAGTTACCAATGCTTCTCAAATCCACTTTATTATCCTGAATGCCAATCAGTTCATGAACCATTGCCTGTGAAAAACAACATTATCAATAAGCTAACCTTCTCCATGTGGCTCAACAACAAATCAAGAAGCATAATTTATACTTGAGAGCAACATAACTCGGAAGAGCAAATTCACAATCACACATACCTGATAGGTCCACTGATTCAGCAGTGGAGTCACAGGATCATCCCTTCTATCAAGTATTAAGAGCAGTGGAGAGATTTCTGTACGTCTGAAATCAAAAAGACCACTTTCCTGCTGGTACATCAGCTTCTGTCATATTCAAGCAGAAAAATTTAGCTTTCACTCTGAAGCTAAATGTCACAGTATAGACTGGGTGCCTCCAACTCAGCACATTAAACTAAATTTAATATCTTTCAAACGTGCCATTCTACTTACAGCTGTTTCCTGTGCTATCCTTTTAGCAATATCTGAGGTCCTCTGGTACCTAATAACTGGTCTACGTTTCAATGCCAGAAAAACTGCTGCAATACCATCAACAACCCGGTCACAGAAGTGCTGCAAACTTGAAGGGTCTACAACAGCTGGGAGCATATAAAGATGATTTGAGGGTATATTCAGAGTAAAATGATAAGGCTCAACTGCGACAAAATCGGCATAAAACTCCTGCAAAATCATAAAAACACTTACTACTTTGGCAAAACTTAAATTGTAGACGAAGGATATAAGATGATATCATAACAACTCTAACACATTAACAAACAACAGAACTCCACAAAAACTACCACATTAATGAAAAATAAATAAGGTCGTGTGTTGGAAGGAAAATTTGATAAGTCTTAAATAACTTCAATCTAGAACGGAATTGTTTTGCACCAGCCTTATGACTTTAGCACCGGTTTTCCATTTTTCATGAAAAAAAAGTCAGAAAAAGTATGGTAGCAATAGTACAAAGGATGTATATCAGATCATGGCCTCACTCTACATGCCAACTAAAGCTTTCATACTTGGTTATGCTCCAAATAAAATTGTGATTATCTTAGTTGTAATGTGCTAGAAGTTTATTATGATGATAATGACCTGAGATGAAACAAGTACCAAGCTGAAAGGCAAAAGAAAATCCAAGTCAAGCATAACAATGTTTGTAGATGAAGTCTTACCTGAACTTGCTGCACAACTTCCTGCTCATCTGAATCAGCTAAAATATGAATCTGTGTGTCCTTCAACATGTTGGAGAAAACTGTAAAATGCAGGACACAATCAAATAGGAACTTCAAAAAGTGGGTAACACTTACTAAAACATATACATATACGCGCACGTGTGTCTACACACACACACGTACAAACACACACAACAAATTTAAAAAACTCACATAGGTGATACTCTCCGAACCTAGGATTGGCCAGCTGGCGCCGCAAATGCTGAATATTCTCGGACGATGGACGAAGAAAATAAACTGCTTTAAGGTGAGACATGGATTCTTTGGACTTGTAAATGGAATCCACCAGCTCTACCAAAAACACTTCTTTCTGAAGTAACTCAGACTGTGAATACACCACACTTACAGCACTAACCTGCAATTTCGTACAGTGCAAAAACTAAATTATTCAATTATCATGAATTTGGAAGTAATATAACAATTTATACAACATTGACCTCCCCAAAAGTTAATAAAAATCACTTTCATTTTTGAAACATTTACATAACTAATGGTATCTCATAGCAAAATCTAAACAAGTACGGCGGGATCATGTGGAATTGTTTAAATTTGACGGTAAGTGATTAAATAAATAACAAATTGGCGAATTAAACAAATTTATTTTTGATAAGAGCTAAATTAAGGATAAACTATTAAAAAAAAGATAGGTTAAAAAATTAATTACCGTTTGAGAATCGAGAATGAGAACCTTCATGCCGGAGATGTCCTGCAACATCCTGTTGATGTAATCACGTGCGGCCGTTACCAGGACCATTTTCGTGAGCCCTCCAGATAGGGCTACGATTTGGAATATTGATATGATGATGAGGATGAACGAGAGTTGGGAATCAAGCCTGAAAATGCAATTGCAGCGAAGTTTCTAACGATCTTGTTCAGGTTGGAGGAAGTGCAGATCTATGAAGAGGGAATTAGGAATCTGAAATGAAAGACTCGAAGTTAAAACGCAGCGTTTTCCCAATATGGTCAGGAGCCGCAACGCACCGTTTAAACCCAAACAATGGAGTAATAACATTCGAGTCCTTGATTTTTGTCATGTTTCGGATGATGACCCCCTCTGCTGATAAAAACAATGGAGTAAGTATGACAGTGACATAAAAACAAATAAATAAATAAATAGAAAAAATTAAAACAAACAAACAAAATTAGCTCACCAAACAAAATAGGACAGAAAGAGTTGTTATTCTATTACGTTCATGGCTACGTCATACGTGCGTTGACCAGACTTGTTTTGACTGAGAGAGGGTCCTAAGAGCAGCTCTTAAACTATAACCGCGCCACCGATTCTCAACTGGCACTGTTAAATACATTTCTCGTGATTTCCACTGTCACAACATTGGCAGATCACAGCACAAATTTCTGATTTTAAAAACTGTTTTCATACGTTTCTGAAATTCTGTGTTCGGAAATCAGATGTGGACTTCCCCATGATGCAACTGATTCGCACAAGATGAGAGGTCCCGTCACCAGTCCGACCGAGGCCAGACACCGCCTCTCTTCCTCAAAGTCAGTTCTTATTCTCTGGACTCTTCTTTCATTTTGCTTAAACTCACTCGAGGATATAAATTAGTTACGGTGTTCTCGAAGTACTCGATTCCTCCTCCGTTCTTTATGTTTTACATAGTTAGTATCACTCAGATCTATTTTCTTAATCAAGTCATGAAAATTAATTACTTGGTCTTTCTTAGTATGGTACGTTGCGTATTCGCCGTTTTGTATGATATACTGGTGCTTAATTTGTTCTGCAATAATTCTTGAATTAGTTGATGAATTGACTCGAGTAATGGCCTTTCTAAAAAGTTTATTAAATGTATAAAATGATTTTTTTTTTTTGGTGTGTGGGGGGGGGGGGTTTGGCAGTGTAGTTTTCGTTACCGGTTACTGATTTTGGAACTGTATGTGCTTTGTAAGATGCATATTTGATCGCTAATAGGAAGATATTGTGTAGACATTCTGCATATTAGGTGCAATGATGAAGATAGGCTCCAATTTTTGGGAATATTATTGGAAAGAGCAAACACGGAGTTTGTTTGGAGAAATATATCTGCATCTTACATGTGAAAAGTATCTGCAATAATTTTGGTATATAGTGGTTTCAATAGGGAGTTTGCAAAGTTTGTTCTCGTTACACCTTCGGTGGTTGTTGGTCTCTTTGTACAAGAAATACCAGAGTGATTACCCAGTCAGTGTGCCAAGGTTTCTGTAATTTAGTGAACGAGTTCTGATGTAGAAAACTTAGTAAGCCTTATGTTTCTGTCTGTCTGTCTACCACTCTATCATTGTAAATATGACTTATGTTTTGCTATATATACTTATAGTGAAATCAATTGGGACAAATTTCTGCTCACGGATGTGCTTATAATTCTCTTGTGTTACAGTGAAGAGACGAGCAAAAGAAGGTTCCCAAGAAATAAGTATTTTAAAGATGTTGAGAAGGCTCTCCATGTTCCTATACAATGTAGGAATTTTAACTGCAGGATATCCACCTTGCAAGTTGTGCTGGTTATCATTTTATTGGGAAGTTTCTTGGCGCTATTTCGCTCTCCAGCTGTTCATATTGCAGATCATCCATCCAATTCTGCATCTCGGTATGTCAGACTGTCTAATCACGATGTTTTCATTTTTTATTTTTGTTTTTAGTACTTTCTTGCTTTTTCTGGTATGAATAGGAGTCATCCTGAAATTGGCTTCCTCTTGTTGGAACTTTGTTTTTGCCTCCTAGGACAGAATTACTTCATTTCACAAATTTTCAAATGTTATATAATCTTTCATTTACCGGAAATGCTAAGAGCAGTTGTCTTTCTATTGATATTGACTAGAGTTATATTGCTTGCTGGTCAACTTTTGTTGACAGATGGGTGAGAGAGAGTGCTAGCACAGATTCACAATACCTATCAACTTTGGACATCGACTGGGATCAAATCTCAAATGTTGTAGAGAAACTGACTGGCAGAAACGAGTTTCAGGGCATTGGCTTTTTAAACTTTAATGACAGTGAGGTTGATCATTGGAAGCAGCTAATACCGGATGCTGAGCATGTCGTTCTGAACCTAGATCATGTTTCAAATGACATAACTTGGGAATCGCTATACCCTGAATGGATAGATGAAGAAGAAGAATTTGAAGTTCCCACTTGCCCTTCTCTGCCCAAACTTCAAGTACCTGGAAAACCACGCATTGATCTTGTGACCGTCAAGCTTCCTTGCATCAAATTAGGGAGGTGGTCAAGAGATGTGGCCCGTTTGCACTTGCAGCTTGAAGCAGCTAGGATTGCTTCCTCTTCTAAGGGTCTTCATCCAGTGCATGTGCTTTTGGTGACTGAGTGCTTTCCGATCCCGAATCTCTTCACTTGCAAGGACATTGTGGTACGTGAAGGAAATGCATGGCTATACAAACCCGACCTCCATAGGTTGAGAGAAAAGCTATTGCTCCCTGTGGGATCATGTGAACTTGCTGTTCCTCTTAAGGCTAAAGGTCAGTATGAATCTGATTGCTTTACGTTGTCTTATTCTGCAGTTTTTTCAAAGTATGTAAATGAAGCGGGAGCCTGCTGGTCTGACTTTCTTACCTAATTTATCCTTTTATATGTATTGAAGGTTTTTTGATTTAGTGATGTATGAGCGATTACGATGTCTATGTGAATTTATTTTCTATACTAGTGCATTTATCCATCCAGGTCCAAATGAAAAGAAATAAGCAGCAGCTATTTGGTTAAATCACTACTAGATGACGTTATTTGCTAGATGACAATTTAATTGGTGACATTAATCACTGACCACAACCGTACCAGTCATGATAGAAATAAAAAGAGAGTACTGAGAATACTTATACTTCTGTGGCTTTCTATCCGTTGCTTTATTTTGATGTCTCTGAAATCTATATGCTGTAACTTGTTTGTGGTTTATTAGCTGAAAATTCTTACTAGATATGCTTGAACAGAGAATTTCTACTCGGAAAGGGCTCGACGGGAAGCATACGCAACAATCCTTCATTCTGCACATGTATATGTTTGTGGGGCCATTGCTGCAGCTCAGAGTATCCGCATGGCAGGTTCAACACGAGATCTTGTGATCCTTGTTGATGAAACAATTAGTGACTATCACAGAGGTGGCTTGGAGGCTGCAGGCTGGAAAATCCATACAATCGAAAGAATCAGGAACCCAAAAGCCGAACGCGATGCATACAATGAATGGAACTACAGTAAATTTCGTCTCTGGCAGTTGACAGATTATGACAAGATAATTTTCATTGATGCTGACCTGCTTATACTTAGGAACATTGATTTTTTGTTTGAGATGCCTGAAATAACTGCCACAGGGAACAATGCTACCCTCTTCAACTCAGGTGTTATGGTGGTTGAGCCATCAAATTGTACCTTCCAGCTACTAATGGATCACATCTATGAGATAGAGTCATACAATGGTGGAGACCAGGGTTATTTGAATGAAATCTTCACATGGTGGCACCGGATTCCAAAACACATGAACTTCTTGAAGCATTTTTGGGAAGGTGACGAAGAGGAGAAGAAACAGATGAAGATTCGACTCTTTGGAGCTGATCCTCCCATGCTTTATGTCCTTCACTATCTGGGTAACAAACCATGGCTGTGCTTCCGGGACTACGATTGCAACTGGAATGTGGATATTTTGCAGGAGTTTGCGAGTGATATTGCACATAAAACATGGTGGAAGGTGCATGATGCCATGCCAGAACACTTGCAAAAGTTTTGCTTGCTTAGGTCGAAGCAGAAGGCAGCATTGGAGTGGGATCGAAGGCAAGCTAAAAAAGCTAATTACACTGATGGTCATTGGAAGATCAAAATACAAGATAAGCGTTTGAAAACTTGCTTTGAGGATTTCTGCTTCTGGGAAAGCATGTTGTGGCACTGGGGTGAGAAAAATTGGACAGATAATTCCACTGCTTCTACTCCGCCACCACCGGCTATTACAACTGCATCTCTCCCTTCCTTGTGATTGATCGTTTTTTATTTCTCATATTTTCAAATTTCAATGTAGAGTACACAGAGTGACAGTTTTATATAGTTGGGTATATTGACTAATGTCATCACTTCAGTTCTTATTAGCCTGTTTAATACGTCTTACATAATTCATGGTACGCCCAGTCTCATTGACTGTATTTACACTCAATTCGTAAATTTCATTATCATAGCATGGCTTTGATTCTTGATAAAGATTTCAGTGTGACAGTGTGACGATCAATTTTAGTAAAATGTCTTATAATAACGGCTAGCTGCTAAGTTATTTATGTATAATTTATTCTTGACTTGAAAGTAACTTTTCATGATCCTAATATTTGATGAGTAACAAAAATTAATTTTATGTCCGTCGCCGGAAGAGTTTAATAGTGACCCAACGGTAAATTGGTTGCATGGAAAAAGGGCAAGCGGGGAAAAGAAACCGACGTCGTTTGCTGCAAATCACCCACTACTCAGCGACACCGTTTTGTGGAAACGCAGTCCTTTTTTACCCAAAATCGAAACACGGCGAACTGATGATGCATTGTTACTCGATGCTTCGATTTTCCTGAGAATTTCATTCATTTTCTCAGTTTCGAGAAACGAACAAAATGGATTTGATTTCATCTTGCAATATCAAAATTACTCAGTTTGCGACTACAAATATCACCAGCCTCAGTAGCTTAAACTTATGCAGGCCTTCTTGCTCTTCTCATAACTCCACATTTCACGACATTCCAAAGCGGTCCTACAGAGTCCTGGTCAAGAAGAAGAAAATTTCACAGTCGGACTCAGAGTCAGTTCTCAAACAGACCTTAGTTGAAGATGTATTGATGGAAGAAGATGAAGAAGAGGAAGTTCTTTTTGAAGACTTTGAAGATGGTACTAGTTACCTTTTTGCTCTCTTTCTTCTCTTTTCTTTTTTAAAATGTTTAAAGCCGTTTGGTTGCTGGGAAATTTTATAATGTAAAATTTTAGTTATTCGAGAAATCCTGAGGAGGGTCATTTTAGGTTTGGGATTCAGGTGGCCTGAAGGCTGAACGGAATAACAAGCTGCAAGTGTTAATAAATAAGGGGTGGTGGGTAAACATTAGCTGTCGAATTAAAAGTCGGTGTTCAACAAACATTTTTAATTGCTGTGCTTTCAAAATTAGGTAAAGAGCATTTACAAACATTTTAAAATGTTTGTTCTTTCAAGCAATTAACTTTGGTTGTATTTGACAATGAAGCTGTTACGTAGCTATGAATTTGTCTTGATCTTGCAGAGGCGTTGATGGATGATGATGGTAATGATTTTGAAGATGAGTATGTCGAAGAAGACAGCGAAGCTTATGTAAGTTTGTCTTCAAGAGATTGGTGTCTATGATATCTTTGTAATTTACACTCGATGATTTTCTTAATGACTCCCTGTCTGAAGGTTGGAGATGGAGGTGCAGGAGGTGGAATATCTCTTGCTGGGACTTGGTGGGATAAAGAAGCACTGGCAATAGCTGAAGATGTTTGTCTGTCATTTGATGGTGACTTGAAAATATATGCCTTTAGGACATTGCCAAATTCCACTATTAAAGTTCGCATTGAGAAGATGTCAAATAAGTAAGCATCAATTAACCTTCTAAAAGAGATGACATATATACTTTCAAGAGTGTCACTAGAGATGACATATATACTATCAGATTACAATTTTAAGTTTATTTTTTATTTAGAAAAGTTCAGTAAAGTTGTCACACCGGTTATCAGGAATAGGTTTGTAAGATGCTCATAGACAGATTGGGGGAGGGGGTATGGAAAGAAATTAAAGCACTGGAACAGGATGCTTAACAATAAAACGCCTCTTTGGCTTACTCTGATGGTAGCTTGTGACAGGTCTGGTTCCCCCGGTATGGAAGATATTGAAGCCTTTTGTACAACCTATAGAGCAAGATTAGATGAAGCAGAGATTGCTAAATCAATTCCTGAGAACACATCTTTAGAGGTATTCAGTTATTTATAATTATTCTTTTGACATTTACCTTCCCTTTTGCTTTTCCCATTTCTGTGTTTGCTTGCTGTAGAGCATGGCATTCCCTCTGCAGACAAACAATCTAAAATGATAACTAAAATAATAGTCATGACTAAGTGTATAGCCCGGTTCAGTCATTGGACCTCTAAGCTCAATGGTTTAATTTGGTACAAGTTCATTATTCAATCTTTGGGTCTAAATATATATATATATATATATATATATATATATTTTATTTTTTTTTTCAAATTTTCCTGATTTAAAATTTTTTATGTTAGGTTTCATCACCTGGTGTTGAAAGGGTAGTTCGGATTCCACAGGAGCTGGAACGGTTCAAGGATCGAGCAATGTATGTGAAATATGTTAGTGAAACGGTTACAACAGGTTCACCCTCAGAAAGTGATGGTGTTTTCAGGCTCATTTCTTTTGACATGGAAACAGAATGTTGCACCTGGGGTTTAGCAGATGTGAGAATAAATAGGGAAAAGGCTGGGAAAGGAAGACCACTCAGTAAAAAGCAAAGGGAATGGCGTTTGAATACAACCTTTGATTCCTTACGTTTGGTTAGATTGTACTCTGATTGTTGAAACTTAGCCTCCAATGCTGTCAGGAATGAAAATGTTACTGCTGCTGCAAGGCAGGGGACTGACGTAGCTGGTAATTTCTATTTCCTTCTATCCATTTAACATATTTTTGGAGTTCAGATTGATCTTAACACTATCTTTAGATAATTCAGAGCTTGAATAAACCTGTCTAGAGCCTCAACGTATTTATGATCAAAGATACCTGTTTAATTCGTATTTTTATTGTTTAATCTAAGACATGACTTCTATTAATTGAATGGATCATGCAGCATTTGTATTACAATATATCTCACGCGTTATTCTTTACCTGAAACAGCATCATTTTAAATCGTACCTCCACTGGTATTTTTTGTTAGTGAAAAATGATTCATATGTAAACATGTCAATTCTAGTTGGAAGAGAATCCAAACTTAACGCATTAATTGCTTAGACTGCCATAACGATACCCTGCAGGCTGCAGGGGCACAAGCTGGACCTGAGAATGATAATCAGCTGCTAAATGAGCAGTTGGAAACGAGATTGTCATGGAGCCTGGAGCCAATGGCTTTAATCAGTTGTCCTCAAAATAGATTAGTGAACATAGGTGGATGTTCGATCAAAGGCATTGTAGCCGACTTGATCTTCTGTAAATGTACAAATAATTAGATATGGTTGTTACATACTAGTTGATAAGAATTTGTCACACCAACCAAAAATAAAATAAAATTAGTAAATAGTTCAACTCAATCTTTAAGGGAAAAAAAAAAGTACTTAAGATTTCAAAATCATTTAATAAAGCAAAAGAAGAGGATTCGGAAGTGAAAGCAAAGTCAGCCTACCAACGTTAATTTTGATTACCACCAATACGACAAATCTTAGAAGTTTGGGGTAAAAAAGGTTCAAAATAATGGACCAAATATGTTATTTTCACGCATGGTTTTCCTTTTATTGTGTGATTAAGCTAATCAATCTGCATGCCCAGTTTCTCTTTTGTTGTAATAAACTAAACAAACTGGGGATCCCTGTGTTCTTGTACACAGCGTACAACACAACGGCCTTTTTTTTATTATTATTTAGATATACACGGCATAAATTATGTACTGCAAACAAGTTTCAGCGAAGCACATTTCCTTACAATTTTCTGTAGTTCTTGTTTCTGAAAACAATGAACCATACAGTAGTTAAATTTATAACTAAGAGCAAGAACCATACGGTCTGTACCGCAAAAAAGCAATGAAAAGGTAAATAAATAATTAAATATAAGGAGGAGAATGAAGAATCAGGCTGATTGATATAAGATTGGAAAAAGATTACAAGCTAGCCTTCATGTGGACCAGGTAGATAGTAGATACATAGAGCGTGGTTATCTTCTTTATTCCTGGGCTCATTATCGCTGTCTTAGAAGATAAACATGTCCGCGGATGAGATGATCGACTTTAAAGCCTATTGTGATGTGTAGCAGTTGAGTTTTGACTAAACTAATCATCTTTCTACTTCATCATGATTCACGAAAATCACTTTTTCATCTTTTCCTTTCTCATTTTATTAGCCGCCTCGTAAGAAAAGCTAGAAAGGGTTAGTATTGACAATCGTTATCATTACAATTTCATTTTTTTGTGGGTAAATTAAAACATATTCACATAGGTTATGTCCATTTACATATACAATAGTGACACCCAAACTAAAAATCTTCTCCATATTGGAATTTAGAAGGCCCTAGATTCTAATCAACCAATTTACTTCATAGGATTCTTATCCAAATCTTTGTGATGATATTACATCATTGTATTGCGCACTCCAAAATCTGCAGTATCTTGATGATGAGTGATGACATATGAATCAGCTAATGCGGCCCACTTTTTATGGTTTCATCAATGAAACAAGTAATTTCTGCAAAAATGTCCAGAACCCTCTCTCTGGTATCGGTGCCTTCTATTTGATATCTTTGGCTATGTAGTTGTCATGATTCTCACATCATGTGAGCTGAGGGAATGAGTTGGGATTACGATGCGTGCTGATTTCAGAAAGCTTCCGTAGTGAAGAAAGCTGAGAGCTAAGCTGAAATCAGCACGGTGACTTGACTTCCGGTCACCAAACAAGTTCCCTACTGGGCATTTATATGCAGTTTAACTGCGCTCATGGGTTGGGTGTTTCAGCTGTTATGGGGTTGTGCTTTCCTTGTTTCGAACACCAAGCGTTTAATTCAGCAAGTGATACTTATTGCTTTGAAATTGAGGTCTCCTTCCTTTGTCAACTAACATTTCAAATTCACCTTCACATTAGTAAGCTGGTTGTGGGTAGTTCAATTAACACACTTCCACTGGTTGAGATTAAATATCAAGTGTGCATTAACTGTGGTGTATTGATTACTCTCATATCACGTTTAATTCCAACCGTTTAGATAGGTAATAATTTGTGTAAAAATAGTTCATTAATTCTACTTTATCGTGGGGTTTTGACAAGTTACATCATAATAAATCTAAAAATAATTACTCATAATCTCACACTTACATCATTATCATTTTTTTATAAAAAAATTACTTTTGAGTTGCTAGAAATTTCAAGCTATCCTACGTAGATAAAATTAGATAATATAAATAATTTTTTTATTACATAAAATTATTATTTAAATTACAATTCATATTATAAATAATTGATTATGATAATCTGACATGAAAGGCCTCTTTTGAGAACTATTTCACAGATAAATAAATAAATTAATAATTTTTTTAATAAAATAAATAAAACAATCGCTGATAGGGATTAAGCTACGGTGCAACGGGTGCACCATACCCCTCCTTTTTTTCTTTTTTGGCTGCACCCCTTAATCTCTTCTGTATTTATAGTTTATAAAAATAATTTCTTTTTTCTCTTTCTTCAACCCCTCACCTCTACATTCTTCTGGATTTTTTCCATTTTCAATTAAACTTGTAATCAACCAATTACAATCAATAAGAGAAACTTGACATTCTCATTGAAGCTAACTTCCTTGTTGCCTTAAGATTCATTTGCTCTATATCACACAAGAAATAATAAATCAAACTTTTTATATAAAAAAAATCACATAAATATATTTTTATACCCATAATCTATTCATCATACAATAAAATTCAAGTGTAAGAAAATCGAAATTTTTTATGTTTTACTACATGTTTGTCTTCCCCTCTTCTCCTCCATGTATCTCTCTATTTTCTCCTTAAATAATCTAAATCTAGAGCTTTCTAATAATTGGATAATTATTATAATAATAATTATTATGTTATCAATAAAACCCCTCTTATTATGTTAATGAGTTTGTTTTCTTAAGTAAAAAGAATATTTTAGCAAAATGATCAAAAGTGAGAACTTAAAAAAAAAATTAAAATTTGTCTTAGTTTTCATTGTCTTTGACGCATTTGGCATATTTAATTTCTTTGATTATAACTTGTAAAAGTGGGTACTAACACAATGATGATGATTAATGATTCGTGCTAAGAGAATTTGGAAAGAAAATATATTGGCACAAAATTTTGTAAACTTTAACTAGTCTAAATTTTCCGTAAATAGCAGAGATTGCATTGTTAATAAACAAACAACACATCCCTGCCCTTAAAACTCCTTTTGTGTCAGATCTAATGGTGGGAGCACAAAAAAACAAAAAGAGGGGTATGGTGTACCCGTTCCACCATAGCTAGATCCCGTTGATAGGCCCTCATTGTGGCCTATAATCGTGGCAAGATAGTTCCAACAGTTAAGTCCATGCAAGTCCACTCAAATACTCAATTAAAGCCCCGCGCGTGCGTGTGGGCTCCACAACCGGACCAGACGCGTGTGGTCATTTACTTTCATACAAAAGAAAAGAACAAACGGAAAGCGGCTTTTAATTGTCGTGACTCGTGACAGTCGACGCAGCGAGTGAAAAAGCCTTCTAGATTCTCTCAATGATCATGAATCCAAATTCCCCCGATAAGATTCTATCAATTCTCAGTTCTTTGATTGGACTGTGCATCACACCTCGCCTCGCCGCGAATGGCCATTAAATTTACCAAATCTATATTACTTGCATGAAGCGGCCGAAATAAAGCCAAACTTAAGAAACGTTTTGTTGTACTTTGACTTATTGACTGTACACGCTTTTGCGTTTTATCCTACGAAGTACCAACTTTAGAAGCTGCCAAATGTGTCTTCTTCTTAACAGTAATTTTTTTATAAAAGTCTATGAACTTATTTAACATCTGGGTCCTTGAATTATGATAAAATTTCACATGATACCTGCTAGTAAATCCTGTTAAAAATCTATACATATCATGGAATCAGCTTATCCAACAGTTTTTTTAACAGCACTCTTAACGGGATGTACTAACCTTATCGATGAAAAGCTCATGAAGAAAAACTATGTTTAAATTTTTAGTTTTACAAAAAGTTAGGGACCCAAATGTTATACTTCAACGCAATATCAGACCAGAAATTCACTGTCTTAGCTGTAGCCTGGAAGCCTGCAAATGGAGGCTTGCGTATGTGGTACATACTAAATGTACCTGGAGCAGATTCTAGTATAAAATCAAATCTCATTTTCAAAGATGCTTTGCATTTATTTAGTTTAATTATCCATTAGTATCTTTTTGTTAAAGTAGACCCAGAATTCACGTGACTGATGTAACAGAATTTGTTTGATAAAGATATACAAGGGAATTATTATCCATGATTTTTAATATATATAACTCTTTATAGGTTGCTTTTGGTTTCATTATCATTATATATTTGAACGTGCAATTCCGTCTAAATGAATGTACATGTGAGCTTCCTGTGACAAATCTTGAGATGGGTAGGTGGTGTTTTGGTGGGTTCTTGAACATTTCTTTATTAGTGTTGTTGTTGTTGGTGAGTAGAAGTAATGTTGCATACGTGGCGGCGTTCCCGGCGGAGGATCTGGTGGTGAGCTTGCCGGGGCAACCGAAGGTTGCCTTCAGGCAATACGCTGGCTATGTTGATGTTGATGTCAAAAATGGCAGAAGCTTGTTTTACTACTTTGTTGAAGCTGAAGTCGAACCGCATGAGAAACCTCTCACTCTTTGGCTTAATGGAGGTTTTCTTTCTCTCTTTTTTTTTTTTTTCAATTTGTTTTAGTGGCTTTTTTTTTCCTCCCTCAGTCAGTTGAATCTAGTGATAATTTGTTTGTAAATCTAGAATTGCAATACGCTTGTAACTGTTGTCCTAAAGTGGTACAACTTTTACTCGACGGATACTTGACAGCTGATGATTCCACATCCAAAGTTTCTTTTGTCTCTCAATTTGAGTTTCTTGTTCTGTGTCATGTGCTTTTTCATGTGAATTCTGATATGACGGGATTCTGTTCAGTATTCATTTCATTTTAACTTGCTATTTGATGGGTTTCATATGTATTCTTTTCCTTTTAACTTGCCTTCTTGTCACTTTGTTGTTAGTTTCCTGCTTCTTTTTTTACTGGCCAATTTGGATGTGACTTTTCTTGTTCTTGTTTCCTTTTGTTTACCTCCTATAGAGTAGAGCAGAAGTTGGGGAAGAATCTTAACAGATCTTCTGTTGTTTTCTTAAATAAAGAGTGCCCAAGAACCAAACTAACATTAGCATGTAATGTACAGGCCCAGGTTGCTCTTCTGTTGGAGGAGGTGCTTTCACAGAATTGGGTCCATTTTATCCAAGAGGTGATGGCCGAGGCCTCAGAAGGAATTCGATGTCATGGAATAAAGGTATAGTTGCTGCAACTGGAATTCATTTGATAATAATTTAGTTTCCAATTTTATACTTATTTCAATTGTCTGTTTTTCTTGATAGCATCAAATCTTCTCTTTGTTGAGTCTCCTGCTGGAGTCGGATGGTCATACTCAAATACAACTTCTGACTATAATTGTGGGGATGCCTCCACTGGTAAGAGGAACAGGATACAGCTAATTTATTTGATATGATTATGGGGGAAAAAAAAACTATCTTTTTACAAATTTACATAATATTTTTGGCTTAGTGTACAATTTGGACTGATTGAAGATAATTTTCTCTTTTTTGGCAGCCAGGGATATGCATGTATTTATGATGAACTGGTATGAAAAATTCCCAGAATTCAAGTCAAGAGAATTGTTTCTTACAGGGGAAAGCTATGCAGGTATGACAAATAGCAATTGGAGTTTTAGTTCCAGCAAAATATAGTTGCTTCGGGTAGAACCTTTTCAAGTGTTGCCTATCTTATCCATTTAGATGGATAGTATAGACAGTGCCCTATTGGATATCAAACTCATAAAAGACTATTGCTTTAAGTAGACATGCAAGTGTCAATTGGGTTTAGCTCAAGAAATATACATGATTTGCATATTGATTATTTTGAATTTGATCAACATATTTTTGTGTAGTGTATTAATTTGATTTCACAGGTCATTACATACCGCAGTTGGCTGATGTTCTGCTGGACCATAATGCACATTCAAAGGGTTTCAAGTTTAATATCAAAGGAGTAGCTGTAAGAAAACCCCACATCATAATTCTTGTGTCTATGTCTACTGGTATTCTTTCAGTATCTCATGTTTATTTTAATACCTATATTAATCCTTTCACTTCTCTTTGCTCTTATTAGATCGGAAATCCTCTGCTTAGACTTGACCAGGATGTTCCAGCAACATATGAATTCTTTTGGTCACACGGAATGATTTCTGATGAAATTGGTCTAACCATCATGAGCGATTGTGATTTTGATGATTATGTCTCTGGAACTTCTCACAATATGACTAATTCATGCATCGAAGCCATAACTGAAGCAAATCAAATTGTTGGTGATTATATAAACAATTATGATGTGATCCTTGATGTTTGCTATCCAGCTATAGTAGAGCAAGAGCTCCGTTTGCGGAAAATGGTATACATAATGTTCTTTTCCCATTGCTTTGATGTTATTTTGTTACTTAATATTTGCAACCTTCAATGATTCATGTAAATGCAGGCAACAAAGATGAGTGTTGGGGTTGATGTGTGTATGACCTATGAACGATCCTTCTATTTAAACCTTCCCGAGGTTCAGAAGGCTCTTCATGCAAATCGGACAAATTCACCTTATGGCTGGTCTATGTGCAGTCGGTAAGATATTCATGATAATAGTAGCATACCATCATATATATATTCGTATAAACATCGGGATCTATTCATTTCTCCAACTGGTTCCATATTTTTCTGTCACCAACTTGCTTGAACTAGAAAATTATTTAGTTTCCAGTCCAAGATAAATTTTTGAGTTTCAATCTTCCGCCATTCTCCACACAAGTTGTTTCAGTCATCCTGCGTGGCACGTTCTATTGGATGAGTAAATTATTTACTGACCTTGGCAATTTTGTACATTGGCAGGGTTTTGAATTACAGTGATACTGATTCTAGCATCAACATACTTCCTGTGCTCAAAAGGATAATCCAAAATGGGATACCTGTTTGGGTGTTTAGGTAAGATCTCAATTACTCACAGACAAAGCTGGTTAGCTGACCTCAGTTTTCCCCCTTTGCCCATCTTAGTAACGTTTGATTGATATTATAAAGCTGGTCTGACATTTTATGATTGGTTGTTTTAATAAACTTTAGTGGAGATCAAGATTCTGTTGTTCCTTTACTGGGTTCCCGGACACTTATCCGTGAGCTAGCACATGATCTGAACTTCGAGGTTACAGTTCCATATGGTGCTTGGTTTCACAAACAACAGGTAATGCACTCCTGACTCCATCAGTTTCATTGTATGCCGTTTACTTAATTTCATGTCTGCACGAAGTCATTCGTCTATAATTGTTCATTTTTGTTTGCGATAGGTTGGAGGATGGGCAACTGAGTATGGAAATTTATTGACTTTTGTCACGGTAAGGGGCGCTGCTCATATGGTGCCCTATGCACAGCCATCAAGAGCTTTGCATCTATTCTCTTCATTTGTGCGTGGCCGGAGACTGCCTAATAATACGCGCCCTGCAATTCAAGATTGATTAAGAAAGATTTTTCCAGTAGATAAAGAGTGTGATAGTCTCAAGTTGTTTCATAATTCTAAAATTCCCTTGCTCCAACGACAATAAATTTAATTGGTTGTTTTCAGGAGGAATGAATCGCAGTTGTAGTTCAGCAAAGGTGAGAATTAAAGTGTAGGAATTTCCTCATTTCATTGATCACAAATATTGCATCTGGTTGAAATAGTAGAAGTTAATTGGCTTGATGGTGGATTTATTCTAATGTATTTGGACTAGGAGAAAATGTGTGAATGTTCGTTTCATTGGAATTTTCAACTTTCAGCCCTTTTTTTTAATTATTTTTTTCACTATTGAAGTATCAACCTACACAGGTTGACCCTAAGGCTAAAGAAAGACAAAAACAGGATCAAAGATGAGTGCAAAGAACACATATAAATACTGCATTTAAAGTGCATCATCATGGGGAGACTCAAAACACAAATCTTTAGTAAAAAGGCCTCTGCCATTATATTATACATGCATCTATCTCGCATGGTACATGCACGATAATATAAAAATAAAAAACATCTTTACTGGTTTAATGATTGCCGTTTCAAAATCTTATCAAAGATGCATACATTTAATAAAAGGTTGCAGGTTCAATGCTCAACAGTCTGCAATTTAATGGTAAATAAATTAGGAGAACGGTAAAAAAGTTTCAGGTTATCATGAGCTTCATGTTTGAAGTTCATGTTTTATGTTTAATGCCTAATAATTTGAGCTCGTTGTTACTAGTTTCATGTGCAAATTACATTGTTTTAAAATGAATTCTGACAATGTCAGGATTAATGGTTGAACACTTGAACCTTTCATGTTAGCATGAGTTTCATCTTTTTATGACTCATGTTGCAGATCGAATAATCTTGTTTCAAGTCTGCACCAAAACGGTTTCATGTTGTTGCTCACAGGTTTTAAGATCAATGGTTATTATTGTAGGTTAATGTACAGTGATTCGAGGTAAGCATTAATTTCTTGTTTGATGGATATGGTTCTATGTTTAATGCTCATGATTTCGACTTACTGGTGCCAGTTTCATGCATAGATTAAACGGTTTCAAAATCGATGCTTATAATATCACTATCAATATTGTTTGATGGTGCATGCATGATGTGAGTTTAATACTACGAGTTTCACATCCAATAGTGTTTAAAAATGATTCATCTTTAATGGCAGAAATTTCCAGTTGAATAGTCAGATGCTTCACGATTTGTTGGATTCTTAATTCGAAGAAGTGCTTTAAATTGCTAAATGTTATGTAGTTAAACTATAATATTAAACAATGCATGTGTGTCAATATGAATCTATGAATCTATGCCAAATGCCAACCTAAGTAAAATGCAAAGACTCCCAGTTGTTGGGATTAGAGAAAGACAGAAAAGCGCATAATCATGTTTAATGCTAATAACTTCACTCCCAAATTCTCATCTAATTAATTCCACCAGCTTCAGTTGTTGATGAGAGCGTCTGCGGTCATTACAGAAAATTTGCATAATCGTGTTAAACTGCATCGTTCTTTGTTTGACAAAACAAATAACTGAATGTATAAAACTTCAAAATTCTCCTACAATTAACTGCATAAGTATTGAACTTAAATTTATTTTTTAAAAAAAATGAGTTATTACACCAAATGATTACAATAGCCAATGTAACTCTATCAAGCTGAAGCCAATGGATGAATCAAATTAACGTATTTATAAATTAACATGCTACAAAACTTTAATAAATTTTAGCGACGGAAATTCGAAAAAGGGCACAAGCAAGATGAAATCTCCAGAGTATTGGGGACATGTGTAGTTTCATGAAAATAAAAAACCATGAACATTCCTCTAATTGAAATCTTGCTTTCAAGTTAATGACAAGTGCACCGTGAATTCTTTCATATACATATTGATCATATCCAAAACTTTCCTGTAAACTAATTTTTCAATAAGGAAACTCAGTTCAACATTCTATGATCCAAAATTGTCTATGTCCATGTCCGGACACAGCTAAGAAAACACAAGGCAATATGACCCACAATCCCAAAAGGCAATAACAAAGTCAATTAAATCAACAACATTTTTTATATAAAAATTTGACAACTTATTAACAACTGAAAAAAAAAAATTATTAACAGACAAATTTCTCATCTTAATATATATATATATATATATATATATATATATATATATATATATATATTTAAAAAAATTATCAATAATTAAGAAATTTATCAGAAATTTACTCAAAAGTAGAATGACACTGTAAGTATAAATTACCTATAACTAATTTGTTAGACATAATTTTATACATAATAAATATAATGATGCTGCAGCAAAGCTCTCATGCTCCCACCAATGCCTCATCAAAACTTTGAAATATAATTGAGAAGCATTATAATTATACTATCCAAAGTAGAAGAAAAAGAAAAAAGAAAAAAATGGTGCTCTCAGAATTGCTTGTTAGATGACATGGCATATATTAAGCTTGTAGCACTTTAAGAAGACAACATATATGATTCCTTAATTAAATAAACAAAAATCTATTTTAGCCAACTCCTTCTCTTTAGCTGAAACCCCTTTTCTTCGTCTTATTCCCTAACTTTCCCAATCAAAATACAAATCCTAATAAGTTTACTAAATTTTCTCGACCAAATTCTTTAATCTATTTTCCCCAAACATAAAAATGTTTAAAAAAAATAAGTAAATAGAAAAACAACAATGAGCTTTAAAGGCTATGAAATCAGTAAAGAGTTAAGTAAAATATCTGAAAATCAAATGTGGGTGCTTGTTAAATCAATGAAACCAATTGAATGATGGATGATAATGAAGATGGAGAGTGAGAGCAATTGAATGAGAGAGTGAGAGTGTATGTGAAGAAGAGTAAAGATACGTTTTATTTTTTTTATTAAAGTTTCATTACCGTTTTTATAAGTTTTGGAAAAATTTTAAATCATTTAATAATATAACTCATTTCACTGTTGAAATTTGAATCCAACGGTGATAATTTACCCATGTATTTAATGCCTTAGAAATAATTCTTGACATCCCTTGTGAAAATTGATTTTAGTTTCACACTAGTGTAATCACTTAACTTCAAAATTTGATAAAATAAATAAGGGTTAAGTGATAGGATCACACTCTTAACAATTTTGCAGTATTAAAAATCTTTTGCCCTTTCTCAGTAGACACCAATTATTATTATTATTATTATTATTATTATTATTATTATTATTATTATTATTATTATTATTATTATTATTTGAGATGCCAGGAATTATTATTTCTCAAATAATGTATTAGATAAATAGAAATGTGTCTTTGGCAGAAAACAAATCATGGTAAAAGTTCTTAATTTTGAAGTAGCATAATTGAAAAAAAAAAAAATATTGACTTTCAGGGCGTTTCTTATTTGCCTACTACGGTAGAAAGAAAAAAACACAGTGGACCTAACTACTTTTGGCGCGAAACAGCCATGTATGAATGTGATTGATTCTTCCTTTTTTCTAAAAATTGGGAGAAAATAAACTAAAATCCTTAGTACGAGCAAACAGACAAGACCGATTCACTCAAGTGAGCCAAGGCCAACCGTGTCATGCCTGAAGTCAATGCGTCTCAGATTTCTCTACATATCATCACCCAACCCAAGTCCACATTCCATACTTCACTACTCAAGCTTCTCAAAGCTTCCTTCCGAGTCAACTCACCTGGTCTCAAATCCCATATACATCCATCTTCTGAAGAGTTGCCTCCGACAATGCAAACAGATCAAAACCCGCCACATGTTCGACGGATCGCCTCAGAGACTTATCCGAGCTTCAATAACAAGCAGAATTATCCACGCCCAGAGCCTGAAATTTGGATTTGGGTCAAAAGGGTTGCTGGGAAATGCCATTGTTGATCTTTATGCAAAGTGTGGCGTTGTTAACTTGGCCGAGAAGGTCTTCGATAGGCTTGAAGATAGGGATATTTTGGCTTGGAATTCTATTTTATCTATGTATTCAAAACGAGGGTCGTTTGAAAATGTTTTTAAGTCTTTCGGGTTGTTGTGTAATCATGGAGGGGTTCCAAATGAGTTCACATTTGCTATAGTTTTATCTGCTTGTTCCAAATCAATGGATGTCAGTTATGGTAGGCAATTGCATTGCCATGTTATTAAGCTAGGGTTTGAGTCGAGTTCTTTCTGTAAGGGTGCTCTTATTGATATGTATGCCAAGCTTAATAATGTGAGTGATGCAAGGAGGGTTTTTGATGGTGCAGTGGATTTGGATACGGTTTCTTGGACATCAATGATTGCTGGGTATGTTCAAGCTGGTTTGCCTGAGGCAGCATTTGAGTTGTTTGAGAAGATGAGAAAAGTAGGCTGTGTTCCAGATCAGGTGGCTTTTGTAACTGTAATAAATGTGTGTTTTAACCTAGGAAGGCTTGATGAAGCACGTGAATTGTTTGCTCAGATGCAAAACCCCAATGTGGTCGCATGGAATGTGATGATTTCTGGGCATGCCAAGAGAGGATATGATGCAGAAGCTGTTAATTATTTTAAGAGGATGAGGAAAGCTGGTGTTAAATCTTCACGATCCACATTAGGGAGTGTATTGAGTGGTATTTCAAGTTTAGCGGCTCTTGATTTTGGTTTGATTGTTCATGCTGAGGCTATTAAACAGGGTTTATACTCTAATGTCTATGTGGCGAGCTCTTTGATTAATATGTATGCCAAGTGTGAGAAAATGGAATCTGCGAAGAAAGCGTTTGATTCTTTAGATGAAAGGAATGTTGTTTTATGGAATGCCTTGCTTGGAGGTTATTCACAGAATTGCTATGCCCATGAAGTGGTGGACCTGTTCTTTGCTATGAAGAGCTCTGGTTTTCATGCTGATGACTTTACCTACACTAGCATTCTGAGTTCTTGTGCTTGCTTGGAATATTTGGAAATGGGTCGCCAGTTGCATGCAGTCATTATCAAGAACAAGTTAGCAACAAACTTATATGTGGGAAATGCATTGGTTGACATGTATGCAAAGTCTAGAGCTTTGGAGGAAGCCAGGAAACAATTTGAGCGCATATGGAATCAAGACAATGTTTCTTGGAATGCAATTATTGTTGGATATGTGCAAGAAGGGGATGTTTTTGAGGCTTTTAACATGTTTCGAAGAATGAATTTGTTTGGGATTGTGCCTGATGAAGTGTCATCAGCAAGTATACTCAGTGCATGTGCAAACGTTCAAGGTCTTCCTCAAGGTGAACAGGTACACTGTTTCTCAGTTAAGACCGGTCTAGAAACAAGCAGTATTTATGTAGGAAGCTCACTTATTGACATGTATGTGAAGTGTGGGTTTATTGGGGCTGCACATAAAGTCTTGTCTTGCATGCCTCAGCGGAATGTTGTCTCCATGAATGCTCTGATTGCTGGATATGCCCAAAAAAATGTAGAGGATGCAGTTGTGTTGTATCAAGGGATGCAGGCTGAAGGATTGAGCCCAAATGATATAACTTTTACAAGTCTGTTAGATGCATGTGATGGACCTTACAAGTTCCATCTGGGAACTCAAATTCACTGTCTTATAGTCAAGAGGGGCCTTCTGTTTGATGATGACTTCCTTCACATCGCTCTGTTGAGCATGTATATGAACTCTAAGAGAAATACAGATGCAAGACTACTCTTCACAGAGTTCCCAAACCCAAAAAGTACAGTTTTATGGACTGCTGTTATTTCAGGACACGCTCAAAATGATTTCAATTATGAGGCTTTGCATTTCTATCGAGAAATGCGTAGTCACAATGTCCTACCTGATCAGGCTACATTTGTCAGTGTCCTAAGAGCATGTGCTGTCTTATCATCTTTGAGAGATGGTGGAGAGATCCATTCTCTTATTTTTCACACTGGTTATGACTTAGATGAGATAACGGGTAGTGCGCTTATAGACATGTATGCTAAATGCGGGGATGTCAAAAGGTCTGCACAGGTTTTTGATGAAATGGCTGAAAGGAATTATGTTATTTCCTGGAACTCAATGATTGTTGGGTTTGCTAAAAACGGCTATGCAGAAGATGCACTGAAAGTCTTTCGTGAGATGAAGCAAACTCAATTAACACCTGATGATGTCACATTCCTTGGTGTTCTCACTGCTTGTAGTCATGCAGGGAGGGTTTCTGAAGGTCGCCAGATCTTTAAGACAATGGTAAGTTGTTATGGGATTCAACCTAGAGTAGATCAATGTGCCTGCATGGTCGATCTTCTTGGTCGGTGGGGTTTTCTGAAAGAGGCAGAGGAATTCATTGAACAACTAACTTTTGAACCTGATTCTAGGATTTGGACTACACTTCTAGGTGCTTGTGGAGTACACAGAGATGATATTAGGGGAAGGTTGGCAGCCAAGAAACTTATTGAGCTGGAACCTGAAAATCCTTCACCCTATGTGCAGCTTTCTAATATATATGCTGCATTGGGGAACTGGAATGAGGTTAACACTTTGAGGAGGGAAATGAGAGAAAAAGGAGTCAAAAAGTTTCCTGGATGTAGCTGGATAGTTTTAGGACAGAACACAAACTTTTTTGTTGCGGGGGATACATCTCATCCCAATGCGGACAGGATTTGTGCAGTTTTGGAGGATTTGACAGCATCAATGGAAAAGGAAAGCTATTTTCCTGAAATCGATGCCTAAAATTTAATGATGATGAAGTACAAAGCTATCTGCTTAAGCAGATGTGAAATCATTGTTTTATGTGAATCAGTCTGACTGTTTGAGGCATAGGGATCAATATACTTCATGAACTGAAGATATTTGAATATATGGGTCAGGGATAGGCAGGCAAGACTGGTACTTTTGGCAATCTAGAGCTGCAGACATCCCTCATGTTGGCTCTGTTTGGGTGTGCGCTAGCGATGCAATTGAAATTTTACGGCCTAACTGTTTGGGAATGGCCCTGAAAGACAAGGAGCTCTTTCAGAGTCGGCAGCTTAGAGGTTGTTTGTTAAATGTCTGAAGTCTGAAATTTTGTTAATTTCAGCCATTTTCTAAAATTTGTTTGTTTGTTTTTTGGAACTTATGTCTGATTTTCAGACATTTACGTCTTAATAGAAAAAGTAAATTTTTGTGACTTTTATCTGAATGAAAAAAAGGTATGAATGACAACTAAATATTATATTCCAAAAATATCTCTGTAAAATAATTTATTTCCTAAACTATAAAATATAATCCTCCTTTTTTGTTTTAATTTATAAGGATATAAATGTCAAATAACCAAATTTAAGATGTTTTTTATTGTAAAAACAAACAAAATGCTACTTAAATTCAGATATTTAAAAAAGAAAAACAAACATGTCATTCAGATTTTCGTATTCAGACCCATTCAGACTTTAGAAAAATTCAGACCTATTTAGATTTCAGACAAAAAAACAAACGCTACCTTAGTTTCGTTTTCAGAAGTTGGCTTCTAAAGTCTAAACGTTGAACACCGACTCTGACTTCTGAATTCCTGCGGGAAGAGAATGACCGGAAGCCATTACTAATCCTTTTTCTAATGATTGGGACCTAGTCTACTTTTTTAAATAATCCGTCGGTACGGTAATTTTTGCATCGCGTATGAGAAGGCTGATGGAAGCAGCACCAGAATAATAATGTGAAACGAAGATTGAAGGATGATGCGTAATAAAAAGAATTGCTTGAAAATTCTCGAATCAATTGATGGTTCAGCTGGATAATTAAGGCCGACACTGGAGCTTCCGTCGGGAACACTGATGTCTGATGCTTTGCGGTGTCTTGCCTTGGATGTCTTTCAATATCTTTTACAAGACACAATTGCTTGAAAATTTTGATGAATTTTTTTTAATTAAATAGTATAATTGAAGAGTACCAACTTGTAATTATTTGATGATTTTCTAGCCTTGTTCGATGTTGATAGAAGGTATATAGAACTGTGCGTGGATGAGATCCGAGTTTACTCAAAACTTTGTCCTTCTATTTTTGACTCCATTAAATTTATTAATTAGACTTCACGTGAGATGATAAAGAGTTCCTACGATATGATGGTTACAAATCAGCTGTCACTGTAAGTACCCATTTTTTTTGTGAATAATAACAGGGGCATCTCTAATGTTTTATTATATTTCAAAGAAGAGTACAGTTTGTCCAAGTGTATCAAATAGGTCCTTAATACAATTTAAATAACACAAATACTCTTTAATATTAAGCCATGTCCCCTACGTCTAACGTTAAGATGGTCAAAGACCCGAAATTCAATGATACAAATTTACAATGGCACTTTATTTCCCCCTCCCACCCCGAAAAATAAAAAAAAGAAGAAGAAAAATATATACAGCTGTACTCTGTTAAATTTAGTAGAGGCTATTAGGTTAAGTGTCTACTCTATAAAAATGTAGAAACTATATGACATTTTAGAGAACATAAAAAATCAGGGACATTTTCCTTTTCTGTGTTCCGCAAAATCCACCGACTCTGCTGCTATTTGGTTTAGTTGATAAATCATTCTCAAGACCAACTAAGCCGTTAGGTGGTAGTAAGCCCTGTCACACAATCACATGTGTCAAAAGACCAAATTTTTCTTAACCTTCTACTAAAATTTCATTCAATGCTTAACAAACCCTTTAATAGTTACAGTGCTTCCCCTGCATGGGTCTCCAACCTAGAAGCTTCTTTTTCCACAACTTTCCACAACCCAGTTGCAAAATCTGCCAGCTTTCCTTTTACGTATTACGCGAAAGGTGTTGTAAGTCCATTTTTACTTTACTTGAAGAAATGGTTTGCTAAAGATTCTGTACCTTATGAATCTTAGAGTGCTCAATTCTGTTTATTGACTGTTTATGATTAACCGGATTCAGATTTATGTTGATAGTAGTTGTTATCTGAGGTAGTTGTTCTTACAGATATGGTGTCTGGGTTCAGTTTGAGTTCGTTATTTGGTCATTTCAGATCTGTTTACTATGAAGTTTTCAGTTTCAGCAACAAATTGATAAAGGGTCACTCTAAAATTTGGATTTTTCAACCATTCTATGTGCTTGCCACTGGCTCATTGGTAACCTTCCTTTTAGCTATAATGTGTGCGTATTTGTATTTGTTTCCCAAGTTTCAGCCAGTGACTGACAGTTATGAGACACCGAAATCAAGTAATTCAGTTGGTAGTTGCAATGTTTTTGAAGGAAAGTGGATTCAAGATGAAACTTACCCTTTATATAATGCTTCTGATTGTCCTTTTGCTGAGCGTGGATTTAATTGCTTGGCTAATGGGCGGAAAGATAGAAGACATACAAAATGGAGGTGGAAGCCAAACAATTGTGATATTCCAAGTTTTAATGCTCGAGAAATTCTTGAAAAGCTTCATGGGAAAAGAATTGCTTTTGTTGGTGATTCACTAAGCAGAACGCAATGGGAGTCGATGATATGTTTGCTCATGACAGGTGTCAAGGATAAGAGGAGTGTGTATGAAATTAATGGAAATAAGATTACTAAAAGGATTAGATTTTTGGGTGTATGGTTTAGTTCATTTAATCTTCGTATTGACTTCTATCGATCAGTTTTCTTGGTTCAGCCTGGTCCTGTGCCAAGGCGTGCCCCAAAGAGGGTTAAGTCAACACTGAAACTTGACCAGATGGATCATATCAGCAAAGAGTGGACTGATACTGATGTTTTGATTTTTAATTCAGGACATTGGTGGACACGGACAAAGCTTTTTGAAATGTAAGTTGTCTAATCTTTTGAGCTGTGCTTTTCATCATTAATATGTGGCATATTTACATAAAACTAAGCTCTGTTATGACTTTTTTTTTTGGGTTCTGCTTTTTGGTAGTCTTCATAAAATTTTGATATTGTGTGTGCTTTATTCTACTTGATTTTCATACACTGAACTTTACTTTTTTGTTCTCTATGGAACCCTTAATGTCTATATTTATTAACCTCTTCTACATTATACTCCACTTTGGATTTTGACAAATGCATTACAAATTCATGAGATATAGACACTTAAATGGTATTATGAATATTGAGCTATATTAGAAAGTTCTGGAGCATGGAGAAATGTCCTCAACTTTGGCTAGCTAAACCGTGTGCATATCTATAAGTATTCATGCATATAGTAGGCATCACAGTTAATATTTTGAAGTCTTTGGATGTCTCTCTTTCTGTGCTCATGTCTGCATATGGAAAGAATTTGTCTCATTTGATAGTGCTTCAATAATCTTCCCATGAGGTTGTAACTGCAAATTTTCAGATTTACCATTTGCTATTTAGGTTATGCTTCCAGATTGCTACTAACATGATTTTCAGACAGGGGTTGCTATTTTCAGGTAGGTGGATCTCTGAAGCTTGGAATGCCAACCACTACTGCCTTCAAAGCAGCATTAAACACATGGGCATCTTGGGTTGACTCTGCAATTAACACTAACAGAACAAGTATATTCTTTCGGACTTTTGAAGCATCACATTGGAGGTATGTCGATTAGTTAATCATTCTATACAACATAATTTCTTTATTAGTAGCATCATAAGATAGCCCAAATATTGTGGTCAAAGTGTCTTTCAATTAAATCCTGCATCAGCTCATCTACTTAGCTTTAGCTACAAGTAATGAGTGCTAGTTTCAGATGCTGAATTGAGTTACTGCAAATAATTTTGAGTAGTTTTTCTAAACCTGCTCACCCTGAACCGTTTTCACTTACAAGATAACATTATACGTACTTCGTAATGTTGTTAAATTACCCGAGAGCTCTCTAGCAATTTTTATTTTTTAACAGTAAAGCTCACATTGAAACTTAATATTCTGATCAATGTCTGGCAATCCTTGAGTTTTTGCACATGTAGTTCATTCCACTTAAGGAAACTGGCCAGGTGTTTTACACAATGAAAGGAAAAATCTGACTACAAGTAGTGTGGAGCTTGACTGTCATCTATTTATTCTCATTGATCTTTCAAGAATGTAATAATTTTGCCTTAATATGTGACTTTGACCGACGTTTTTATCTTATTTGTGCCAGCGGCCGAAACCGTAATTCTTGCAAAGTGTCTCAACGCCCTTCATTGGATACGAAAGGGAAGGATCGCAGTTCAATTTCAGATACCATAATCGATGTTGTGAAGAAAATGGCAGCCCCGGTGACAGTACTGCATGTTACACCCATGGGGGCATTCCGGGGTGATGCTCATGTTGGAAGTTGGAGTGACAATCCTTCTGTTCCAGATTGTAGCCATTGGTGTCTACCTGGAGTTCCTGACATGTGGAATGAAATTCTCTTCTCCTATCTGCTGTCAAAGAACGGGACATACCTTCAATGAGCACCAAGCCAAGTTCTTTTCCATCCTCTGGCATTGAGTATGGACTGTTCTTAATCACACTCGGGATGGGGAACTTTTTTTTTCCTTTTTTTTTTTTTCAGTGTGATCTTTTAACTCCGATTCTGGAAATGTTTGTGAGATACGGCCTTACTTTACAAATTCATTCGACTTATTTTACTGTTTTAGTTTCATCATTTCTTCCCGGCAGGGCATTAGCCGATGGCCAAAGACGCAATGTGCTATTGGAATGCAATGGCCTTTCTGTGTTCTCTGTTTGTAAATTGTAATGTGTTCTTTCTGCACGACTGTTTGGATCTATTTTGTATGGTCCATTGAATGTAGGTTCCCTTCAATAAAGGAATATTCAGTGAGAGCTATCATTTTCTGATATAAGTTCCTTTAAATAAAAAGATGGAGATGCGGGGGATCGAACCCCGTGCCTCTCGCATGCAAAGCGAGCGCTCTACCATTTGAGCTACATCCCCGATGCGTTGTGTTGGAACTTTCGTAATGTTGTATTATAAAACGTAGAAAGCTTCTCTTCATATACGTCAGCGTAGCTTTTGCCCTTGCGGTAGGGTCATTTGCTAGTGAATATTTGTTCTTTGATTTACCGTGAATAATTATTCAAGAAATAAAAGCTACCCTACAATATTAGGATTAATTAGTAATATCTATGATAAATAATCTTGATATTTTACCATTAAGCTGAAGTTAAATCTTAATGCTTGTTCTGCCCTCGAGCTAGTTTGCTAGAACCATTAGCACCCTTTTCACTTATGCATTTGCCAATATGATTGTTAACCTTCGTAATGCGTACGGCACTCCAAAATGGACATCCATACGGTCGTGGGAATCTTGCAGATGTGTCATGTATATTACGCAAAGCAGTGAAGATAATCGCATGAAAATAATAAGGGGATTGTTATTTTTTCCTACTGAAATAAACATATATTTCCTATATATATAAATATATATCACTTTTGTAATCCCGTATCCTTAAAATATTTAAAGGAAAAAATGGGTAAATTGCTGATTTACTTTATAATTTATTTTGTAAATATAAATATATGTATTTGTTATAAGAAAAATGTTTAAAAATAATAAAAAGTATAAGAAAAATATCTTGTTATTAATTTTTTATTCATACTGAAACATATATTTCATATTTATATGATTTATTTAATTTATACTAAATATGAATTAAAATATATTTGAAAATAAAGATAATATTGTAAAATTATACTATCAAGAGTTATTTATTATTATAAAAAAGAGATAACTGACATATCTATTGATTTTAGTAGGGAGAAATGGATAGTCTAATAATAATGATGATGTTAGGGATTACAATATTTTAGTGCGAACTTGAATCTAAGTAGATATGGTAACTTTATTAATTTATAATTGTCATATCATGTGAAATATTAATAACTAAACTATTATAATTGTCATATCATGTGAAATATTAATAACTAAACTATTATAATAGTACCATATTAGTTGAAATTCAAATATTGAAACGCTACAATTGAGTAATTTGGATTGAATCTAATTCAACATTAAACCAAGTTTCGTCTCTACTTTTGCTTGTAATTAAACGATCGAAAGATCGCGTTGCGCTTCACTTTAATCATGCGGCCTCATTATCCATGCTGCCATGGATGAACAGAAAACCAATGAAGAATTAATGCAGCCCTGACGTTCTGTTGGAAGTCACAATATTTTTGTAAAAGAACGGTTAAAAGATGCGTCCATGAAATCCCAAAATATTTTGGGCAAAGAAATAAGCTTGATGAAGAACAAGGTAAGAAAACGATGGTGAGAAGTGTTTTCCAATGCAAACAAACCCCATTTGCTCCCTAATAAACTTGGCATGAGAGTCAAGTCATTTGAAACTTGATGTCGGAATTTTCACAAAAATATTAAACAATGCGACCCAAAGCAGTACAAATAGGCACCCAAACTCACCATCCTCCTCACAACAATTCTAGAATCACCTGAATAAGCTTATATTAATATCAAAATCATGGCTTCTCCCAACTTCTACTTCCCACCTAATATCCATTTCCAGCCGCCGCCGCCGCCGCCATCCGCAAATCCACCACGTCACCCTCCACCGCCACCGCCATCCCCAAAGCCACCACGTCAACCCCCACCGCCGCCACCTCACCATCCGATTACACCACCGCCTCCACACCATCCAATTAGGCCGCCGCCTCCGCCGTCTCCATCACCAGACAATCACACCACAGTGATTGTGATAGTATTTGTGTCATGTGGTGGCCTTTTATTCCTTGCATTCATTGCAGCTGCTATCTGCTGCTACATGAAGAAGAAAAAGAAGAAGGTAGTTCAAGAAACGGATCTTGTGCACGTGGATGAACACTTCAAGGTCAAGGAGGAAATTGTGCCAGGCTCCCATGGACCCAAGGCTGTGAGACTAGAGATTGAAGATGATGTGCACGTCGATGAAGTGATTAAGAAGAATGAACATTTTGGTGCAGGGTTGCATGCAAAATCTTCTGCTGCGAGAGATAACCCTCGCACTACCCTTGACAAAGGAGAAGCTTCTTCGGGTTCCGATCATCGCCATCATCAGATTCAACATAAGGCCTAACTAATTACATGATTGATGATGAGTAGCAAATACACACTAAACAAAAACTTTGAAACAAATAATCATGTTCACATTGTTGATTATTTGTTATCGTATTTATTTGTGATATTAATAAAAACTGCAATGGACAAATAATGTTATTTATGGCTTGTTGTGGGCCAAAATTCAATGGCTAAGTAGAAGCTTAATTACTTCTAACAAAATCATTAATTATGACGATCAAAATCATCACTTACTAATACACCTTGTTTTATAATGCCTTGCTAGCACAATATTGAAGTAAGATGTAACTCTAGTTCGGTGGGCAGTCCTAAATCAAAGTGACAACATTAACTTCATTCTCCCATAGTTGTTTGAAGTTCCTTCTTTTGATTCTTCCACATCGAAAGTATGGAAGCAAAAGAATCAAGAGACTTCCAAGCGCTCAACTTAATTAATCATGTGGAATCTCTTGATTATTAGTTGGAAAATTTTGAGTTGTCAAGGATGAAAATTTCTCTTGATTGAACGAACTGGATCATTTGTTTATAATCACTTTCTTTGTGGGATTAGATGCGATATAGTTGGTTCAAACAGTATATATGGTGATATGAGTAGTATAAGGTTTGAACTCTAATTACATGTGTGTAAAGGATGAAATTTTTGTTTTTGTTCATGTATGTAATACTTTTAAAAAAAAAAAATTTCATTTTTAATGCATACATTTGTATGTAAACTTGCGGAATGTGGTGCCATGTAATTTCCACAATAATTGCTACTCCAAAATGTTAATCTCTTATTTTAGTTTTTGTTCATCAGCATCCTAGGAAAACAAAAGGAAGATATTTAGTTCTACAGGGATATGCTAGATTTAGGCATGTTCTTGGATAATAATTAATGTTAGTAAGCTAGGACAATATTTTAATCAGGTTTCTTGAACATATTAAGGTGGATAAGTTAAAAGATAAAAATGCATAAATTTTGATACAGTACATTTTATTCTATATAATATTAATTAAAATATGTAGATTTTTAATTTATCCTTAATTTTAATATAATAAAAAATTTATAATTAAAAATTGACGCCAGTAAACTTTGAGAACCGCTATATTAATTAGATGCTAGTCGTTCTCTCTTGACTTGGGGGACTTTAAGATTGTGCAGAGCAGAATAAAGTTAAATGTGTGTCGATGGTGCCGCAAATTATTTGCAATAGCGAATCGAAGGCCTGAAAATAAGTGGTCAACCAGAGTTGGACCAGATCTCAACTGCAGTCAACACTCAACAGCAATCCCACCTACTGGAACAAAAATGGTAACTGTGTTCAATTAATTTAAGTGTCGTTTAATCAATAATAAAATTAAAAAAAAAAAATTCGATGTTACCAAAGAACAAGAAATGAGCTTTCATTTGGCATCCTAAACACAGCCACCAATTCACTTCACTCGTTTTCAAGCCCACAGAATCAATCATCACTTGTTTTATATTCCTCTCCGTCCCTTTAAAAGTTGAAAGTTGAAACCACTGCACCCCTGGTTTTACAAATTCCACTGCTTAAACACTTTCGCATCCCGGGATTTATTTTCAATTCATCTCCAAATCACCCCTGATTAATTTATATTCTTTATTCACTCTTTTTTTTATTATCAAATTTTTTAAAATTATATTCTGGTCATTCTTCGTAAAATAATATTTTGAAAATATTCCTAAATTATTGCAAATCTTAATTTACCTCTCTTTTTTTTTTAACTTTTAAAAAATAAATTAAAAGTTTCATTCTGAGTAGGGTTTCAATTACCCGAATAATGATAATCATAATTAGTTCTGAAATGGCATGATTGTGATTAAATGGAAAAAGAAGGGTTCAATTCTCAGACTATATTTCTATTTATACCCCAGGTCCCAACAGTGCCAGCCTCCTCACAAGTCACAAAATCAGTTCAAGCAAAAGATACACACTCCCTGTGCTAAGTGCCACCACCATGCAAGCCTCTCAGTTTCTCGTCACTTCCACCAAACGTCAGGCTGCGTACTCCCCACTTGTCCCAAATCCCGCCCACCACCGTCTCACCCCCGCATTCTCCACCGTCCGATTCCGGAAAATCTCCGCCGTCGCAGCACCACCGAAACCAAAAACACACTCAATGCCACCCGAAAAAGTCGAAGTCTTCAGGTCACTAGAAACCTGGGCCACCCAAAACGTGTTACCATTACTCAAACCAGTAGAGAAATGCTGGCAGCCCCAAGACTTCTTACCCGATCCGACGCTGCCTTTTTCGGACTTCACTGACCAAGTCAGGGCCCTACGTGAGCGCACTGCGGGGCTACCTGACGATTACTTTGTTGTGCTGGTAGGTGACATGATCACTGAAGACGCTATTCCCACTTATCAGACGATGATTAATACGCTTGATGGTGTCAGAGATGAGACCGGTGCAAGTTCCAGCCCGTGGGCTATTTGGAACCGCTCCTGGACCGCTGAGGAAAACCGCCATGGAGATTTGCTCAGGAGCTTCTTGTATTTGTCGGGTCGCGTCGATATGCTCATGATTGAGAAGACTGTTCAGTATCTTATCAGGGCTGGCATGGTGAGTGAATTTCTGCAATTTTTTTTTCCGAATTTTAGTAAAATTATAAGTCAGTACTTGTTTTTCTTGGGCATACAGGTCCATACAGTCTAATATATATTGAATTATTGATAAATCCATGATTTAAATATAGACTTATACAGTTTTACCCTATTGAATTTATTGCCGAAATTTAATGGCACTATGGCAGGGACTCAAATTAAAAAAAAACTACAAACTATATCGCCATTTGCGATTTGATTAAAGCTTACGGGTCAATATAATAAATTAGTGTAAATTACAATTACAATCATTTGGACTTGTATCTTGTATGGTATAATTAACTGGAAATATATATTTTACTTAATTTTAATTGTTAACTAAGGACAAGATGGGCATTTTAATTTACCAAACAGGACCCTGGGACAGAGAACAACCCGTATTTGGGCTTTGTTTACACATCGTTTCAAGAGCGCGCCACTTTCATATCACACGGCAACACGGCCCGCCTGGCGAAAGAGGGAGGTGATCCAGTACTTGCGCGCATATGTGGAACCATTGCGTCAGACGAGAAGCGCCACGAAAACGCCTACGCTAGGATCGTCGAAAAGCTCCTTGAAGTGGATCCCACGGGTGCCATGACGGCAATTGCTGATCTGATGAACAAGAGAATCACAATGCCAGCTCACTTGATGTACGATGGGCATGACCCACGGCTGTTTGCGCATTTTGGGGCGGTAGCCCAGCGGCTTGGCGTGTATACGGCACATGACTATGCGGATATTTTAGAGTTTTTGATCGGACGGTGGGGATTGGAGAAGCTGGAAGGGTTGACGGGTGAAGGGAGACGTGCACAAGAGTTTGTGTGCGGACTAGCGCCTAGGATTAGGCGACTGCAGGAGTTAGCCGATCAGCGAGCCAAGCAGCTGAAGCCGCATAGGGTGAAGTTTAGCTGGATTTTTAATAGGGAACTCAGCCTGTAAAAATTAAAAATTAAAAACCCAAAAAAAAAAAATTCTTCTCTCTTTTCCAAGGTATTTCCCTAATGTTATGCATACTTCGTGGTACTTTTTAGCATATATAGAATGTAATCAAACTTAATTAAGATCTATTGTCAAAAAAAAAAAAAAAAAACTTAATTAAGATCTTGGGTGAAAATTCTAGTTTTCATTTTACTTTCTTAGGTTCTGGTAATGCTTGATTTCCTCATAACACGCAGATACATTAAAAGAAATTAAAAGAAAAAAAGAAATTATTTTTGCATTTCATTATTATTAAAACAATTGCAATATATTTATATATCAAGCATTAGTGAAATTAGAAAAACATAAATGCATGAAGTCTTCATCAGCATCTAAAGTCTTGTTTGGTATTGTGACTACGAAATAATAAAGTGTCCGCGGAAACGAGTAGGATCCGATTCCATGTTCATACATTAGAGTAAATGCCTTTGTCAATTATATTACTCGAGCATTTTTGTGGTAATTATGCAGGCGGCCATGTAATTCCCTCCCTTTGTGTAAATCTTATCGTTGGCAACATCCTTGATTGGAATCTGTGCCCGGCAAAATGTTTTACTAGACATCCGAGAATTCTCTATGTATTGAGTTGAAATTTGAACTATATATTTGTTTGTAGCACTCGAAATTATGTGAGAGCTTATTGTTGTTGAGAAGCAGGGCAGATATCTTTCTTCTCTTGCCCCTACTTTCTCATAAACCAAACTTACACTTTCCATTAACTGATCATTTTGTGGTAAAATGTGGTCCGTTTATATAATAGCCTTAGTGACCATCACAGCCCTGACTTATTGTTCACATTAATGGAGGAACCCCACAAGCAAAGGAATAAGGCTCCCTCCTGGCTCCATGGGCTTGCCTTTCATTGGAGAAACCATCCAATTCTTCATCCCCAGCAAGTCTTTAGATCTTCATTCATTTCTAAAATCCAGAATAAACAAGTATGCGTGTGTATGCGCGCGCGCGCCTTATACCAATTCTTTAATTAGTTATATATCAGTATATGTTAATTGGACACTAGTAATTAGCTTCTTGTTTTTTTTTTTCCCCTCTTTTTTGGTTTTATTTCTTCTTTCAATCTCAGATATGGACCTTTGTTTAAGACGAGCTTGGTTGGTCGATCAGTTGTGGTCTCATCTGATCCAGATATCAGTCATTTTATTCTTCAACAAGAAGGGAAGCTGGTGGAATTGTGGTACATGGACTCCTTTGTTAAGCTTGTTGGCCTAAGTGGCTCAGTCGAAGATGGTTCGTGCATCGTTGCTGGCTACATTCACAAGCGTCTAAAGAAATTGGTTTTTCATCAATTTGGTCCTCAAAATTTGAAAGCGAAGCTCTCGCCTCAGTTGCAAGAAATGATCAATCAAGCCTTATTGAATTGGACAACCCAGAATTTTGTTGAACTGAAACATGCTTGTACCGTGGTCAGTTGCCTTATTATATTCCATTCTATTGATTATTTACCAATCACCAACCAGTATTGTTTGCTTAGGTTCAAATTTTGTGCATCATTGCAGATGATAATAAATTTCACCATGAGTCATCTCTTTGGCTATGATCCCGTGAAATACGGGGAAATTAAAGCTGAAGAATTTACCCATTTTTTTGAAGGGCTTATGTCTTTACCCATAAACATCCCAGGCACCACCTACCATCGGTGCTTGAAGGTAATAATTTCCGCTTTAAAATAAAATTGATTGTTAAGAACCGGAAGCTAAAGTTGATAGGTAAATTAAGGTCGAACATAAATATTAAAAATAAGTCGTAATACTAATTTCTATGTTCAGAAGCAAAAAAGTGCATTGAAGATTATGAAGATGATGATCGAGGACCGCCAAGCAAAGTTGCCTGAAGAAAGAACAAGAGGGGACTTCCTAGAGCACATTGTGGAGGACATGAAAACCAACAATCTATTAACAAGTGACCTCATTTCTTACATGATGTTTGGCCTTCTACTTGCCACATTTGAGACAATCTCAACCACTTTAACTTTAACCGTGATGCTACTTACTCAACATCCTTTGGTGGTGCAAGAGCTGGCGGTATTTTCTTCTACATTTTTGTGCTGAGCTTGAGCCTTGATGGGTATTTAAAAATTATTTCTTCTTTTCTCTGTCACCTTCCAGAGGGAAAATAAGGAAATTGTACAAAAGAGAGGGAGTGTGGAAACTGGGATGACATGGAAGGAATTCAGATCACTGACTTTTACAAAACAAGTGAGGCATGAGTTTATTTTTCTTTTTTATAATGGATTAGTTTCCGAAATGCTTCTGATTTATACATAATTGGTAATGTGCAGGTGATCAATGAAGTACTTAGAATGGGTAATTTTGTACCAGGGTTCTTAAGAAGAGCAATAAAAGATATCCAAATAAAGGGCATATATGCTCTTATTTTTCTCATTATAATTTTGCAACAAGTTCAATTTTATTTAGTGGAACATTAGTTTTGCAGAATATACAATCCCGGAAGGCTGGTCGATAATGGTTGTTCCATCAGCATTTCACTTGAACCCAGAAACGTACACGGACCCTTTTGTGTTTAATCCATGGAGATGGAAGGTTGCATCAATTTGTATCAAACTCATGCGACAAATACACAATTCCTCAAATTTGGCTTGTGAGTGATAAATGATGCTACTTATAACAGGATTTGGCAGAAAACAATGTCACCTCCGCTAAAAATTTCATCCCATTTGGTGAAGGAATAAGGCTATGCCCTGGAGCTGAGTTCAGTGGAGTGTTAATGACACTATTTCTTAACGTCTTGGCCACGAAATACAGGTTGATGAGCTTTCATTTATCTGTCATTATTTGAGCACCACGAGAGATTTAAGAATTTAACCTTTTTATTTTGATTTTTTTCAATTTTTTTAAAGCTGGTCTCGAGTGAAGCCAGGGGAAATCATTCGAGCACTAACAATGGGATTTGGCAAAGGTTATTACATTAAGATGGCGGAGAAGTCTATTTGAAGCCGACAAAAGCGATTGGCGGAATTACCATAGAATATAAGAAGGAAGATTTACACGAAAATCTTTATTACATAAGCTATAAAAAGTACTGTAAGCAATAGGTAGAAAACACCCCTCTTTGTAAGCCATATGCAGCAAGTCATCAAACAAAACAAAAAAAGAAGGGACTGTAAGAAATATGTAGAAAACACAACTCTTTGTAAGCCATACGCGGCAAGTCATCAAACATACAGCATAAATTACTTATTCTCGGGGTAATATATAACTTGGAAAATTATGTGACCATCTTCATTCTGCCTCCATTAGATTGATCAGCAACAGCAGACACACCTAACCATCCATGCGAATGATGCACCTAATGCTTTCTCCCGAAAGCATGAGGTCAAATGCCTTGTTTATCTCCGAGAAGGGCACAGTGTGAGTGATGAATTTCTCGAGCTCCATCTCCTGCAACATTGAGGCAGTTTTAGTTTACAGAAATGGTAAAGAAAGAAAGCAAACACATTCAAACAATCAGATGCGTATGCTTACCTTGTTCATGTATTTTTCAACAACAGAAGGAAGATCAGAGCGAGGTTTGTAGTTGCCAAAGAAGGTACCCTTTAGAGTCCTCTCATTAAGCAGATTCATGGGATGAGTCTTGAATGCATCATCTTTGTTTGGCACACCCACAAGCACAGCAACACCCCAACCCTGAGAAGGAACCCAGATTGCAGAATTAGAAAAGAACTACTTCATTTTCTACTTTGTTCCAAACGGTAAACAGAAGATTGGCCAATGGTAATTAATTACATCATGAACGCATTCAAATGCTGAGATCATGGCCTGGACGCTTCCAGTACATTCAACACTTCTATCCACTCCACCATTGGTCATTTCAGCAATCACCTGATCATAAAAAGCGTAAATCAATTTCGGCATGATCAAATGAAAGTCTGGTAGCATGGCTAAATGTAATTAAACAACAAACAATGCACACAACAAATGGGAGATCATATTCAGCAAAAAGGATAGTAAAATATTATACAAATATACAAGAAAAACAAGAGCTTTGGAAGCTAAGGTTGTGAACTATCATTTGCAAAATAACTCAAAAAGGTCTAGGAACCAACCTGTTGAACAGGTTTGTCATAATCTTTTGGATTCAGAAACTCGGTAACCCCAAACTTCTTGGCTGCAAGAATAACAATATGCACTTTCATCAACAAGTAAACAGAAAATCATATTGGATATGAAACAGAGAATTCTTCTTCACAAATGCATTTATTGATATAGAGTAGAGCTTATAACTTATAATATTTTCTGTTTTATGCATGTATATTAACCATTATACCTTCATTGAATCTGCTTGGGTTCAAATCAACACCAATGATCCTGGAAGCCCCTGATACTCTTGCCCCTTCGGCAGCCTAAAAAATTGAACAAAATACACTAATATTACATTCTGGAGCAGATAGCCTCTAAAAATTGGACACAAAGCAAATAAAGCAACTTACAGCGAGGCCAACTGCACCCAATCCAAAAATGGCAACGGACTGGCCCTTCTTTGGTTTGGCAACATTAACAGTAGCCCCAAAACCTTCAACAAAACAGATAAATTAACCTATATAAGTGAGAAACTATAGCACTGCCAGTATTGTTCAACTAAGGGATGGGAAGTTTTCATACCTGTGGAGATTCCGCAGCTAAGTACACAAACTTTGTCAAGAGGGGCAGCAGGATTGATCTTAGCAACAGAACCAACGTGGGTAACAGTGTATTCACTGAAGGTAGAAGTGCCCACAAAATGGTAAATCGGCTTCCCCTTAATCGAGAACCTCGACTGACCATCATTAATCATAACACCCCTGTCAGTATTGATCCGGAGGAGGTCACACATATTGCTTTCCTCTGAATGACAGTGAGGACATTCCTTGCACTCTCCTGTGAACACAGGAAGAACATGGTCTCCTGGTTGGAGATCAGTTACCCCCTCCCCTACACTTTCTACAATCCTGACATCAGCAGCACAAAAAAGGGGGGGAAAAAAAGGGCCAACGTTAATGCACAGAAGTGTCGGATAGGACATCCAGATTGTACAATCAGTATTGAATGTTACCATATATGGATGAAAACAAAGTTTCATGGGATTTTTTTTTTACTTCATTTAGATATAATTCTGAGCATTTAGAGAAAAACATACCCTCCAGCTTCATGACCAAAAATGCGAGGAAAGAGAGGTGTTTGTCCCTGCAATAGAAAGTAATCATTTCAGTTTCCAAGCAATGCAAGTGTAGGGGAGGACTCAAAAGAGTAGAGATATAGTTTCCAACATTAAAGATGCCATGGAAACAGGGGAGGACTCAAAGAAACAATAGATTCACAAAATCATCGGAAGATCTTTAATACCAAGAATTCACAATATGATTTGAGCTCATACTAAAACAATTCTCCACAAAATCAAAGAATTTGGCCAGTCTCACAACAACAAGAACTAAGAAAATTCCTTAAAACACACACAATGAGCAGATCGGCAACATATCATCTCGTGGTGAGTCTGCTTCTTAGGAAATGCATTACCATTAGTTAAACAAATGTAATCTACATGCTTGAATAAGATATGAAGTTGCTGTCACCTTGGCTTCCCAGAAGTAAACATCAGTATGGCATAAAGAGGTGAAGAGGATCTTCAGTCGAACTTCATTTTTCTGTGGTGGAGCCACCTCCACTTCTTCAATCACCAGTGGCTTCCCCGCCTCCCATGCCACCGCAGCTGCAACCCAGATATGCCCAATCAGCCAATATAACAATTAAAAACTATATAAGCACCGCATGCTACCAAGAACACAACACTTCTCACTACATCAAAAACTTGAAAAAAGAAAATATTAATGTAAATCAGTCCTGAAAAAATGAACTTTTTTTTTTTTGTTTTTGGACACAAAAGGCTCGTCATCATAGAGGAAACTACTTTGTCAAACAAAAGTGACTCAGATGTTAACAACCGTCCGAAAAAGAACTTTGGAGAACAATAAGAAACGGATGACCAGAGTGACCATGATCCATGTCACGATCATCCATCAACAGATGATCCACAGAGAAACCCAACAACTGGAGTCAAGGCAGAAGCAGACTGTCAATTACCTTTGCAGCGAATAACTTGACCAGCTGTGCTTGACATATTGATGAATGATGACACTCTCCTACACCTGTAAAACTAAGCAGTGTTTAGCCTGAACAAGGATTCTGGGTTCGCTCGCTATTTATACACCGTGTGCACGAGAATACCGTTTTGGTTCCTTCAACTTTATCCAAATTATAGTGGACCTCCCATCCCACGTGTAATTGAAAAATTCTAGAATACGGTAGGCATAATATAATTAATAAATATATGTATAATACATGTATTTAGATTTAATGTAATTATTATTTACATAATAATCTTTAAAATAAATATTCACAATAAAACATCATCCATTTATTTATTAAACCAGTGAGACAGTATTTGATGTATTCATACTAGTTGTATAATTTAAAATTTCTCCGGAATCGGGCGTGTAAAATATTTTGACGTTGCCCCTGTGTTGTATCTCCAAAACCAGCGGCACAGGGGGGACGCCTGGTTTTCTTCATCGACGGCCACGTGTCCTTTTATCTTCCCCCTGACGCCGACGTGGCTTTATCCGAATGGGCGATTTGACTTGCACGAAACCATCAACCGCTCAACATGGCAATTCTTTGTGCCGTTTTTTTATTAATTTCAATTTGTTTGTTTGTTTGTTTGTTTGTTGTTTTTTCTTTTTTTCTTTTTTTTTTTTCCTTCCAAATGTAGCCAGCTGCCAGCAATAATCCTTTTAAGGCGTTACCATACATTTCCGGATTTTAAAATTAAAGGAGTGTACCCACGTTTTGTCAAAGCCCATGGTTTCACAGCCGAAGGAACCAACGAAAGACTAAAAATTTAAAAGTCATCGGAACCTGGTTTACTGTTTACTTAAGTTAATACAAGACCATCACTGATAATTATTAACATAACAAATCTCAAGATTATATACCAGTAATCGTGTGTATACTATACTGGTAATCGTGTACACTTCCCAAAATATCTTGATATGTTTGTAAAATAGACTAAGATTAGGGTTAAATTACCTTACAACCGTCCGATGTATATTATGATATTTTAATTATTATTTTTTTATTACACATCATAATTTTTCTATTTCGTAGAACAAAAAATTGAGTAGTATAATAAAAAAGTTTGAACGTGTCTGTAATTTGTAAAGTACCTTTCCAGAAAAATACAGAGTACTATAACCTATACAAGTCAAAACATGCCAATTTAAGCAGAATTGAAATCTTATTCAAGGAAGACATTCGCACCGCTCAAAATAGGACAAATTTAGACCAAACTGGTATTGATAGGACAAATTTAGGCATTCACACTGCTCAAAATAAGTATAGAGACTGCTATAACCTATATAGGTCAAAACATGCATGCCATACATCATGCATCACTTATTTTAGTACGATAAAATATTATATGCATCACTAATTTAAAGTAGAATAGAAGTCTTATTTAAGGAAGACATTCGAATTCATACTTTACTTTTCAAAATAGACTAAACTGGCATTAAAATCATAGGAGTTGAGCTCCTTTTGTGCTTATCTAACCCAGCCGTTAGTGTAGTCGGACTACCGTTAGTTATGGGAATTTCGACAGCCGCCGGCAACTAATCTGCAGCAGGTGCAACTTCTTTGTTGTGGGCAAGTATGCAACCCTTAGCAAGATAGCACCGAACTGAAAGGGAAGCTTACGGTTGCTTGCTGCAACTAGCAGAAATCTAGCCATCCATGCATATGATGGTCCTCAGGCTTTCTCCTTTAAGCATGTATTCAAATGACTTGTTGATCTCCGAGAATGATGCAGAGTGGGTGATAAATTTCTCCATCTCCAGTTCCTGCAACATCAAGATATGTACAGTGTATGTAATTAGTAAACACTTTACGAACATAACCGAAGATATTACATTAACATTAGCTAATTACTCTCATCTTTGTTTGGCAAACCAACCAGCACAGCAACTCCCCGAGCTAAGACAATGAACGTACTTACAGGTAATTGCTCAAATAAAAACTCAGATCAGGAGAGGATCTTGACTGAGGTGATTGTTACATCATGGACACATTCAAAAGCTGAGATCATGGCTCGGATGTTTCCAGTATATTCAACACGCCGATCCACCCTGCCATCAGTCGTCTCCGCGATCACCTGATCATCAAAAGCATATGTCAATGATCACACACGTGTATAGCACAGGTAAGTAAAAATTAGGCTTTGGAACCAGCCTGCTGAACAGGTTTGTTATAATCTTTTAGATTTACAAACTCAGTAACACCAAAGTTCTTGGCTGCAGAAGTCAGTATATATTTCAACCTTCATAAAAAAGTAACTAGATATGACACAAATAAATGAAGCGGCCTCTTTGCATATACCCATTTAGAAAATGACTCTACCGTCATTGATTCTGTTGGGGTTCAAGTTGACACCAACGATCCTCGAAGTCGAAACGCCCTGATAATCTTGCCCCTTTAGCAGCCTAGAAATTAATTAGTACAAAACGAAAAGCATAACTAGTCATCACGTTCACCCAGTAGCCTTGAACCAATTGGACACAAAGAAATAAAAGAAACATACAGCAAGGCCAACAGCACCTAGTCCACAAATAGCGTCAGAATGGCCCTTCTTCGTTTTGTAACATTCAAACTAGCACCACGACCTTCAAAATTAGAAACGTGTTACATAGCTAGTGCTTAGACCATCAGCATAGATTTAAGAAAAGGGAGTTTTTGCAAACCTGTGGAGATGCCACCGCTAAGTTCACAAAATTTGTCAACAGGAGCAACAGGGCTGATCTTGACAACACAGCCAACATGGACGACTGTGTATTCACTGAATGTGGATGTGCCAAGAAAATTGTGTATCAGCCTCCCCTTGATTGAGAACCTCGACTAACCATCATTAATCACAACTCCCCTATCGGTATTGATCCGAAGAAGATTGCACATGTTGCTTTCTCCTGATTGACAATGGCGACACTCCCTGCACTCTCCTGTGAACACAGGCAGGACATGGTCTCCTGGTTTGAGATCAGATAGCCCCTTCCCAACGCTCTTCACTATTCTAAGAAAAAAAATCCTCAGTAATATTAACTTCAAAACACTGTACTTTTTTTTTTTTAACTGCTAATTATTCTCAACTCGTTAGTTCTGTCTTAAACATTGAGAGATAGACGTGCATAGTGTATACCCTCCGGCCTCACTACCAGATATGCGAGGAAACAATGGCTTTTGCCCCTGCAATTTATATTAAATCATTTCAATACCCAGGATGCCATTGCCATAGAAATATTAAATAAAGAAACAATAAATTCAGGACAAAATTAATTTCAGATAAAGTATTCATACAGGTTAAATACAAAAAGAAAATTTGTACATAGTTGTAAGCAATTAGATGCTAAACTGTTACTTGGGTATTGGATTGTAGAGAAGCATATATATAATAGTCTGCATGGTAACATCTGCATTTAAAAAAAGTACATGATATACCTTGGCTTCCCAAAATGTAAACGTCAGTATGGCACAAAGAGCTGAATGTATAGAATCTTCAGTCGAACTTCATCTTTCTCTGGTGGCGCCACCTCCACTTCTTCAATCACCAGTGGCTTCCCTGCTTCCCATGCCACCGCAGCTACAGCAACGAACGATAACAAACGCTCAAATCAACATTATAGACTGAACCCTCCGAAGGATGCACAATAGTGTATGCATGGGTATTATTGAATAGAAATTAATTACCTTTGCAAAGAATGACCTGACCAGCAGTGCTAGGCGTACTACGACATCTATTACCCGTGTGTGATGTCAAATGAGTGAGAATTGAGAAAGCATCTCTGTGTGTTGGTAGTTATTTTGAGAGAAGAGTAAGGTAATTCCCTCTTTCTTCTCCAAGTTTTAGCAGAAATACTGCTTACATGAACCAAGTTGACCAGTCATTTTAAATTTGGCCACCACCTCACTCGGTAACTACCCTCCTAAATGATTTCGTTAGTGCAGAGTTCTAATGGGATCCGATCCTCCAGTGCACTACTCAACATATGGTGGTATCCTAAAATTGTCAGTTGTGACGAAGAAGCGATATATTTGATAAACATCTTATCTTTTGTTTGACAGGAATTCAGTCAGGTTTACATGACTTACAGCGATAGTGTTCCTCCTTGCTAGCTACGTGACAAATCGTCTTATATATAATTTGACAATTGACATGTCAGATTTCGATGCAAATGATTCCACCCCAGGTCAAATGGGCCCGTTTATGAACAAAGGTCAGTGGATCTTGGAAATCCGATTTTAAAGGCCCAATTTGGGCCCTGTCCAATGCGAATTACAACACCCTATCCGCTTTGTTGTTACTTAACAATGACCCAAAAGTGGAGGCTGTACAGGGACAACGTGAGGTGGCCACTGATCGTCCATGATTCACTCTTAAGACAGGGTGGGGCCCAGATCTAAAACTGACTGGCTGGAGATAGATTGATGGGCCGGTGCAGACGGGGCATGCGTTGTCACCCAATCAGGTGGATCGTGGGGTCCACGTCACGCCCACATGTCATTTCGCTATCAAAACTCTCAACCAAACACAATAGGACAAGGTTTTGCCTCTTATTAACAGACCACACGCCACCTCTCATTTCAGTCCGCTTTCCCCACCGTCCCGTCATCATCATCTTTTGCACTTCATGGTTCATACCGACGGATGGGGATGTTACATTTCTCTAATGCTCTGCCATACTCTTTTTCCTCTTTCAGTTTTTGACTTCTGATAGTTTCATTTTAGCCCTTACTGTAAATTTTTTTCTTTTTTCATTCTAAACAAAGCGAAAGCTAAAGCTTGTATTAACACTTCGTTTTTTTTTTTTTCATGCCACTGTCACAATTGCGTGGCATCTATTTAAGGTTGATTGTATCTGTTTGATAACATTTCTTTAGAGAAAAGGACATTGGATATTTGGATGATACAATTCAGATTTCAGAGTTCACCCTTTAATTTACAACTCAAAAAGCTAAAAGCCTCTATATATGAGAACAAAAAACAAAGAATCTTTACTTAGAACTGAAAAGGTGTTCACTCACTCTTCTTGCAGCAAAAGCTCTACCCCGTAAGGGCTAAAATGAAAGTTTAAAGAAAAAGCTATCACTGTACACTATTGGACGATTATTGCCAGTAGATTTGAAGATTTTTCTTTCCAGATTCTCAATGATCTCAATCCCATTGCATGATGAGAGAAATTTTTGATCTTTACGTATGCTCTTTAATGCAAGAGGAAGGGTTTGTATTTTATTGCAGGTGGCACAGCGGCATTGGCACATATGGAAAGTGAAAAGGCCAGAGTTTAAATGTTGTTTTTAATTCTATCAATGAATTGTCAGAACAACTCTCCTGGAAATGGTACGCGATAAATAACCTGGCATATGGATTGGATTGCTGTCACCCTCACTCTTTAAGTAATTCCATGCATGCTCGGCTTGTATATATGGCGTTTAATTTCCCTTAAATCGTCAAATTTATTAGCCCAGATATTGCTCATATAATCATATTCAAATCAAGCCTAGGAGCTAGCACCGATGTGCGGATACAAAAAGTATGATTAGACCAAATCAAAATATGTATTCATTTGATGGGTGCGACCAACGAATATAAAAAGTCAATTGTTATTTAACACGTAATATAAGATATATTTCTCACGTATAAACAGTATATGTGTGAGGTTTACATATTATTTATATATAAGGTATATTTTACATTACATATAAGATAAAAAAATTCATATAAAAATAAAAAATAGATTGAAATTCAATGATATGCAAGGGTCCAACTAAGAGATTTTAGTTTTGATATCATGTTAATAATAAATTATATATAAAAATAATAATAATATAAACACAAATTCTTATATAAATTTATTTTATACAAACTGATGTGACATGATAAAATTGGTTGAATTAAATATCACTTGACCCACATGATTTATTTTTATTATTTTATATTTTCATTCAATTAATAAATTAATGTCATTTCAGTTTGTACAAGATAAATTTATACAAAAATTTATGATTATATTATCACTCATAAAAAAAAAACGTTTATTATTATGTATGTAAGACTATCTTTCATTTTTATGTCCTTTCTTAACACAACTAGCTAGCACTCATATTACGAGGCGTAAATTCTGAGTCGGAGTTAGTTTAACTATTGAACTTCAATCACCAATTCATTGCGATTCAAATCCAATTTTCTAACGCTAACTTTATGCTTACATCGGCACATTAATTTACTTTGCAAAAAATTAATTACAGTAATGTCTGTTTTGAGCAGAAACTGACTCCTAAGTAGGCTAAAATACCTCGTATAAGTTATAAATTTTTTTTTTTACTTTAATACTATTAGTTTAACTTTTTGTTCGAATTTAATTTTAAAACCGTCACGCGGAATTTAGAAGATTGAAGCAGAAGCCCGAAAATAGGATAGAATTAAATAAACAAAGGCTCGCAAACGAGCAAAATTTGAAGTGTAAATTAATTTATACAAAATGAGCATGCGGATATAGGGTTATGAACAGGAAGTTTTAGCTCTTTAGTATCCTATTAGTTAAACTATTTAATCTAAAGTAATAAAGTTAAAGATAGGGGGGGTATAGGGTTATGAACAGGAAATTTTAGCTCTTTGGTATCTTGTTAGTTAAACTATTTAATCTAAAGATAAAGATGGGGTAATATGAGTCATAATTCGATTATTTAATTTAATTGGATGTGAATTAAATGAATTTATGTTTGAAAAAATTAATTCATTTAATAAATTAATGAATTCGATTCGAAAGTTTATTAAATGAATTTAATTCTATTTTGAAGACATTGATTCGTTTATTCAATTATGATCGTTTAATAAATGGGTCATGAGCGAATCAAATACGATCTATTTGTTAAAAGTTCATTTAATTAAATTACTTATTTATCCTTTAATATGTAACTTTAAGGTTAATATAGTATTTATAAATAATAATAAGTTTGTATTTTGTAAAATGTTAAATTTCTGGACTTTTTATAGTTTATTTTGTTTAATGTTTGTTTATTAACTATATTTTTGTGAACAAATTCATATTCAATTTTACTCATTATGTATTCGATATAGAATAAGCAAATAGTAAATAAATCCAGATTTGATTCAATTTGTTAATTATTTTTACTTAACAGATTAAACAAATTGAACAAAATATTTGTTTAAATAAAAAATCAAATCTAAATTATGAGATTTTAATTCATTTATTTAATAAATTAATCAAATCCAAATTAGTAAAACCTTAACTCAATTCGTTTACAATTCGATTAGTTCATTTATTTTTTCTGCCATTAGATAAGGGCAAGAAACTAATCCACAAAACTTTCCACCCTAATACTATTCGAACTCAAGGCGTTAATTGTGCATGACCAAGTTGTCCCGGCCAAAAGTCTACCTTAACTTGTAGTCTAAACAAAGAATACATGTATAAATAATAGTCTCCCAGTCTTCATGATTGGATACATTATTTAATCCTTTATCCTTGAACAGCGAACAACAAAAGGTGCAATCAATTTTGATGCCTAATGAGCTAATATTGACCTCAATTTATAGTTTTGAAGCATTGTTGCGCATGTGTGTCTGATCAATTAACTTTGTTATTTTATTGCATCATCCACTCCACATGCTAGACAATAATTTGCTAGTAGATATTAATTACTTTTTCCTGCACTATATACATTCACTGTGGCTAATGACTTTGATTGTGCTCATAATCCTCCATTATGTATCTAGTTGTCGCCCACAGGCAACATAATTAATTTCCAACAAGGCTGTTTTCTCTAGATCATGCTTGATATCATGGCACCGTTAGTGAATCGTGTGGTTCAGACTGCATCCATCACCTAAATTAAAAATGTCATTTGGTTAATAGCCTAATTATTAGTGACACAAAGCACAATGTTCAACTAATTAAGATCCTATTATCATCAAAGAGTGCTCAAATTCCTATGTGCTTTTCATTATTGCGGTTCTCATTGATAAATATTAACTTCAAAGTGTATAATATAATAAAATGTTTCTATTATTTCACAATTTAGATTATTTTCTTATCTAATTACTTTTATTCAATGTTATTATTTTTCTAAATATTACATGTGGCTAGGATATAACATTTTAGATATTCATCCAATTAATTATAGAAAATGTTATTTATATGAGAAAATCTTAAATAGTCTTGGCATGGCCCTTTCTAGATTTTTATTTGTCCGTACGACTTCTCCCAAACAAAATGACATTATTGATTAATTATAAAAGAATAATATGCACCTTGCCAACAAATTACGAATTTTTGGGATAAATGTATCATTAATTCAAACTTTAAAAATATTTTTGTTAAAATAGTTTAACTTTTATTTGCATGGGAATTGAACTCTTAATTATGGATTTGGATTCATTACTTAGTTGAGTCTTTTCCTAATTTTTTTAGAAAAATATAATTGATAATTATTAGATAAAAATATAAAACTACTTATGCCTTAACTATATATTACTATGCATATACGTGTAGTAAAATATTATAAAAAGTTGAACGCAAATTAACTTAACATTAGATTTAGATCCCTAAATTATATTTCTGTTTAAGTAAAAATTCAGATCAAAATTTACGTTATATTCGTCCAATTGTCACATGGAAAAAAAATGAATCATCCAATTTTGACGACAAAAATCATCATCAGATTAAAATTTTCTCCTGTTCGAAACTTCTACGGAGCCAAAAAATCATGATTTGATCCTCTCCTCATCCTCATCCTCATCATTCAGCTTACCAACCGAAATTCCCGCTAACTGCAGTGCCACGAAAGTAAATCAACAATCCTCACAGGGTCAAATTCGTCCAGAAATCTCCTATATAAACACACAACCCATGCACAAACCTCACTATACTCGAAAACTTGGGAAAAAAAAACAAAAAACAAAAAACAAAAAACGAAACATATCAAAGAAAATAAAAATGATAACAGCAAATGACTTTTACAAAGTTATGTGCGCAATGGTTCCTCTATATTTCGCGATGCTAATTGCATACGGCTCCGTCAAATGGTGGAGAATCTTCACCCCGCAGCAGTGCTCCGGCATCAACAGATTCGTCGCCGTTTTCGCGGTCCCCGTTTTGTCATTTCACTTCATAGCTCAAAACAATCCGTACCAAATGGACACGAAGTTCATATTGGCTGACACTCTATCTAAAGTTTTGGTCCTTGTTTTGCTCTCAGTTTGGGCTATTTTCTTCAAAGGCGGCTTGGATTGGCTCATCACTCTTTTCTCAGTCGCCACTTTGCCTAACACTCTCGTTATGGGCATCCCCTTGCTCAGCGCCATGTACGGAGAGTTCACTCAGTCCCTCATGGTGCAACTCGTCGTTCTCCAATGCATCATATGGTAAGAATCATATGTTCTTCTAATAAAGAGTTGTTAAAAGACAAGACACAAAAAAAAAAAAAAAAAAAAGAGAGAGAGAATTTAGATGTTAGCATTTTTGCAGGTACACGCTTTTGCTGTTTCTTTTTGAATATAGAGCGGCCACTGTCTTAATCCAAACGCAATTCCCCGGTCCAGCAGCGGCCTCCATCGCCAAGTTCGAGCTCGACAACGACGTGATATCTCTCGACGGGCGGGACCCGCTCAAGACTGAATCAGAAACGGACGGAAACGGCCGCATCCGCGTAAGGATCAGACGGTCCACGTCGTCGGCGCCGGACTCCGCTTTATCATCCTCCATCTGCTTAACTCCCAGGGCTTCAAATCTCTCCAACGCTGAGATATTCTCCATTAACACTCCGGCTCCTTTACACGATTATCATTACAATTCGAATAATGAGATTGTGTTCTGGGGCTCGGCCACAAGTCCCAGGTTGTCAAATTACGCTTCCTCGGATGCCTACTCGCTGCAGCCTACGCCACGTGCCTCCAACTTCAATGAAATGGACGCGGTTACTGTTATGACTGCCACTACGCCTACGTGGGCAAGGTCTCCGGTCGCGGGAAAGGTGTTTCGGAACCCGTCTCCGGTGGTTCCTGGTGGGAGAATGGTGTGGGATTCTCCTGGGAAGTATCCGGGAGATAGGCAAGCTGGCAAAGACGCCCCTGGTAAGGACCATTCCTATTTTCATTCAAACGCTGTCGTTTACTGGGTTAATAGCATAGAGATCCCTATTATTTTATTGTTTTTTTCTTTTTTTCCCTATTATTTTATAATTACTGAACAAAGTATATCAAATTCAAATAGGCCCCATTTTCAGCCGAGATGACTAAGCCACCCTCCACTATTCAATGTTCATTTTACGTACCAAATATTTAGTGTACAAATAGATGGAAATTTTGTGTCTTTGATTGATATATTTAAAAGTTATAGGATTATGGAAAATTGAAATTTAAGATCTGAACAAAGAAGTGAGCAGCATTGTCTGGATTCCTTGTACGGATGGTCGGGGGAGAACAATAAATGTTTTTGTCTGGATCTGACCAGTTCACCGGATTTTGCTGGAGGGAAAATCTGAAAACGATAATAACGGCGATAATAAAATTGAAAATTGAAATAGTTGAAATTGATTGTGTTATTGTTTAGATTAATAGTCCTTTAGTAATGCTAGCCGTTTAAACTCTTATAAAAATAATTATGAAATTTAATTTTTTAATTAAAAATAATTGAGTGAAAATAATTTTTTTTGTTAAAAAATATATGAATAGAGTAAATATAGACTTACTGTAAATTAATTTTAATAATTATTTAATTTTAAATATTATTAAGAATTTCATGTGATATTAATTGTAATATGGGTAATAACCAAAAAAAAAAAAAAATGACATGCTGCTATGGCTGGCCCAATGAAGTACGTGTTGATATGTGTATAATGAACTCTCTGTGTGTTGGGGGACAAAACATCCTTTGCATTTTGTGTGTTCTGTCTCGGTGTTTTTCATTTATTCTGTTCTTCAATTTGAGATAATCTTATTATCATAAATTAATATTTTACACCATCAAATGCTGGCAAGATCCTCCATATCTTCTTTTTTGAACAAGAGACGCATCATGTCAATATATAATTGTATTTTTTTAAAAAAAACCCTTAATATTTTAATTAATTTTCTCTCTTTAGCCCTAAGTTTCTTCCACCATATAACTAAACTAGGGGTGGCCCATCCATAATCGCACACTCCTAATTTCACAATCGAGAGAGAAAGAAAATTGACATAATAGGGTCAAAATAATCCTAATTTTTTTTTTTTATGTTAACTTTTTTCTCTAAAGTCATGCCCTTTAATTGATAGGTAACATCATTAGCTTGGAGCACGTGTGTCATGATTCCATAATGGCAGTCTTAGTAAAGAATCTCATTAAGTAATAAATAGTAAATATACCAAATCCCGGTCGGCCAATATTCTCATATTATCATTGCTTTGGATTCTTTAAAGGTTGACCTTTATAACACAAGTGATCTACCATGTTTGACTTTTTATAATTTATTTTATTTTTACTTTTTTAGGATTTGATATTCTGATTATATTTTGTGTTTTATTAGTGTTTATCGTTATTCACTTAAAAAAATAAAATTGTTAGCAAATTTTGCATTTTCTCTCAGACAAAGAAATAAGCTTCAGAGACAGCTCAAAGATTCCAATGCCAGATGAAGCAGAATCAAAGGAGGCAGCAACCAACCAGAAAATGCCACATGCATTAGTTATGCTTAGACTAATTCTTACTGTTGTTGGAAGGAAACTTTCTCGGAATCCCAACACATACTCAAGTGTGTTAGGGGTTCTCTGGTCCCTAATCTCATTCAAGTGAGTTAATTATATTATATTATTATTTTAATTAGGTCATATTCATCAGCTTTTCACAATATATTTGTTATTATCATAAAAAGTGTCTTTATGTAAAAATATTGTTATATCTGCTTGGTAATTTGTAACAAGATCGTTGGGATCTAACAGATGGAATGTGGGGATGCCAAGTTTGGTGAAATATTCAATCAAAATTATTTCAGATGCAGGACTTGGGATGGCCATGTTCAGTTTAGGTAATCATCATGTTACTGTCACACGAATTGATGTTAGCCCCCAATGGAATTTTGATTATGACACACACATACTGCTAATAATATCATAACAGGATTGTTCATGGCGCTTCAGCCGCGGATTATTGCTTGCGGGGCGAAAAGGGCGACGATGGGGATGGCAATCCGGTTCATTTGTGGCCCCATAATAATGTCCGCTGCGTCCTTTGCCGTCGGATTGAAGAGTGTTAAACTACACGCTGCCATTGTTCAGGTAAGATAAAAATCTTGTGCTCATGAAGATCAGTACTGCATGTTCTATGATGAAGGTTTACTGAATTGAGTATTTATAAACTTCAGGCAGCTCTTCCTCAAGGGATCGTGCCATTTGTGTTTGCTAGGGAATATGGGTTGCATCCTGACATTTTGAGTACAGGGTAAGAAACTAAAATTAATTTTAAGTTTTTTTTTTTTTGTGTGGATTAATTAATTTAAAAGACTTGCTTTAATTTGTAGTTGAGAAGTGCTGAATTTTGATTGATCTGACTCCATCAAAATCCTGAGAAAGCTACTTTGCTTTTGATAAAAAAAGAAGTGCCATTCTTTTCTCTCTTTTTGGGGAGGACTTTAGCAAAGTATAAAAGCCCGGGAGCTTTATCGAAAGCAAATTAATTATAGATTTTGGTAATGTGGAGGCGTAACTAATTGGACATAATAATGAGTTTTCAGACGGGAGGATTAAAAAAAAAAAAAGAACTCATTCACATATTGCAAATAACAATTTGTTTTACCGACTGTAATCACTTTCACACATCAAAATTAATTTCTTGATTCCAGAGGCTTTGTCGTTTAAATTTATAAGATTTTCTCCTCCTTCTTTTGCAGGGTTATCTTTGGCATGTTAGTTTCTTTGCCTGTTACACTCCTCTATTACATATTCTTAGGCCTATGAGTGCAAAAATCTGGGAGCATTATGAGGACAACAATCAAAATTCAAAGCCAAGGGAAGCTTGTGAATCGAATGAAGCAGCTCATCAGAAAGTATTATGATGTGATGAGCAAGATATATCAAAAGTGTCTTTTTCAGAAATGACTTGCAAATTAGTGGAGGATTGATTCTAAAAAGGCTCCTAGTGCATAGTGTAGTGGTAGCCGAAAGAAAAAGGAAATATATATTATGACTTATGATTAAGGTAGGTGACTTATATGTATTCTTGTTGGAGATGGGTAAATTTATTAAAGTAAAGCTGTTTTGATAAAAAAAAAAAAATGAAACCAAGTTTGCTTGAATCAAGATAGAACAAAAAGGAAAAGAAAAAAGGATAAAATCTTTTTATCTTTTTTTGCTTTTCTTTTACTTTTAGTGTTCTTTGATGTCTAAAACTATATGTATGCGTATGATCATTGGTCAAATAATTCTTTGCTTTAATGCCTTTTCTGTTAGATTTTGTATGTGAAAGTAAGACCAAATATCCTTAAAATTGAAGCTTTGCGAACGAGAGAGAATGTTGCCTGATAAGTCGGTATTTCCTTTTTGATGTTGATATATTAAAAGCAAGGAAGCATTTGGGATTAATGCATAGCCAAAAAGCAACCTATGAACCAAAGTTTTTGCTATTACTACTGTAGAAATTAATAAAGAAATGATAGTCTCCCAATCAATCAAATTAAAAGGATTCTTGTTATTGAAGTTTTCAAACGTAATTTGTTTGATCCGTTGAAAAGTACCTTATTGCAAACATTTAAATTAAGAAATCACTTTTATTATAAGTAGATCTAGCTCATATTTAGACATATAATTATATCATGAAAATATACATATTTTAACAAATTTTTTTGACCATGATTTTCTTCTGAATAAAACACAAGTCAGTGATCCATAGTTATTAGATAAAAATATAAAAATAAGTAAATGTTCTCCAGCTTTTGAGGCTCGCCCCAACTTAGGTCCAGAGATAATTCGGACCTTTTCATTTTTTATTTTATCTATAATTAGTTGATGTAAATAATGAATTAAAATTTCGCGGAAGACTTAAGAAAATAACAGTACTCTAGTTTGACATAAAATATCTTCGGTTGAAATTAGAAATATTTGTTCTTGAATGAGACATGGGTTCATCATATTGGATTCGTGGCCATAAGCCCAGTTCCATTATCTCGAATTAGGCCGCACGAATAAAATGAAGTCGATAGTTCGCATAGAATCATTTAAGAGTGCATATGGAAATGGAAGTTCAAATTAAATTATAGCAATTTGCTTTCTTTAAAAATCAAGAGCTGTTTTCGCCTTCAAATCCGTTGGAATCCTCCAAAGAAAAACCAGAACAAACACACACGAAATGAAGCAAGTCAGCAACAGCTTGTCAAATCAATCTGGATGTTGATTCTTCCCCAAGTTGCATATATTTTTGTTGATTCTTCCGCAAGTTGCCTATATAGTTGGTCTACCAAAAAAAGCAATCACATAATTTAATAGGGAATAATATACGGTGATTAACACTGACTGTAGTCTTTTTGAAAATTCCTCATAAATATTTGTATATCCTCTGTCAGTATCTTTAATCTTTAGAATTATTAAGCGAAAGATAAACCAACAGTGAAACCGGGGACCTAGATCGAAGAAAACAAAACCTGGGAATGGTTTTGCGCTTTAACTTGTATTTGAAAAGTCTAATAATTATCTATATATATATATATATATAAAGTTAGGATTACAAGAGGTGATGTGGCATCACTATTTCTCATCTTTGTATGTTTTTTATTATCTAATAAATAGAGAAATTTTTTTTTATATTTGGTTTTTTATCTTCTCACAATTAATTTGATTGTTATTCCACAATAACAATTATGTAAATGTTTTAATGAGGTATATTCTTTGTAATAAACATCCAAGGAGAAGTGTTATAAATTTATTAAAATAAATGTCGATGTTTATAACATATATCACTTAGTCTTTCCACTATCTCCCATTAGCAACCTTTAGCTTCCTTATAACTCCCACTATCTCACAAGAAATTATGATACATAATTTTTCATTAATTTCATGGAGTAATTATGTAACTATAAAATGAGAGCTCATCTTTTTGATTATATATATATAACTAGGACTACAAGAGGTGATGTGATATCACCATTTCTCATCTTTGTATATTTTCTATTATCTAATAAATAGAGAAATTTTCTTTCAGATTTGACTTTTCATCTTCTCACAATTAATTTGATTGTTATTACACAATAACAAGTATGTAAATGTTTTAATGAGGTATATTCTTTGTAATGAACATTCAAGGGGAAGTGTTATGAATTTATTAAAATAAATGTGGATGTTCATAACATATATCATTTAGTCTCTCCACTATCTCCCATTAGCAACCTTTAGCTTCCCTATAACTCTCACTATCTCACAAGGAATTATGATCCATAACTTTTTATTAATTTCATGGAGTAATTATGTAACTATAAAAGGAGAGCTCATCTTTTTATTTCATACACACACAATTAGAATGAATAAAATTACTCTATAATATATTCTCTCATTTTATTCTTTATCTTGCGTTGCTTCCTTATTTGTGTTGCTAGCTAATAGATGTGGTATCACAATTTCTCATCTTGTTATATTCTCTATTATCTAATAAATAGAAAAATTTTCTTTTAGATTTGGCTTTTCATCTTCTCATAATTAATTTGATTGTTATTGTACAATAGCAATTATGTAAAGCTTTTAATGAGGTATATTCTTTGGGTATATTCTTTGTAATGAACATCCAAGGGGAAGTGTTATGAATTTATTAAAATAAATGTGGATATTCATAACATATATCTCTTAGTCTCCCCATTGTCTTCCATTAGCAACCTTTAACTTTCATATAACTCCCACTATCTCAAAAGGAATTATGATCCATAATTATTCAGTAATTTCATAGAGTGATTATGCAACTATAAAAGGAGAGCTCATCTTTTTGTTTTGTACACACACAATTGGAATGAATAAAATTACTTTATAATATATTCTCTCATTTTATTCTTTATCTTACGTTGCTTCTTGGTTTGTGTTGCTAGCTAATAACTTTTCTATGTAAAGTTGGGACTACAAGGTTATGTGACATTATTATTTATCATCTTCTTGTATATATATAAAGTTGGGACTACAAGAGGTGATGTGACATCACTATTTCTCATCTTTGTATATTCTCTATTATCTAATAAATAGAGAAATTTTCTTTCAGATTTGGCTTTTCATCTTCTCATAATTAATTTGATCAGTACTCAATTAATATGTAACAGTTCATCAAAAGACCCACTATCTTTTATAATTGAAACTTTTTTTATTATAAATTAAGCAATAATTTATAAATATTTTTAAACACTCTTCTCCTCTATGACACTTCTATGACAAGGTGCATCTATGACACTTCTATTTCTGTGGTGTTAATTTAGTTAATGTAATTTTAAATAATTAAAAAAGTCTTTTTAGTTTTAGGTTTGCTTTATTTTTTTCATTTTTTTAAGTCTTACATCTTAATCGAATAGAAAAAAATCTTAAAAGTAGAATAAGAAAAAAAAAATAATATTAAATTTTTTTTTCAAAACCGCACGAAGCGCAGTTTTATTTCCTAGTTATAATATAATACATAATACCGTGAGAATCTATTATTAAATTAAGCGTACTTTTGCTTATTTTGCTTTCATAGGTATATACACCTTCACAGACATCCACAATTTCGCATCAATAGCAATCATTTAAGAAAGATTAAAAGAGTTATGTTTCAGTTCTCACTTTTTTCAAACAATGTCAAGCACAGCCGGTCAAGTTATACGCTGCAGAGGTACCCAAAAATCCTGTGTTTTGGTTTATTTTGCTATGAATTTGAATGCATTTATTTCACGAAATTTTTTTGTATGTTTCTGTTATTGCAGCTGCTATACCTTGGGAAGCAGGGAAGCCACTGGTGATTGAAGAAGTTGAGGTGGCTCTGCCGCAGACTAACGAAGTTCGTGTGAAGATCCTTTTTACTTCTCTTTGCCAGACTGATGTTTACTTCTGGGAAGCTAAGGTAAAGACACTGATTATACATATCATTGTAGATTTGCAGTTACTTGCATGTACTATAGGTTAAGTTCTATTGAATCAAGATTAACATATGGTTTTAATTAATCTCATTCAGGGACAGAACCCTTTATTTCCTAGAATCTACGGTCATGAAGCTGGAGGGTAAGTTTAACTTAACATCTTAATTTCATCTCAATTGTAATTGTGAGCTAGAATGACCTGATATGATATGCGTTGAAATTTTTCTAGGATTGTGGAGAGCGTTGGTGAGGGGGTGCCTGATCTCAAACCAGGGGATCATGTTCTGCCTGTGTTCACCGGAGAATGCAAGGAGTGTGCCCATTGCAAGTCAGCAGAAAGCAACATGTGTGATCTTCTCAGGATCAATACTGCCAGAGGTGTCATGCTTAATGAGGGGAAATCGAGATTTTCCATCAATGGCTAGCCTATTTATCATTTCGTTGGAACCTCAACCTTCAGTGAGTACACCGTTATTCATGTTGGCTGTCTTGCCAAGATCAATCCGTTGGCTCCTCTTGACAAAGTCTGTGTTCTCAGCTGTGGAATTTCAACGGGTACTTACTGAAGCACAACATTTTTAATACTGTTTAAGGTTTAATTTCGGTTAGAATTCATAATTTAACAGTGGCTTTGTTTTCCAGGCCTGGGCGCAACACTTAATGTTGCAAAACCTGCAAAGGGCTCAACCGTGGCTGTATTTGGATTGGGTGCTGTAGGCCTTGCTGTAAGCAATCTTCATCCGCCTAAATGAACTGTCTTTGTGTTTGTTTCAGGTAAATGTGCAAATGACAATGCATATTCATATTATGTTTTTTTCAATGTGATTGATCAGGCTGCTGAAGGGGCCAGGATTGCTGGGGCTTCAAGGATTATTGGTGTTGATCTGAATTCAAGTAGATTTGAAGAAGGTAAACAAATTGTGCTTTTGTATTGTTTTTGTTTTTTTTTTCAGTAATTAGGAAAAGGGACCATAAATTGATATCATACTGAGATCCCCATCTTGCTCGTTTCAGCAAAGAAGTTCGGTGCGACTGAATTTGTGAACCCAAAAGACTACAATAAACCAGTTCAAGAGGTTTGTATCCAAATTAAATTCTTAAACAATAAGCACAAGAGTTAAATATCGTATATCATAACTGCATCTGGTAATAATGTACTAATCAATAGGAATTTCACATCATTGCTGAACAGGTAATTGCCGAAATGACGAATGGAGGAGTGGACAGAAGTGTGGAGTGCACTGGACATATTGATGCCATGATTTCTGCTTTCGAATGTGTCCACGATGTATGTACCTTCAATATCTGGTCCTAATTAACGGTTGTTAATTTTCTCGAAATCCTGCTAACACAGACGGAATTGACTCTTGATATTTTCAGGGCTGGGGTATTGCTGTTCTAGTGGGCGTTCCTCACAAGGATGCTGTGTTCAAGACGCACCCAATGAATTTATTGAACGAAAGAACTCTTAAGGGCACCTTCTTTGGAAACTACAAGCCTCGTTCTGACCTTCCTTCTGTTGTAGAAAAATATATGAACAAGGTACGTACAGCGTCATTGAGTAGTTTCACCCTGAGGGAAGCTATCATACAACTGAAATAATTATTATCTAACTTGAATTAATTGACTTAATGTGTCTAACCTAACTACTGTTGCTGCAGGAGCTTGAACTGGAAAAGTTCATCACCCATACAGTCCCATTCTCGGAAATCAACAAGGCCTTTGAGTACATGCTCAAAGGGGAAGGCCTTCGATGCATCATCGGGATGGAAGAGTAGAGTAGAATTTATTGCATGAACAAGTTTGTGATGTTTCTTGAATTGAAGCATGAATAAGTTAACGGGGGTTCTAATAATATATACCCTAACCTCATATATACGCAGAGATGCTTTGTAAAATTACTTTGATTAATTTGTGGCCATAATTTAAAAATGTTCTTGTGTAGTGTCTTTCAGTTGGTCAATGTCAATGAATAAATAAATGTATACGTTTTTAGACATTACGATGTTGTTCGTGGTTATTCTTATCTTGCAAATTGTAGCTATTCGTATGATAATATCAAGAGTGACAATATCTATTTTTACAATTCCATCGGTACCATCCACCACCAATTAGCGTATTATTTAAATTATTTAATTAATAATTATGAAGTCTCTCTCTCTCTCTCTCATGTTTCACTCCTCTTTTATTTTTCTCTTCCTAAGTTCCAATTTTTTTCCTCTTCTCCTTCACACTTATTTCTCCGCAACTCTCAAAACTCATAATCACGAGTATAATCGAAATCTTTTAAATAATAGTAATAATAATAATAACCAAGAGTATGAATAACCACTAGGTCTCCCCTTGGCTTAACTGCTCGATTGTTGTTTGAGCCATTTAATATAATCAGCCACCATAGCTTAAGACCTGGTTCTGGTAGAAAGAAGAAGAGATAAAATTAAGATTACAAATAAAATTAGACAGCAGTAAGTATTAAGTAAAATTCGTGACAATATTATATAATAGGTAAAGCTTGGGAAGTAGGTCCAATGCCTCTGGTGATTGAATCTGATACAATGAACGCGGTAAAATAAATTAATTGGGAGATTAATTGATCTCTAAAAATTGTGGAGTGGAACTCAAACATGGTTTTTCCAAGTTTTGTCATACAGCAGCCCACTGTTTGGCATGTTAAAATCTCATCAAAGTAGAGCGAAAATTTTCAATAATTTGTCCAAATACGACTTAGATTGATTCACCATTTAACAAGTAAAATTAACATATAATTAAAAAGGATGTTTATACTATAAGAAAATTATCTAATTGAAGGTTTATGGAGCTGGAAAGCTTTTGGGGACAAAATTAAAAATTGAAGCGATGAAAAAGAAAGAGGAATTTTAATATGGTGGGATCCACATTAATTAATTAATTTTTAAGATTATAAAATTATATGTCGATTTTAATATTAACCCTTAGGTAAATTTTAATCCAATAGTTAAAAAGCCGTGCTTAAAATTATGTATGAAACTATGTCCACTAAACTTGCCTCTCGTATGCATATAAAGTATGAGACATCAATGGCTCTTCTATGCCAAAAGTATGAAAACGTTTGTATGTAATTGATATGAAGAATGGTCATAAATTCATTAGTATAAAGAATTCACATCATTTGTATCAACATATGAGAAGGATCAAGACATTTGGCTTGAATCAACATTATTAATATGTGATGTGTATGTGATAAAGTATCAATACACTTGCACATGTAATAGGAATCAATGTCGGCATGTACATATGACAATAATCAATAGGATTATGACTTGTACATACAGTAAGAATCATCATTATCTACCAATAAATATAAAATTACTGTCATTTGTTATCTTTTATAAACAAGGTCTGTAGACATTTGGAATTAATGAGAGTGAAAAGTTTATGATTAAGTTTATTACTTGTTTTCTTTTTCTTTTCTTTTTTTAAGCCTACACGACATTTCTTAAGGTAGAATATCTTTTAAAATTTTTATATTAAACAAAAAGGTAAGACAAGTTGTTTTAATAATTTAATCACTTAATGATTAAATTTTTTTATTAAATTAAAAAAATAAATGAACTTAATAACTTAACAATTAAAATTAAGTCATTAAGTAAAAAAAAAAAAAAAACAGCCCGCACCATCTCATTTATTTCTTAAACATCCTTTTCAAAAATAAAAAGTTCAAATTTTCAAAAAGAAAATTCGTATTTTAATGAATTTTATGTTTGTGTAGAAGAGGAGGGGTTACAACTTACAAAGTCAATTTTTGGCTCCGACTTTGGTGATTGAATGATAATTTTAGTAATTAAAACGAAAATGGCAGTCACCCTAGTTGTTTGAAATCAAATTTATTTAATATTTATTATTATATATATATATATATATATATATATATTTTTTTTCAATATCTGTTTGATGTGTTTTAAAGTTAAGACTAAAACCATTAGTTGTTTTCGACTTTGAAAATGGTCAAACAGCTGTAAAAAAAACCAGGACGAACACACAGAAACTGGTGTCAATTGTAAAAGGATTTTGATTCCGCAAGTTGCATACTAAAAAAAAAGGCTTTAAAAATGAATTTAACGTTGACATAATAATAAACATAAATTAAAATAAAATAGAATGGAGAACGTACTCATAAATATTTTAATAGTAAAATCCCAGCTGTCTTTAATCTTTTAATACTGAATTATGATATGCTAAACAGAATACTGTAAACCAACAGTAAAACGAGGGACTCAAATCCGAGGAAACAAATCTGGGAATGGTTTTGGGTTTGCCCCTCTTGTGTGTGTATCCTGTATTGAGCAAAAGTTTGTATCTGAAAGTCTAAACAATTATTATAATAATATAATAAATAGTTAAACAGCATAAGAATCCATTATTAAATTAATGATACCTCTCTTTAATTTGGTTTCATAGGGCTATAAATACCTTAACAAACTGCCATAAATCCCCACCAAGAGCAAACATCAAAGCAAGCTTTAAAGAGTTTTAAAAATCTTTCAGTTCTCAGTTTCTCCTAAAAGATGTCAAGCACCGTTGGACAAGTCATACGCTGTAGAGGTATTTAAAAAATGGTTGTAATTTCGTGCCTTTTAAACTTTGCATGCCTATATATATTCGAATAATTTTTTTGTGGTTACTGTTGTTGCAGCCGCGGTAGCTTGGGAAGCAGGGAAGCCACTGGTGATTGAAGAAGTTGAGGTGGCTCCGCCGCAGGCTAATGAAGTTCGTGTGAAGATCCTCTTTACTTCCCTTTGCCACACAGATGTCTATTTCTGGGAAGCCAAGGTAAAATTTATTTAGAATGGAAGTCTGTATTTCTTTAGAACTAGTACAAATTAAACACTTTTATACTAATATATCTTTTTTTAAAAATTATTATTAAAATGCAGGGACAGAACCCTTTATTTCCTAGAATTTATGGCCATGAGGCAGGAGGGTAAGTGAATACTCGGTTTGATTTCTATCACATAAATGGATTACTTTTTATGATCTCGCTACCTTTCTTCAATTGTGATTTGATATGATATCTGCTGAAATTTTTGTAGGATTGTGGAGAGCGTCGGCGAGGGGGTGACTGATCTCAAACCAGGGGATCATGTTCTGCCTGTGTTCACCGGAGAATGCAAGGAGTGTGCCCATTGCAAGTCAGAAGAAAGCAACATGTGTGATCTTCTCAGGATCAATACTGACAGAGGTGTCATGCTTAACGACGGGAAATCGAGATTTTCCATCAATGGCAAGCCTATTTATCATTTCGTTGGAACCTCAACCTTCAGTGAATACACTGTTATTCATGTTGGCTGTCTTGCCAAGATCAATCCGTTGGCTCCTCTTGACAAAGTCTGTGTTCTCAGCTGTGGAATTTCAACGGGTACTTACTGAAGCACGACATTTTTAATACTGTTTAAGGTTTAATTTCGGTTAGAATTTATAATTTAACTGTGGCTTTGTTTTCTAGGCCTTGGCGCAACACTTAATGTTGCAAAACCTGCAAAGGGCTCAACCGTGGCTGTATTTGGATTGGGCGCTGTAGGCCTTGCTGTAAGCAATCTTCATCTGCCTAAATGAATTGTCTTTGTGTTTGTTTCAGGTAAATTTGCAAATGACAATGCATATTCATATTATGTTTTTTCAATGTGATCGATCAGGCTGCTGAAGGGGCCAGGATTGCCGGGGCTTCAAGGATTATTGGTGTTGATCTGAATTCAAATAGATTTGAAGAAGGTAAACAAATTGTGCTTTTGGTTTTTTTTTTTTTGCCAATTAGGGAAAGGGACCATAAATTGATATCATACTGAGTTCCCCATCTTGCTCATTTCAGCAAAAAAGTTCGGTGCGACTGAATTTGTGAACCCAAAAGACTACAATAAACCAGTTCAAGAGGTTTGTCTCCAAATTAAATTCTTAAACAATAAGCACAAGAGTTAAATATCTTATATCATAACTGCATCTGGTAATAATGTACTAATCAGTAGGAATTTCACATCATTGCTGAACAGGTAATTGCCGAAATGACGAATGGAGGAGTAGACAGAAGTGTGGAGTGCACTGGACATATTGATGCCATGATTTCAGCTTTCGAATGTGTCCACGATGTATGTACCTTCAATATCTGGTCCTAATTAACGGTTGTTAATTTTCTCGAAATCCTGCTAACACAGACGGAATTGACTCTTGATATTTTCAGGGCTGGGGTGTTGCTGTTCTAGTGGGCGTTCCTCACAAAGATGCTGTGTTCAAGACGCACCCCATGAATTTGTTGAATGAAAGAACTCTTAAGGGCACCTTCTTTGGAAACTACAAGCCTCGTTCTGACCTTCCTTCGGTTGTAGAAAAATATATGAGCAAGGTACAATGAATAGTTTCAACTTTCAACTTTTCACTTTCAATTCGGTCAAGGGTAATGGCTTTGGTGATGAAAGCGACTATGCATTAATTAATTACTTGAGTGATTGATTCATGTCAAATGAATGTTGCTGCAGGAGCTTGAACTCGAAAAATTCCTTACCCATACAGTCCCATTCTCGGAAATCAACAAGGCCTTTGAGTACATGCTTAGAGGAGAAGGTCTCCGATGCATCGTCCGGATGGAGGAGTAGTTTATGTAAATAAATAATTCAAAGTGGTCTGTATCATTGTCATTTTCAAAATTTTAATATTTGCAAAGATGTCTTTTTAAGTATTGTTGTTTTGTGGTCATAATGTAAAACGTTATTTTCTAGTGCCTTTCCGTTGTATGCTTGTTTGCGAATTTAAAAAAAAAAAAAGTGTAAGAGCAAATTCAGTGTGAGTGCGAATAAATAACTGATTCATTCATATCTATGATTCAATTTCTAACATTACAGTGTGGTTCATGGTTGCGTAACTTGCGTTAGTCTTGCAAGTTAAAGCCATTTTTATAATCGTAATATTTTCAAGCCTTTCTTATGCATGATCTGAACTCCAGAGCCAGAGCCCAAATAAAAACGAGGCCCAAAGACAGTTAAAAGTGGGCAAATTTGGGAGCCTAAGCCAGAACCTGAAATGAACAAATGCGTCCCAAAGTCTCTGGCTCACGTAGAAAAAGGGGGAAAAAATGGAAAATCAAACAAAACATGCTAGGGTACTCACATGTGCGATCGCACTGTAGCATAATCTTCGGGAAACTTTGCTGAACACAGGTCTTTAAAAGGTGGGTTCCAAGTGGTATAATAATTAAATGAGATTGTATTTATGTGGACAAAAGGTAGTCCAATAACTTCTAAGTGGGGTTATGATTAACTGAACGAAGAAGCAAAACTATGGCAAATTAATTACTAATCTCTAGATATACTTTTAATGCACATGTTCAATAAGAATATATTCTTGTTTGATGGTGCCAAGTTAACAAACGACGGTAATGAAGGAGAGCGCACGAGGGTCTATTCATCAACTTAATCAAATTGGATTAAAATTCAGTGTTGACTTAAATTTTTGCTGAATATAAAACTATTAGTTAAAATCTATTTGAAATTTTATTTTTTATATTTTAATTTTTAAACAACTACTGATTTAGTGCTCAGTATAAAATAACTCAGTACTAAATTCTTATCTAATCAAATTATATCATATATGAAATTAAATTTTCTTCACAAGATTTCATTTTGTAAAGATTGGGTGGTAGTCATTAACTTCACTCATTTGTAATTTCACATTGAAGCATTTTTTTTCCTTGTAATTTATCCCTTACGTTAATAATTTAAAGGATTCCTAATTAGTCATTTGTAAAGATTGGATGGTAGTCATAATCTCATGCTTTCGTAATCTCACATTATTTAATTAGAAATCTTTTAGGCCATGTTTAGATGCTGGGATTAAGTATGAGATTGGACTAATTTTGGGATTAAATATTTATCTCATGTTTGGTAACTTAGTTGGATTAGACCAAGGAAGACTAAATTTAAATTTAGTAATCCTAATTTACACATGGGTTTAGTAGGGATAAAATCAAAGGAAAAAGGTTTTCCATTTACGAGGCTTTCATTTATATAATTATTTTTAATTAATTAATTAAATAATTTTATATGTATGATTCACTTAAAAATTTATTTTTGATTTATTATCTATGATCTAACTAAATTGGTTCTTTTACTTCTACTAACTCTTGAGGTTAGATTTTCATTACTTGTGTATTTAATAATTTATTAACAAAATTAACCATTTAATACTTTATTGCATTATTAATTGTATTAAATTTAATAATCACTAATACAATATTAAAAATAATCATGAAAATTAATAATACCATTAATTAATTGATTTTATATAAATTGTTTTAAATATTTGATAAAAATAATTAAATTGTTTTATTTATTTTTTATTTGTTTATTATATTATGACTACCCAATAACTTATTTACAATATATTTAATATTTTTATTAATTGCTTTTAAATTTATTTTAATTATTGTTATAAAATTTCATGAAAAATTAATATTTATATTTAAATATCAACTTAAATACTATTTGATATTATTCAAATATAATTTTAAATAATCTAATGCAGTATTGTACGAACATAAGACAATATTATATAACTCAGTTTAACCAGTTCAATCTAATCCAGTCCAATCTTATCCTACATGTCAAACATAGCCTTAAATTATTAAAGTAATGGATAAACTAAAGCATAAGAAAAACACATACTTTAATGCAGCATTTTTTTTTTCCTGTAATACATTAGAATTTTTTTTAGCTTATTTTTTTACATTAATGACTTAAGTGATACTCTCATTGATATATATATATATATATATAGAAAATCAGGGAGAGAATTTGTATCACCTTTAATAAACTCAATATCAAAATCAAAAACACTTAAAATAGCTTGCCATCGTGCAAAAATCTGTTTTGATGCAATGTTTTGAACATCCTTTTCTAAAACATGTTTTGCAGCTTTGCAATCAATTCTAAGCAAAAATTTTTGATTTAACAAGTCACTTTGAAATTTAGATATGCATAAGACAATAGATAAAATTTCTTTTTTAATAGTAGAATAATTTTTCTGACATTCATTCCAATGTGCAGAAACATATTGTACTACTTGTTCTTTATTATTATCAATTTGCTTTAATATCCCACCGTAACCTAAATCAGACGCATCAGTTTCAACTATTTTAGGTAATGCAGGATTTGCAAGAAATAAACATGGAATTTCTTTAACAATATTTTTTATCTGTTTAATAACTTTAGTATGTTCTTCTGACCATGCAACAGGATTCTTTTTTAACCTATCATGCAATGGTTTAGCAATCCTATTAATGTTGGGAATGAAATCAAGAACATAATTTAAACTTCCCAAAAATCTTTGCAATTGGGTTTTATCAAGGATTTTATCAGAAATTTATTAGTGAAAGAAAGAGATCTTTCAATAGGGGTGATAGTTCCTTTTGAAATATAATGGCCAAGAAATCGGATTTTAGTTTGAAATAAGGAAATTTTGCTACTAGAAATAGCTAGTCCAGCTTTTCTAGTTGCGAAATAAAAAGTCTTTAAATGTTTAAAATGTTGATCTATTGATTGTGAAAAAATCAATACGTCATCAATATAAACAATACAAAAATCGAAAAAGGATTATAAATGTCATTCATAATTCTTTGAAATTCTGAAGGTGCATTTTTTAAACCAAAAGGCATTATCGTCTATTCGTATTGACCAAATGGAACAGTGAAGGCTGTTTTATAACGGTCTTTAGGGTGAATTTGAATTTGCCAAAAACCTGACTTCATGTCAAATTTTGAAAATACGAATGCAGAGTGAAGTTTTTGAGTAAATCTTTTTATTAGGTATAGGTACCTAATCCATTTTAAGGCTTTATTTAGGGGTTTATAATTTATTACCAATCTTGGTGTACTCTTTCTATTTCCGAATTTTTATTGACATAAAAAGCGGCACAAGACCATGGGGATCTTGATTTGGTAATTAGACCTTTAGATTCTAATTCTTTGATTTCTTCTTTGCAATGTTTCTCTAATTCCATATTCATTTGAATAGGACGGGCTTTTGTGGGTATTTGTTTTTCATCAAAAGAATTTTCGTATGGCAAATCAACCAAATGTTGTTTTCTATTCCAAAAAGCAGTTGGTAGATCAAAGACATATTTCTTTTTCAATTAGGGCTTTAAACTCAGAAATTTTTCTTTGTATAAAATCTTTATTCAGTTGGTTTTCTATTTTTTGTAAACTTAAATCCTTTTGTAAACAAGCTAAATTTTCTTGTTTTGATTTAAGCAAAACATTTATTTGGTTCTGGTGTACAGAGTTGGCTTTTATGATGTTTAAATTTCTGGTTTTAGGTTTTTCTATAAAAGGGAATTTTAAACTTATTTTTCCCGCTTTAAAAGATATACCATCATAATCAACAATATAAGGAGTTATGAGATTTATAAATGGTGTTCCTAGTATAACAATATGATGGATGTCGTTTGTTAGAAAGAAAGTAGTTTTAAATTCAAAATTATCTTTAAGAAGAAAATCCTATTTCTGAAGAAATACCTAAAAGATCTCTTAAAGAAATCCCTTTTCAAAGTTTGAGCCAAGAAATTACAAAACCTTCTTCTCAAAATGTAATTGTTTCTGGTGAAAGCTCATCTTCCCAGATTGTACTTTCACAAACTTGATAGAATAAATTATTCAACTATCACCCCTATTGAAAGATCTCTTTCTTTCACTAATAAATTTCCTGATAAAATCCTTGATAAAACCCAATTGCAAAGATTTTTGGGAAGTTTAAATTATGTTCTTGATTTCTGTCCTAACATTAATAGGATTGCTAAACCATTGCATGATAGGTTAAAAAAGAATCCTGTTGCATGGTCAGAAGAACATACTAAAGTTATTAAACAGATAAAAAATATTGTTAAAGAAATTCCATGTTTATTTCTTGCAAATCCTGCATTACCTAAAATAGTTGAAACTGATGCGTCTGATTTAGGTTACGGTGGGATATTAAAGCAAATTGATAATAATAAAGAACAAGTAGTACAATATGTTTCTGCACATTGGAATGAATGTCAGAAAAATTATTCTACTATTAAAAAAGAAATTTTATCTATTGTCTTATGCATATCTAAATTTCAAAGTGACTTGTTAAATCAAAAATTTTTGCTTAGAATTGATTGCAAAGTCAAAAACATGTTTTAGAAAAGGATGTTCAAAACATTGCATCAAAAACAGATTTTTGCACGATGGCAAGCTATTTTAAGTGTTTTTGATTTTGATATTGAGTTTATTAAAGGTGATACAAATTCTCTCCCTGATTTTCTAACCAGAGAGTTTCTTCAAAAACAGATAAATGCCGCCAAAAAGACCAAAGACAAAGGGAAAGGGATTCTCAAAGACCCCGTATCCCAAACACCATCCAAAGCCTCTTCCTCCTAAAGAAAAATTACTCTCATCAGCCATACCCATCAAATCCTGGATTGACACGATCGAGGATGAAGAAGCAAAATCTAAAGCCATTGCCTCGCAGGAACAGGTAAATGAGTGGATGAAATCCATTTCCAAATCCCCTGAGCTCATGCTCGCCCTACAAAGTTTTTCTCAAAGCAAAATTTCTCCTAAAGAAGAAAATCCTATTTCTGAAGAAATACCTAAAAGATCTCTTAAAGAAATCCCTTTTCAAAGTTTGAGCCAAGAAATTACAAAACCTTCTTCTCAAAATGTAATTGTTTCTGGTGAAAGCTCATCTTCCCAGATTGTACTTTCACAAACAAAGCTTTCAAAGAAAACTTCGGATTGGTTTAATAAAACCCATTTCCAAAACATTTTATCTATGGAGGATGGATTTTATAATGCTGATCCATTTCAAGCTTTTTCAAAGATTTTCCCAATAGGTCGGTTTTTAAACCTTGGGATTTAACAAAACCCCAGTCCTATTACCAAAGCATTTTAGAGTCCACTGAGTCAGTTAGATTCAAACACTTCTTCCTCAGTGATTCCCATACAGAGCCCGCCTATTCAACGGCAACCATTCTCAAAGTCCTAAGCCCAAAACAATGGGGTGACCAACTCCATAAACAAAAAACCTTTACCACAAAGATTCAAATGCGTCTACCACATTGTTTGACTTTCTCATACTGGGATTATCAACAAGCGTGGTTTAACACCTTTTTCCTACAAAACCCTAAAAAATCTCACTCATGGTTATTTTTCTTCAATTCAAAAATAACCGTTCAAAGCCTTCCAAACTGGTTCCAACAATGGTGGAACTATTTTGGCCCATGTCCTGAAATCCTCACCCAGAATGCCACCGAGTGTCTAAATCTTTTCAAAGCCCATTATAAACCCACAGAATCAGAAAGAAGGTTCTCTCCTTTCCTCTGTTTTTGTACAAACTTCTTCCTACCATGGGTATGGATGTGGAATCTCCGTTACCACACTCAGGATACCCAATTAATTTTACAAAGAACATTCAAAGTCAAATGGTGGTCAAAATTCGATGAACAGTCAAAATTAACTACCCATACCATTCATGATTGGCTTTCTGCCAAAGGTTTCCTTGCCCCAACCATCGAAGATATTAAAGCCCAAGGAACCTTTCTTACCCAAAAAACCAGAGCCCAATCTCTTCTTGCAGGTGCAAAGACTGAAGAAGAATATTTTAAAGTCATGGAACAGCTTCTCGCCTCCAGATCCGAGACATCCGTTGTCAGCTCCTCTGAAGCCGATGAATCTGAACCGTTTATTTCTCTTGGGGATGATAATGAAGACGACTGCTTCGGAATCTTCCCTCCTATAAAGCATTAACGAAAGAAGGTTTAAATATTTCTATTCTTGCTGTCCTCAGGGATGGGAGGTTCATCTCCTTTGATGATTCCTTACTCAGTAGTATTGAATCTAGTCTCTGTAAAGGACCTATTTCATTTGATTGTTATCCTAATATAACGATCTCTTTAGCATTACAGAAATTATTCTGTTGGATAATGCTATCTAAATCTTTATCCGGATCACTTGGTTTATGGATTTTGTAAGGTGAGGCTTTAATAAGAGTAGGAGGGTCACCATGATTAATGGTTATACTCCTGAGAGGAGGATGCTTTCGATTCAATGGCTCTATCGATTCGATAGATTCCATTCAGTGATCTTTTTACGAACTGTGATTGGATTTGATTCTTTAAAGGGATAAGAAATATCATTTTCTGAAGCATAGATTTCAAACCAATCAAAAAACATAATATGGACTCTATGGAAATGTATAAAATCATAATAAATTTTTTGAATTTCTTTTCTTTGGTTTAAAAAATGTTTAAAAAACCAAAGTCTTTTTTCTTTATTAATATCAGAATAGAAATCTTTATGCAGAAGGTTCTTATCAAGTTCAAAATCTTTTTCAAGAACGTTGATAACATTTTCTGTTACAGCAGAAAATGTGGGAGAAGTTGGAGTAGAAGGTTGCTTCTCTCCATGGCTTTGTTCCTGTTGTCTAATAGTATAAATCGGGTGAGGAACACTAGTAGCATAATCAACAGAATGTATTGAAAGGCTAGGTAAAGTTCCCTCAGTTATAAATCTCCCTTTCCATCCTACAAAGAGTCAACCTAGGTTTTCTACTTCAGATATACCTAGCCTTTCAATACATTCTGTTGATTTTGAAAATTCTTTTTCTAAAATTTCAGAATTTAAATCCTTTTCAGAAAATCTGGAAGATGTAGAGGGTCTAGATGATGTAGACCTTCTGAATGACAATTTTACTTTACCATCGGAATACTGAGTCACATTTTGCAACTCTGTATTTGGCTCTAGTTGTTTTGGAATCACTGGTTCAGTGGCTCCTTCAAGGATCCATTCATCTGGAAGGTTTATGTCTTTCCATTGGATGGGTCTTGGAATAACAGTGTTTGCTTTGGAAAGGTCAGTCTGCAAGAGAAGAGTCTCATCTCTTTTTGACTGGAATTTATGTTGCGTGTTAAACGCTGAAATCATGGCTTTATAAGATATTTTGAAAATTAATGCAACTGGAACAGATCCTTCCAACATATTGTAATTATGTGTCTTGATTTGTAAAATCATGCTTTTCAAAATATTTTTGTCTTTTAGAAGCCTTCAAAGAAGAACCGATCTTTCAATAGGGGTGATAGTTCCTTTTGAAATATAATGGCCAAGAAATCGGATTTTAGTTTGAAATAAGGAAATTTTGCTACTAGAAATAGCTAGTCCAGCTTTTCTAGTTGCGAAATAAAAAGTCTTTAAATGTTTAAAATGTTGATCTATTGATTGTGAAAAAATCAATACGTCATCAATATAAACAATACAAAAATCAGAAAAAGGATTATAAATGTCATTCATAATTCTTTGAAATTCTGAAGGTGCATTCTTTAAACCAAAGGCATTCTTGTCCATTCGTATTGACCAAATGGAACAAAGTGAAGGCTTTTTTATAACGGTCTTTAGGGTGAATTTGAATTTGCCAAAAACCGACTTCATGTCAAATTTTGAAAATACGAATGCAGAGTGAAGTTTTTGAGTAAATCTTTTTATTAGGTATAGGTACCTAATCCATTTTAAGGCTTTATTTAGGGGTTTATAATTTATTACCAATCTTGGTGTACCTCTTTCTATTTCCGAATTTTTATTGACATAAAAAGCGGCACAAGACCATGGGGATCTTGATTTGGTAATTAGACCTTTAGATTCTAATTCTTTGATTTCTTCTTTGCAATGTTTCTCTAATTCCATATTCATTTGAATAGGACGGGCTTTTGTAGGTATTTGTTTTTCATCAAAAGAATTTTCGTATGGCAAATCAACCAAATGTTGTTTTTACTTCTCCAAAAAGCAATTGGTAGATCAAACATATTTCTTTTCAATTAGGGCTTTAAACTCAAATTTTTCTTTGTATAAAATCTTTATTCAGTTGGTTTTCTATTTTTGTAAACTTAAATCCTTTTGTAAACAAGCTAAATTTTCTTGTTTTGATTTAAGCAAAACATTTATTTGGTTCCGGTGTACGAGTTGGCTTTTATGATGTTTAAATTTCTGGTTTTAGGTTTTTCTATAAAAGGGAATTTTAAACTTATTTTTCCCGCTTTAAAGGATATACCATCATAATCAACAATATAAGGAGTTATGAGATTTATAAATGGTGTTCCTAGTATAACAATATGATGGATGTCGTTTGTTAGAAAGAAAGTAGTTTTAAATTCAAAATTATCTTTAAGAATGTGATGCTTCAACTTTAGAATGGATGTTTAGTTTTGAATTATTGGCGGCGAAAAGTCTTTCTTTTGTTTTTTCTTTAAATTTATCAGAACAAAAATTTCTTTAATACAATTTAAATCAAAGCACCGTGTCAAATAAGGCAATGGTGTCAATTTCTAATTCTTTGGAAAATACTAAAGTAATTTTTATTAAATATTTTCTAGTGGTGATTTGATTTAAAACAAAAAGAAAATCATTTGGAATTGATTCAATGTTTTCAAGTTGCAAATCATTTTCACCAAATTTTAAATCATTTTTATTATTAGAATTTGATTCTTTATCAGAGTCATCTTCCAATTGTTTTTGTAATAAGAGTTGGATGGTTTTGAGAATCAGTTTTCTTTTTTCTTTTAATTCTTTAATCTCAAGTTTGATGTCTTTAATTTCCTTTTGAAGATCTTGGATGGTAGGAGTTGTTTTCTTTGTTTTCTTTTCTCCAAGATTTCAGTAAGGTCATAGGTACTCTTCTTGACGATTGGAATTTTAGTCTCTGTTTTTCTTTTATTTCCAAAGTCTTTAGAAGTTTATCTAAATATTCTCTTTGAAGAGTTGGATCGAAATATGTTTAACAAGTTCAAGAAAAGTTTCTTGGTCTTTTGTCAAAACATTGATTTTATGAGGTTGAAATCGAATCATCATCACTTGTGATAGATGTTTCCGAGTCAATCAATTCATCAATTTGTAAAGGATCACTGTCTCCAGATAAGGAGAAATTTGAGTCAGAATCATCAGACTCTATGAGCAGAGGAGAGATCTTTGAGAGGGTTTCTTCATCGAGATCAAGCTCGTGAAGCCTTTTGTTCATTCTGCAATACTTTGCAGTATGGCCTTTTATTCCACATTTATGACATATGGCTTCTTTGTAGTTAAAACGAGTTTTGGGTTTGGATTTAAAAGCTTTCTTTTTAGAGAAATTGGGCTTTTTATAAGGCCTCGAAGGTTTCTTATAAAATTTTTCTCTAAAATCGGAAATGGGTTTTTTATGGCTCCTATACTTGTAATGTTTTTTGTAAGGCTTCGAAGAACACTTACCATTACAGTCTTTGGAATTAGAAATCTTAAACGGGTCATAATTGAATTGTTTACTGAAACCGCCTAACTCTTGCTTAGATTTCTAAGCTCCCATTTTAGTCGTTTAGAATTCAAATCTTGACAAATCTTTAGACCTTCCTTGTTGATGAAACTAACCAATTCACCATAGGTGAGTTCATCATAAGGAATACGATTGTCATAAAGGGCTTTAATGGAATTTCTAACCTTTTCTCCTAAGAGAGTAGGTAAACCAAATGAGGAATTTTTCTTTCCATGTTGTGTGGTTTGCATCATCTCTTAAGAAAAGTCTAGTGAAGAAGGCGGTTTATAACTTTGAAATTCACTAAGTTTTCTACATCTCAGACATGTAGTAACTCAAAGATTTTTATCTCTAAGGTGTGAAGGATCACCTATGAAAATGGAGGGATATGGTGAGGATTAGAGTAAGAATCGCATCCTCGCATAGGATTGTTGAACTCATCAAGGATTGGTAACCTTTCTTCATCTGTTTGGATAGAATTTAAAATATCTAATTGTTCTTTGATTAGTGAGAAGATGATCCCACCATCCTTTTAGTTGACTCAGAAAACCAAAGAATGAGGATTTACGCAATAGCTTTGTCAGAAGTTCCTGATTGGGTTTTATAAGCATTAGCTGCCATGGTCATCTGTTGCAACAACCCTAGTATGTTGTATTCAGACATGCCATCTAAATTCCACTCATAGACAGAAGATGCATTAAACCGAGATTGATTTAGTGCACTTGGTCTATTATCTATGGCTAGATCTGGTGGACTTTTAGTGGTTGGGAGTGTCAATTCCCAATGAACTTTATTTATTTTAGAAGTAGGTTCTTCTTTGAAGGCTTCTATATCCGAGGAGGCTATAGAAGATTAGTCCTGTTCTAGCACTGCAATCTTGCTAGATTCTTGAACGAGCTTCTGACTATGTTTCGAAACCTGAAATGGTTTGAAAATAGGTTCTTTAAGCTTTTTCAAGGAATCAGACTTTGATGAAACAGAGAGGAAATTGAATGGTTGACCCTTGGATTTGACTCTCTATCCTAGTCAACTTGTTTTATTGTATTTAGATTAGCATTACAGAAATTATTCTGTTGGATAATGCTATCTAAATCTTTATCCGGATCACTTGGTTTATGGATTTTGTAAGGTGAGGCTTTAATAAGAGTAGGAGGGTCACCATGATTAATGGTTATACTCCTGAGAGGAGGATGCTCAGATTCAATGGCTCTATCAGTATCTGATAGATTCCATTCAGTGATCTTTTTACGAACTGTGATTGGATTTGATTCTTTAAAGGGATAAGAAATATCATTTTCTGAAGCATAGATTTCAAACCAATCAAAAAACATAATATGGACTCTATGCAAATGTATAAAATCATAATAAATTTTTTGAATTTCTTTTCTTTGGTTTAAAAAATGTTTAAAAAACCAAAGTCTTTTTTCTTTATTAATATCAGAATAGAAATCTTTATGCAGAAGGTTCTTATCAAGTTCAAAATCTTTTTCAAGAACGTTGATAACATTTTCTGTTACAGCAGAAAATGTGGGAGAAGTTGGAGTAGAAGGTTGCTTCTCTCCATGGCTTTGTTCCTGTTGTCTACTAGTATAAATCGGGTGAGGAACACTAGTAGCATAATCAACAGAATGTATTGAAAGGCTAGGTATATCTGAAGTAGAAAACCTAGGTTGACTCTTTGTAGGATGGAAAGGGAGATTTATAACTGAGGGAACTTTTGAAAATTCTTTTTCTAAAATTTCAGAATTTAAATCCTTTTCAGAAAATCTGGAAGATGTAGAGGGTCTAGATGATGTAGACCTTCTGAATGACAATTTTACTTTACCATCTAATAATCTTGAGTCACATTTTGCAACTCAGTATTTGGCTCTAGTTGTTTTGGAATCACTTTGGTTCAAGTGGCTCCTTCAGATCCATTCATCTGGAAGGTTTATGTCTTTCCATTGGATGGGTCTTGGAATAACAGTGTTTGCTTTGGAAAGGTCAGTCTGCAAGAGAAGAGTCTCATCTCTTTTTGACTGGAATTTATGTTGCGTGTTAAACGCTGAAATCATGGCTTTATAAGATATTTTGAAGATTAATGCAACTGGAACAGATCCTTCCAACATATTGTAATTATGTGTCTTGATTTGTAAAATCATGCTTTTCAAAATATTTTTGTCTTTTAAAGAGATCGTTATATTAGGATAACAATCAAATGAAATAGGTCCTTTACAGAGACTAGATTCAATACTACTGAGTAAGGAATCATCAAAGGAGATGAACCTCCCATCCCTGAGGACAAAGAAGAATAGAAGTATTTAAACCTTCTTTCGTTAATGGTTTTATGCCAACTTGAATTAAACCAATATGGACATAATTAAATTTCTTTTCTTTTAATTTCTTTAAAGAGTGTTCAAAAATAAATGAATTGTCTCAAATGGCTTTGAAAGTGTGATATCTCTTTCTTCCGTTTTTATAACACAATCTGTCTTTAAAAATCAAGTTTTTTCATTTTATAAATCTTGTCTTTAGAGACCTTTGGTAAATCCCAATTGTCAATTGCTTTATCAAAGTCTTCAACAATGAATTCTTCAATTCACCACATTCTTTGAAACACTTTGGTTTTATCGGTAGAAGAATCGAAAAGAGGATGCTCTGCAGAGTAGAAATCCATGTTTGTTTTAAAACTTCAATTAAAATCTATATGAATGCCTACGGTATGGTTTCTTTTACAGCCCTATCGCGAAATCCTATCCCGAAACGGTCTTACTACCAAGAAAATTCAGACACACACAAAAACAATTTTGGAATTAAAACGACCTGATTCTTTTACAACTATATTACACCTACTTTCCCTTGGCTCTGATACCAATAGGAAACCGGGATCGTGGAAAGCGGATGCGTTCAAAATTATCCAATTATTAAGGATCTTCAATAAACCAATTTTAAATCAAGTTTTAACTTAAGTCTATCTTGGTCTTTAAACTAAGTCTACTAAATTTTAAAGTCGTTTAATGGTACGTGGCTTGTTAACCCCCAGTGCGGACCAGACTAATGCCCATTCGGGATCATCTCTGGAACTTACGTCGAAGGATTCCCGCCTATATACCTTTAAACAAAATTTTAGTTTTGCAATCTTCTTTACAACAAAGGCTCAAAGATAATACTAGATCTGGATCCCAGAAATAGTATTCTGATTGGAGGGGGAGAAGAGAAGTACAACAGAAGACAGAGATCCGGTCTCTTTGCTTCTGAGGAATGTAGAATTTTTATGGCAGATCTGATAAGAACCAGTCTGTGAATGCTTTAAATTAAAATGCGGAAAAATAAAGTGCAGAAATTTAAATTGCTTTAAATTAAATTGCGGAAAATTTAAAGTGCAGAAATTTAAATTGCTTTAAATTAAATTGCGGAAAATTTAAAGTGCAGGAATTTAAATTGCGGAAATAAAATTTATTACAGGCTTTGAATAAATTACAAATCTTTAAAAGATCAGCTGCTTACATTTATTTGCTTTAGATCTTGAGATTTAAAAGAAGAAATGGGAAATTAATCTTAAAACTCTTGGCCCATGTCCTGAAATCCTCACCCAGAATGCCACCGAGTGTCTAAATCTTTTCAAAGCCCATTATAAACCCACAGAATCAGAAAGAAGGTTCTCTCCTTTCCTCTGTTTTTGTACAAACTTCTTCCTACCATGGGTATGGATGTGGAATCTCCGTTACCACACTCAGGATACCCAATTAATTTTACAAAGAACATTCAAAGTCAAATGGTGGTCAAAATTAGATGAACAGTCAAAATTAACTACCCATACCATTCATGATTGGCTTTCTGCCAAAGGTTTCCTTGCCCCAACCATCGAAGATATTAAGAGTTTTAAGATTAATTTCCCATTTCTTCTTTTAAATCTCAAGATCTAAAGCAAATAAATGTAAGCAGCTGATCTTTTAAAGATTTGTAATTTATTCAAAGCCTGTAATAAATTTTATTTCCGCAATTTAAATTCCTGCACTTTAAATTTTCCGCAATTTAATTTAAAGCAATTTAAATTTCTGCACTTTAAATTTTCCGCAATTTAATTTAAAGCAATTTAAATTTCTGCACTTTATTTTTCCGCATTTTAATTTAAAGCATTCTGCAGACTGGTTCTTATCGGATCTCGCCATAAAAATTCTACATTCCTCGAAGCAAAGAGACCGGATCTCTGCTTACGTTGTACTTCTCTTCTCCTCCAATCGAATACTATTTCGGATCCGATCTAGTATTATCTTTGAGCCTTTGTTGTAAAGAAGATTGCAAAACTAAAATTTTGTTTAAAGGTATATAAAGCGAATCCCTCGACGTAAGTTCCAGAGATGATCCCGAATGGGCATTAGTCCGTCCGCACCACTTAGGTTAACAAGCCACGTACCATTAAACGACTTTAAAATTTAGTAGACTTAGTTTAAAGACCAAGATAGACTTAAGTTAAAACTTGATTTAAAATTGGTTTATTGAAGATCCTTAATAATTGGATAATTTTGAACGCATCCGCTTTCCACGATCCCGGTTTCCTATTGGTATCAGAGCCAAGGGAAAGTAGGTGTAATATAGTTGTAAAAGAATCTGTGTCGTTTTAATTCCAAAATTGTTTTCTGTGTGTGTGCTGAATTTTTACTGGTAGTAAGACCCGTTTCAGGATAGGATTTCCGCATAGGGCTGTAAAACCATACCTGTAGGCATTCATATAGATTTTAATTGAAGTTTTAAAACAAACATGGATTCTCTACTCTGTAGAGCATCCTCTTTTCCAGCTTCTTCTACCGATAAAACCAAGTGTTTCAAGAATGTGGTGAATTCAAGAAGAATTCATTGTTGAAGACTTTGATAAAGCAATTGACAATTGGGATTTACCAAAGGTCTCTAAAGACAAGATTTATAAAATGAAAAAACTTGATTTTTTAAAGACAGATTGTGTTATAAAAACTAAGAAAGAGATATCACACTTTCAAAGCCATTTGAGACAATTCATTTATTTTCTGAACACTCTTTAAAGAAATTAAAAGAAAAGAAATTTAATTATGTCCATATTGGTTTAATTCAAGTTGCATAAAACCATTAACGAAAGAAGGTTTAAATACTTCTATTCTTCACTTTGTCCTCGGGATGGGAGGTTCATCTCCTTTGATGATTCCTTACTCAGTAGTATTGAATCTAGTCTCTGTAAAAGACCTATTTCATTTGATTGTTATCCTAATATAACGATCTCTTTAAAAGACAAAAATATTTTGAAAAGCATGATTTTACAAATCAAGACACATAATTACAATATGTTGGAAGGATCTTTCATTGCATTAATTTTCAAAATATCTTATAAAGCCATGATTTCAAATAAGTTTAACACGCAACATAAATTCCAAATCAAAAGAGATGAGACTCTTCTCTTGCAGACCTTTCCAAAGCAAACATCAAGTTATTCCAAGACCCATCCAATGGAAAGACATAAACCTTCCAGATGAATGGATCCTCAAGGAGCCACCTGAACCGGTGATTCCAAAACAACTAGAGCCAAATACGAGTTGCAAAATGTGACTCAAGATTCGATGGTAAAGTAAAATTGTCATTCAGAAGGTCTAAATCATCTAGACCCTCTACATCTTCCAGATTTTCTGAAAAGGATTTAAATTCTGAAATTTTAGAAAAGAATTTTCAAAAGTTCCCTCAGTTATAAATCTCCCTTTCCATCCTACAAAGAGTCAACCTAGGTTTTCTACTTCAGATATACCTAGCCTTTCAATACATTCTGTTGATTATGCTACTAGTGTTCCTCACCCGATTTATACTAGTAGACAACAGGAACAAAGCCATGGAGAGAAGCAACCTTCTACTCCAACTTCTCCCACATTTTCTCATTGTAATGAAAATGTTATCAACGTTCTTGAAAAAGATTTTGAACTTGATAAGAACCTTCTGCATAAAGATTTCTATTCTGATATTAATAAAGAAAAAAGACTTTGGTTTTTTAAACATTTTTTAAACCAAAGAAAAGAAATTCAAAAAATTTATTATGATTTTATACATTTGCATAGAGTCCATATTATGTTTTTTGATTGGTTTGAAATCTATGCTTCAGAAAATGATATTTCTTATCCCTTTAAAGAATCAAATCCAATCACAGTTCGTAAAAAGATCACTGAATGGAATCTATCAGATACTGATAGAGCCATTGAATCTGAGCATCCTCCTCTCAGGAGTATAACCATTAATCATGGTGACCCTCCTACTCTTATTAAAGCCTCACCTTACAAAATCCATAAACCAAGTGATCCGGATAAAGATTTAGATAGCATTATCCAACAGAATAATTTCTGTAATGCTAATCTAAATACAATAGGAAAACAGTTGACTAGGATAGAGAGTCAAATCCAAGGGTCAACCATTCAATTTCCCTCTCCTGTTTCATCAAAGTCTGATTCCTTGAAAAAGCTTAAAGAACCTATTTTCAAACCATTTCAGGTTTCGAAACATAGTCAGAAGCTCGTTCAAGAATCTAAATCAGATTTTGCCAGAGCTATAAAAGAACAACTTGATAGAATAGAAGCATCTCATTCTCCTATTACACCAAAATCTTCTTTTGCCTCTTCCTCTAAAGTCCAAATTACTCCTGATAGTGCCCAATCTAGCAAGATTGCAGTGCTAGAACAGACCAATCTTCTATAGCCTCCTGGATATGTAGCCTTCAAAGAAGAACCTACTTCTAAAATAAATAAAGTTCATTGGGAATTGACACTCCCAACCACTAAAAGTCCACCAGATCTAGCCATAGATAATAGACCACGTATATATATATATATATATATATATATATTTATACCTATGAATAACCCTATCACAAACTTAATTTGACTAATAAGAAAAGATAGAATTTCGTTCGCGGTGCAATTCAAAAGCCTCTCAATTTCTCTTGGCCTTTTATCCCAGTTGGTAAATAATGGTTAAAATTCCGTCAAAGCAAAACTTAATAACAAATTGCAGTTTACAGTAAATAATAATGGAGATGTTCACGTTTTGGTAAGTTTAATCTGCGGCTCTAAATTAAAACAAATCGTCTCAAATTAAATAATGAACGTAACTTTTCAAAAAAAAAAATAAATAATGAACGTAAAAAGTGTGCCGCACAAACGCATACCTTTACGACTACTGTACCTGGGACTTGGAGGTAATTTAACCGGAGTCAAGAAACATTTTAATAATAATACTAATGAAGTTCATTTTAAAAGTTTGTTCTTTTGTGATATTTAAACAGGTTGGTCTCAATTGTTACTTAAATAGATACATTATTGGAAGGGTGGTGGAATTATTTAAGTAATGCAAAAAGATAGTCTCACAAGAGGGAGCTAGTTGCATAGGTAAAACTTTGATCTGATCTGAGGCAATCATGTGCTATTTTACTCAAATCACACGGCAACTGTGGTCTGTGATGAAGCTCAACGTGCTAGTCCTTGTAACTGCAGCATTCGGTGCTAAAGATGATGCTACGGGGACGGGCATTGGGTCATTGACTTTGCTCTATTTTTTATTAATTGTTATCATTAGGATCACACTTCAACGAAGAAATTCAGGGCCTCGTTTTCTGTATATATGCATATTAACTACATCACATATTATGATGCATCGACTCTCGCCCTGCATTTGCCTTTTCTTTCAATTTCGTCCCCTTTCTTTAGCTTCCATTTTTCATATTCATAGCTTCTTCATTGCCTCCTGCCAGGAATTCTTTCTAACTCATGAGTCCGGCTTCTGATATATTTTTGTAAAAATTATATAGTGTGTAGTTAATCTGGCTCGATTCGTGTTATCTGCTATTCCTTAGCAATACATTTATAAAAGCCTGTAAATCATGTAAGTTTAGTCCTTCCCCTCTTCAAATTAAGCCGAATCCCAAAAAAAAAAAAAAAAAAATCGTAGGATTAGTTTCTTAATGTTCTTGTAAAAGATCTCTATAGATACTTAGTGTTATTATAGTCCTGGAAAGGATTAAGACCATTCCGTAGCAACAATTTTATAAAAGCCTTCAAATCATGTAACAGGTCTGATCCCTTTTTTATTACCTATAAAAACCAAAAAAAAAAAAAATAGTTGTCATTTGTTGTCGGTATAAGTAAAGAATTAGAAGCGGGGGAATGGCGGAATCAGAGCCGGGGACGCCGGCGGTGTCAACTCCGACGACTCCGGGGACGCCAGGTGGAGCACTGATGTCAGCAGCGAGAGTGGACTCGCTGTCTTATGAACGACAGGCGAAGTCAGGATTCAAGTGCTTGCCGGTGACTGCACCAAGCAGCTGGGGTCACGCAAATAGCTGCAGCTTCCCGGATATTCCAGTTCCAAATGTCTCTCTCACCCGCAAGGTACCGCCCAGCTGGGCTTAATTAATTTATGCTTCATTAATTAAACCTTCTTTTTTTTTTAGTACTAAAATGATCCTCCAGCATTCCTCGCATATTGTTGTTGCTAAATTAATCCCGCTTTTAATATTACTGAAAATCAACGGCATAGGCTTAGAGCATGAGAAGGGGTTTGAGTCCAGACGTATTATAAGAGTTTAATTTAAATTGTTTTTTTTGAAATTTCAGAATTTGAGTGAAAATAATTTTTTTTTAAAAAGAGAGTTAAAGTCCCTTAAATATTTGGGAGGGTTACAAATTTGAGCAGTGTTAAATTAACATTAATATAAATAGATTTCAATATCTTTATGATTGTAAATATTACGAGCAATAATCTCTTTAAAAAATATATTACGTAAGAATCATTATAATTTATACATTCACGCCACGTGTATCAATAATAATTGCACATTATTAGATTTATTAATTTTTATATTATATTTTGCTTGTTAAACTGTCCCTATGAGTCGACTAATTAACAGTACATGCACCAGCTGCATCAGGCCCAAGCAGCCCTCGCGCCGACCCCCCTTTTTTTCAATATTTTTTTAGGAACCTATAGCTAATCCTCTCTTCGCGATCGAGGTTAACTAATTTGTATTAGCTTCTTATTAACAAGGATGGACGTATGCTCGAGAGGAATAATAATAATTGGGTTGGATAGGTATTCTAAATATTATATATATATATATATATATATAAAAGAAAGACGTTAAAACAAACGACATCTGATCTAACCGATTATTTTATTATATATTGTGGGAAGCTGCGTTTTGTTTTATGATTTTATCTTCTCTTCAAAAGTAAGATAATGAATATAAATAGCATAACATGCTTATCCATTTGATCAATTTAGGCGGGGAGAGGAAAGGTTCAAATATAATTAAATGGGATGGATGGAATTAATCAGATTAGGTTAAATTCTTGGAAACTAACTCGACTCATTTCCACCGAAGCGCCACATGTCAATCGTCAGTGTAACCAAGTCGTTATTATAAAGTAAATTAATTAAATTAATGATGATGGACGCATGCAGGTAGGAGCAGAGTTTGTGGGAACGTTCATTCTAATATTTGCGGCAACAGCAGGACCCATAGTGAACCAGAAGTACAGTGGGGCGGAGACACTGATAGGGAATGCAGCATGTGCAGGGCTAGCCGTAATGATCATTATTCTCTCAACGGGACACATCTCTGGAGCTCACCTGAATCCGTCCCTTACCATAGCATTTGCGACGCTTCGACATTTCCCATGGGTTCAGGTTCCGGCTTACATAGTGGCACAGGTGTCAGCCTCCATATGTGCCTCCTTTGCTCTCAAGGCCGTGTTCCATCCCTTCATGTCCGGTGGCGTTACCGTTCCCTCCGTAAACACTGGGCAGGCTTTTGCTCTCGAGTTTCTCATCACTTTCAATCTCTTGTTCGTCGTCACTGCAGTCGCCACTGACACTCGAGCAGTACGTTCTTTTCTTTTTTTTCTTTTCGTTCTTTTCTTACAATTTAATAAAAATTAGTTGCACCATTAAATATCTAACCCAATTCAATTCAAACTACATTTAACTCTTGACTCTTGATATATACATAGGTGGGGGAGTTGGCAGGAATAGCGGTTGGAGCCACTGTTATGCTCAACATTCTCATAGCAGGGTTGGTGACTTTAAACCGCTTTCTTTATTCTTTCTGATTAGATTAATTCGCAACCGCAGAACAAGCATATTTTACTTTAGAATTAATGCGCCGACGTTTACATTTGATAATTATGATTTTGACCAGTCCATCAAGTGGTGCTTCAATGAACCCTGTGCGGACTCTGGGGCCCGCCGTCGCTGCAGGAAACTACGAGAAATTATGGATATTCCTACTGGCACCCACTCTTGGGGCTCTAGCTGGTGCTGCTACCTACACTGTCGTCAAGCTCCGTGACAACGAGACCGATCCGCCACGCGAGGCCAGAAGCTTCCGTCGCTAGCTACACAACCTATATTGTTATGTTGCAGGCTTTGTTTGACAAATATTATTGTGTGTGTTTGTGTCGTTTGTGGTATAATTTCAAGAGTGATTGAGAAGAATAAAAAGGCGGTCGATATGATGTGATATATACAAAGTAAACGCTCTACAGTTAAGTTGAATAATTGAGGCACTGCGCGTGTGTGGTGCTCATTATATGGCCGGCCGGGTCATCGCTTTGTTGATTTGCTGTGAGATATTTGGAGGAGTGCTTTGTCTTTGGCTCTTCTTCAAGATGTTTGATTTTGCTTTGGATGTCGTCTGATGTTTACTTCTAAGTTTTAATCAATAAAAGTGCACTAGCATGTTTGTGTTTGTGGTATATATCTGTCGTTTTCATAATTTTAATCTCGATTGATTGATTGATACCTTATAACATTCCCAATAACAATACTGATGATGGCTTTGCCCACAAATCAATTAATACATTCGGAACACAAGTGGGCTATTTGAACCTAAATTTTATTTTCTACACCCATTTTCTCAACACACCCGCAATGTAAATTTGAAAAATAAAATTATATTTTATGAACCCTTCAAAAATTTAAAAATAACCCTATATTAATTTAGCATATAAATTTTCTTCTTCTTTCTTCGTTCACTTTTTTCTTTCCTTCCACTTCTGATACAGTATCGAATGGTAACAGCAACTCTAATGCACCTTGCTAATATTAAAAACTATCCTAATTGTCAAATCCATGAAGAAATAAACTTTGATGATGTGCACCAATAAATTGAAAATTTTGAGTCAACAACAAACTACTGAATATATTACGGATGGGTTTACATAGAAATTGTCCATTTCTTTTTCATCCATTAGCTTTCACGAAAATCTTTATAATTTCATATCATAACTGCAAGATGCAAAAAATTCTTCATGTCTTTCTTCTATCGCCATAATTGCCATAGAGTTCAAATTAGCTTAATTAACTATTAGTTATATCTATCAAGGACTCTATTTTTCCTTTAAGTCTTGAATCATCAAATTCAATTATTTCTATTGTTTGATTTCTGTATTTGATTGTGTATTTTCATAAGACGCAGAAAATTATTTTTAGTTCATGCAGAACTTTCATTCACTTCCCAGCAACTAAGTTGTTTTTTTTTTCTATCCTTAATAGTAATTGTCATAATGGATAATTTGGTAATAAAAGTTATTGTGAAATTATGTGTGTAAAGAGTTGATTTGTGGGTTTAAATAACTTCACCCTTGGAACAATTAATTATGCGTATATAGCATCGACTTTTTTTCATATTCAAAATTCTACATATGTTAAAATCCATTTGATTTTCAATAAATGAGTAATAATACATGTAATAAGGATAAAAATGAAAACAAAAGTACTAAGGGACTTTTAAAAAAATTAACCCAAGGACAAATTATTTATTTAATTAATATATCATATGACATATGTACATGACTCAACTCATCAGTTTGTTGTATGTTGTATATTATGTGTAACATAGTCCAGCCCGTACATATATCATTATTCTATTGGTTCGTGTCCCTAATTTTATATCGAATTTTGTACATCTACCTTTTTTTAGTTATTTATTTTTTCAATCCGTAAACCATCTCATTGCTTCAACTTCGTAGCGCAAGGAAGAAAAGGGTTCCCATTACGCATCCATAACTGAAGCTCTATACCTAAATCTTTTAATTTATCGGAAAATTTAAATTAAAAGTACACAAGTCCTCAACACATTATAAGATCAGTAAGAGTTTTAGCTGCCACTACCACTGCAACTGCAAATAGAGGAAATATCACAGTTTATTTTGCACAAAATTAACTTCAAAGTGACGTTGCCACGGAAAAGGATTCAAATTTGAAGAGCTTGATCAACTAAGAAAAATTCATGATGAGTAATTATTTTAGTGCCAAAAAACAATGATCTTGTAAGCAACACTCAGCAAGTTTATGGGTATAAAATTACAGCAGAAAAGATTTGATGAATCTCTGATGTAGTTCACCATTAGAAAAGAAGAGTAAGGGATAATTTTAGAATTGGGAGAGCTGTTTAAAGGAAAATTTAGAATTTAAATTTAAATTCGTGATGGCTGTTATAAGACATGGATGTAATGACCAATGGGTCTTTGGTCTAGTGGGAGAGCCCTTGCACTTACAATGTTGAGAGTAAGGGTTCGAGCCTCCATAAAAGTATTTTATGGGGTTAGTTTCAATCCTCTTTCAATTATCATATAATTGAGTGGAGACACAGTCCCCTCAAATATTTGAGAGGGTTAAAGAATCTGGGCCGCGCTTCAGGGGAGGACATGCCACGATGAAGGTCCTAGTTGTATAATCTGTTTGTAAATATTAATTGTAATACCTGATATGATATCAGTAACAATTCTGTATAACAGTATTTCAAAAAAAAAAAAAAGACATGGATGTAATGTGTATTTTAATTTTTTTTTTACAGGTTCAAATAGTCTTACTTGCAAACAAGTGTTTAAAGGAATATTAATTAAGCCATAAGAAAATCCACATTTGATTTCCAATAAAGGACCGATCTAATAAGATTTAGAGAGTATTGATCTACTGAGAACCATTTTATTTAGAGATTCTCAGTAGTGGATACCTTTTTACATAAGTTATGTGGCATATTTTATATTAATAGTGATGCACAATGATAAAACATTCATCAAGTAGAGGGTGGAGATAATATAATTAAATCACTTGAAACTTGTGAAAAATTATCAACCACTCAATAGAATGATATATCACTTGCCTATATAACTTAGGGTAAAATTTTGGGATGCCTATCACTACCTATTATCACTTCATCACTAAGTAATTCTAACAATTACTTTTTCCCACCTAGCATTTCAAGTTTTAACAATTTACCACCAAAATGTCAACTTGAATTAAAAAAAAAAAAATATATATATATATATATATGACATCACAAGTACATTTAAGGTATTTTCACTCTATAAATTTAAACGGCAATGGTGATTTGATATAAAAAAAAATCATATGATAAATTATAATTTCTCAAAATTCGGATGGTAGAATAACTTACGTAGTAATTTAATAATATCCCTATACACAACGTGACGAACATGGGGTGATCATTTTCTTGGGTGAATGTGTTTGATAATATCGCATTTGATTTTTAGATTCTTAGATAATAAAATTGATAAATAAACCACATGATATCAAGTTGGTTTGGACTTTGGACAAAATAGCTCATTTTCCCGAGTAACTGAAATTGATTTCTCTCATTTCAATAAGTTTCTTGCACGATGGTTTATAAAAGTTTCATCAAATAATTAAAAGAAACTCATAATATTCAATGGATAAAGTGAAGGCCAGTTAGGATTTAAATCCATATTTTGTTATAAAAACATGAGCAGAAAGTACAGAACCAATTATGAAAATAATTGGTGGGTTATTAAATTGACGGGTCCGGCTACGGTACCACGCGTCGTACCGTAGCCGGACGCCTGATACCGTAGTCGGACCCTAAATTGACATATACAATAATTAATCTAATCAGTCAGCACTCGGAATAGGAGGGGGTAAGTTATTAATGCAGCAGCATTTGAATTGGGTTGTGCCATTTACAGGCATGCACTGAGCGCTAGATCCGCATCGTACAGCACAATCAAAATCCGAGTCGCATCTTCCTCCATTGAAGGTACACTTTAATGGTGCTACTCGAGCATCCATGTCTACACATATCAGATCAAATCAAATCACAGTCATTTTAAATGCAGTCTTAAAAAAGATTAAATTTATAAAAACAATATTTAATAACGTGATAATAACGTAAAAATTAAGAATAATTATAACACAAACGCGAGTTTATACCAGTAATAAATATACAAAAGAGAGCGCGAGAGAGGACGACGAGAGAAATCAAATGAAGCTTTTCTGATGCCATTTCTATTTCTTACAATAATTGGTTGATGTTAACTAGGGGAGTATCTGATTATTTATAGAGTGATGATGACTGTGTATTTTATAAAAGGGTTATTATCATTTTATTATTTTAGGAATTGTCAAATATCAAATGACTACAATAATTATTGTCTTTTATTATTTTATTATTATATCTTTATAAAAATATCACTTTACTATTTTTTCGTTACAACTGTTAGTTGACCGTTAGTTGACTAATAAAATACTAAGTTTACCCTTCATAATTAATAATAATAATAATATAAATTTGTAATTCATATATCATAATTCTAACAAAAAAAATTATGTTGGTATTTTATATCCATTTTAATAAATATATTACAAATTTATTTTGTAAATAAGTTTCAAATATTTTTTTAATCATGAAGAGTGAAATTAATATTTTGTTAGTCAACTAATTGGTCAATTAACAGTCAACTAACGGTCAACTAACAATTATAACGAAAAAGTAGTAAAATGATATTTTTATAAAGATATAGTAGTAAAATGATAAGAGACAATATTTGTTGTAATCATTTGATATTTGACAATTCCTGAAGTAGTAAAATGATAATAACCCTTTTATAAATCAATTGATGCTGTCAGAATAATTATGGTAATGTATCTAAGACTTGTGCTCAAACTTGTGCATATGTTTTTTGAATGGTAAAAAATTCTGTAAATGTTAAGATAGAGAAAAATCACCATTTGATTTCTGGTTACTAATGATCGGTGAAATTGGTGTTGACAACATTAGAGAGTCCTGATTTGGTAAGAACAGTAATAAGTTTTCTTGAAGCTATCGATAAAGAATATCCGTGCGTACATTACTTATCATACATGCATGAAACCTTTAAAGAGGTACATAATGGTTCTTCCTTCTCCATCTTTGTGAATATTGTGCATTTCTGCAAGTTTCTGTTGTAGAATGCTTTATTCCAGATTTAGCAGGTTATATTTTCAGACGCGAAGGGAGTAGTCAAGTTGATCTGGGCACTTGCAATGGCAGCAAAAGGGCTAGTGTGTGAAACTAAAAGCGATATATTATTTTGAATATATAATATCATGGCTAATGCTAAGTTATGTTCATGTAACTTACACCAACTCATATAAATAGTAAATAAACCCTATACCACTTACTATTCACGTGAATGAGTGAATTGTATTTTACGCGATTGTAACATAGGGGATCCATAATATCAGATCCAATTAAACTGAATAAATACATATCCAACTTGAATTGCCATCCCTCTTCAACTACGTGCTTAAAGGTTTTGGATGGATGGAAAAGTTGTCTGCCAGAACAAGCTTTGATTAGTTTCTTTAATTGATACGTCAATAATTGGCACCAATCATTGATGCTCAGGAAGTGAAACCCCACTTAAAGCACAAAGTAAAAAAATGATGAGAACGTCCATTCATCGCATGAAAGAAAATCATCTAATAAATTTTACTCAAAATTTAGGAACAACAAATATACACTATGAATTTTCGTCTATAACCATGTTGCTCATGGTTGTGCTAATTTTGCAAGTATAGCCATGTCTAATATCTTAACATCAAGACTGACATCTACTTTTACAATTCCATCAGTACCATCCACACCAATTAATTTGCCAGTTGCACCGCGATGTGGACCACCCATTATCTTGATCTTGTCAGTTTTCCTTGGTGGCACTATCTCTATTTCATTTGGAAGCGCCGTTATTGTATCACCATTCCCACTTGAACCAAGGACCACCCTACATGACCCATCCTGTGCCATGCAGTGCCAGTGTTAACAACATATTATTATTATCATCATCATCATCATTTACATAAACTGAAATGTGCGCCGGATGAATATGCAAAACTAAGAAAAGCCATCAATTTCCATCTCATGAAGTACACTCCGGACTGTCGCCATTACTAGGGTACAAAATTCACGCACAATACCAAAATAAAACCAAACAAGCAACAAGAACACGTACCGGAAGTACTTCTCGGATGACTCCAACAACAGATTCCTCTCCAGACCTACGTACCAAGATGTCCGGCATGAACCATGGTCCTTCATTGTCCGCTCCTGCAATTGAATGTAAGCTTTAAATCCTGGGAACGGCTAATTAAAAGGGAAGGAAGAATATTCAAGCCTTCAAAAACACTTCTAACATTAACAATGTTTTCATAGGTAATGTGAGACTAGATTTGGAAACCAACATCCAAATTGGCAAATTATGGCTTTGTTGAATAGATTATAGCTACTCAAAATAGGGTCCCTAAGTTGGCTTTTTCTATAAACTAACGCAATCTGAGGCAGAGCTCAAGTACTTATGCTGTTAAATTCTTTCAATAAATGGAACCACTTTTCTTTATTATGAATCAGAGCACAACTTCACATGCAGAATGTTTTGCACGACAAGCTCACTTAAGCAACACATACATCACATCAGAGAATAGAAACAATCAAAATACTGAAAAAGAATTCCAAGAAAAAAGGTTCATAACAACAAAATCTAAACGTATCAATCATGAGGGGGTAAAAAAAAATTGTATACTAGCAAAGATGAGAAACTTTTGACCGCACCTATAACAGGAGACATAGCATCTAGACCACCAGTTCCAGGTGTCATGGGCTGCCCTCCAGGAGTGCCAGGAAGATAGGATGCTGAGTTTGGCGTCATTGGCTGCCCACCTGGAGTTGATGGCAGATAAGGGCTTGGAGCATTGACTGCAACAACAACTCAAGTTTGGTTACACGAGAGAGAGAGAAGGAGGGGGAGGGAAGGAGGAAAGAAATGAATGGTTCAATGATTAATGTCAAAACAAACAAATTACCATAAGTCGAACTGCTATCTCTTGGTGTTCCAGCATCACTATAATTGCCACCTGGTGTACTAGCCCAACCTGAACCAGGAGTAGGTGCTTCATACGCACGTGCAGGAGGACTTCCTGGCTGGAAGAAACAACAATGATTTTTACTTCTCAACCCAGGAAAAAAAAAGGAGGGAATATTTTTCACCATTGATGGTGCCAAATTAAAAATCTTCCCACCTGATATTGTGGACTGGTTCCCCAGGAGCCAGGGTTTCCATCTTCCCAATTATCCCTATATTGTTGTCATCAAAATTCAGAGATCAGTTAGTCAAAAAACATACAAAACAAAATCTTCTCATTACCATTCAGAACTCACAAGGCCATTGAATACAAGAAGTTCCCAGGTGTGAAACATATTTAAGAAATACGAATGCTTTTTATTACAGTTTAGTTTGACATGACGTCTTCCTCATAAAATAGAAAACTAAATCTGAAAAGACGGATCTCTTCAACTCCAAATGCATATCTAGGTGGTTTTCACCATTGTAGACACCGTGGGATATGGTGATAACTTGAAGATGTCATGCTGACAAAATGCAGCACCAATACGATACCAAGACAACTTAAAACCATCTCTGAAATTTGGAAAGTAATTCAGAAATAGAATGTTGTTCTCAACATTTAAAATTGTAAACCATGGGCATTGCTAAAACAGAACCTTAGCTTGCACCAACTAGATATGTAAAAGCTAGGATGTGGAAAACATAAAAAAAAGGGGTCTCCTCAACAGCATACAACAGTTTTGATCTACTAAAATTTAACAATACAATCAATCAAAGTATTCTCATTATATGGAAATCAGAAAAATAGACGATAAGACAGAATGGTCAGATCCAGTGCAAAACCTTGGTGGACTCATTGGTGTATAAGGATTCCATGCTCGATCACGCATTGGTGTCCTCATGCCATCATGAATGGGTGTTGCTGCAGGAAAGAAGATTTAATTACAAGAAAGGTATAAACTGAAAGGAAGTAGTATTAGATATTTTTCCAAAGGTTGCCTCTAAAGAGAACCAGCAGAACATCAAGCATAAAGTACATACCCCCAGCATCTCTCATTGGAGTCATATAAGGATGCAGTGGAGTTCGAGAAGGATGCATAGGAGTTTCACTTCCCATACCATAACGAGGTGTGTCACTGCAAAACATAATCACGTGTACAGTAAGTTTTAACATTAAAAAATGATAAAACAATATAAAAAATAATTCTATGTACCGGTACGGTGTTGAAACAACGACATTGTCAGATATCATACTTCGATCAACTGCATATGGAACAATTTCAATTGTTCATACAGAGAACCAGTGAAAAAAAAAAATGATACAAATGTTTCCCAAATAAACAGAAACTTGCCTGTAACAACCTTCATTTGTGACTCCAGCTCAACACGTACTGATTGCCCCTTAACATCTACCACCCGCCCACGGTAGCCCTTGTAAGGACCTAGGCGAACTTTCACCGTAGTCCCAACCAAAGCATCATGTCCTCCTCTTCCACCTCTATTCCTTCCTCCAGCTGAAACAGAATCCAATTCAATTAAAAAAGTCATTAAACATGCTGAGAATATTAATAACCAGCGATGATAAATTTCTGTAAACAATCAGGACAATGATTCAGTGGCAAGCAATTACCTGGAGGACCACCTCTAGAATATCTTCCTGGGGATTGGGGAATTCGAGGTGGTGTTCTTAAACTATTAAATCTTGAGTAGGCATCACCCTAAGCAATTTTAGAAACACAAGTGAGCTCTAAGGGGCTAACTTGACACTAGCAAAACCTAAAGATGCTCCCCAATAGAAAACGTCAATTTACCGTATAAACAAAAAGACTTACATTTCTGTCCCCATTGGCACGTGATCCTCCCACAACAACACAAGAACTAGATTTAGCACAAATAAAGCCAGCATGCTCAAGATGATGTCGATCATGGATAAATAAAATTCCTCTATATATGTGTTCCACAGGACCTTGTTTACCCTAATAACACAAAAAAAGAAATTGAATAAGTCAGCACTCATCTTAACTAATAATCCAAATCAAAATTTGAAAGGGGAATCCTACTTTGCATGGGCCCTCAACAATCCTCACAACATCTTTCACTGCAACAGTATTCTTATTTCTATCTTGCACATTAGACTTCTTCTCGAGCTTGCATTTTATTTCTCTCAACTTAACAAGAGCAACCTCAGGCCTATCAGGAACTCCCTTCAGAACCTGAAAACATGTAACATGCTTAGAATTTTTAAACGTATATTCGCAATTTGACCCGCTAGGTAAGGAAACTAACCTGAAAAGCTTCGCTTTCCACACGTATTATCACCCCAAAGCTATTGTTACTGCACCAAATAATCAAAACATGTAAGACAGAGAATGGCATACTGAATAGCAATGACTTGATCCTTGAAGAAACAGAAACATACTCCAGCAGAACAAGATCACGAAGCTCATAGTCCCCAATTTTGGTTATACCAGTAGTAACCTCAGAGCTCTCCACAACATCATCGGCAAACACACGAATCTGAAGAGAACAGACATCTTTATTATCTCTTCAATGTTTTTCCAATCAAAAACATATCATGAAGTCCAGTACCATGTTGCAAAGACAATGCCCCACAAACAGAAAAAGGGAAAACAAGTATTTGGCTTACATCTTCCTTGGTTGTGTCAGATAGAATGATGAGAACATGTTGCTCAACCTTTAGAACCATGCCAGTTGCACCTGCCTGTGTTCCCGAGACAACTTTCACATGATTCCCTGGTTCAAAGTATTTGCAAAGCTCTTTTGAATTTACGGCAAGGGTTTTCTACAAATCAATCATTCAAAGGCAATGTCATTCCGGTGACCAGAATAATTAGTATCCGATACATGCTGGACAATTATTTTCAAAGAAAAAATACATTTCTTAAATCCATAAATTCTTACAGGAAGTCCTTTCATTTCTGGTCTGATATGAACATTCTCTTCATCAACCTTCTCAACCCAACCTTTCAAATTTTTTAGATCTCCCTTGATAACAATAACTGCATCACCCTTCATGAAATGCCCTTTCTTTCTGTTCGCAAATAATGTTGAAAGACTAGCAATATCACTTTCTCCATTCTCCCCGGGAGTCCGGAACTTTTCGAGTTCATCAAAAGTGGGTTGTATGTTCTGAGCACTAATTGATTTCATCGAAACCGTTTTGTACAAGAAACCATCTTTGAACAACATACCACCAATATTCTCGAAGTAATCACCAGTCATTGGATCTCGTCTACGCTCTACACGTATATGCAACTCCCTGGACCAAAAGAAAAAAAAAACCATAGGCAAAAAATTATGCTACACATACATTTCAGAATAAATATTCTGAGACAGAATGACACAATCAATTATACCTAGCTTCATCAACGTTCATAAAACGCGGAGGCGGCACAAATGGCTTCTTCTTTGCAACTTCTCTACCTTCCTGTGCACCAAAACGAGATTTCCTCATGATTAACAACATATACCAGCTACTAACGAAACAAAAGACCAAATAAAACCAAATAAAAGGAAAATCCAACCTAGGAAGTAGACTCTCCTATATCACAGGAGATATTTCACATTGAAAAGTTTAACAGTAGAAAACCTCTTCATAACTAATATAACTCTTGACACAACTTTAAAAATTATATCTATCACACAGGAGTTAAAAAACATGAAATAGGCAGCAAAAATCATACCAGTTTATTAGCAAGAGCCTGTAAATCTATCCTGGGGATTAATTTCACAGTAACCCTCTGCCGCACATTATCCACATCGACTACCTAAAAGCACAAAACTTAACGTCAGATCAATAAAAATTGAGCAAAAGCGTCACACGGGATACAAAACTCACAAATCGTACCTTAGCAAGGTCTCCCTTATAATTACCAATCTTCATTCTGACCCATGTATCCCTAGAAAGATCAATTGCTTTGCTCTCAACAGCAAGAACATCAGTCATTTCTCTTATTGGAACAAGCATTACTTTCTGTGAATATATATTTCGCAGACCCTTGCACGCCTGAAGAAGAAGCAAAACAACAATAGATCAATCTTTGAAATCATCATTTATGCATCTACACATCAATAATCATACAACTTGATCGACACTGATCATGTACCTCCTTCACATGGGCTTCTTTGTCTGCTTCAATATAGATGTAGTTTTTAAGATGATCAAGAGCAATAGCAGACCTGATCTGCAATTCAGATCCTTTATCTATGCACTTTTGCATTAGACAGACGGCTGCCTCTCGTTCACGGCCAATCTAACATTCCTTAACACAGTTAAACAATATAACAAGCCTAGATAATAATAAAAATAATACTAAGAAAAAGAAGATGAAAAAGAAGAAAATTTTAGGGTGGACAGATTAACAAGCAAAGTAGATAACTAACAAAAAGGAGGAGCATAAAATAAAATAACATACCGCACACTTAACCATCCAGAGCTTTGGATCTCTAACAGATGGCAAAAGAGCTTGCTGCTCCACATCTGTGGTTTCCTCATCATATTCTGTGTGACTTGACCTTGCATATCTTGCCTGAATCCTTCTCTCAAGAGCTTCAACATCTTCTTGCTCATCCTCCCGAGGAAGAAGTGGGCGGCGATGGATCCCTCTACCACCATCTTCATCAGGTAACTCAGCTCCACCATCTACTATGAAGTCTGCAGGTTCAACGATATGTAAATCAGCACAACAGAGAGGGCAGGAAGAAGAAAATGAAATGCAAGAATCACTAGAAACAGCCAAACTTCAGTGTGTGCACACAAACAGGTATAGTTTACATAATTAATGTCTTCCGAAAGAGATAAAATAAAAGTGCATGAATAACTGAAAAGGTTGATCTTCTCTCAATTCACTATAATTTTAATTAGCTGACATAATACTTTCTTCACAGAAATAACGTGGCAGCTAAAGGATCTAAGGATCTAGATTCAAGACTACAAAGATGATATTGTCTTCCAAAACCAAAATACAGCTGCTGCAACAGCTTGTTTTTGTTTTGGTTAAGAAATGCTACTGCAAACACACACTTGAACCAAAAAGACTAAGTTACACAGTTTACCCTATCCATCATCTCAATCAAGGAAGAATCAAATTTTCATATAAACTACACAGCCTACTACTTAATCAAGAATATACATATCAAATTAGTATCCTTGTTGACTCAATGCTGACATTTATCACTACATGCTATGGCTTCAATATATCTGTTGCACAATAATTTCTTGCACTCATTCCAAAAGAGATGATTCAAATAAGAACCCACAAGCTCAATTGCAAAAGCCTAGACCTCACAAAACAGATTTCCAATACTCCCCACCCCCAATGATATCTAACAGACTAAAAGATTGTGAATTTTATTAACACCAGAAAGTCTCGTATAACTCAGCCAAAGAGGTTCAATTTCAAGAATCAGTCAGTTATTTCTACATATCATCCTCTGACAAATACAAGGTCCATTTCAGCAGCTCTCTCGTCTTCACAAGCAATAAAAAAAGATCATCTTATTTGTAAATTACGCGACCAAATTTTTTTGTACCACTACTTCATGAATTCTAATCCCTCACTAATAGTTACATTGTAAACTAAATGCACTTCTATCAAAGAGAAACATAAAAACATCACCACATCCACTCCCCATGCACCCCATATCTGCAACATCCAATCCATGGAGACCAATTGCCAATGAAAAGTACCCAATGAAGCATAACAGCAGTGCTAATCAATTACATAAGATTTCAACACGTTCTCTAGGCATTGTGGACAGAATTCAGTGTGGAGCTAAATAGATTTTATTTCTACTTTGTAATGAAGTTCATTCTATTCTCATAATGTTGCCATAAACTAAAGCATAAAAAAAAAAAAAGAACAAGAATATATGAGTAAAAATCTAAATTTCTAGCCTATCAAATTACCAATTTCTATTGCCAAACCCTAAAATAACCCAATCACAACAAACATCTAAAATTAACGGAATCAATTGTCCAGAAGCATACCGTCTTCTCCTTCTTCCTCATCCTCTTCCTCATCACTATCGACTTGTGCCTCCAGATCGAAAAACTCCGAACCGGACCTCCTCTTAGCCTTATGCTTCCTGGCAGCGCCGCCACCACCTCCGTAATCCTCATCATCGTCATAATCCTCCTCCTCTTCGTCATCCTCCTCCGCCACGTCATCTATGAACTGCGATCTCCTCCGCTTCCTGCTGGAGCGATCGTCTTCTTCCTCTTCTTCTTCGTCAATTTCATCGTCCAGGACTTGCTCCTCGTACTCGTCTTCCTCCGCGTCCATCTCGTCGTCGTCGTCGTCTCGTCGACGAGGCATATTTTAACTCTTATCAAATCTGAATCTCACTGTATCACTATTGAGTAGTTTATTACAATTAACTAACAAAAATTCAGAAAAGAGAAAACGAAACCCTAGGACGGGATTTTAGGTCACGTTAGGAAGATGAGACTAATTTAAGACTACTTGTGCAGTCTTCCCAACGGAACCGAACAATGATAAGACCAAAACGACTTCATTTTGGATTCTTTAGATATAAACAAATTAAAAACCGACTTCGTTTAATATAATAATATTATCTATTAATCTACTATTAAATATATTCAAAGATTGATTACGAATTTTTTTAAATTATTATCTATTAATATAATAATATTATCTATTAAGATTAACATTTTTTTAAAATTATTATTAATATTTGATAATAAAAAAAACTACATTTAGCTGATTAAAATATAATTATGTGTAAATAATTTTAAAAGTGATACATCATACATTAAAGTGGCTCAAACTTTGAGCTATTAATCAAAAATTTTAATTTTATGCATTCATCGTGAAATTATTTATTATACTTTTTAAAAAAATTATCATTGTTCATTAAATTTTTTTTTTCTGATGGTAACATTAGATGATGCCATAACCCATAAGACTATCAGAGTAAATATTAAAATATAAATGAGTTTTGGGGAAAACAAATTGTGTTAGCTAATGATTTTCGAAAACTAAAAAGTAAGAAAAGTTGTACTATTGGCACCCCTTCATTCATCTCATAAAATTCATGTTATATTATAATTATATTTGAAGATAAATATAAATAGAATTAAATTATTTTTATTTTTTGTCTCTCTTCAATTTTATTTTCCCTACACAATATAAATTTTTTATTATCATTAAAATAATCTAAATTTAAAAAGTAATCCTCTAAGCCAAAACAAAATTCTTGTAATTAAACATAACAACTTAATTAAGATACAACACAGTGAAAAAATAAAATTTTATCCCACTGTAAATAATTTTTTAAGAATTCTCAAATTAATTATTGAATCCAAAATTTATAAGTAAGATATAATTATATTAAACCCATAAAATATTTATTATTTTCTAAGTATAATGTTCTTCTTGTTTTTTTCTTTTATATTTTTTTAGAAATTAAATAATAAATAAAGTTTGAAGAGAGGAATATAAATATTAAAAATAAAAAAAGTGAAAAAATTATTAGAAACTGAAAAATTCGTAAATGAAAAGAGTGTTTATTTTAAAAAAAAAGATATTTTTGATATTAAATAGGATATAATTAAGAAAAAGGGTTTCAATAGTATATAGTTCGACTTAAGTAAGAACTAAGAAGCACGGTGGAAAATCATTGTAATACGGGTTCTAAAAGTAAAGACGGGGGCTGAAGAACGGGTGGCTTATTGGGCTTCCTGCATTGAGTGTTTGGGCTCAATGTCCTCGGTCTGCTTTGGGGTTTGACAAAAAATGTGCTTGCCTGAACTCTGAAATTTAATATTGTATTTGCTGATATTATTTATTAAAATTTAACTAAGTTCTGATATTAACAATTTGAAAAATTCTACAGATAATTCAACATTACATAAACATTAGCGTTAACGATATACGAGAGGAAAGAGAGAGAACATATACTTTTTGAGTCTTCAAGAAAATAAGTGATGTGCTTGCGAATAAATTAACCACTGACTTTTGAGAGAGTCCTATTTTATTATAGGATTGTTATCATTTTACTATTTTAAAAATTATCAAATATCAAATGACTACAACAAGTATTGTCTCCTATCATTTTCTTCTTATATTTTTATAAAAATATCATTTTACTACTTTTCCGTTATAACCGTTAGTTCACCGGTTAGTTGACTAACAAAATATCAATTTCACTCTTCATGATTAAAAAAAAGTTATTATCATTTTACTACTTCATGAATTACCAAATATCAAATGACTACAACAATTATTGTCTCCTATCATTTTACTACTATATCTTTATAAAAATATCATTTTATTACTTTTCCGTTACAACCGTTAATTGACCTTTAGTTGACCGCTAGTTGACCGTTAGTTGACAAAATACCAATTTCATCCTTCATGATTTAAAAAAAATTTTGAAGCATATTTACAAAATAAATTTGTAATATATTTATTAAAATGGATATAAAATACCAACATAATTTTTTTGCTAGAATTATGATATATGAATTACAAATTTATCTTATTATTATTTTTAATCATGAAGGGTAAAATTAGTATTGTATTAGTCAACTAATAGTTAACTAACGGTTAACTATCAGTTGTAACAGAAAAGTAGTAAAATAATATTTTTATAAATATATAGTAGTAAAATGATAGGAGACAATAATTGTTGTAGTCATTTGATATTTGATAATTCTTAAAGTAGTAAAATGATAATAACTCTTAAAAAAAATACTTGAAACTTATTTACAAAATAAATTTGTAATATATTTATTAAAATAGATATATAATATCAACATAATTCTTTTTACTGGAATTATGATATATGGATTACAAATTTGTCTTATTATTTTTTTTAACCATGAAGGGTAAAATTGATATTTTGTTAGTCAATTAATGGTTGTAACGGAAAAATAATAAAATAATATTTGTTATAATAGACAAGTAGTAAAATGTATTTTTATAAAGATATAATAGGAAAATGATAAGAGACAATATTTGTTGTAGTTATTTAATATTTGACAATTTTTAAAGTAGTAAAATGATAATAACCATTTATTATATTATTGTAATTTTCCGAATCTAAGTGGTATTTGTAATTAATTATATTATTCTAATGTAAATAAAGAAATAATACTTTTTATCGAAAAAAAAATTGGAAGTAATTAACTGATGGGAGTGCAAGAAGACAAAAGAAGTTGCAACCCTCAACTTAGTAGAAACTAAACTCATTAATTGATAGGAGTGCAACAATATCCCAAAAGTTGTCTTCGCCAGCTGGTAATGAAGCTGTTTAATTCAAAAGCTTCGACTAATATTAAGTAAGAGCTCAGTAATAGTACCAAAAAATAAGACAAAACAGTAGACAATCTTACTCATCTGAAATGTGGATCTAATCTTCTAAGAGACCAGAAAGAGCCCGAAAGTGAGTAAGAAAAGGGTCTTGAAAACTGTATTTATGTACATTCAAATGATCCTTGACAGTGAAAGTCATTATTTCACACTATGCAGTTGGGCTAAATTGTATCCCACACAAAATTTACCAGCTTCCTACAACCTAACCAATTATAAAGTTGTACTAAACATTTGAATGAGCAATGTGAATTCTTTGGAGAAAGATGCCCAATTCCCTTAATTCTGCAGAGAGCAAAGTAGGGGTTACTTTGAAACTATGGCCAGCCAGCTTGCTAGCTATAACTCCTACTGCTATAGATAGTATGTACCAAAGTTGAAGCGCAAAAAGTAGCTGGAGACGACGATTTCTTCAAGACTTTTCCAATCTCAGCCAGTCGGTGTAAACCAGAAAGGATGATAATATATAGCTGCATTTAAAATAAAATAAAACTAGCTTTCTTAGTTTTTGGGTACTCATTAGTCAAAAAAATTCTTCAAGTTAAAGAATATTGCTATATCGGGGTTTGAATTTAACTAGAGAAAGTCTGACATTGTGATCTCGTTTTGCTTTATTCGGTTACTTTGATTGCATAATTGATCACCTAATCATGAACTTCAAAAATAAATGAGCTAAATTTTTATTCTTACCCCGGAAAAAATGTGCAAACGATGTGATGATAATCCCAATATTAAAAACAATTTTAAGACAAACAAAAGCTAATGATGCAAGTGAACAGAAAATATGCAGTTTACGGACACATTGCACATGCATAACTGCACTCTATAAAGAGGCCATCGGTTCATCGATGAATCATATAATCTGAAATCTTTAGATACAATTTATAGATCAGAATTTATATCTCATTATCTTGTTTATGTCACTTGTTTCATCTTTTCAAAATGCTCAATTTTAAAAGTCCAAAGGCCTTCGTTTTTGCTCTCATTATTATCTATAACCTTCTTGCTGCCAGTACTGTTTCATCACAAGGGCAACTCCAAGTTGGCTTCTACTCAAAAACATGCCCAAATGCCGAATCCATTGTCCGTTCTGTCACTCAGAAAACCTTTGAGCGCGACCCAGGAAGTGCCGCAGTTTTGCTAAGGCTTCAGTTCCATGACTGCTATGTCGAGGTTTTTTCTTGTTTTTCAATTTAATTTTATTTTTTCTCTGTGGCACGTGCGCAAACACATACACACACAATTCTAATGGATTTTTGCTGATATATTGCTTGTTCAGGGCTGTGACGCATCAATACTGATTGATAACGGTCAAGAAGGAGAAAGAAAAGCGTCGGGAAACTTAGGAGTTGGTGGTTTTGAGATCATAGAAGAAGCCAAAGCAAAATTGGAAGGTATTTGCCCTGGAGTTGTTTCTTGCGCGGATATTGTGGCTTTGGCTGCCAGAGATGCTGTGGCTTTGGTAAAATTTATTATACCGGGAGATTTCACTTATTTGCTGTATTATTATTATTTTCATTAAAAAAAAAAAATCTGTGTTGGTATCTTTGACAGGTTAAAGGGCCATTTTACGAAGTACCAACTGGCCGTAGGGACGGAAAGGTTTCAAGCAAATCCCTGGCTGATAATTTACCCGACGTTGATGACTCAATTCAGCTTCTTAAATCCAAATTCAGGCAGAAGGGTCTTTCTGATAGAGATCTTGTCCTTCTTAGCGGCGGTATACCGATACACAATCTTTAAGAATCTTTTTGTTGGTTTAGATTGTCTACACACATTTAGAAGTCTATATAATTATGTTATAATTAAAGCTAATAAGTTGGTGTTTTATTTTCAGGTGGGCATACGATTGGACTCACTGCTTGCTTCTTCATGCAAGTCCGTCTCTACAATTTCACCCCTGGAGGGGGTTCGGATCCAGCGATAAATCCTGAATTCCTAAAGCAACTCAAATCCAACTGCCCATTCCAGGGCGACCTTAATATCAGAATACCTCTGGATCCGGTGACTGATTTCATATTCGATGATCAGATTTTTTTGAACATCAAAAGTGGATTTGCTGTCATAGCATCTGATGCTAGGCTTTATGATGACAAGAACACCAAGCAGATACTTGAATCCTATGTTAGTAGCACTGTCAGGAATTCTTCTAGCTCTGGGTCATTGCCATCTTTCAAGGCTGATTTTGCCAAAGCAATGGTGAAGATGGGCAATCTTGGCGTCAAAACTGGCTCAGAGGGGGAGATTAGACGAGTTTGCGCTGCTGTTAATTGAAGCATTTAGTGGGTTTAATATATAGCTTTAGTGTCACAGAAATTAATAATATATGTTACATATATCATATACGCAAAGCTGAATTAGGAATAAATGAATTATGTTGCTATAGCTCTTTGCTTGTGTTTGTCTAAGTTAACTCAAGTTATTAATGAAAAATCCAATATATAGTTTCACAATCAGTTTATTGGGATAAAATCAAAGTTCAATTCATTTCTTAATTATTGTATTAAAACAGATTAAATTCCTGACCACAATTCAATTCATTCCATTAGAACTTGTATCATACGGTTTTCCTCGCTGCATTTAGGATATGATATCTAATACCTACGACTAATTCTAATTGCATACAAGAAAAGTATGTCATTCAACATTTTCACATGATAATCCTAATATATTATATGTTTTTTAATGCACGTAATATTTGCAATGATTTAGTATTATAAAGTTGAAATATCGAGATTTGAAGTACATTTTTCCTAATAATTAAACTGCTTCACAATGCCAAGTTCTGCCTAATTCCTCATAGTCATAGATTATCTTCTTGGACTCTAGATTCTACAATAAGTCAACTGAAATAAAACTTTGTTGCTGAGAATATAGAGCCAAGAAGATAATCCACACAACTTCATTGGCTCTATATTCTCATTTCCCACACAACTTAATAGAATTGCCATTTCAGAATGTCCTTGACTACACACAAGTAACAATCAATGGTCAGCACTTTATTTACTTATTACTGATTCACATGTTATAATCTTAATCTTCAACATTTCGTGTTGCTTAACTTTGATTTTTCACGGCTTCGATGAGAATATAGAGCCAGTGATAGCTCGCGGCAGACGTGACCGTTCAGCATTCAGCAATACATGGAGTTTTTTGGGACTCGTTGCGGAATTGAACTATTAATTTAGATGATTATTTGGAGCTCTCTTGTATCACTCATTTGCTAATTTTTCGGATATATCCTTCATATTTTGATCATCAGAGATAATCTTCTGATAGGATTTGTAAGCCTTTTTCTCATGAAAATTGTTGGCTTTTCGAAGTAAGCAGATTCTCGCTACGTACTCATGCAACTGCTGACTTTATTAAAGAATGCAATATATTTCCTTCACGGGTTGTTATAAGCATTCAATGATACATTCCTTTTCCTTCAGGTAATTGTGGATTTAGGGATGGCAATGGGTTGTTATAAACATTAAATGATACGTTCCTTTTCCTTTAGGTAATTGTGGATTTAGGGATGGCAATGGGACCGAGTAAGGTGGGTTGGTCTACCTTATTTCTCACCTCATTAAAAATTTTGTTTTCATTTCCTATCTCATCTCTTAATAAATTTAGTGGGATGAGGATGAGAGAATTTTCATATGAAGAATGATTTGCTCATCTCTATTCCATTCTCTATTTACTTATTTTATTATAGTTATGCATACATATTTTCAGTAAATAAAAAATTAAAAACTTAAATAAAATTATTACTATATTACAAATTATTTAAACTATTTAAAAATCGCCAAAAGGTTGAAACAATATCTTGAAATAATATTAAAACTAAAAAATATTTGAAAAGAACAACATCGTGAGGGAGAAAAGAAAACATAACAATATTTTTAGGGTTGAATAAGAATTATAATATAAAATTTTCTTTTAGTTATAACTTATTTATATTAGGTAAAAATAAAAAGAAAATTTATTAACTAATATGGTAATTGATAAAATAAAAATTATTGAACAAAAAAAAAAACTCATATATAATAGAAATTGAGATAGAGGTGGGGTGGGAAATACAAAATCAAATCCTATCCTATTAAAATTTTAAAAATTATTTTTTTTATATTTCCTGTCACAATCTCTAAAAATTATTTAAAATTTATTCAATTTAAGACGATGTCCCATGAGACTCCGAGAATTTAACCATCACCTAATTCAATGTTGCACAATCAAATGCCCCAATTTCAAAGGTAGTCTGGTCGACTAGTCGTTCTAAATTGGTTTGGGACTTATTTAATATAAATATAAAAATTAGGGACCTGTATGTAATTACTGCAAATTTAGAGACGGTCGCCATTTCCGCAGCGCTGCTTTCTTGCGGACTCAGTGGCTGGCTCGGACGCTCAGTTCACCTTTCAATTCATACTGGAACTGTGAAACCACGTAACTTTACTAACTGAAAGTCCTAAAGCTTGTTACTACTACACAGAGAAATGGGAAGCTTACACAGCAACAAATCTCGAATCTTCACTCCCTGCACCCGCACGCAACAGATCGGCGCCCTCCTACTAGTCACCACAACTTTCTTCCTTACCAGGCTCTTCGATCAATCATTTTCTCCCTGCCACTCCTCCCCCGTCAATCAGGACGGCATATCTCATCAAAACCTCGTTCACATATCCGACGGTGGTCGATCAATCTCGTGGCCTGAGAGAGGTTACGGGTCCCACCTCTCCCTCAAGATCTACGTCTACGACGAGAACGAGATTGACGGTCTAAAATTGTTGTTGTACGGCAGAGATGGAGCCATTTCAGCTGATTCTTGCGTGAAAGGCCAGTGGGGCACTCAGGTATTTAAATTTTGTCCCAAATTTTGATCATTTTATTTATTATACGTTTAAATCCAGAACTCATTATACTAACAGTTTGCAATTCCATTACGTACATGTGAATTGCAGGTTAAAATACACAGGCTGCTTCTGCAATCGAGATTTCGAACCAAAAAGAAAGGGGAAGCGGATTTATTCTTTGTACCGGCGTATGCCAAATGTGTTAGGATGATGGGAGGTCTTAATGACAAAGAGATTAACCAAACCTATGTCAAGGTATAAATATTTATCTATTTCTTATAAATGTGTTTTTTTTCCCTCTCCCCTCTCTCTCTTTGCTCTACTTACTGATATGTTGTTTCCAGGTCTTAAGACAAATGCCATATTTTAGGCGATCTGGAGGCCGCGATCACATTTTTGTCTTCCCAAGGTTTAGTCACGTGCTTCTTATGCCAACAAGTTAGTAGTGGCAGGGTAAAATTTTGTTTCAAGTTTGTCTTATATTGAAGCAAATGTGTGTGCCTTTTTACATTTGCAGTGGTGCAGGAGCTCACTTGTTTAAATCTTGGGCAACATTCATAAATCGGTCGATAATTCTTACTCCTGAGGTATTATCCTTCCCAACACCCTTTAATGAGCTCTTATTTTTCTATTGAGTGTTTAAAAATGTGACCGGTATCAGTTTACTTTAGAACCTAAGATGTTGCTACTATCTGGATCTCAGCGCCATTGCTAATCCACTATTTTGATACAAGGAAGCTATTGATTGTCATAGGTTTTGAGGCATTAGTGATAAGAATATGGGAGTGTAAAATCAACAAAAGAAGTTTTAGGTCTGTTGACTTCTTGTTTGTTAGAAAAGCTATGGATTCGTCATGTGAAACTAATCTAGTGTATTATTTGACTGAAGAATGTTGTCTGTTGGTGCAGGGGGATCGAACTGATAAGAGAGACACAAGTGCGTTTAATACTTGGAAAGACATCATCATTCCTGGCAACGTTGATGATGGGATGACTAAACGTGGGCTTACCTTGGTCCAGCCTTTGCCTCTATCAAAACGTAAGTACTTGGCAAACTATTTAGGTCGTGCACAAGGGAAGATTGGGCGTCTTCAATTGATTGAGCTTGCAAATCAATATCCAGATAAGGTATGTTGTTTTATGTGTCTTAGAAATGATTTGGATAAAGGTATCTTATACATCAAATTTTATGTTATGATTTAAGTTTTAGCATAATATATAGTTCAGTTGAGACATTAAAATGCATCTGTACATGGGATTTTACATGAGCACTTGGAAGCACAACTTGGTTTTCTGTCATCTATATAATGGTGCATTTCTAAAGTAGATATGTTGAGTTGCTGACGTTAGTTTGGTTTTACAGCACAGAAAATCTTCGGTAGCACAGAAACAATATAATGTATTTGTCTTTGACTTTGATTCCTTATATCGCCTACACTCAGAGTCATTTGCATATTATGAAGTTAATTGAATCCGTTCTATTGTTTGATATGGTGATCAACATGGTGTGACGTAAATTTTTATGAGAATTCATGTATATCTTTGTTAGGCTTAGGCAACACAACCTTTTCTGTAATCTTTTTTTAATTTTCTTTTGGCTTTTTTCTATTAAACGTAGGTGGCTTCAGAAGGATTATTTTACGCCTTATTGCCATTGGAATCTTATGGTTGATTAGCATGCAAACGTTGTAACCTTGTATCTTTAGACCAGCTATTGGCCCTTCAATCTGATAACATTTACTTTCCATGTTTTTCTTAATTGTTATAGAAAGTATGCATATTGATTTTATAAACAGTTGGAATCTCCAGATTTGAAGTTTAAAGGCCCTGAAAAATTGGGAAAGATTGAGTATTTTCAACACCTGCGCAATGCCAAGTTCTGTCTTGCACCTCGAGGAGAATCATCATGGACACTTAGGTTTTATGAGTCCTTTTTTGTGGTACTGGCATCTCTCCTCTCTCTCATGCCCCTTTCCCACTCTGTCAAATAAATTTTAGTGTCATTGAATGATTGCAAAAGGTAAAACATTTCTTGCTGAACAGGAGTGCATCCCTGTTATCTTATCAGATGAAGCAGAATTTCCTTTTCAGAATGTCATTGACTACACCCAGATATCAATAAAATGGCCTTCATCTCGAATAGGTCGCCAACTTTTGGATTACCTAGCTACAATACCAGGTTAGATCAGCAACCTCTATTTATTTCCTTCCCTCATTAGGTGTATCTGTAGGCATCGCACAACTAAATTTTTGGCCTGTGTTTTAGATGAACATATCGAGCAGATGATAGCCCATGGTAGGCAAATAAGGTGCTTATGGGCTTATGCTCCAGAAACAGAGCCTTGTTCTGCGATGCAAGGAATAATGTGGGAACTTCAGAGGAAAGTGCGGCAATTCCACCAGTCAGCTGAGACGTTCTGGCTGCACAATGGGTCTATTGTGAATAGAGACCTTGTTGAATTCAACAACTGGAAACTTCCTGTGCAGTTGCCTTGACTATGATCAGGATCTCTCACATTTGGCCATATCGTTTCTGTGCACATTACTTCAGTTGGTAAAAGTTTCTGGTTCCAGTAGGCGGTAGTACTACTAATTCTTTATAGTCATAGAGTATTTCTCCAGATGGACTAGGTATTTTTGTTTTCTTATATCGAGTGTTGTATAGACAGCTTCAAGTTGATTGTATACTTCTGTAAAAGAAATGTTTAATGATATTACAGCATTCACATACATTATGGCCAGTCTCATCTCTTATTGGCGCACATGCTTACTGCTTCGTCACAAAGTTTAATAGTTCAGTATACATCTGCCTGGACCTTACATCAATCTGATGGTTGATTACATTGTTTACGATCAAATTCTCGCCCATTCTAATTGGGTCTGCTGGGTTACATCGACCGAGTTTGAACTTGTTGATCTAGGTTAACTTTTTCAATTATAATTTTTTTTTTTTTGGGGTTTTTGACATTCATTATAAGTTGGTTTTTAACTAAATGTCATTTTGAAAATTTTCGACATTGAAGAAATAGTGTAATCTTAATTCAATTGACGAATAGAAATGGAGATTTATTTGACTTTATGGAGAACTGTATCGACTGGGGCACATAATAAAAATCACCGAACTGGTAAAATACCAATATGCCACGTGTCAGGACCTAAAGAATTATTTTCTATCAGAAAGAATCTGCAACAACAACTGCAGTGACTCCACGTCCACAAAAACAAAAGCCCAAAAAAAAAAGGGCATTTAACGCCTTCGATTCTCTGTAGAACATTTTCTTTGATAAACCAAGCCACTAGTTTTCTCTCGAATTCGCGCTTAAAAAGGCGCTGATATTAAAGGGTTTAAGGACTAAGGGAAAATGGGAACAACTTTGTTCAGTAGCTGCAGCTTTCTTGCTCAAATATCTTCGGTAGAAAATGGGATTTCAAGGGTTAAAGCTGTTGCATGTTCAACGGGAAGTGACTCTGTCGATGGAGTTATGAAGAGAAGATCAGTTTTAGTATCGGGCGCTTCTTTAATATCCTCTGCAGTTTTGGGGTTTCGAGCAGATGGATTGGCCGTTGTGAAACAAGGCCTTCTAGCTGGGAGGGTACCTGGTTTGTCTGAACCTGATGAGCAAGGTTAGTTTTTGTTGTTACACCCATTCTATTTTTCTGTTTTTATTATACTTAAGATATTATCATGCAACGGCAAAAGTTTTCATTTCTTTTCTTATTTGGGTATGTCTTAAGATTGAGAAACTGATATATCATGATTTAAACAAGCATTCCCATGAACTTAAAAAAAAAAAAGATCCAGATTGTTGAATGATATTCGTACAGAAAGTTGATTGTGCGCAGCTTGTTCATTGCATGGTTAGTGGCGCCTTTCATACCTCTTTTCAGTTTAGGATATAAGAAGTACTTTATGTTCATAATTACATAAGTAAATTGTAAAGATAACACAGTCCTTGTATATGGCTGTAATTGGAAGTATAGAGACTATTCAAGTTTGTCTATTGATCCTAAAACCAAGCAGAAACTGTATCTCAAAACTGCCTGCATGCTGCATTTCTTTGCTTTCCTATTTGTATGTTTATGGCACCTTAATAGATAAATATTCACTCAGACAGGTTGGAGGACTTATCGGAGACCACATGATAAATCTGGAGGGCATGGTGTTGGATGGAGTCCAATCATTCCATATCTCTTTTCAGTTCCTCAAGAATGGGATGAGGTGCCAAGCTCTGTACTTGATCCAAAGTCTTAGTTCTATACTTGTATTTTTATACTCCTGTTTCGTCATCACAAATGTTTTCTTTATGTAAATGTTTGCAGAAGTCTCCATTTCCTTTACTTCTTTCTCTTTCACATAATTGATTTTGTCTATTTTCCGGATTCTCTTTTTTCTACATCATAGGTTCCAGTATCAATCGCGGATCTGGGTGGCACAGAGATTGATTTGAGATTTGCTAGCCCAAAGGAGGGACGGTTATTTGTTATTGTTGCTCCTGTTCAAAGATTTGCAGATAGTAAGCTCAAGCTTCATTTGCTAAGATTTCTTTTCTATTAGCTTTCTGCAATCAGATTTTGCAGAGTTTTTGAATAGATTCGATTCCCACACAATTCAACTAAAACTTAAATTACACCGAGCTGTACAGCTACATTTTTCAACATCTTACATTTTTCTGGTGCGCTTCTGTTTATGATTATAGATCTTGGTGATGACGCTACAATTGAAAAGATTGGACCTCCAGAAAAAGTGATTAATGCGTTCGGACCAGAAGTCATAGGGGAAAATGTTGAGGGGAAGGTTTTGAGCATGAATGTAGAAGAGCACTCTGGACGGACATACTACCGATATGAGTTGGAGCCACCTCATGCACTGATAACAGCAACTGCAGCTGGAAATCGTCTTTACTTGTTCAGTGTAACCGGAAGTGGTATGGAATTTTACCCTACTTTCTGTAATATCATAAAAGCCGAATACACTGTTGGAGAAACTGTACTCGCTGCAATGATTTTGTAGGTCTTCAATGGAAGAGGCACTACACGGATTTGAAGAAGATAGCAGACTCCTTTCGTGTTATCTAGTTGGAACTCTGATTTCATAGTGCTTAAATAGAGTATGTATATCTTATATACTGTGATTCTTGATTCCTAGGAAAAGAAGAGTTCAAATGAAGGTTATATAATTTTGTTCACAATATTCATTTTGGGAAAAAAGAAAAATCTACAAGTACAACAGAATGTGTATCTACAGTACAGTTGATTAATAGTTAGATTACATAGATATGAAAATCTTCCAATTTAGGCAGCTCCAAGCTTGCATTTTTAACACTCAATTGAACTGATAGCCTGTCATTGAACATTTCTCCAGTGTACCCATCAAAATTCATGGAAGTGATGACATAATAGGCTTAAAATTGAAACAGCTAAATAGCTACAAGGTTCACCCTCTGGCTCTTGCCTTCAGATTGGTTTCTACACAACTCAATACCTTTAATCTTGTCCACTGACAGTAGTAATGTGCTGCACAACATTGTTAAGCATAACTGAACTGTGCCCCGGAATCTTTTGAAGCCCTTTCTTTGCCATGACCAGCCTCATTGATTCAGCCCTCCCCCATCTATCAGAACCAGCATAAATGTTTGACAGCAGTACATAATGTGAATCATCACCAGAGTCCATGGTAGAATTTGATGCGCTTAACTCTTCCATAATCTGTTCTACCATATCTGTGTCTGCATGAATCCGACAAGCTCCAAGCAGTGCCCCCCAAACTGCATCATTTGGCTTCATTGGCATTGTTTTGATCAAATTGTAAGCATCTTTTAATCTTCCTGCACGTCCCAGGAGATCAACTAAGCACCCATAATGCTGGATGCCTGGTGCCAAGCCATAATTCTCCATCTTGGAGAAAATTTCCAAGCCTTCGTCAACGAAACCCCCATGTGCACATGCTGAAAGAACAGACAAAAATGTTATCTTATCAGGCGTCTCATTTGTGAGCTCCATTCTACTGAAAAACTCAAGGGCCTGTTTGCATTGTCCATGAGTGGCAAAACCTGAGATCAGAGAGTTCCAACAGACAATGTTCCTGTGCACCATTTCTTCAAAAATCGATCTTGCATTGGCTAAATCCCCACACTTCGCATACATATCAACCAATGCATTCAAAACAAACTGATTAAGCTTTATCATCTTCTTATCAATCATACTGTGAATTTCTTTACCAGTATCCAACCACCCCAACTGAGCACATGCTGATAAAATACTTGCAAAAGTAACTTCATCCGGCTCAAACCTCTCACCTTGCATTTTCCAAAAGGCTTCCAATGCCTCCTCAAAGAACCCGTTTTGTGCTAACCCAGAGATCAATGAATTCCAATTCACCAAATTCCTAACCGGAATCCGATTAAACATAGCCTTAGCTTCCTTTACATCACCTCTATTGAAATACCCCGAAATCATGGATGACCACACATAGTAATTCCTTTGTGGCATTACCTCAAAAAGTTCCCTGGCAGCCTCCATCTCCCCACTAGTCGCATGCCCATCAATCATAACAGTCCAAGTGACCACATTCTTCAACTCTACCGGTACCTTGTCAAACAAGATTCTAGCTTTAACCGTATCCCCACTCCTTGCAAGCCCATCAATCATCTCTATCCAAGTTACTTCTGTTCTTTCCAACATCAGAGCAAATAACCCAAATGCAGAATCTGTATTCCCATGTTTCAAATACCCACCGATCATAGCATTCCACGTAACCACATTTCTGTCAGGCATTTCATCAAACACATTACGGGAAGCTAATATATCGCCGCATTTTGCGTACATGTTAACCAATGAAGTTCCAATCATGACTTCAGTATCTGCACCAAACTTGACAGCCTCGGCGTGCAAAGCTTTGCCGTCGCTAATGCTCGACAGAGACGTACAAGCCTTGAAAATTAAAGGGACGAGGCCTAAAATGTAGTGTCCTTTACGGCGAATTTGGTTGTAAATAACAAGAGCGTCTTTAGGTGCATTTTGAATGAGGTGTTGTCTGATGATGTAGGACCAAGTTGGTTGATTTGCAGCCTTGCTTTGTTGTGATCGTACATTCAATTCTAAGAGTTGTTTCAGATAGTTTTTGTGATGAGGGATTTTTGTAATATGTGATTGGATGTCGGGCCAATGTGTCATTCTGATTTCTCATGTTACTGAAATTTTGCCGCATTAAAATGGATATCATCATGTCATCTGCCTGCGTTGTGTTGTGTTGCGTTGCGTTGTTTTTTCCATTGTCATCTGTTCATTCTTGGACTTACTGCTATTTCAGAAAATTAGGAATTGACAAAAATAGCCTAAAGCAATTTTTCTAATTGGAGTATTACCCTTACTCTCCATATCCCCATAGTAAAACCCGTCAACTATCTATTTAATCTATGGCTAGCTTTGCGGAACAGTGGACTTTGACACTGGATTCGTCTTCATCTGTAAGTTTCGTAATTCTTTCTTTCAATTTTTTTATTATATTATTGATGGCCAATTGTTATACATACATACATTCATAAATATAATCTTAAAAAGAAACTCTTTGATATATTGGGGTTTTTTTTTTTAAATTATTAATATATTCGACGATCGAGCAAAGTTAAGTATCTTCCACAAAATAATAATCTAATAACTCTACAGGGAACTTTTTTTTTTAATATATAATTTTCATCTGAGGATTTATTAATTTAGTAGTGCTAAACAAACAAAGGAGCGAAAGAAGGATGACAAAAATTAAAATAATGAAAACGAAACATTAAAATAAGAAAGTAATGATAAATGGCAAAAAGCGCCATTATCCCCCAAACCCAACGAACTCATATCTGTAGTTGCATTAACAGAAGAAAAATGAAATAAAACTAGCTGCCACTATCTTGGAAATCTGAATTTGGTGCCAAGGACAACGCCAACAACATTGATGAAATTGTAGCCGGATAGTTAGTAACTTTCTCATTCCTATTACTAAGCGAGCGTTGGAGAATGAGTGGATCAAGTTTGATATCATAAGATATTTCATTATTTTTTTCTCATTTAAAAAAAATATTTTGTTAACTTCTGTGGACCCCACAAAAAAGAAAAAGAAACGCATGAAACAGTGGCATTGGCTGCCGTTTCTGTCGTCCTTCTTTCATTCCTTTGTTTGTTTTTTTTTTTTTTTTTGAAGAGACTATTGCTCATGATATTTACAATCATACATATACTGAGACCCGTTTACATCAATTCGAGCATTGCATCACGATTTTTAATCCTCTCAAATATTCGAGGACGTCAACTTCCTCCCTAAAAACTGCGCTTCACTCAAGCCTCCAGCCCAGAACAGGAAGGAATTTTAAATTAAACCCCGCATGCGTTTTGCGGGAACTGAACCCCTTCCTCACATTTGTGAGGAGGGGTTCACTGCCACTTTAATTTAGCGTAGTTTCTTTCATTCCTTTGTTTGTTTACCATTTTCCTTGTTAATTCCACTTGAGGAATGTAAAAAAATTCCCTTCATTGACATAATCTCTCTGTACTTAGCAATTTTTT